>CM068724.1:27811418-28441418 GCA_035079005.1 Fraxinus americana | reverse complement strand
GTCCACTGCCCCTGAATGCCCGCCCTGTGGCTGTAGTTAAGTTCCCGAATACTACGAATAACAATAGTAGTGATGGTAATAATCACATTAATAATTACAGTAGCATATATTCTGGTGCGGCGGATTGTGATTATAATAATTCTGATGACAGTGATGAGGAGTGGAATGTTAGTTATGGCGTGGAGGCGAAGAAGAACAAGTTGAAGAGTATTAACAATTTAGTGCGTGGGGAGGTGGGTGTGAAGAGTGGGATTAGAAATAGTAGCAAATTGGGGATGGATAGGGGTTTTAATGAGGGCAGTGATCGGGTTTTGAGGGCCTTGAGAAATCCCATGAATGGGAAGCGAACAAGGTATAATTACGAGGACACTGAGGATGATGATGACAATGAAGAGGAGGGAATGATGCAAGTAAAGGAGGAACGAGAGGAGATAGGGAATGGCATAGGAGATGGAGGGCTGGAATTGGCCGGGGAAATAAGGGGTTTCGCGGAGAAATTTATGAAAATGGAGAATAAGAAGATCGAGATGATGAGGGAAACGCAGAGGTACCGTATGGAGATGGAAAAGAAGAGGATGGATATGATTCTTGAGGCACAAATGAAGATTATTGATACCATTGGAAGAGCATTTGGAGCTCATAAGAAATATGAAGGTTAATGTTTTGACAGCTTAATTCTTTAGGTTTTCAGAAATAATTATGATCCAATGATGTAATCACATAAATCCACGACCCTTTTATTGTTTTTCAGGTGTTATCTGTAGTGTACAGACAATTGTTCAGTTTCATCAGTTAGCTGTTTCTTCATTGCATGTTAGAAATTTATCGAAGTGTAAATTGTTTTTTTTTTTCATTGTTGTGGGATTTCTTTGTAGAATGAATGCACAAGCAAATTTAACTAATAATGTTTCAGTATATCACATTCAGATGTTTTTCAGTATGTTACTGAACTTTTATGAAACATATTATATGTATGAATCCGCATTGTCCATGTTCTTTACTATATAGGACCAGCGTGTTCATTATTGTGCTTAGTTCCATTGCTGTAAACTGGACCTCAACAACTGCTACTGCTACTGGTTCTGTTTATAACTTTCAAGATGGCTTATCATGCTGCTTGTCTTGATTTACATCATTGATTTGTCATTGCCTAGCTTCTCTATAACTTTTCGTAGATGAATCAGTCTTTCCTGGGACGGTTCCTTTCTTATGTTAGGAATTTGGACAAGTGCTTTTTGTTAGATTGTAAATTATTGCTTCTATAATTTACAACTCCAGCTGATTTGTTTCGAGTTCTTAGCTTGAATCTGGCTTTAACTGCCGAAGTGTGTTATGGGTGCTCTTTGTACAAGATTAAACATGACCAACTGTTTCTCTTAGACGTCATTGTGCAATGAATCTTGTCGATATCAGAAAATGATGTGGCACTTTCCTAATCAACTTAACAAGGATTACAAGATGGATTTTTTACGAATTTTCAGTGACGTCGAAGCAAAGTACTGGTATGAACTGAGTGTATTTTTGCTAGTGAACGTGCCTCGAATTCAAGGGAAATGAACCCTTTTTATGGGCAAAAATAACTAGAGGAACGACTCTAATCATTTGAAGCTACAGTATTTTCTCATTGGGCTGAGTGCTGCTTGTGTGTCTGTTACTCTAGTGGGCTAAGTCCATCACTAAGTTCATGTTTGATGGACATTAAAATCAAATTTTTAATAAATTTTGATAAAAAAATTAATGAAACATCTGATTAAAAAGTTGCGCATCCCACTGAATGTGGTTAAAATCATGCTTCTTGTACATTCCTTGTTGACATCAAGGTTGACATCCCTCTATATATAGAAAATCTAACCATTGGTTGCAAAAAATATTTTGAAAATCAATATACAAAAATCTGTCAACCCGCATGATGTCATACTTGATGTATATATAGCATGACTATTTTCATACCATCGATCATCGATAATAAACAAAGGACATGAGACATGATAACCTCACTTCCAGAATTACAGCAAAAAAATTAGTTGTAACCCCATCATAACAATAGAATAAACTCGTTTGGTTCAGCTAAAAACTTTGATTAAAACTAAGTCAAAGTCAACAATTAATTTTAACTGCATATAGAACTTGCAATTTTTCAATCACACATTTCCTCAATTTTTATCAAAATCTATTGAGAATCTTATTTTCATCTAAACAAACGAGAGATAAATATAGTTAATGGGAAGAGACGTGTGAACTTGTCACCACCCTTGGGCAACTACAAACATCAATATATAGAGAGATTGGCCTCATTTCTCTACGGAATATCAACGAATTATATGCAACAATAGATTAACGTAAATGTCGAGTAAGTTCCTGCATAACTAAAGATCTCGACTTGAACTCGTGATTTTCTATTGTACATTTCTTAATATTGACATATCGATATCTAGCACGCATCACAACGCCTCTCTAGACAACCCATCACGTTTTTTCTCAAGAGGAGCATTTTTTCTTCGCTTTTCCTGGCCATTTCCAAAGGTCACAAATGGCTACCATAGCATTGCATAGTATTTATCCCTAACATAAAACCAAACTCGTCCTGTGGGCTTTTAAATACATCACTCCTTCCTATACACAAATGTGTACAAAAATTGCATGGGCTCGAGGCATGTAACCAGACGACTAATATTCACAATATTCCTACAGCCTTTGGCCAAAACAATGAAATAACTCCCTTTTAACACGGGAAATAATACACGGTGGATCTACGGAGGCAAAAACAAATAGGGCCCCTCATTAACTCAGCAGGAAAATAAATAGGCGTTGGAGAGAAAGTAGCCATAAAAAAAGGAGAGATGAGACTATGTACACCTACCTCTATCATGTCTCTTATCTTCCCCAAGCCCTAGAGTAAAAATAATGTACAAAATACCCCAAAGTCTTCTTTGCCGAATTGCAGAGACTCTCTAATCTTTGACCAACTTGTCATCTTTCCATGCCTGGATAGAACCATAAGCTTCAAACTGCAATGCCAAAAACAGTCGGGATATTGTTCCGCATAGAGAGTATAGGAATTTTTAATGAGCAAAAAGCCAAATAGAAGCACGTATAAGAGATCAAAATGGCAATAATACTGAAACTGGGTAGTAGTTTGCTGTTGTCGGCGTAAACGCTGTGGGACTTCAAGGAAATATTTTCAGTTTTCATTTTGACAATGTATGGTAATGATTTCCTTGTAATTTAAAGTCCAAGTCAATCATCAATTTTAACCATACATTCATAATTACTACACACTTATTATCAACACAGTTAGGCGGGACCCATTATTCATCTTCATTCTAATTTCCTTATATTTTTTTCCCAAACAAACAGTGTATAGACAGAAAGAACTTGAAACCCTAAAGGGCAGAAAAACAAGAGTTCTTTCGGGTCGACCATTATCTTGTAAGTGGAATTGCATAAGCATACAAAGACCTAAATAAAGCAGTGAATAGTCCATGCATGTCAACTGATGTCATAGATAAATGGAATCAAGGTACAGACTAACCTTTACACTGCCGTCTCAAGTGTAAGTTGACCTAGCCCACGCAGGACCAATCACCCCCGACCCCTGTGATGCATCCGTTAGGTGTCCTTCATTCCAGTCTAGGGTCACTAGGACTACCATTCCCCGCTTGCAGGAGCTGTGGCTGCTGCTGCTGCTGCTGAGGCTTGGGTACTGGCGAAGGAGGTGGTTGTAGTTTTGAAGGTTGCTGCTGCCATTGTGCACTAACATCATGTCCAATTTTGGGTAAGCTGGTTGACGACAGCCGTTGACCAGGCCCTTGGCTGTTTTTAGTCACGGACTCATTAGAACTCACTGGTGGAGGAACCAAGGAACCCAAATTTGTTGGTGCATTCGATGTATCAGAATCAAATGATGGCTCTGAACCATTCCGCTGCATACTAGGAGGAGAAATGACCTGTGCTACAATAGTTGCACTGTTACAGACCTGGGGCAATGTTGTCATGGGACCCATCTCAGAACTGCTTATTGCATGCTGTTCAGGATGATCTCTCGCTTGTGGCTTGTTTGGAGGGTCAGAATTAGGTTTTGGATTTTGTTCAAAACCTCTCTGAAGGAACTCTGGATTTTGATTCAGAAACTTTTGGTGAGGCGGTGCCTGTTGGTGATTGGAGGAAGCCATGGTCGCAGTTGGAATGGATTGATGGCCAGCAGATGAAGTAGAAGCAGCGGCAACTAGTGGAACCTGACCTTCACTGCTAGTATCAGAATGAGAAGGCATTTGAGGTGGGTGTTTTGCAGATGAAAATACTGGGCCAGAATATGTCTTATGCTGAGGCAGAGATTGATTAGATGATTGCGAAGTCACATATTGCCTCGCTGGTTGCACAGCATTTAGTGGTGGCCCAGGATATGAACTCTGGCCCTGCACTAAATGTGTGGTCGGCTCTCCTTTCTCAGAAGACTGGTTCCCTGTATTCATTGACATGCCATCCAAAAGGGAGGGGTCAACCGGGATGTTTTGATGCATCAAGTTTCCTCTTCCATCTCCCTTTGAAAGTTTAGCCTCTTGACCCTGTAACTGCTGTCGCTGGTGAGGATGTGGCCTATTACCATGCAAAACCTGATGCTGCTGCTGCCGCTGCCGTTGCTTGCCTATATGATTGGCACTGCTAACAGTTTCAGCACTATGCATTTGATGTTTCTGCTGGTGCTGCAGCATTGAGTTCATTGAAGCAGATGTTAACGGAGGATGTGATCCCAATGGAGAGCTTGATTGAGACTGAACTTGGGAATTATTTTGTAAAGGCGATGAAATAGGAAGTTGTGGCTGTTGTGGTACATGTTGCATCAAGGAATTAGAGGCAGTGAATTGCTGTTGTTGTTGCTGGAGAAAACGATGTTGCATTTGTCTCTCTTTTGCTAGGCGCATTGCATAGGCTTGCTGCTGGGCATTGGGAGGATGATTGGCTGTTCCTTGAAGATGTGAGTGAAGAGAGCTAAGAACTTGGGGCTGTTGGGGGGATACTGGGTGTGACTGCTGATGATGGACGGGGTAGGATGAAACATGTTGGGAAGCTGTCTGGTTTGGAATAGGAGAATTTTTACCACCAAAAGGAGAGACTCCTTGGCTGCTACCTGGTGAAGCCTGCATCTGAAGGTCAGACACAATCATCTGCCTCTGAGAGTCCTGACTCATCCCAGGCTACAAGAGCAGATAAGCATTTACTACTAAATGTACACCAAGTTACAACATTGAAAATTGGGAATGTACCAAAAACACAAAGCTCAGAACACAATAGCCACTTCATGATAAGAAGTTTATATGGGAACTAATAATCAGTCAAGCACTTCATTCATAGTGAAAAAATATCACGTTTTAAAACAATCACCTTCGAAATTTATGCAAAGTTAACATTGACCCATTTTAATTTGGAAATGATATTTTTGCTGCATGCCAAGCCAAGAAACCAACTAGTCTCTCACAGCTACTAATTAGATCCATAATTTATCAACCAAAAACAGTACTATGAGGATTGCTCTGGTTTGTATTTTAATCATCATGCCTTCTGAGAGAGTTTAATCCAAAAATGTCGCGTCATTGTAGTGGCAACTTATTTTTTTGAAATATTGGGCACTCCTAACATCTTATTTTCCCTGAATAAAATTATAAGAATCAAGTTTGTGGCCCTAACTCTTTTTTGGCATTTAATTTCTCGAGCTTTCAATTTTGGTGCAACTTCATCCTCCTTCACGGTTTCCATCCAATTTTAGCATTAAAAATCCAAAAAGACGCTTTTGGCCCAAGTTCAAATAAAAAAATAATTATAATAAAAAATAGATTTGAGGGAACTAACATGGTTTTGGGGAAGGGAATGCTTGTGCGGTGGTGGCTGCAAGGTGGAGTGCAGAGGTGGTGGGGATTTTGGGGTTGGGGTAGGATGGGATTGGAGAGAATGATGAAGATGATTGGATTTTCTATTTAATTTTCTTCCCTCCTTTCTTTTTTGTTCTTTTTACATTCACTTTTCTATTTATTTGAACTTGATGTCGTAAGTGTGTTGTATCAAATTTAATGGCAGAGTTGATGGTTTCATAAGGATGAACATGCACCGAAATGAAAGTTTTGAGTTAAATGCCAAAAAGAAAAGGTTGAGACTAATTTCTGGACCTTAAAGGTTGGGGATGGCACAAGCATTATAGCCTAAAGTACTAATTATTAACTTTTCTATCAACTCACGAGTAAACTTTTAAGAATAGCCAAACATGCTGTCTAAAATAGTATTTGTACAGTATAAGTATTTCCAGGAAAAAGATTTATATCTAGGGTCCGTTTGATTGCAAGGGTGGAAAATGGGTGGAAAGAAAATGTTTTACAGGGAATTAATTTTCTTAGAAAATGTTTTACTGAGAATTGTAATTAATTGTGTTTGATTGGTATAATTTTCCATGGAAAATGTTGAAAGTTTAGTGTCCATTTGACTTCGTTTTTTATGGAATTTGTCCATTAGATTGATAATTTTTTCTACCATTGGGTCTAAAATGTGTTCCAATTGTAAAAAAAAAAAAAATTGAAAAAAAAATTTGAAAAAAAAAAATTTACCATACCGAATATTCTTCGTTTGACTTTGTTTTGCATGAAAGTTGTCAATAAAAGTGAAAATTTTTTTTACCATTGTATCTAGAATTTGTTCCCATTGCAAAAAAAAAAAAAAAAAAAGCTGGAAAATATTTTTTCACCTAATAGGTGAAAAAACATTTTCCACCATTTGTGCATCAAAGGGTTTGTACCTAGAAAAAGGGAGGAAAACATTTTCCATGGAAAATTTCGCATATCAAACAGTCAAAAAAGTGGAAGTAGGAAAATATTTTCCTACTTCCATGGAAAATTACGCGAATCAAACGGAGCCCTAATGTTACTTTTGCCCTGAAGAATATAGCAGTGCCAATATCAGACATTCCTATAAGCAATCACACTTCCACGAGTTTGAGACAGCATAAAGTCCATACCAGAGAAGCCAATATCAAAATGCAATAAACAAAACTCAAAACACTTACCCGCATCATGTGCAAATTATCACGAGGTCTAAACACTGTGTTTCCTTGACCAGAGCCTCCTCCGGACTGCATATTTACTGACAATGCACCTGGAGAAACCATACTTCCAGAATTCACTGTGGATGATGACACAAGGCCTTGGAATCCAGGTCTCACCATTGGCATGCTTCTATTAACACCAGACACCATGCCACTGCTACCAGTAAGCATACGAACACCACGAGCAGCTCCTGGAAAAGCTCCAGAAGAAGACATAGTGGGTTGTTGAATATTTCTACCAGATATAATTTGATTATACTGTTGCATCCTTTGCTGTTCATCAATTGACAAAGATGTAGACCTAGGAACCCCATATCTTCCATCCCTATGATAAAAAGGCGCACCCAAATCCATGAGCTACCTATCAAAATACAACAATTATATCCAAAAAGTTGTTAATAGAACTTTACCTGACAGAGGAATTGAGTGGACCAGGTGGCATTGGAATATTATTGCCTGGCATCATATTGGAGGATCCCTGTACTGCAGAACCAGAGCCAGATGCAGAAAGCATTGGTGCCACAGTAGCCTCATTAGTAATAGATAAACCACTAGAATGTGGCACTTGATACCCAAGAGAATGTATATCAGGGCTAGAAGTCGTTGCATCACACAAATCCAGAGGTCTTCATAGAAGAGAAGTGGAGTTTCAAAATAAGGAAATAACAAGGAAAGTAAAGAAAACAGCTAGCGTTAAAGTTACATAAAAGATCCATTGTCAAAGACTCAAAGTGCACATCACAGTAGAAACTTTATCTTACGTTAAAATGTGCCCTCCATTCTGATTTGTTGGGAAAATTTGGGAGAGAGCAATTACATGAGAATCATGAGTTGGCTTCCGCTTTTGATCCTAGTTATCAATCATAAAAAAGAAGCATCAATAATTAAAAATTAGTCAAAATATCGTGGAAAGGAAAGTGGCAAAAATCAAACAAATGGTAGCCTTCGCATTTAAGATAGCTGACTCTCAAGTTTATACTGTAAAAATTTTCAGCAATAACCAACATGCTTAAGCATATTTTGACAGAAATGCACGTAACAATATTACGTTGGTTATGATAAAGATACCTGACTCTTACGGCAATGTTGTTTTGCACTAATCATAATGATTTTCTCAAAATGAGATTTGATGGTATCTTCTTCCATTGGCCCCTGCAAACGCTGAAACAATTGTCTGGCGCTTCCCTGTATGGCATGCAGAAGCAAAAGCCAATTGCATCAGAAAATCATCTCAACGATAATTGCATAAAAAAGTTGTGACATGAAAATACGACTAAAACATGAAATTAAATTAGATAAAGGACGAAAAGAGGAATTTTACCTTGGGGATGCCCGGTAACGTACAAGGATAAGGTTCTGATGAACCAGAATACTCAATGTCCTCCCCGTCAACAGAAGTCCTGTCCATCAAAATGTTGTGCCGCTCCTTGCATTCTTTAGGTTTGCGGAATATGCACTGCATACATTGAAATAATTTAAATATATTTAAATATCAACATAATTTTCAATGAACAAATAACTTTCTTAAAGATGGGCCCCTATAAAATTCCATGAAGAAAGATGCATGTATAAAATTTCAATGATCTCACCTTGAATTGCAAAGTACTGTTAATTGCATCACTTACAAGCTCCCAATTGGGACCCAAATCATGTACCAGAACAACAAGTGCCTAAAAGGTCAATACCAACATTGATGTGATCATATCTCTAGAAGTAAAAAGTAAAAAACATATCTCAAGTGTCAATAGATATGCGCACGCATGTGCGTGCGCATATCTGCGCTATGAATATGTAAATCAACCTGGTCCTCAAACAGAGACCACAGACTTCCTGAACCCAGCTGCCCAGCAGGCATCTGCAAGAAATTCAAGATGCACAATTTGCAAGGTGGAGGTAAATATCAACAAGCAAAAATCTGAAAGGCACAATGTATAAACGTACCTTCAAAGCTTTGGGTTTCCTACCCCGATCCCGTCCTCCAAGCATTCTAACAAACTTACTTGGTTGAGGCATATTACTAATTTGGGAGGCTGCAGGCGAAGGAACAGATCCAACAATAGGTGCAATAGTGTCAAATGAGTTATCTTGTGATTGCCGCATAACCTTCGGCTTCTTCATTATGTGTTGGCCAAATAAACCTACACAAAATATATATAACTAAGACAAAATACAGAATAAAGACTTCAATACTAAACACTACGGTACTATCAAAAAAATACTGAAAACTACGGTTGATTTTATGAGCAGAGAACCCTTACCACCGCTACCATTAGATTCAAGTTGATGATTCTCTGCTCTCTTCTTCAAATGATCCCACTGGAACTGTAAAAGAAAAGAATTGAACATTATTCATCGTGAATCATACGTAAAATACAAACATGACTTGTTGAAGAGAGAACTGCACATTTATAATGCCATTGCCAGGCATTCCAGTTGCATGCCCAGATGGGCAATGGATTGTGATTCAAAAGGTTCCGTTCATACACAGCCTGCTCAGTATTGGGACAGTACTATTTTGTATTTAAAGAATCATATATGAATTTTTTGGCCACCTAAAGAAACAAATGCCAATTTCCAAATAATATTTGTCCGCATTCTGATTACAAAAAAATTTACCCCCACACAATTTTTTCTGTACAAATTACATTGTGGGATATTGAGCTTCTTGCATTAATTAAATGCGGTGCATCTGTAGACAGAGTGGTGAACATGGTCCAGAGAGCTATAATAGTCTACAATGCCACTCAACACAAAGCTGCATTCAAGGATAATGCATCTATTTACCGTTAAGAGCATTAACTCTACCCTTGCATTTTTTTCAGTAAATTCACCTTCATACTGGCATCATAGTAATTAAAGCACATAATGCATGTCTCATCATTATGTAGATTTACCACAAAAGAAAACGTCACCTAGCCTACACACTATGTACATTTCCACCAATTCTCACTGAAACGAACAGCTCAAACTAATTCTTCAGTCTAAGACAAATATCTTTCAGCTGTCTGTTCATAGTATGCGAAAAATCACACGAATTAAAATTTTATGAGGCTTAATTGTGTCAGGTATAGGCTTCATATCTAAAAGCTTTTGTTCTTTAGACCCAAGTTTTTGTGCATTCTAGAGCTTACGCTTTGAGTGCCATTGTCAAGGCTTGCGTCTTGACTTACTGAGGCCTGTTTTCCTTGGTCTTGCTCCTGTTTGGCTGTTCTTTTACCAGCCTCAGCTTTTTGGTTTGGCTTTTCTTTTGTAGCCTAGGATGCTTAAGGGTTTGGAAGCCGTTTTAAACACATCCCCACCCCAAAAACTAAACACATAAGAACTGAAAATTAGAGAAAATAAGTAAAAAGTCAAACATCCCGAGCCGTCTACTCCTATATTTAAAGAGCAATAACCCTCAAGTGAAGTTCCTGCTTTCAACTGCAATGACTGATGACAAGGAGCTGCGACATGTGACTTCACTTTTCTTCTCTTTCTTCTATATTTACCTTGTTGTCTCAGTTTGTTTATTTCCTTTTCTCTAAGTTTTCATTTCCTTTTTACAGTCAAAGCAAGCAAGATTCTTAATAGAATTACTCTAGTGGTACATCACCACTTACACAAGGGTGTCCATCATGGACACCCGGCACCTCCTCATTGGAGGGAGTGCCGACCCCACCGACCATCCCTCCAATGAGGAGGCGCCGGGTGTCCGATGTAAGAGGTGATGTACCTCTAGCATCTCCCTTCTTAATAAGCCACCAGTTGTTTCATTTGTTTGAAAATCACATTTCTAGTTTGTACAAATATTTCTGGTAGATTTTTTAGATTGTATGATTTCTTACAAGTCTGAATTCTATGTTTTGATAACTTTATAAATTACTTTACTGGCTTACGTTAAGGCTTAACTATAGCCTTATCATGCCGAAATGTCTGCTTTAGCCTTTTTTGAAACACAGTGCATTCAACAATATTTTTCGCAAAATAAACAAGGAGAGAGAAAATATCCCTTCAATTCAAACTCATGGGCACGACAGTGCTTGTTCTTCACTAAAATGTAAGAGTTGAAAAGGATCAACCTCTGCATTTGTGGCACACTTCGAGATTCACAAACTTGGCATGAAACAAGTAACCATTCGTATTAACCGCATAATTCATGAAGTAAAATGATTCACCTGCTCGCTCTGAAAATTGGAATCAACCTGCCACCTTTGTTCAAATGTAGCATTCTGCCACATAATACCAATAAAAGGTCAACCAATTCTATTTTCTATACAAATTAATATGTTAACTAGAAAATGTATGCAATAGTCTACCAGATGCTTTTCTTTCTTTTTCTTCTTCGGCTTTGTCAAAATTTGTACAGATTCAAACGGCAATTGCTTTTCAAATTCCCCAACAGATTCATCTTCCAAACTATTTGGAATAAGGGATCCACCACGCCAAGTACTCTGATCATCCTGATATGAATCAGTATCACCACTTGAAGCATCTGTCTTATTAGATATCTGAACACCTCCTGAAGTTCCTGCACTATAGGCGCTGATAACTCTCCTGGAAGCAGTCCGCATACGTTTTGTTGGAATTGACACATTAAGAGTGCTGCCAGGGCGTTTTGCCAATAAAGCAGATTGTTGTGTTGCGACTTTACTTTCAGTACATTGCACGGGCAATAAATGGGGACCTGTTCTATATGACCTTCCACCATAAGCATTTGTCAAGTGTTTCAGGTTCCTTTTGGCAAATCTTAAAGATTTGCTACAATTGAAGGCCACTGACATGTCATATGTGCTTGTTTCTCCTTCATCTTCTTCATATGCATTATCTTGAAATTCAAAGTCTTCAGTAGTAAGTAATATCATTGAGAAAAATGATAAATCAGAAAGCAGGTGGAAACAAGGAGAAATTATCACAAATATACCTGCTACATCATCACATGCAGATGTATCCACTTCGTCTTGCACATTACTTCCACTTTTCTGAGAAAGTACAAACATAATATAAGAGCATTGATCCGAATTCACAGCTCCACCATAAAAAGGGTTCAAAAGAATATAGGTTCCAGGGCCTACTGTCTATAATCCCAATTCAAAGCTCCCACAAAACCATCGAAACCAGGGAAAAGAAGATGTTCATACATTTGAATAGATATTTTATGAAACAATAACTGTCAGTACATAAATACACACTTCTATAAGAACACAAGCCTAGGACCAACTTTTCATATAACGTCTCAGTTTTGGCACCCCGCCTTGCTTAAAGGTCTTAAATATTTCTTAAGTTGACTGCCTTAATTAAGTCTGGTCCGTTAAAGAGGCACAAAACATTAATTTCATTAATATAAGAATTCATTAGGTTAAGCGCAAAAATAAAATTACAAATATCAAAATGATGTTGCCCACAAAGTGAGCTATAAATTTACCTCGTATTGAACCACATGAGATTCAATTGATTTTCTGTACGATTCCATAGCCTCTGGCTGAACTGTGTAGAAGAGGTTCTCCTGCAAATCAGTAACGAAAGAGACAGGGCTAAGAAAACCTTGCTACTTCACGACTTCAACATCAATACAACTCAAAAGAGTTGCAATCTCATACACACAACCATTTCTTTGATCATAATAAGCACACATGAAGCAAGATCGGATAAACAAGCAATGCAAGAAGAAGATAGGCAGCTCAGAAAGAGAGGAGAGAGAGAGATGCACAACAAAAAACATGAAGATTCATGATATGAATTCATACTTCAGTCAAATGATCCTCCCATGACATGTCCAGGATTCCCGAATCAGATATCCTATCTGGAGTTAACGGCGCTTCAGCATGGCAAGGAAGAGCATCGGAGTTGTTATATTTCAGAAAATTCATTGCATATGCCTGGACAGCAAGTGCACCCTCCTTTGGAGATTGCAGCTCCAGCTCCTTGCTTTTCTCCTGCCACAACCAGGAAATGCTTAGATAAAACTCCATTTCCCGGACCCTTCTCACTTAATATTTAATGAGGTTAATAAGCTGATTCGAATTCAATAGAGGATGAAAGACAACAAAACCCAACTTTCAATTTTATTAAGAATGCAGCATCATTACTCATCAAGTTAACCCAAATCAAAAGGATGTGTTAAAAATAAAACAGGTTGGTTGCCAAATTCAAACGTCCTAAAAAGCACAAGAGCTTAAGTTCAAACTCGTTACACTCGAGTTATCATAGAATGACACTTTAAGAATATACATGGACAACTAATACACGTCTCTCTTTTACATACAAATGTCGCATTCCCTCATTGCCAAATAAGCACAACTCTAACCAGAGAGAGATACCAAAAAATTGAGACAATTCTTAGCCAATTCTAGAGGGTTATAGAATAGTGGGTAATCAGCTATTAATGACAAAATGAATGAAATAATACGAGTATCACACATACTAAAAATTAGTTCATAATTGTGTTTTTTACAATTTAAGAATCGATAGATCCTTTTGACAGGACTTTAAATTGCATTGCATCTGCCTCATTATTAATTCGATAATCTCGATTGAGAATGTCATCAGAAAAGGACAAAACTCTAGCATCCAAGAAAAATAGGCCATAAATTAATTCACTTAGCAATCCCCAAAGCAGAAAATGACTAAACAAGTGCAGAAGGACCAAAAATACCTCTACAGAATGCCAGAACTCCATGACAGCTTTGGCCAAGGTATAAGCTACTTTCTTTACCTTCATGTGGGACGCTTTTTCTCGTTTTGTCAACTGAGAAGAAAAAGCCGCACTATGGCATATTTGAGCAGCAGCAGTTATCTTCCAAAGGCGCTCCTAAATGAAGATATAGTAAAACAAGAAGGCTCTTAAAGCTAGGAAGTGGAGTAGAAATTGTTCCCAAAAAAATGAAAATAATTACTGTTCGATTCTACATAAAAACAAGTAGTTCAACACACTCCAAAAGCAAAGGGTAAAGTGTATTGAAAACAAAAAACATGGAGTTCTGTTGATAAGGTCAAACCTGTACAAAATCATTGGCCAACCACGCCATTTCCTCGAGTACATAATCCCAATGAGATTTCCGACGAATCTCCAATGGAAAGGTAGCAGTGGATAACTCCATCAATCTCTTTTGCTTTGCCTGTTCAATATATTAGGTCAGGTCTCTTGGGCCTAACTACAGAATCAATGAAAAAATGCTTCAATTTCATAATGAACGGGGTACATATTAAACATAATGCAGATATATAACCTCCATGATTCGTGCCTCTTCCAAGATTGTCTCTTCATCAACTTTGCTTGGAAATAGAAAGTTGGGCACTGAGGAATTTTGTGCCTCAGAGGCAACATTAGTGAAAACCCTAGCTATTGATGCCTTGGGAAATTTTGAAATTGAGGAATCAATAGAATCCTGATGACTAATGCTTGCGGGGTGAGGATTGTCACATGAAGGGAAGTCACTTTTCCTCTCTAATTCTGATACAGTGGGGCCACCAGCTTCCATTCCTTCAATGATAACTTGAGCTTTCAACTCATTTCGCAAAGCAGGTCCACTTCCATTTAATTCTTTCTGAGCATTGAGCACAATGCCATTCTCTTGGTGGCTTTGATGAGCAGAATTGCTCCGGACATCAACAAAAGTACTATTGTCATTAGCTTTCGTTTCTTTCGTTTCTCTGACCAATTCATCCCTTTCTGCAACTGGGATCCCATCAAGCACTGACACTTGATTGTTAATGCTCCAATTTGAGTCAACATTTTTCATGTTAGTACACATGCGGCTTTCATTGTTTCCATCTAGACCTAAAATGGTTTGAGTGCAAGATGACTCAAAATCCAAACCCTTTGTGCCCTGCTCTGTGCTGCTATTTTGAGCATAATTTTTTATCTGATCACCCTTAACACAACTGAGACCATTCATATGACAAGAACTAGATTGATTCTCTACTTTGGTAGGAATAACACTTGGCTGGCACTCAATGACAGCAGGTATCACCTCTTCCCTTGACTGGAATGGCACAGGTCCATCAGAGGCAATTTGAACTGGAGATTTTTCAGCTTCAGAAACTGATTGTTGGTTGTGTTGATTGTCCAGAGGGTTTTTGGGAGTATTAGTGTCTGATACAGCATTTGGTGAACCATCTTCAATTGAGATCTTAGTTGATTTTACAACCCTTACACAATCCAACTCCATATCCCGCTGGCTGACTGAGGGTACAGTCATATGAAGGGTATTATCCATAGGACTTGTAGGCTTTGAGTTATAATTTGATGATGCATTTTGGTCATTATAGTTTTCTCCATCAGAAACCAGTTCTTTTACATCCCTGGAGCCTTGGAGAGGAGGTAAAGAAGAGTCGTGACCACCACGAGTTAGAACTACATCTGCTCTACTTGACTTCATTCGATCATTATTTGGCCGGGACCTGTACCTTCTCTTATATGCTTTTCTAGGGAGACCAAAAGCATCAGAATCCCCAAATTCTTTGACATTTTGACTCCCACCCATATGAGATGACTTCTCTAATGGTGCAATGTTACTCCTGCTAGGGTGTGAAAAGTTCTGATCGCCTTCAGAAAATTCATTTTTACCATCAAATAACATGATACTATCGGCACTATTGGCCTCGGGAGGAGGTGCTCCAGGCCTACCACTACTTTCCACAGAGTCTCCATGAGGTGATGCTAAATATGCAAAACTGCCTTTTGCTTCGCTGCAATGACAGAATAAACAATTAGAGGACCAAAAATTCATGGAACTTGAAGGGGCTAGACAAATTAAAAATACAAAATAACTGCAGATAAAATACCTAATGACAAACTGATCAGGGTGGTGATTTTTCAACGAAGTTGACTGGACACTGACTGAAGCAACATTTCCAAGCATAAAATCCAAAGGATTTCCACCCTGCAAAAAATAAAAATAAAAAGGAGAGAGAGAAGAAACGAAAAAAGAAAAAAAAAAAGAAGCAGTCAAGCACCATCAAAACTTTAACAAAAATTCAGTAAGCAAATCAAGGTTCAGCTCCATACTTTCTCAAGATATTCTAGCTCTCTTATCTTTTCATCTCGAACATCATACTCCTGCCTGTAACCAGAAGTAATTTTCCGTGAATATGACAAGAATAAATCTTAAGAACTAGCAATAATTTGTAGGAGTCTCATATAAAGCAAGTAGTAATACCTAAGCTCTGAATGAACCTTCTCAATCTCAGATCGCAGTGGAGAAGTTCTGCTAACAATACCAACTCCTCCCATAGAATCAACCTCAGCATTGACTAAGATAACAAATGCCGAACTACATCCATGCATTCCTCATTTAATAGCTACAGATGGTACCCTCCATTCATTCAAGACTTAAAAACTCCTACAAACAAAAAACAGCAGAACTCAAACTCAATCACATGCAAGAAATTGGAATAAGAAACATAAAATGGGCATACAAATGTGCTCCCCGAATTATAATTGGAAAAAGATGAAAGGAGACTACTTCATCAACAAGATGTTTCAGCTTGGGGTCAGCGATTGTGGAATTTATGTTATGAAACCTATTTATGCTACTACCATTACAGAAATTCCTCATAAATACCTAAGGACTTGGAACTGCGAGATAAATACATGTCAAAAAGGAAAATGAGGATCCTTTCCATCTTTTGCTTTTGTCTTGTCCGGACAGAATCAACTTCAGGTCTTTTCCAGAGAAGTGCATCTACGCTTCAGGAAACCTAGTTGGATTGTTTTTCTATTAACTGGTCAAGCTCACAAAATGCACGTGATTTTAATTTTGGAACTTTGTCATCAAACAGCAACTTCACACGAGGAATAGAACATGCACGCGACATCCCATTTTAAATACCATGTAGGAAAGCCTGGTACAAAATTGGACACATATTTGAATTCAGCTTGGTGGAGGATAAGAGCGCTGAGAACATTATATGTGTAAATTATATTTCAGTCGCCAGAAAATACGTTTCATGTTGTATACTATTAGGCCAACACAGAAAAATAATTAAGATGAGATTTGGAAATAAATTTTGAAAACTCAGAATGCTTGTAATAAGACCTTTTACAGTCTCAAAATTAATAGTACGGCCACAATAAAGCCAAATTGCTGTGCATAGCACTGATTTACTAAGCTTCAGATTGCTTAAATTTGGGGGAATGAAATCATAGTTTTCCAAAAAGATTTTGTTAAAAGTTACTCTTTTGAAAGGGAAAGAAAACAGATAATAAAAGATGGTCATTCTCCTGTAATCCACCCATGCTAGATAGTTTGTCAGGTATCACCATCTAATAACATGATACTACAACTAAATTTCATCTCAGTTTACACAAAGTAATTTGTAGTGAAAAGACTAACATTGTATGTAACGTGAACCCCAAATAATCATGTGTAATCATACAACATGATGTATGATATCCTTAAAATCAACCTCATGAAAGTACAACAAACTACAAGCATGTGCATATACACAACCCAAAAACATATAAATATATACACGAATTCATTAAGCACGCATAATCGGAGAAAGCAACATAAAAGGGTATCTACAGTAACAGTTCTACTTGCAGCTAGGAGAGAGAGGATAGGATTTTCTCAAACATCAGTCACGGGGTCAAGGGGAGGAGAAATTCCCATAAATGGTTCTGAGACTGAAAAGAATACATGAACAAGATAATGAAGTTGCAAAATGTTGCATCCACATGCATTGAGTTGGATTGTTTCCTGCTAACTAAATCTTCATAATAAATTACTATATTTATCAATTAATCCAATAATCACACGCATTATCAATCAACTGACTTCAACTAAAATGAGTAAAGTTTGTTAATTTGTTGGAAACTCTGCTATCTTTTATACCCATGCACACAGCAAAAAGGAATTAGAATCCTGTAAATGCAAGGAGAAAATTCGAGAATGTTTTCTTTGCTCTTGCTTGCAGCATTGTCTATACTATAGCTCCCAAATCCCATAACTAACCAACTAAAAACTTCAAAAGGGAAAAAAAAAGCACTCAGTAAGTACAAATCAGCTTACTTAACATGCAAATCACGTGAAATTACCAGAACAAATCAAATGCGGATCATTTCATAATAGAAAAGTCGGAAACAACACAACTCAACACCAGCACTCGCGTCAATTTAACTAAAATGCATTAATAGAACCATGCTATAAAACCCCACACTCATTCCCCAAATTAAAACCCTAAAATTCAATCAAAAAGCCCCATAAAATTCTAGGGTTTGTATAAACTTGAACAAAGCACTAAATTCTAGGGTTTCCGAACCTACAAACGACAAATGAAAGCTGAACTGTGACTATGTACGAGGAAATTACAAGCTAGGGCTAAAAATTGGGGATCATCAGAAATTATACCCTGTTCTAGGGTTTTGCTTTTGATGCACAACGCACCTCAATTCAAAGCACGAGAATATTTCTGTACACAACCGTCAAACCATTCACCCTTCTACGCATAAATATATATATACGTGAGTGAAGTTTCAGGTTTTGTTCGTTCTCCGTTCTCGTTGGATTTTCTCTCTCTAAAATTGTACGTAATTATTTTTCAGTCATTAAATTCGTGTAAATACTATTCGGGCGCCCGCAACTGGACTCGAAACGCAGACGATGATTGGAGAGGGCCTCCTGCGAAATTGGACCTTTTGGACATTTATTTTGTATTTTTTTAATAAATTATTAATCTTTTGATTTTGATTTTTCCTTATTTTAGGATCGACGTATAGTTTTAGAAGTAAAAATGTTCTATAATGATCCCCTTTACCTTAAAAAAAATATTTAACCTAGTACCAAAATTGGGTATTGAATTATTAAGATTTACCGTACTTTCATAAATTTACCTTTTCGTATCTTTAAAAAAAAAAAAAAATTTGTACCATTGATCTTACAAATTTACTTTTTTGGAACCTTTTAATCTGTAATGCATTTTTTGTACATTTTTCGGCATAGATTCGATTATACGGTACAAAATGTTCAATTCTATAAGGATTTACTTCGTCTTCTATGATAGAATTTCCAGAGAGTGTATTAATTTTTTTCAAAAATTTTGTAAGATAACTTTGATTAATAAAAATATATATTGAAGAGACTGCCGAAAGAACTTATCCCTCAATGTGTAAGTGATGTCCAATGAGGTGAAAGTTTTTGGGAGGTTGAAGATGAAAAGATTTTTTCTTGTTACTCTCTCTCTCTCTCTTTTTTCAAGGACAATATTGACATTTCAAGCCACACTAATAGTGAGTTGGATAATGATTTTTAATTTATTATTATAGGTTGAGAATATGTGCGCCAAGAAATAAAGGACTGGAATAGATGTGCAAAAGCATTAAAAATGTTGATGACAACCACCACAATTTACCTTATCTAAAATGAAGTAACGATAGTAAGTTAGTAACATCATAATTGTTTGAGTTAAATCCGTTGATGGCTATCAAATGTTATACTTAGTGTGTGTTTGGTAGAGATTTTTTGAGGGAATAATTGATTTTGAATAGTGATATGATGGGAAATGTGTGGTTGAAAAAGAAGATAAAATTATTGATGTGATGGAAAATATTATTTTATTGAAGAATGTGTGGTTGAAAATGAGAATTGGTACCAAACATAGCCTTAGTGTTATTATGATTATCCAATTTGATTTTATTTCGTTATGAACACTCAATTTTCATATAACGTTTCATCATGGTTACTCAACTTCTTTTCACTTTTTTCATTAATTTTAAAAGGGATAAAACGATAACTTTACATTATATATATAAAAAAAATCAAAAATAAAATAAAAACGTATTTAAAAAAAAATGGAATAGAATCTTATTTAAAAAAAGTTACTTAAAAATTAAAATTAAATTTTATTTTTTAAAAAAATGTACTTAAAAAATAAAATAAAATAAAAAGTTATTTAAAAGAGAAACATTTTCAAATAAAATAAAAACTTATTTTAAAAAATGTTACTTAGAAAAATCAAACAAGAACTTATTTTAAAAACATTTTAAAATTAAAATAAAACTTTTGTTTTATTTTTTAAAATTTTATTTTATATATATAATACAAAGTTACCGTTTTACTCATTTTAAAATTAACTAGAATGATGAAAAGAAGTTAGGTGCCTTAGTAAAATGTTATATGAAATTGGGATGACCATGGTGACTCTAAATATAAAGTTGGGTTGCCTAGTGAAATAAAATTAAATTGGATGACAATGACGACACTGGGTATAAAGTTTGGTGATCATTGGTGGATTTAACCCTACTTTTTTATTTTTTATTTTTGTTATGTTCATTAGTGAAAGACCAGTATACCATTGTCGTTATAATTATTATGATTATTGTATTACTCGTGTCCCTAATTCTTTTCTATAAATATTAGACTTTGATTTTCAATAAAATACACACAATTCTATTAATTTCCATATATTCTCTTTTCTTTTTATTTTCTCTAATCCATAACAATTGCATCATATTTTAATTGTAACAAAAGTTCTTATTTTTTATTCATTTTGAAATTTATGTCTCCAACTTTATTTTGTCTCATTCTTATGTTTAATTTTTAATTAAGCCCCTGTTTGGTACACATTAAAATTTTCATTCTCATTTTTCTACTTATTTTCAATCACACATTTTTCAATAAAATAATATTTCCCGTCACATTAATAACTTTTCCTTCTTTTTCAACCACAAATTATCTATCAATCTACTATTCCAAAATACATTCTTCCAAAATAATGTGGATCAAACACACCCTAATTAGCACATTTTATTTCTGATAATGATTATGGCAAAATATTTTATCAGTATAGGGGAATATTTTGTTGAACTTTTTTGCATTTATATTTGATCTTTCTAATTTAAAAATAGGAGGAATAAATAAGTTTTTTATATCCTTTTGATAAATTTTTTCCATATTAGGGACAAAATGTGCAAATTAATAATGTTTGAAGATAAATGTATCACAAAAAAGAGTGGAGGATGCATTCACCCTTGTCAAAGAAGGAAAACATGGCGTACTAATTTGTGGTACCACTCTTTTTGTCTTACTCACACGACAGTTGTATAATTCAGTGCCTGTTTGTCAACCATTATTGAGAAGAAAATTGTGTAATGAATAGTAGTTTTTGGAAAATGTGTGGTTGAAATTGAAAGAAACTTTATCGATTTATGTGTAGAATATTTTATTATTTGAACGTGTGATAGAGATTGATTACTGTAGAAAACAATTTTTTGAAAAATGGTAGACAAACGGGGCTCAATTGTTTAGAAAAAAATAAATTCTAGATAATTCAACTGTTTAGAACTTATTTTCATGAAAATTATTAATTAAATATTTTTGATTGATTTAGTTTTCAACCTAGAAAATATTATATTAGTCTATTTTCCATTGGATGATAAATGAGAATAGATAGAGAGAGAGAGAAAGATTGTATTATCTGAAAAATAAAAATTATATCTCTCTAAAAATTATTTTCCTTATTTTCACATTGAAAATGATCACGTGATTAAAGTAGAAAAATATTTTTAATGAAAAAATTATCAATCAAAGAATAAAATTAGAAAATTAGATGAAAAGATTGTCGGTCAAACGACAAGGCACAAAAATGAAAAAAGTAAATCATTTTCCACGAAAAATATTGACGGCCAAACACACCTAACAAGTACTTGCTCAGTTGCTTGTCAAATTTTCCTACATTTCCTCCTCCTCTGCTGCCGCAGCCACCGCCAACCCTTGTGCTACAGTATTCCCCTCCAGTTTTCATGGCCTCGGCAAGAACTGAACCAATTACATATCGCCACGTGGTGGCCGTGCCTTACCCGGGAAGAGGCCATGTCAACGCCATGATGAACCTCTGCAAAATGCTCTCGGCGGCTTCACCAAACCACAACCTGAAACTTCTAATAACCTTTGTAATAACAGAAGAATGGCTTGACTTCATCGGCTCGGAAGAGAAGCCTCCCAACGTTAGCTTCGCTACAATCCCGAATGTCTTGCCGTCGGAGCGGGGTCGGGCTGCCGACATGGTAGGCTTTGTGGGAGCTACTCAGACTAAAATGGAGGAGCCTTTTGAGAAGCTTCTCGACCGGCTTCAGTCGCCAGTTCACATCATTGTCGCAGATACTTTTTTGAATTGGTCTGTTGAGGTTGGGAATCGGAGAAATATTCCGGTGGCGTCGTACTGGCCTATGCCGTCGTCAGTGTTTTCGTGCTTTTACTATTTTGACCTCGTCGTTCAAAACGGGCATTTCCCTTTCGAATTTTGTGGTAAGTTTATAATACAGTAATTTTTGACAGAGGATTTTATGTTAGATTTATGGGTTTCTCTTTACCATTTTTTCCTCTTTACCTTGATTAGTGTTTTACTGTATCTCCATAAAATGGTGACTCGTTTGACAACCCTAATCTTGAAACTCAATCACTCACTCGAGCAGCCAGGCCCTTCTTCACAGTTCCTTCTTCCATAAATTGAGCTCGGAGAAGGAAGTGATAAGAGGGCTATGGAGAATATGGTTAGAAATCAATAATAGAGTCTGACCACAACGACCAAATTGACTATCTTCGTGGTACTTCGAACTTGGAACGAACATGAAGTTAACGATACTTCTCTTCTGAGCTGTTCTGCTTGATCGGTCACTGACTGTTGTTTTCCTATTCCAATAATGTTGGGTTTTACCTTTGACATCATGCATTAAACTTTATTTATTTGATAAATGGTGAAGTTTGCAAATTTACAAGTTGTGTCAAATAATCGGGATTTGCATATTTCTTTCTCTTATCATTATGTTTTTTTTTTCCAATGCTCTTGTAATTTTTTGATGGTTGTGTGTTAATCTTTTGCTCGTATATACGAGACAGAAAGAGGGGAGGAACGTGTCGAATGCATCCCTGGTATTTCTTCGATTTGTCTAGCAGATCTTCCTTCAATTTACCACCTGAAGGATCAACGGCTTCTTCATCTAGCGCTACGAGTTCTTCCCAGTGTGTCCAAGGCGCAATATCTTCTGTTCACTTCTATATTTGAACTCGAGCCTCAAGTTATAAATGTTTTGAAACAGGAATTTTTGTGTCCCGTGTATTCTCTTGGGCCGGTGGTACCTTACTTCAATCCCGAAAAGACTTCCCGTTACACAACGACCCAAAATGATCCCCACTACTTGCAATGGCTAAGCTCTCAACCTCCAAATTCAGTGTTGTATGTATCATTGGGAAGTTTTCTTACTGTTTCGAGTGCCCAAATAGATGAAATTGCTGGTGGATTGGAAGAAAGTGGAGTTAGGTACTTATGGGTGGCTCGTGGGGATACTGCGAGGTTTACAGAGAAATGCAACGGTCGAGGAACGATAATACCCTGGTGTGAACAGCTGAAAGTGTTGTGTCATTCTTCGGTTGGAGGATTTTGGACTCACTGCGGGTGGAACTCTACAATGGAAGGAATTTTTGCAGGGCAGCCTATGCTAACTCTTCCTATTCTAATGGATCAGACTACAATCAGTAAGTTCATTGTTGAGGACTGGAAAACGGGGTGGAATGTGAAGAGAGAGGCGGGAGGAGGAGATCTATTGACACGGGAAGAAATCACTAAGCTTGTAAAGAGGTTTATGGATCTTGAAAGCAAAGAGAGGATAGAAATGAGTCGAAGGGCGCGAGAACTCCAAGAAATCTGCGTTCAAGCAATTGCTGAAGGAGGATCATCTAAAATGAATCTTGATGCTTTTCTTGACAATATAGCAGGACATTGATCATCCACCAGAAGATCCTATGTTCTTTTGGTGAATAAAATTCACTGAAATTAAAAAGAATTGATTGACTCCTTTCATTGTGATTTTGCATTCTGTAGGTCAATTGATTCTATTGAACAAGTCGAAATTGTAAGAGCACTTGGATTTTGTGATTTTGAAAACCAAATGAGTCGAGGAAGTTTGTAGCTCAGAACTCATTTATATGGAATTTTTTCTTTGCGTTACTGGTTTTGGATTTGGGGAAGGGGTACGCATAGTCGATTTTGGTTTGATATTTTAAAGAATGGCCATTTTGGCACGTTTGATGGAGAAAATTTGATGTCACTAGACTGCAGGGGCGGAGCCCAGTACAGCCCAGGATGGGCACAGGCCCACCCTGAACTTTGGGCTCAATTTTTTTTTTTTTTTTTTTAAAGTTTAAGTCCAGCAGCCAGCCCAAGCCAAGGGAGAAAGCCCAAACATTATAACCTATTTCATTTCCTTCCTCAAGCCAAAGCCTAATGAATTCGATCCTCTCCTCAGCAAAATCAAAATCGACTCCTCTGCTGTCGTCTCTTAGCCTCCACTTCAGTGAAGCCTCCGCCTCCAGCAAGTCGAAGCCTCCATTTCCGGACAGTCGTTCCTCTCAGTCTCAGCCTCAGCCTCAGCCTCAACAACTCCATCCTAGTCCACGCCACTGACGCCAGTCCACAGTCGCCTCCATTGCAGACTTCCAGCCTCCTCTGCTCTCGTCGCAGTCGCCTCCTCTGCTCTCCTCCTCCACCGGACCACCTTCAGCCTCCGTCTCTATTGACTGCCACTCTACCAGGTATTTTCTTTAGGCTTTATTAATTTGATATTTGGATAATTGGATTATTGGCATTTGGCGATAGCAGTCTTGAGACCGAAAATCTGAAATTGTTCTTTTAATTAATACTATGTTTTTGGTATTGTTGTTTGCTATGTGCAGTAGAGTAGAGATTGCTGAGTATGGTTGAAATGGAAATTGGGTATGGTTGAAAATTGAAATTGAAATTGCAGTAGGCAGTAGCCAGTCAGTAGAGTAGACTCGTTGAAATGGAAATTGGGTATGGTTGAAATTTGGGTATTGCTGACTTCTGAGTAAAAATTCGGTATTGTTGTAGGTTGAAATTGGGTATTGTTGAAATTTGGGTGTTGTCCCGTTGTTGAGTTGAAATTGCTAAAATTTGGGTATTGTTGAAATTTGGGTATTGTTGATTGAATTGAAATTGTTGAAATCTCATGAAGAGATTCTTTCAGAGAATAACTGGCGTATTATGTCATTTTTAATATTGTCGTATTATTGTTTTGTACTTTTATTATCATTTCATCCATGACAAAAATTCGACGTTCAATGTCGATGAGTTGTGCCCCACCTGAAGAGAAATTCTGGCTCCGCCCCTGCTAGACTGTGTTAGGTAGAATACGAAATTAAAATCTTATTTATTATAAATTATTGTACATGTTAATACATGACGTTATGAATTGAGCCTTTAGACACAATCCTATGTAGATCAGGCGTTGTTGGCTATGATTAGGCCAAGTACAGTCCATTAAGAGGTGCTCTCTTCGGGTCTAAGTTTGGGGTGATTATCGCATATTGCTCTCGATAAATGACCCTTGTCTCAGCTAATCACCATAATTTGCCTATAAACGGGGTTTGTTCAAGAACTTTTCGTGTACATACTGCATGTATAATCTCTATGTACTGGTGCAAAATGTATTTTTGGCACAAACCAACCCAAATGGGCATTGCCCGGCACGAAGCTGGTTCCTCAACACGGAGCTCTCGCCCCCCACCCCAAAAATCAATCAGCCACCCTCATCTTGCTGGCCATCTGTTTCATTTAAGTTTCTACTTACTGCCTTAAATCAAGAACTTCTTCATCTCGACCACCCTCATTCAAACCTTCACAAAATACCATCTCTAGAAGTGTAAATCGTCTTTGATACCAACTGATGTAGGTGAAAGCGGGAAAACCAACAAGCAATCTCTTACAAAACACAAGAATGTATTAAGTTTATTCAAGAGTAATCAAAAATAAAATCCGATAAATAGTCTTAAAACGTGAAAAAATCCTACTCCTATTAAAGATCAAAACACCCTCCAAATGGGGCCAAATAAAAGATGCATAAAAATCAAGGCCTAGTCGGGATTGGGGACGGGTGGCAAACAGCAAACCAAGTCACAACTGCTACATTGGCAACTGCCCTCCTTCAGCCTTCAGCCACGACCGTTTCGTCCGCATGTCACAGTCGTGATACTGGGCGGAGATAGGGGTGGGCTGGGGTGGGCTGTAGCCCACCCTTGTCCAAGCCCAGCTCATGTAAAAAAAAAAATGGTTATAGGCCATTTTTCCATCCAACTGGGTAGCCCACTGTAACTATTCAAGCCCATTTCATAAATTGCAAACCCAATTTGCTATTTATATAAAACTAAACCCAATTCTCCCAAACCCTTTACCTGTGCATGGTTGCTCCTCATCTTCCAATTCGCCCATTGGCAATTAACGAAACCCTTTACCGCCGAAACCCTTTCCGTAGTCCGCCCTCTATCAGCCGAACCTACAGAGACCATTGTTGAGGTCAGGAATTAATTATTTTCTTTGTTTTTCTTTTAATACAAAGAAATATATAGAAGGTTAAAATTGAAAAGAGAACTTTGACGTGCAGAAATTTTGCACTCAAGCAATTTTCTCCTATGCTGATTCTTCTGATTCAATTGACCAGAATTTCAATCCCAAGAAAATATACAAATTACACTCGGAGAGAGAGAGAGATCTTCAATACTCTAAATTTTGTCGTTGAATTTAGACTTGAGCCTAAATACCTTTTTTCTTTAGTTGCCCACTACACTAATTGGCGATTTTTTTAAGTGTTGCTTAGCTCTAATTATTGTTATCAAAGTTATTAATCAATTAGAGATGGGAATTGGGATTGACATGAGCATCCTGTTCTGTGTAGTTACCAGTGGCAGTGAAAATATAAAGGCATCCATTATTTTATTAATTAATAAAACATCAAAGTTCCCATCTTATTTATGCTGCATCCAAAGGTCCTGTTCTTGCGTTTAATTTCTCACTATTTCGGGTTTAATTTCTTGTGTTTTGTGTTTAATATCTTGTTTCAATTTCAATTTTGTAATGTCTTGTAACTCTTGTTTTGTTTCAAAATTCAAACTTTCAGTGTCGATTCGGCCTTGTGTGTGCAGTGCAGTTGTGCTTCTGCTTCTGCCTTCATTTGCAGCCTGCAGTGAGGCACTGATGTATGTTTGGTTAGATACTTAGATTATTTAGACTTGTAAGTAGTAATTTGTTCACATGAATTTAGGCCACATTAGACAATTTATACTCCATTGAATAATTTGAATTTATTTAGGAAATGTTAGTTTGAGAATTTAGCCAATAGCAATTTAACCTATGAATCTATGATGTAATGATAGGAATTTATAGGATTAAAGATATTGAAGTATTTTGATATTTATGCTCTTAGGTTTAATATGGAGGAAGATCGACCTTCTTCCAAGAAATGAAGAACCTTACTATCTTTCTTTTCAAAGAGCAATAAATATCAGGGTACTCCAATTCCATCCCCTGAAATTGAACGGCCTTCATCTTCTAATATTAATTTGATTCTATTGAACGGTACCCGGAAAAAAAAATTTTAGCCCCCCGTACGATGAATTCCTGGCTCCGCCCTGTGATACTCTATATACATTAAAGCTGTCTCCTCCTCCATTGCATCAAAAACTTTTAGTTGTCTCTTCGTAGGTAAGTTTAAGTTTTTCCTCCTTACGCAAAACGGCTAGAGCAGAACAGACGTGAATACCAATCTATGTAGACTGCTGATGAAGGTCCAATTAAATGTAACAAAATGAAACCCATGAATTAGACCTATCTATTTATGAAATCTGGATAATGTTAAAAAACGATGGTGCTACATAGCATTCTTATGTAAGAGCTTCTCAATGTTAACAAAACTTGTATGATCGATCGTTGAAAAAGATCTATGAAGAAGTATCAACAAACTAGTTCAATGTTTAAATTTTTTGAAGTGTTTATAAGCCTTGAGTCCTTCAAAATATATAAATAATAAGTGGATAGTAAGTTATAACTTTACAAGTTCAGATTAAAAGTATGTTTGATCAGTTAAAAAAATTTAAAAAATAGGCCAATCACTTTTATTACTATTAGGTAAAAAAATATATAGTCATTCATAAATAAATAAGGTTTTGGAGCAAAGATTCTCTAGCCTTTAACCTTCATACATTTTTGTTTCATAACCGTTAATTTTTGACGGAGATTTCTCTATTCTTTTAGGTGCTCAAAAGTCCTTTTGGATATATTCTATCAAACTATGCCGTTAGTCTTGCAAGCGACTCACTTTCACTTTTTTCTTCCAAATTTTCCCCGGTGTAAAATGAAGGTGAAAGCCATAGACTGAACTAATGGACTATGTCTAAAGGACCATTTAGGCACCTAAAGCATAGGCTAAAGACTAATTCACCAAAAATTATAGTTTAGGGATCAAAAACATACGAAGGCATAGGTTTTGGATCATTTGCACCAAATTTCCTAATGAATTACTAATATATGTAGCATTTTAAGATTAGCCAAAAGTTAATCTCTTATTCGCCGTATGACAAATTATTCACTCCCCAGTTTTCAACATTTGTAAATATTACATATAAGTTTTCGGGAATATTCCCTATTATTGACCATGTGAATATTTTTCTGTACATGTAGTACAACTCAAGTTTTGAAAATTTCATTGTTGCACTCACGTCCTTAGTTGGAAAAAAAATATTTTTTGAACAATCAAATGATCACATGACTGATGACACTAATGTAATGTACAAGATTAAATTTGTTTTAAAAAAAATCACTTCAACTTACATTCAAAAATTCGAATAGGATGTAATCACCTTTACAAAACATATTCACTTGCTACAACTCAACTGAGAGAAGTTTTGATAGACCAGTCTTATATGCACACGTGATACGATCGTCAATTCAAATAATGATACATCTAACTTCGAGACACTGTAATACCTTGACGCCGTACACCTACTCTCTTACCATCTCGAACACCAAGGTATTGCGATTTGATTGGATCAAGATCTCATGTATTGTGATTTAAGTATAGTATATAGGACTATCCCATGAAAAATTTTCTCCCAACTGAACCCTAACATTAATGATAGCATTTAAAGTTTAAATTGACATTTTCCCATCTGTTGGAATATGACTCATCCTTAACTGTCCACACAATTTAATGGTCGCATGCGGCCATGCCCAAATTGCGCCATTTTCCTCTCTCTCTCTCTCTCTCTCTCTCTTAAACACACTCATTCTTTTCACAACACAAAAAATTGTTCACCTTGCTTACATATTTTTCATCGATTTTCTGTTCTCATTAATTTTATTTTTTTTTCATTTTTTGTCTTCTTGCTAACTGCACTAGTATTTGCTTCCATATTCTTATACATGCATGCAAAAGCTGTAGCAATTCCAGATCTTAAACAATTAATCACCCATTTTCATTTTCATCTATTTTTCTTTTTCTGATTAACTATTGCTTAATCCCTGTCAATTCTTTCCCACCCAACAAAATACGCAATTTCTCAAGTGCTTTTATAATTGGATCACATTTTTGGCAACTTATTTGAGAATGGAAACCAGTGGTGGTGGCGGTCGGAACGCCGGTAACACGGAATCACTGCAGAGATCCGGATCGAACAGGTTACTTTTTGACGTAATCGGTGACGACCCAACGTATGGCCATGGCAAAGACAGTAAAATGAGCTGGCGGCATTTAAGGGAGAAGCTCCGCCTTCGTCGCAGTGGCTCTGGCTCCGCCTGGACATCCACCATGCACATTCCCACATCCGACGTCCCCATCAACCCCCGGCAGTACTCCAATGCTGCCGCCAATAATACGAGTAATAATCGGAATCGGATGATGGCACGCCATGCCTCGACCCGATACTCCTCCGACTCGGGCGAGTCGGCTCCGCCGGATATTTCGGCAGTGCCGGATGTGGACATGGAATTGATGTCAAATCGAGGAAGCAGGGCTCCGATTTTGCAAAGAAATGTGAGCCAGACCGTGGAGAGAAATATGAGACGAGCAATGGAGAGAAAAATGAGCCGGGCTAGCGGAAAATTTGAGCACACGAATTCTTTAGCAATGAGAAGATCGAGGGGTCTAGATGGACATGAAGATGACGATGCTGATCAAACACCATACTCTGCGGAGGGCGAAAGTGAAAATGAAGAGGGGGATGAGGATGGTGGAGAAGCGCAGGAGAAGCCCGTGAGGATGTCTTTGATGGACCTTCTGGCCGAGACAGAAGGATCGGCTTATGCGATGGAAGAGGATGAGGACGATGAAGATGACGATGACCACCGTGGTGGCGGTGGCGGAGAGTATAGCAATTGTAGCATATGCATGGTTAGACACAAGGGAGCAGCATTTATACAATGCGGACATACATTTTGCAGGCTATGTTCAAGGGAGCTTTGTTTTCAAAAAGGGAATTGCCCACTCTGCAACAATTACATCTTGGAAATTCTTGATATTTTCTGATCATCCAAATTTTTTCACCTCAAAATCACCCAATAGTTTTATTTTTTGTTTTGCTGTTTCTTGAATTTAAATTTTTAATTTCTAGTGGCATTTTGGATTGTTTTGTTATCTTTTATGTTTTCTTTTCTCGTATGTTGTGGATGATCGATGACTAGGTAATTTGGTAGTTTTATCATGCTTCTTTTAGTTGGGAGATTATGTAGTTTTTATGCACTAATGGTTCAATTTTAAAGAGTTAGCCCATGGTTCAAGTTTCTAGTCTTACTAAACAAGATCTGGTATTTTACAACAGCAGTTTTCTTGTGCTCTTCTTTTAGGCTCATTTCATACACAAACTGACATTGATTAATTCTAATATGAACTGCATCATCCTAGGGTGCATTTGGTTCGAACTCTGTACGTACGAGCGGAAAGAAAGGCGCCTAGAGTACATCAGAGAAATGCCCATAAACAGTCATCTTAACTTCTTCAAAGGGACAGCAACGATCGCCTCCTCATCCCTTGTTCTTTTCATGTTTTTACTGATGTAACTGCACGAATATTTGCTGTTAGGTAACGTCGTTGAAAGGCTACCTTCTATTGCCTGGAACCTTGAAAAATATTACGATGTAAGTTAAGTGGACATATAGGATAGTAAAGACCGCTGCCTCCGAAGCGAAGGGGGGAGGGAGGGTTCAACGATGAAAAGCGAGTAAGAAAAATCTAAAAAGTATTTATGCGGCTTAACAGTTACCTGAAATAGTTTCATTCAATCTTGATCTCTTTATAAGACTAGCATCATCTATACCCGATTTTCTCTTCGCACCCATGGCATTAGTTTGATTTAAGGCATGTACAGATCCTAAGACATGAAACATTGTTAGACCATAGATGGACCATAGCCTGTGCATCAAACTGAAAGGAAAGCAGAAGAACTCGTGCGGCCTTTCATCAAAGCAAAAACTCTTACTAAAATCATCCCATTTATGCACTCAAAAAAAAATATATAAAATAAAAAAAATTTAATGGACGGGTTAGTTTGACTCAAAAATCAATAAAATGAAACGGTCAATGCTTGTTTTTGGAAGCAGTTGCGATAATTTTTATTTGTAACCTACTTTTTAAAAGAATTTTCTAATTCAAAAATATTTTTAGAAGAAGATCAGTTTCAGCCAAAAGCTTTTCTAACTAAAGAAAATACTTTCACTAAATTAGTCAAACAGATCTAAAAGCATCTTTCTCGATCTTAAAAGCTCATTTTGACTTTTCAAAAATCATGTCAAACTAGCCATTATCTCTAATAACGATTCTGTTCGAATATCTTAGTATCATGGGAGAGTTTTTTATTGAACCTTTTGTATATACTAGGTGCAAGTAACGTGCAATGCACGTTTGCCTAGTTTATATTTAATAGTTTTGTTTAAGAATTAATTTATTATTAATAAAGATGTAATTTTTTTGGTTAATTATATAATTAATGATGTAATGTTTATGTAATTGATAAATAATTAGATGTGTGATTTTGATGTTGTGATGTAAGTTGGTGAGATCGAAGAAAATAAGCAAAAGTTGACAAATTTTGAGAAATGGCTAAATTGTAAGGGATCCAAAGTTTGGGGACTAAAATGTAAATACTTAAAAGTTGTGCCGAACCTCACGATGAAGATTTGAGAGTGCTCGGAGTCAATTGGATAAAGAAAGACGTCAATGGAATCAAATTTAGTCAAAAGATGATCACAAATCAATTTCCAACCGAAAAGTTATGCTATGATGTTTTAGTCTCATATTGAGACCTATTTTTGGCATAAAAAGTGATCGAATTGGAGAATGATGTTTGAATCAAAGTTGTAGTCAGATGAGTTAGCTTTCCAACACATTTTGAATCGTCTCAATCGGATATCGGAATACAAAGTTATGATAAAAATACTGAAAGAAGGTGCAGCTGTCTGTTTAAAACAAGAAATTCCGTTACATAATCCGTTAAAACAACAAATTCCGTTAGTTTTTCCGTTAAAAACAAGAAATTCCGTTATATAGCCACTTTTAATATATAGAAGATATTTGATCTTGTTTATTTAAAGTACGAGAGAGAAATAAGTTTTTTACATCTTTTTAATGAATTTTTAAACATCATTAAGGACTAGACATGTTATTAATGAATAAAATTTGAAGATAAGAGTTGAATTAAGTGTAAAATGTTACCATTAAAGCACCTATTTGAGCCCCGCTTTTTGGGATAATATGTTTTGTAATAGTGATTTTTTGAAGAATGTATGATTAAAATGTAAGGAAAAATTAATTGAAAAGAGTAATATTATTTGTAGTTTCTCACTATTGTAGTCAGCCAACGTGATATATATGTGGCGGTCAGTGATTTGGTGCATTAATGTGGTAATTTTTTATTATCTCATGCATCAAATCATTAACCTTCACTTACATACTACATAGAACAACTATAGTAATGAGCAGTGCAAATAATACTATTTAATTGAAAACGAGTTTGAAAAAAAAAATATTATTGTTAAGAATGAGACTCAAACAGAAATAAATATTACTTTGCCAGAAAGTAGGTGACAAACAGAGTGACATAATAAGTATTGACAATATATGATTAGATAAAAAAACTGACTATATTTTAAATAGTCCACAATAAAATGTAGCATGATCAGTCAAAGGCAATATATATTGCATTTAAGTTTCAATAAAAAGTTAGGTGGGAATGTAATTACCCTTGCAAACATGGTGTACTAATTTGTGTAACTGATCTTTAAGTAACTGCTCTATATATTATTCGCGCGATAGCTCTGTCACTAACATGTACTTGCTTGTCTAATTTTCATACCTCCTCTGCCACAGCTTTTAAATAGTTCAATGATAAATTATTGTGTGATATTATGTCAAGAATTATGTCAATCATTATATCCATATAGCATGATTGGTCAAAGGCAAGATATATTGCATTTAAGTTTCAATAAAAAGTTAGGTAGGAATGTAATTACCCTTGAAATATGGTGTACTAATTTTTGTAACCGCTCTTTGTGTAACTGTTCTATATCTTATTCATGCGATAGCTCTGTCACTAACAAGTACTTGCTTGTCCAATTTTCATATCTCCTCTGTCGCTGTCGTCGCCACCACCATCTGTTTCGCTACAATCTTCCCTCGGGCTTTCATGGCTTCAAAAAGAACTGAACCAATTACATCCCGCCACGTGGTGGTCGTGCCTTACCCGGGAAGAGGACATGTCAACGCCATGATGAACCTCTGCAAAATGCTCTCGGCGGCTTCACCAAACCACAACCTGAAACTTATAATCACCTTTGTAATAACAGAAGAGTGGCTCGAACTCATCGGCTCGGAAGAGAAGCCTCCCAACGTTAGCTTCGCTACAATCCCGAATGTCCTGCCATCAGAGTTGGGTCGGGTAGCCGACAAGGTAGGCTTTGTGGGAGCTACTCAAACTAAAATGGAGGAGCCTTTTGAGAAGCTTCTCGACCGGCTTCAGTCGCCAGTGCACATCATTGTTGCAGATACTTTTTTGAATTGGTCTATTGAGGTCGGGAATCGGAGAAATATTCCAGTGGCGTCGTACTGGACTATGCCTTCGTCAGTGTTTTCGAGCTTTTACTACTTTGACCTCGTCGTTCAAAATGGACATTTCCCTTTCGAATTATCTGGTAAGTTTATAGTATAGTAATTTTTTATAGTGGATTTTATGTTAGAATTATGGATTTCTCTTTACCATTTTTTCCTCTTTACCTTGATTATTGTTTTACTATATATCCATAAAATGGTGACTCGTTTGACAACCCTAATCTTGAAACTCAATCACTTACTCGGGTAGCCGAGCCCACAGAGTCCCAACACCACGACCAAATTGATTATCTTCATGGTACTTCGAACTTGGAACAAGCATGAAGAAGTTAACTATACTTTATGTTTTGAGTTGTTCTACCAGATGTGTCATTGATTATTGTTTTCATATTCCAAGAATGTTGAGTTTGACCTTTTACATAATATATACTTTATTTATTTGACAAATGGTGAAGTTTGCAAATTTACAAATTATGTGTCAAATAATCAAGATTTGCATATTTCTTTCTCTTTTATATATATATATATATATATATATATATATATATATATATATATATATATAATTTCAATGCTCTTGTAATTTTTTGATGGAAATGAGTTATGTGCTAATCTTTTGCTGATGTAGAAAGAGGAGAGGAACGTATCGATTACATCCCGGGTATTTCTTCAATTCGCCTGGCAGATCTTCCTTCACTTTACCGTGAGAAGGATCAACGGCTTCTTCATCTAGCGCTACAAGTTTTTCCCAATGTGTCCAAGGCTCAATATCTTTTGTTCACTTCTATATTTGAACTCGAGCCTCAAGTTATAAATGCTTTGAAACAGGAATTTTTGTATCCCATTTATTCTCTTGGGCCAATGGTACCTTACTTCAATCCCGAAAAGACTTCTCGTTACACAACAAGCCAAAATGATCCGCACTACTTGCAATGGCTAAGCTCTCAACCTCCAAATTCGGTGTTGTATGTATCATTGGGAAGTTTTCTTACTGTTTCGAGTGCCCAAATGGACGAAATTGCTGGTGGGTTGGAAGAAAGTGGAGTTAGGTACTTATGGGTGGCCCGCGAGGATACCGCGAGGTTTAAAGAGAAATGCTACAGTCGAGGAATGATAATACCTTGGTGTGAACAGTTGAAAGTGTTATGCCATTCTTCGGTTGGAGGATTTTGGACTCACTGCGGGTGGAATTCTACAATGGAAGGAATTTTTGCTGGGCAGCCTATGCTTACTCTTCCTATTCAAATGGATCAAACGACGATCAGTAAGTTCATTGTCGAGGACTGGAAAACAGGGTGGGATGTGAAGACAGAGGCCGGAGGAGGAGATTTATTGAGACGGGAAGAAATTGCTAAGCTCGTAAAGAGGTTTATGGACCTTGAAAGCAAAGAGAGGATAGAAATGATTCCCAGGGCGCGAGAACTCCAAGAAATCTGCTATCGAGCGATTGCTGAAGGAGGATCATCTAAAATGAATCTTGATGCTTTTCTTGACAATATTGCAGGACATTGATCATCCACCAGAAGATCCTATGTACTTTTGGTGAATAAATTTGCTGAGAATAAAAAGAATTGATTGACTGACCATTTGCACCAATATTCCTAATAAATTATTTATATATGTTAACGTTTTAACGTTAGGATTTACTAGAACGAGATATGCCTTTTTCTTTTCCGGCGGCCATAGAAAAAATTTAACTCGCAGTTTTCAACCTTTATAAGTCATAAGTGTGACACTCATGTTTCCAACCATTCATTGTTGCACACTCGTGTCCTTAGCTAACAAAAAATATTTATTTTAACATCAAATGGTGACATGACACTCCTATATGTCAAACTGCAAGACTAGTCTTGTCCCACCAAAAAAAAAAAAAATTAAAAAAGGGGGCAAATTAAACATTCGCTTCATCTTTATTCAAAAAATTGAAAATGTTAAAATCACTTTCACAAAACATATCCGCTTTCTTCAGAAGTTTTAATAGGACGGTCATATATGCACGTGTGGTAGGATCGCCAATTCAAATCACAACTTCTCAAACTTCGCCAATTCAAAATGCAATACATACACATCGACATCGACATCGACTTTGACTTTGCACATGCACTTTGTTTTCTTTTATCACCTCGAACACCAATATATTTCGATTTGAATGGCTCGAAGTTTGAAGCTTCGTAATTTAAATGAAACATATCATTAAAAAATTTACATTTTCCTTTGTCCACACAATTTAACGGTTTCATGCGCCCATGACCCTATTGCGCGCTCTCTCTCTCTCTCAAACACACACATTCTTCTGACAACACAAAATTGTTCACCTTGCTTACATTTTTCTCATTAATTTTTTATATATACGAATCAACTATATTTCTATAATGGATGTGGACATATAAAAGTGTATGAATTTTTATGAACACTTAAAAATTCACATAAAGTATAGTAGTATATTTATAGAGTAAATTGTTTGAACAGTCACCGAACTTTAACATGGTCACGACTTACTCACTGAACTTCAAATTACCTCTAAATGGTCACTGAACTCGATTCCAATTGCCCACCCCACTGCCCTCCGAGTGTTGGATGTGGTGCAATTAATGAAAGTTCAGTGACCATTTAGAGGTAATTTAAAGTTCAGTGAGTAAGTCGTGACCATGTTAAAGTTCGGTGACTGTCCAAACAATTTACTCATATTTATATCCTTTATCGGACCATATGACAATTTATATATGTATAACATATTTTCATTTTTTCGAATGCATAAAATAAATCATCAAATTCACATAGCTACCGTGCACAATGATTGTGGAGAAAAGAAAATCATACAATATTAAAAAACGTGTTTTTAATGTCAAACATATAAAACTAAATATTAAAATTCATATTACATGGCTTATCGTTCTCGTAGTACATAGGAAAGAAACCTAGCAAGTTGTGAAGAAGAAAACAAAAGAAATATTGAAGTATCGACATCACCGAAATAATTCTTGAATTGATTCTCGTGTTCTTGACTTCTTCTATGTTCCCAACATCTTTTAGAATATGTTATAATGCGTGATGGTTATTTCTGGACAGTCTTAGGTCTTTAAAAAACGTCTCAATATTTGTTTTCATAAGAGTTAAAATCAAATTAGAAAATCAAACATTTTTTCCTAATTTAGTCTAGACATGCGCCTAGTAGAAAATGGGACAGCTGTCCAAGCATAACAAATGACCCATGTCATTGAGGTTTAGAGTGGGGCCGCTATCAAGTTATAAAAATTTCATAAATTTTCCTTTTAACTATTTTCTTCATTCTTTCTTCTATCTTAGCCATTCACATCAAATTACTTCAATTTTTACTCAAATGCATATTAGTCCCCAAACTTCCATTCATTGATCAATTGATCCTTCTTTCTTTTCAAATTGCTTAGAAATTGATCAAAAACCAAAATAACATAAAATTAACCTAAGTTTAGTAAAATCAAATATTAGAACGACACAAAAGCTTAATAATATGACCCCGAATAATTGTACAAAAATGCACTAATCAGTTATGCTTCTTTTAGTTAGGAGATTATGCAGTTTTTGTGTACTAATGATTGTTTCATTTTTGAAGAGTTGGCTTTAGAATATTCTGATAAAAAGATTATGAAATATGTTATTGAAAACTTAATAAAAATTGTGAATCCTAAAAAATTTGTAGAAATTGGAGAAAAAAAAATGATTTTTTAAGAAATGAGACGCTAAACTTGAGGTTCCATAGCATCGATTCGATTAAATAGCAATTCGACTTCAAACTCCACCCCCCATCTCACAATTTCATCCAACACGTGGAGATGTAGAAAAGCCGTGCAGGCGGTCACATTCCTATAGTCCGCCATGTCGGAGTAAGAATGCAGGTGGCCACATCAAGTAAGAACGTATATTCAAAAGTTTCTAGTCGAAATAAACAAGATCGGAATTTTACAACAGCAGTTATCTTGTGCTCTTCTTTTAGGCTCATTTCATACACACACTGACATTGATTAATTCTAATACGAACTGCATCATCGTAGGGTGCATTTGGTTTGAACTCTGTACATACCAGCGAAAGACGGGAGCCTAGAGTACATCAGAGAAATGCCCATAAACAGTTATCTTAACTTCTTGAAAGCGACAGCAGCAATCGCCTCGTCATCCCTCATTCTTTTCATGTTTTTATTGATGTAACTGCACGAAAATTTGCTGTTAGGTAACGTTGTTGAAAGGTTACTATCTGTCCCCTGGAACCCTGAAAAATATGAAGTTAAATGGATATATAGGATAGTAAAGACCACTGCCTCCGAAGCGAAGGGAGGAGGGAGGGTTCGACGATGAAAAGTGAGAAGAAAATCTAAAAAGTATATATGTAGCTTAACTGCTACCTGAAACAGTTTCATTCAATCTCGATCTCTTTATAAGATTAGCATCATCCATACCCGATTTTCTCTTCACACCCGTGGCATTAGTTTGAATTATTGCATGTAAAGATCCTAAAAAGACATGAAACAATGTTGGATCATAGCCTGCCTTGCATCAAACTGAAAAGAAAGCAAAAGCAAACTCATGCGGGCCTTTCTTCAAAGGATGATACTCTTATTAAAATTGTGCCATTTACGCACTCAAAAAACTAATTAATGGACGGGTTAGTTTGACCAAAAAATCAAATTAAAAAAAAAAAACCTGAATTAGCCCCTCTGAACCGTTTGTTATCGAGCAAGTTGCTACATTCAAGCTCTTGCTTTTTCTTGATTCCATCATAACAGCATTCCACAGTGTTATCCGTCCTCCTATTTCCAGAATCTGTTGGGTCATGTACTCCTGAGGAACCAAAATTAATTCATATGAAAAGGAAAAAACACAGAAACCATAGTAGAACCCACACTGAACACAAGCATAAACTAAAATATGCAGCATTTATGAGTGAAGTTTCTATTTCCAATGACAAACTCAGCTTCCTAACTGAACCACAAAATGTGAAAGAATCCAACAGATTCAAAATTCACAATGTGGCATCATATGGAACAATTTTCAGAATCAATCTGTCGTTCGTTGGCATTCTGTTTGTCCATAATATCCTGATAAATGCAACTTTTTTTAATTTTATTGATACATAATGCTAGAAAAAGTTTCCATTTAGTCATAGTCGTGGTATCTAAACAGGTGCAGCCACTGTCATTTAGCTTCAATCACTAAATTTGTGCTCTGCTCTGGGCAGCCAATTACTTCGTACATCTAAGAAGGTATATTTTTGCGATAAAAAAAATAGTAATTTCACAGCATGCAGAAAAATAAATTTGTATTCTGTTAATTGATCCTTTTTTTTCATATCAACAACTAAAAAATCTAAAAAGGATCTTGGGTGGAGCACTTCACATGATACAGCAATTATGAGTGACGAAGTGCAGAAAAAATCCCTCAGGTTTTGTTCTGTTCACCAAGACGTGCATTTTATGCACACTCACTAATAGGGTCAATAATTCCACTTAAATTTAAAACTTTATACAATAATCTCGATATATTTTTACCAGTTTGAGGTGAAAGCCGCAAATTTCAACCCAACTAAAATAACAGAATAAAGAATGATAGACTGATAGCTTCATAATAATATCAAGCACCAAGCGATTCAAATATCAAGACTATGGAAGTGTCAATTCTTGGGCATTCTGCACACCTCTTTTCAGCATTGTACAATTATTTTTGTTTCACATTTGAATTTATTGACCAACCGATACATCTTGAAAGAACTATGCATTGTGATGACAGAATATAGGTGGCTATTTAAAATAATAAAAGACAGCACTATATCTCCTCGGCCAATCACATTAACCTTCTAGTTTAGTGTTTTTTTTTTTGTGTGTGTGTGTGTGGATAGCTCAAGTAAAGAGTAGATAATACACTAGAACATGGAGTCGACATGTTAAGCACCAGTTCAATGATCAGTCGACCTCAAGAATTGAAAGTGCTCTCGTGGCAAGTGTCGAGCACTTTGCTGTTAATTCAGGTCACACAATTGATCATCTCAAGTAATAGAACAGAAAAAATCTGCTCATTTTCAACTATGATCGAGTTATTAGCATCAGGAAATTGGGGTGTTGGAATTGGAAGCAAAAAGCCCACTTAACCTTATTGTGCGTGAGCCATGAATCGAGACAACTCGACCAATTCCTAATTAAAGATCTGTAGATACCAGAACGATTGTCAACCGTTGGACTCATCCTTAATGCTGGATGACTCCCTCAAAATATGGATTAAATTGTTCTTAACTCCAATTCTAAGTCCCCAATCTTCCTTGTATCAGGAAACTTTTCATGACATTATTTCCCCCAGCTAGCCCCAATCTTCCTTGACATCGAAACAATAATACAGTGCAACACAGAAACAAAACCGCAGGAGCTGAAACAACCTATACAATTATGGACTCTTCTTGCATTATCCTCCCGGTACCCACATTCAAAAGTCCAAATGACTTAAACAAAAAGTAAATAACTTAATTAAACACTCAAGAACCAGTCCTAATTCTATCAATACGTTCCCAACTATAATTCAACCCCAAAAAGGGAAGATTTTAAATTAGAGAACCATATTCATAAATATTAAGAAGTCTTGACGTTCAAACTTAAAAGAGTGAATTGCTTGTTTGAGGCAGTACCACATCGAGTCTTAAGTTCCATTAAGAGGAGTAAGTATATTTTAGTATAATAAATTTTACGGTTAAACAACGCTGGATTTTATCCTTGACAATAAGCAAAAAGTAAAGGCAAAGCAACACCAGAAAACTTACTTTTAGACCCAACTTTGGTAAGTTTGCCATCCACAACAAGGGCATCAGAATCATTAGTCCCTGTGGAGAGCCCACGTGCGGAGAAGAAAGAAAGTAGAGACTTCCACGTAACAGAAGAAGCTAAAAGATCAACCCCTCTGCTTATAAAGTGACCGTTAAGCTTGATTGTTGCCGGGTCGAGCCCAAAAGCTCGAGCAATAGAACCCAGGTCTAGTTTCTGCTCATCCCTTGCAATTACATGGATTATCTTTGATAAAGATGGGCAGAAGAGCTTTATTGTTCTCTTTCTTTCAACTCCACCTTCACCCATCTTTGTTTTGTAATGCAAATACACAAACCCAAAAACCCAGTTTCGCTCTGGATAAAACTTTGATGGATAAATTAATGCTGAAAGTGCTGTGACGATTGTTGTGTGTAGGGAGGGAAGAGTCTTGCCTTCTTCTGAAACTATACAACGTGTTTTCTGGAAGTGTCTTCAGAGTACTAGCGGTTTAGGTCTGGATCGGCCATATTTTACGGTCCGGTCTTTAGATTTGAAAAGATACGGTTTGGGCCGAACTGGATGACCCGAACTTTGATCTGGTATCCACATTCCAAACCCGCATTAAAATTTCGTTTCTCTTTCGCAAATAAATTCGACATTTCTGCAAATTAATTTTAAAAATCTAAAACCCACTTTTTGGTCCCCTCCGTTTCCTCAATTTCTTTCTCTACAATTCCTTGCATTTTGTATACAAATATTACGTGCACACAACAATTAGGGCTAGGTTTTGGGTTTGGTGCTGCGAATTTTAGTGATTATCACGCGATGTATGCTGATCGAGTGGAGGCGGATGCCCAGGCTAATAGGTCGATTAAGGAGAGGCTTAACGGAAATTCGGCCGCTGATTCTGGTCGTCGTAGAACTTTCTCCGGCAAGAGGTTATCCCTTTTTATTTATTAACATGCTTGCTTGTGTCTCTGAACTAAATATAGTAACTTTTTGTCTCGTATTGTTTTATTTTTTGAATAGATTATTTTATATTTTTTTAGAAATGGCTTTACTTTTTCTACTGTCATAAGATTAGTTGAGAGGCATTTATTTTGTATTGATGATTTTATTTCTTTTAGTTTTACAGTAACCGACCTGCCAAATGGCCGAAAAGTTCTATTTGGGGTTGTTTACTGATTCTAATGAGAAGAAACATTATTGCTATTAATATTTGGAATGTTTTGCTGGTTTTTTTCTTTTTATGCACTCCCAATTTTTAGGTTCAGTAAAAATGTAAGATTGAAGTGGTTAGTTTCTAATATTTGGAACTTAGAACGGAAAAAAGAACTCTAATAATCCCTTTTCTTGTGCACTTCATAGGACATCGATTCCTGATAATGATTTGTGGTGCATACAAGTCAGTGCATTCAATATGGAAAGAGAGGGTTTAGTTAACTAAGTTAAACATCTGTTCAACTAGATGATAAACCAGAGCACCATCTCTTAGGAGTAGTATCTAAAGATCGGGGAGCCCTTTTTGCGGTTTTGGATATATCATTTATTTAGCGAAGTTAATTCTTGTGCAGGCAAAGAGAAGATGACGACAAATGGGATCACGATCTTTTTGAGGAGAATGAACCTCAAGTTTCAAGTATACAATGTTTATGTTGCTTTAGCTTGTGAGAAATATATTGTTGCTGTGTTTACTTTTGTTATGTTCCTTCAATATTAAGTTAATGGCCTGCATAGACCGCAGAATTGGTGTGAAAGATCTTCGTTTGAAGCTTCAAAGAAAGAGCATTGAGCAAGCTTCCCAAAGTGCAAGGGGATCAATTTCAGGAGGTACGAGGGATCTGCGTGAGAAGCTCTCAGGGTCATTATATTCTCGTCCAGTGGAAGTTAAGCCTCCACGGCCAAGGTTGAAGCCAGCTCCTGAAGTCAGTAAACCTAGTAGGAAAAGTGCCGTAGCTGAAGCCACAGTTCCAGAAACCAAAAGAGTTGCTGGCCCAGTTTCTGATAAAAAGACTCAGACAAAGGCAGGATTGATACCATATCTTCTCTTATCTGATAGCTTTATTTTGTATTTTATGATTTTCCCCCTCTCTTGTGGTTTCTAGGAAAAGGAGAGGGGGGTTGCATACTGGATTGCACCTAAGCAATGGTGTCATTTTCAGTTATGTATTCACTCCTGAAGGTCATATCTTCAATGCAGGCTGAATCAGTGGATAATTTCCTGCAGTCCCTTGGTCTCGAGAAATATTCAATTACTTTTCAGGCTGAAGAAGTACGTGAATCTATTGTTTCAGTTTATGTATATTTGGGAAACTAAGGTCGTTAATTACTTATTTATGCACTTTCGCTGTTTTTGGCAGGTTGACATGACAGCCCTAGTACATATGGGTGATGAAGACCTTAAAGCTTTGGGAATACCAATGGTGAGCATTTAGACTCCCAAATTATATTAAGTTGTCTTTATTAACACTTGACGTCATGACTAAGTTCATTACTTTTAGAATTGATGTATTTCTGTTAATTGCATAAATGTTTGTGTTGCTGTCCTCTCATTCATTTTCTTAGATGGATAAGGACATGCAACATTAGTTTGGGAATACCTTAGTTTGTTTTGCTAAATGACCAGATTTAAACTGGCTTGAGCTTTGTCATCTAGTTAAATAATGAGCTGGGTTTGAGCCTTGAGATTATATGAATTAACACAATCATTGTTTATGAATAGGTTGGGATTTAATGGATTTCCTAGGGAGAGTATGTTAGTTTCTCTTTTCACTTTGGGATGTATTGCAAGGCTTGGCCATTATTATGCTTATACATTTTTTGGCCTTTTGAGCCGCATAACAAGTGACACTTGAATTCCTAGTAACCTATCGTCTATTTTCCCAAAAATAATTTAAGAATGCGTGAAGGATTTTCGTAAATGTATCCATGGTCGTTATACATGTGGTGTTGTATCAAGTAATAAGACTTGCACCTCTGTTTATCGTGAGTTATTGGTGAGTAATTGGTTTAGAATTCTCTTAAATGTGCTTAACAAAATGATTTTGAGGAGAACATAGATATATATTTTTTTTATTGTGATTCTTTTTCTTCTTTTATATTGTTAGACACCCATTCTAACGAAATTAGGTAACTATGTAGTAATTTTGAAATTACAGTTGAGCTAACGTATGAACCATTGGTAATAACGAAGTCTATTTTCTGCAATTAATCTTTGTTTTTTAAACATTGATATTAAATGAAACCAGAATACTAATAATCAGATTGAGATAATAACATAACAATGATTATAAGACCAATGAGGATTACTGTTATCTTATACTAGTAATCTTAATTTCCGGTGTTCCTTGCCAATTGAAATATCTGATGCTAAGTGGAATAAGAATGACCAAACTTAGAATTGTGGAACATGTTAGAAACAGGCAGGGTAACAGAGATAGATTTATTGAATATGCTGGTATGTATCTTCTTTTCTCCCCTTCAAGGAGCAAGTGGCCTACATTAATTTGCATGAAACGCGTTATTCTCATTATATACAGAAAAATAGAATAATATTTCAGATCTGATCTTGACAATGTTTGCTGACCTTGGGCATACGTATATGGCATCAGTCGGTCTTTATGTCAAGAATGGACTTCCTTTTCCTTGCATTGTCTAGTTTTCTTTAAACTATTAATTGTAATCTCATGGGTTGCTTCTATGGTTTCAGGGTCCAAGAAAAAAGATACTTCTAGCACTGGAATCGAAAGTCTGATATCTGAGTGGGGTTAAGGTTTTTTGGCGCACTTGGTTCTTGGATCTTATTGATCATCCGTCTCTCTGATTACCAAGCCATCTCTTAATGCTACAAGACTGATATCTGGGGTAATGGAATGATCATTGTATTTGCGTTACAGAAGATTAACATATTGGAAAACGTTAAGATCATAGTGAATTTGTTGCTTTATTTTGTTAAATTGGTTTCTTAGTCATTTGACATCCATGTTCCATTTTGTTTTATAAACGTGTACTTGGAGAATCGGAACTTGATGAGTTGATCCACCTACTTGTCTTGCTTTTGTTGCTATGTCGGGAGTTATGCTTGTTCCATATCTTTCTGGGATTACTTGACTGGATGTGTCTGAAATTTGGCAGAAAAAACTGAACTTGACTCTCGTAAAGATCATACGAGTGTGAAATTCATTTCCTCAAGTCTTGAATGGGATTCGAGTTTTACTGAATGAGATTTTAATGTCAATTTCTTCATAAATCTAAAGCTTAAGTCTTGAATGGGATTCGAGTTTTACTGAATGAGATTCTTGCATTTAAATGAAGATTTAAGCTTTAGATTTATGAAGAAATTGACATTACTCTTTCATTATATATTCCGTGGTTCTCTTAACTGTAATAATTTAGCCCCTGTTTGACACCCATTTTTTATCTCATTCTCATTCTCATTTTTCTACAGTACTCATTTCTAACCACACATTCTTCAAATAAAATAATATTACACATAAACCAAAAAATTCTTCTTACTTTTTAACCACACATTATTTACATCAATCACTATTCAAAAACTCATTCTTCAAAATAATGGGTGTCAAACGGGCTGTAGTTAATCAAACTCATGCACGTAAGGGTACTTCTCGATCAATATGTGCCACGTAATGGTATTTTTTTGGCAAAATAGAAGCTTGCTTTTCCAAGTAAAAATAAACTCAAATGGTGTCAATCTAACTTGTTTACAAGCATGAACAAGTAACCAATTCACTTGGATTCAGTATCGGTTAAAAGAATAAGGAAATTAGAAAGTTTGTAGGTATTAAGAAGCGTTGGGTAGGTAATCGTCATATAGTAAGAGGATCAAATGATTGTCGAGTTGTATAGTTATGAAACTCTGGACCGGATAGAGATCAAAGATATTGAGTGATCGATATAACAAAACAATTCAAAAGATAAAGAAGTGTCTGTAAGGAGGGTGAATGAAACGTAATCATAACTTGTCAATATATTTAACTATAAATTTATGAAACAACGGGAACGCCGTCTTAGCTCAGCCGGTAGAGCGCATGGCTTTTAACCATGTGGTCGTGGGTTCGATTCCCACAGACGGCGCGATTTTTCATTGCTTGTCAAACTTGATTTTAATTTTGTTAAATATATTTGTGAACTAATCTCAGTTAATTAGTCATTTTCGTCTATATAAAATAAATACTTATTCTTGGTTGAGAATTTCCATTTGTACAGAATTCTACCAGAAAATTCACACGGGGTGGGCCCCATGTGAGTAAAATATTGAAAAAAAATGACCACCCACCCCTCTATTGTGTCTTTTCTGGCAGCATTCTGTGAATGCCTTTTCTGTACATATGGTGTCGTTCATCTTCCATGACTGTCTTTACCATCGCAAACTAGACAACTTTTGTGAAGCTAAGGTCCACTTCGTGAAATGCATGACCAGAGCATGCTTGATCTAACTTGGGACAGCCGTGTCGTGCCTGGTTCAACCATTGAAACCAGGGGGACAGACTAATAAGAGGAAACGAATTCACGCAAAAGAACGAAAAAAAAAACTAAAAAAAAAAAGCCAAATAAGATCATATAAATGTCATCAACTCAAAACTATCAAACTAGTCAATATAACACATTAATACGAAAAAGATCAAAAGCCAATCCAGCAAGAATCAAAAGTTCTTCCAACAAAATCTATCCATTCTGAAAAATGAAAGAACATTTTACAAGTAAACTTTTCTCATCCACCTAACCAAATCGCCTAGTCAGTCAAAAAATACCAAAACAGATATTCTAAAGTTGGGTTGGAGAAACAAAATCAAGATGACAACTTTCGATAAAGTATAACAATATTAGACGAATCGGCTAAACCATGCTGTTCAAATCCCTTCTGCATTAATACTGAAACATCAAGATACGTTGTTGGCTTATCGTGATCATTGTAATCGGACATTACTGAAACGATTTTCAAAATTTCTTACATTTTGACTCCATCAAGTTTCTCAACTTCGAAAACCATGAGCTTGGTTTTGAAGATTCTGGTTATCTTCTAATAAACGATCATACTCGAGAAGCAGATCTGCAGCTTGTTTCTGGAGAGCAACGACATGAGCTTCAGCAGTTCCCACCTTCTTGTCTTTTTCTGCAGACTCTGACTTAAGTTTATTCAAATTCTCCATCAAACTAGAGATTTCTTTCTGCAATCGTTTTACTTCTTCAGAAGCTTTCTCTTCCTTTTCCTTCAGTTGTAACTTTTCTTTCTCAAGCCTCTCGACCTCTTGTTTCGAGTCTCCAGAATTACTCCTAAATTTGATCAATTTCCACATATAATGGTGCACTCGATCAATTAAGAACGCAAGGAAAAGAGAGAACCCTACAAGATCAAGTTCAAACAGTTAGGGACTCGCCCAAAAAGTAAAGATTTAGATTGTTGGACTATCAGATTATGCAATAATAACAATGAGTATACAGTATTTTAATAAAAAATGATAAGAACTTGTATACTGGTTTGACTGCAAAATGATGCAATAACAATGAACAGACAGTAACTTATAATAAATGATAAGAAATTATACACCTTTTAACGTTCTGTATACATAAGACGGACATAGAAGATATGAGCATAGAGATATGTGGCTGGGACGTGTTTCGTGTAGACCTACAGAGGCTCCACGGTAGAACATGTTAAAAGAGGGAGGGATAGACCACAACAAACATGGCCTGTTGCGGGTGCAAACAATCTAGTGGCTTTGGATCTTCTACTAGATCAAACAGTGAAGCTAAAGGAGTGGCTAAAAAGGATAGATGTAGCTGAACTCATATTTATTGGGAAGAAGACTTGGCAGTATTCTTGTCTAATGTGTGGACAAATCTGGTCTACTTCTATTGCAGTTACAAATTTGAACTAAACGTTGGTTGTTATTAACATTCAACGTGTAATTTGGGCGAGTCGAGAAAAAACAGTAAAGGTTGCATCCGGAAATAAAACTCAACATTCATCTAAACTAACATCACAATGCATTAGCAACAGCAGCCGCTGTTAATTTTCCTTTAATTTGAAGTTCTATGGGTAAAAACTGAAGCACGGGGATTTTTGGAATAAGTTAACACTGGCAAAACAACGCCTTTAAAGAAGTATGCAGAGCATATTATGTTTTGCAATAACATCATAATTGAACTCCAAACATTGTGCAACAAATGCATTAAAAATCGACTTGAAGATTCAAAGTTCAAAAAGGAAAAACAAAGGCTAGTGAGTTTGGCGAGCACGTCTCTCACGGGATAGATAACACACATTATATTTGAAATGGTAGCAGTACCTGAATATCAGAGATTGCAGGTACTTATACTAGTAGAAACCTTCATCTATTAGCACCCAGAAGCACTTAATATATAATCTAAGAAATTAATGATAATAAATTAATTTCTTGTCCTCATTTTCCCCCTCTGTGACTCGACTCTAGACCTCGTACTCAAGGGAGGAGCCAGGATTACAATCCAGTGGGGGCATAACTTGGATAAAAATAATATCTTTAAACAAAGCAATAACACAAGAATTTTAAACATGTTATAATTTTTTTGATATATTAAAGTTGTTCTTTTTATACATTGATCTCAATTACATAGATCTAGACAAGATTAAGAAATATGAATGTTATAAAAGATCGTTAATTTTTGTGTCTAAACTATTCGAATTATGGTGGTGGATAAAGATATCGAAATTGGCCATAGCATTCTTTAGCCAAACAGTCCCTTTTATGTAAAAAGTCTAAAGGCATGTTTGGCAATTTTTTAATCTTATAAGCAGGTCAAATATCATTTTTAACCACAAAATACTTAGGACTCACATTAGCTAGGCGAGCACTAAGTTAGATCATTCGGTACTTTACTTCTGTGTATTAATTAATATATCATTTATTCTCAATCAAGACACAATCAGACTTCCTTTCCTCAAAACTTACAGTGCATATTTTACAAAGGATTAGGCTGAGAGCAAATTATGCTAGGGAAAGAAGTCTTTTTTAGTTTCAACCACCTGAATATTTATCTTCTTCATCTTCTAACTACTCTCTTGGCATCACTCATCAATGCCATAAAAATGGCTGAACATAAAAATCCAAATACCACTTCTTCTATGTCTTCACCTCCTATCAGTCCTCTCATCCTCAATTAGACAAAATCAGATCCCATCGCTATTTCCTCAGCAAAATCCAGCTCCAATTGTCGTCAGTCAACCACAGAATTAGAACCCACGGGTAATCTTCTAATTACTCTCTAATAAGGAAAGTGATTACAATGGCTTTATGCCTCTTTCACCTTCTTCCTCATTTCTTTTTCAGGCTTCCTTTTACTGCTGGTGTATTACAGAAACCAACAAATTGATATATCAACTATTCCTTTCCAAAACCTAGTGAGGACATCTGCACTAACACGTCTCAGGTGGCTCTGCCCCTGCTAGTCTAGTTTGTTTTAAATTTGAATATCAGCATGGCTCAGGTCATTGGCGGACCCATACAAAAGTTCAGCACGGACGGACTGAATGTTAGATCGTTGACCATTGACCGTCGACAATCAACGATCGTAAGAGCAAGGTCGTTTATTAATATTTAATTAAATAATATTATAAATTATTCAATATATATGTAAATGCACTAAAATGTAATTCATATATATATATATATATATATACATACATATATGAAAATATAATTCAATACAATCCCAAATCATCTCGTAAGTATGTCATCATAACATCATCTGTGACATTAGGATTATATGACTCTAGGGGGATGTTTCCATGGATTAGAAACAAGATCATCCACATTAAATTGAATCCGAGACTTCTTTGTGTTATTTAACAATTCACATGCTTGACTAGAAGTAGTGGCGGGATTAAATGCACAAATAGAAATAGAAGAATTAGGTATGAATTTTCATTTGGGTTGAAAAAATCGTTCCATAATCTGCAAAAATTGTTTCGATTAAAATGATATCAATCTAATAAGTAATAAATAGTTAAAACTTAAAATCACTCCAACAATTCAACACTCGTTACACTCAAACTATCCAATCCGACAACATGAAACATCTAACATCTCGACATATCTCAAATTCATCCATAGTTTTCACTTTTCACTACTCACTAATTAGTAATCACTACTCACTCGTTACTAGTGAAGAATATGTACAATTCATATCATACAACCCAATTACACCTCTCTCTTTTCTCTATGAAAATTCACCCAGATTTTTTCAATAAACCGTTAATCAAGTCGACCAACTTTTTTGTCTAAATCTCTCTCTTTAGTGGAATCTGAGAAAAAGAAGAATGGGGAAGTGGGTGTGGAATTTGAGAAGAATATAAGACAGCCACCGTCTACCCAACTGTTATCTGTTCCATTTCCAAAGACTTATAATACTCAAGAATTTTCATATGAACAAACTTCCCATTATGTCTGTCTGTCGACGGGAAAGACGAAACTTTGTTTAGCCCAAGGTTCAGACCAGTAACCGCCATGGTCGGTTGGGATGAAGAGGCACTGCTCGTCGCCAGTCTTCTTGTTGAAGACACCCTAGATCGCCAAATCAAACACAAGACATGCTCCAATTTACAGAATTTCAAGACCCCACCTACAAATTGAACAGGGTATTAACAGTACATGGGATTCATGTAAATAATTTTCGTTTTCCAAGATTCATCTGCCAATGTTTGCTTTATCTTTTTGAGGAATTACCCTATTGTTCTTTTTAATTTCCAGAAAACGCTGGGCTCAGAGAAGGAGTCATGCTGAAAAATGGCCCAAACTGAAAATATGGTTTTCTTCTTCCCTTCTTCTTCCGGTCTTCTTTCTGCAACAGCACCCGACGTATTGAAGACTCTGGCGGATCCAGCATGGGCGGCCGCGCCCCCTCGCCGGGTGCTGGGTCCGCCCCTGGCTCAGGTAAAGGATGACTCATATCTATTTGTCACCAACTATTTTCATTTAGGGACCATAAACCCCCCACCAGGCCTTCATCTCATTCTCTCTACTATTATACTCTACGCCATTGTCATGATTGCTTCAATTCAAACTCAGATTTTGCATAGTCATCTCAGTGTTCATCTACGTATCGTAGACAAATGCATGTTAATGAGTAACCAAAGCTAAATGACAGAAAATAATTTCCATCATATTGAACCTGATACTTGGAGGATGGCAATCCATAGCCGATATGAAGTTGATAGAAATATGCAATAACAAAGAAAGTATTCTCCCCTCCCACCGTGATTTGTTAAGGACTAAGAATGTTCTCTTTTCCGTCCAACCATTCCTATCAAAGGAAGGAATGGAGTAAAGGATCCAGGATGTATATGAACATGGATTTTTCATAGAATTAATGCAGCTTTCCTACTCCGTCTGATTATTAACTAAAGGTACAGTGGCTGAAAAACATGTAAAAGAAAATTCTTCCTCTAAAACCAAAATTATCGACGAAGATAACTCTATAGACAATCTTTTCACCATAAGTAGATAATGTACCGACCCAGTAATGCATATCAAATTCATCACGTGTAAGCCACCAACGGAGCAGCATATTTTACATTCACAAATCAATCATCTTCGAATCAAACATGTAATTGATAGACCAGGCTCTCAATTATAGAAGCAACAATTTGAGTAGCATATATCACGTTCATAATGTACCAAGAAACAACTATAGAAGCAACAATTTAAATAGTATATTTCATATTCCAAAACCAACGGACAAAATTAAGAAATCATATCCATACACAAAATTGTACCAAAACTGATAAGGATCTTACCCATGAGAGTAGCCTCTAGCAAATTGGTCCTCCAAAGTACTTGATCCATAGGTGTCATTGTACCAACCTTAGAACCCTTGTTCTGAATCTTGAATATGCTGACAAGGTTTGAAAAGAGGATGACAAAAATAGTAGCAGCAATTGTTAAAACTGTACCCCTTCTCATCTTCACTTGATCTAAACCCTTCATTACCAGTTCTCTCAGCGGTCCAATCTTCACCACTAAAAGGAATGCCACTAAACCCTCAGCGCATACAACCAAAAAGAACAGGGGAATCATATTTTCCACAAAAAAATTCACCTCCCTTGAAGAACGAACAATTTTCTTAGTTTTTCTTGGAGAAAAATTAAAGCCCACTTCCCAAATCCAAATTAATCTTCAAGAAATGAACATAAAAGCAAAAGTGCTCGAGATTTATCCATTTCCACAAGAAACCCCTTTTCTTGAATTAAGTATCTAAAAATTAAATACAATACAATCTCGGGTTAAAAACCAAATCTTGAAAAAACCCAACTCCAAAAACTGAAAAATTAGAATATCCTCACACACTTTTTTCAACTAATTGAATCTCAAGCCCTGAGTCCATTTTTTGATAACAGATTATGTAAAAAAATGAATTTTTTTTTTCCTGAAGAATGTGCCGCCGTTCAAAATGAGTTTGGCTCAAATAGTACTTAATTTTTTGCAATAAAGTAAATCCGCACCGCTTAATGCCTGGCTTTATAGTGAATATACGGGACGATCACGGATCTGTGAAGCCGTGAAGGTAACTTTTGAGTTATTTTTAAATGTGTAATTAATGGTGCTGTTTTTTGGGGATTAGTGGGCTGATTATGCCTCACAGAGCAAAAAAGGACGCATGAAAAAGAAAAGCAAGTTGGGAGTTTTTCGTAGTCAAAAAGGTAAAAGAATAGTACTTTATCAAGTACTAACCGCTAATGTCGTGTATTTGAAGTCACGAGAAAACAGAGCAAATTCATACTAAAATGGTTTGGTAGTGGGGAGGATGATTGGGACTTGGATCGAACATTTTTTTTATTGGTTATGAATTTATTTGGAGTTAATTTAATTAATGATCGCTGAACTTTGATATAAATTATTACTTGCTCACTATAATTTAAAAAATTATTCGCTAAAATTTGAATAAAGTCATTCGTTGCTCCCTGAACTTTTCTATAAATAACACCGATGAAAATAATATGAGTGATTGATTAGTAACTTTATTAAAATTTTGGTAATCAACAAGTAATTTTTAAAATTTCATTGAGCAAATAGTAATTTATAGCAAAGTTCAGTGAGCAAATAATAGTTTTTAGTAACTTATAGCAAAGTTCGGTGACCATCGATTAAATTAACTCATTTATTTGTGTAATAAAATCCCCCCCGCCACGAAGGGTTAGCGGGGCAGGTGGGGCGCTCCGAACCCGTCCCATGAAGAATAAAAAAAAATAATTAACTTCAAATTAAAAACAAAAAATAGTTAATTGGAAGTTTTTGAAAAAAAATAAAATAAACGGGGCAAGCCCCCGTCCCGCCCCGTCTAGATGGGGCGAGACGGGGTGGGGGAGTGGCGGGGCAGAGTGGGGTAAGGGTGCTCCGCCCCAAACCCGATTCGTTGACATCTCTAATCTTATTCCCAACCATGACCCCCCACCCCCCCTCTTCTGTTTTGGGTCCAATTATTTTTGTTTTTCCTTCCCTACATTGTCCCAATAAATTTATCGTTATTGTGTTTAATTGAGTTTTGCATTGACATGTACCTTGCAGATCTCAGATAACAAACGTACCTTTTAAATATAATTACAATATGTATATAATTTAATGAAATTAAGAGTAAATTATACTGATCAATTGTATTTAGCATATGTTCTTTGTGATTTCATAGGTGTTGCAAAATTTTATGTAAATATAATATAGTATAATTAATAGCAATACTGGGAATTCTCTCCACGTTATTTAGCCTCCGTTTGTTTCTCATTTTTCATCTATAAAAATGAAAAATATGACTTTTATCTATCACATCAAGCCATCAATTTTAAATTTCTATCTCTTGTGTGGGGCCCAATAATAACTATATTTTTTATTCCCATTCTACAATAATGAGAATCAAACGGACCATTTCTCATCTTTAATAACGAGGTTAGGTCTTTTAATTGTTTTATATATTTTCTTTAGAATAATATTGTCAATATTCATAAATATTTATATAAAATGGATATTAATCTGGATGACTGGATGCTTATATTATATGATTGTATGTTCCTAGCAATTTGAATATTTATTTAAGTATTTTTCATGTGTTTTACTTTGGATGAGTTTATACAAGAGGATGACATTTTGGCTATTGAGTGTTTAGTCATATAGCGGGTTATAGTAAGGGACGTTTTTTATACGTTTCCATGGAATTTAATCATGAGAAAATTACCTAGAACTCTATAATTAAAGATTAATTTTCATAAACTGGGGGTTAAGTTTAAAATTCAGATTTCGGGTGTTGATTACAAATTTTTAATTTAATATTATATTAAATATATATATTACTAATAACTCAACTCAACTCACACCATCCGATCCCTAACTCCCACACCCTCGTTCCCCTCTCTATATATATTTTGTATATCTATCGTCTACGACTCCAACAACCACCCACCTCGGCAATGCTATGTCTTGGGGAGCCCTTGACGGCAACTCGCAGCTCGCGATGAGGCCCGCCCTCCACTCACCAACCTTCCTCCGTTCTACCACCTTATTTTTAGATTCTCTTCTACAACATCACCATTAAGGCTTCCACTTCTGCCTCTTGCTCCTCCATCATCCATTTTTCCAGATCTATCACTTGCTCTCCCTGCTCCTTCGGTTCCTCCATCGTTAGGATTGGAATCAACAATGAGGTCCAAGGAAGTGCTAAAACAGTTGAGGATAGCATTACCATCGGTATTCAAATCGACAATTAGGTCTAAGGACGTGTTAAAATAGTTGAGGATGCTATTGTGACTCAATAAGTGGAAACATGTTGATGAATGATCAATTTATAATCATTTTGTATGATAAATTGTATTTGGTAAAATTTGAAAATGGCTGTTCTATTGGTGGTGGAATTTTGGGGAATTCGTGCTTCAAATTTTTGTTCTGTGGGCGATTCTGTTGTTGGTGGTTCAATGCCGATGGTGCCAGCAGTGGTGACTGGTGTTAGTTGAAGATATTGGTGGAAGTGATGGCGATTGTTGTTGTGTATTTGAAGTGAAGGTAGATTTGAGTTGAAGGTGGTGTCGGTCTTTGGTGTGTGCAAATTTGTTGGTAGTGATCCTCTATGACTACGTGTGTGTTTATTGTGATCGAATTCGACCAAAAATGTAAATTTAGTCACAGTTAATTACAGATAACATATGTCGATAACTTGGTTACATACGTGACAAATTAGACTAACTTGTTCATAGACGGGGCCAGTCACGATTAATCATGGATAACATGGGTTGGTCACAAACAATAAATGTTTTTAGTTTTTGAAATTTTCCATGATGAGGTAGGGTGGAGGTTGGGTCAATTGAGTAGGGAGTGTAGATATATCTAAATTTCTGGAGATTTCTAGGGTGGAGTGGGATGGGGTCCACGGGGTGGGAATATAATATCATATGTCAATCAATAGAGAGAGAGAGGGAGAGAGAGAACGCATATTATAATATTATTATATATTTAATAATTTGATTTATCACCTGATTTATGAAAGTTTTTACGGAGTTTGTTAGTAGGTATGCATTATTCCCTTTAATCATTCTAAGTTCATTATAACCCGAATAAAGGATTCAATATTTGGTCCATCTTAAGCAGTGTTAGTTACAATTAATAAACTATGGCTAGGAGTAAAGATGAAGTTACCCAAATAATTACAATTAATAAACTATGCTTTGTAATTATAGATTTGAAGGAAATCGATGAAGCTTAACTAGTTGAACTTCATCATGCCACTAAAAATTTAGGTTATGTTTGAATTCCATTCGTTGAGATAATAAATTTTGTAATATTGAATTTTTTTTTTGAAAATGCACAGTTAAAAAGTACGAAATGTTGGATTTTACTTACACAATTATATTATTAAAATAAATGTATGGACGAAAATGAATTAAAAATAAAAGATAATTTTTTAGATAATTGAACTCAAGCAGGCACTTAGACAAGTCGTATAAATTTAGGCCAAAAATGCCTCTATCACAGGAAGTTTCAGTTTAGTCTTTAGTTATTCTGTGCATTTTTTATTTAAATATTGGTTTTTATTTGAAATAGTTAATGATGCACAAAATCAAAGCACAATTTGTTAGAAATTAGTTAAACTCTTCTTTCTTTGTACTTATTTTCAATAACGCGTAAAAACATTATGTTCGTAATCCAATTCTTTTCTATATTTTTTAACCACGCATTCTCCCGAAAAACATTATTCAAAACCTTGTTTTCCTCAACAACTAATGATTGTTGTTGACCTCAGAAAATGAACTCAACAGATATCGGGCCCGCTATTGCCACGTCAAGCGTGATTCCGATGCGTTCTTACAGGGTTATGATGGTATTCTGGTTGAAAATGGACGTACAGGCGCTTTCCGGCAAGAGATTAAGACGTTCAGGCGACGGCGATTTTCTTTGGTTTCGATGACAATCGCATTATCAACGAATGCCCATACCGATTTCTCACAATACATCTTTCTTTTCCAATGGAATATGTGGAATGATAGATATGTAAATGAGGAGTTTCTTTTGTTGGAGTCTTAACGTATTTACTTGTCATGTATATGCAAACTTTCAAGAACAAGACATGTAAACCTTTGTTGTGATGTTTCTTCCATGGAAAATTATAATATCATCTCTCTTAGATTTTCTAATTACATAAAAATTGTCATCATTCATTCATACAAATTGAGGTTATTTATAGAACCCCGGTCGACATGGTGACCGTCGGATCTAAACCATGTGGCAACATCCTCTATACTGAAGCCTCACGTCACCGTCCCATCTATACAATTAATGTTTTGCATAGGACATGTCGTTCTATTCTTAGGCTGACACACTGACATTCTGATACACTTTATTACAAATATCTCACAAATCACTTCTAAGAGATCTCCAAATCCATTACAAGTGACAGTGTCGGCTTTACAAACTTCGAACCAGTTGAGAGGGCTTTAGATGGGCCTGAGCCTCATCTTTGATGAGATGCATCAGACTCGACTTCCGTTACAGTGTGATAACTTCGGGTGTTGTGTTGAGGACATTCGCCTACTTGTTTTCATTGACGTGTCTGACCTACTATGTTTCTTTTGACCTGCTGATTATTTGTAGCTAGCATCTGACCCCACGTGGGCCAGTTTGCTTACGTGGCGTCTGAGCTGTGACCTAGATATGAGGGGATAACAATTGTCAAAGAGGGGCTTAAAGAAAATAGCCATTTTTTTTATCAATCGTATTTCTGTTGCATCAATTTGATTGATACAACATTGTTAATTATTAAAGACACAAGGCAATAAACTCCTTTTATTTATCCATGTGTTACGACGTTGAATGTATAAGAATGAATACATTCACGCCACACTTTTTATTCGTTACACCGCATTTTAATTTCATTTAAGTCCTTCAATCTTTATTTACGTTTTTCCGCGAAACAAGTTCATTTGGAGGCGGAACATAACTTATTTTTAAAAAATAATAAATGCAAAAGTGTGACAATTTTTTTTCTCATTTCAAAGCACGCGAAAAAATCTTTTTGACCGAAACCATCGTCAAAGACAAGACTTGTTAATTAATAGAATGTTGAAGATAAGAATTCGACGAAAAAGAATTATGTACAAAAGTTTTACAATGTGCAAAATTTGAGGACTTTAAATCAAAATGTGGTATTACTAATCAAAATTATTCCGTGAATATAATTACCCAATATATAATTGTGTACGTAAAAACTTGCTAGCAACTGAACTTCCTTTATTTTCCTTTATACTTGCAATGTTACCTATATGTAAATGTATATTGTGTTAAATTGTTATTTGCCTTACATATTATAATTAATGAACATGTTATATTCATACGTATAATCATGTTGATGCATCCTTGAGCATGCATTAGATGTAAGGTAATAAAATAATGGAAAATACTATTTTTAATATATATATATATATATATATATATATATATATATATATATATATATATATATACAGAAATGATCTAATGAGCACCGGTGCTCATCTTATCCTAAGCACCGATGAGTTGGCACATTAATTCATTGGTGGATAAAGATTTTGTGAGTTCCAATCCACCAATGAATTAATGTGCCAACTCATCGGTGTTTAGGATAAGATGAGCACCGGTGCTCATTAGATCATTTCTGTATATATATATATATATATATATATATATATATATATATATATATATAGACACACACACAAGTGTATGTATATGTCATGAAATGTGTGAGTGAGAAATGGAACGTGAAGAATCGACGCACTCGACTAGTGTTGAATGTTTAATGCTAATCGTTTCATAGTACTATTAGTATATTGAACGATTCTAAATAAAAATGACACACTACATTGTGACTGGCTACTAATTACATTACAATGAGTTCAAAGAAAACGAATACATATCTTGAAAAGCAAATCATTTTAAATAAATGCATGTCATAAGCTTGCATCACGTGTAAGATATTTGCTTACTGAATTTTAACTCATTCTAATGTTATCCTCTTACTTTTCAGATAATTCGAAACGAATATTCGTGATTAAACACACAATACTAAAACATTTAAATATTGACTTCGTTTTAAAATGCAATTAACACTTTAAGTGTCTTGTAGTTTTGTTAAAGTTTCCTACAAATTCATTTCATAAATGAAAATCATTAATGTTTATTATATTATAAAAAATTAATCACTTTATCTCATTTATAATCTCAAGAAAAATTAAATGTCAACACTAACTTAGGCTAGGGTATATAAACCGAGGGCGTTACAAAAAGTCTTTTCATTTTTATAATTGAAAGTACATGTTCATTTATAAAACCAACTCTAGTTCATAGATCACAAAATTGAAATACATGAACTATATTTAACTCAAAAATAAAATTGAAAAATATAATCTTTCGTCAAGTTGCAATTTGAAGTTCCTAATTTCTTTTCTCTAAGCACATCGGATGAGCTATTGGGGTAAAAAACCTACGAAGCACCCCTTTTGCCCATTATTCCACATTATAATGAGAGTGATAGTAATTTTTTTAAAGAATGTGTGATTAAAAAGGAAAAAAAAGTTTTTAGATTTACGTGTAATATTATTTTATTGAAAAATGAGTGATTGATAAAAAGAGAGAAAAATGAATTATAATTTAATGAAAAACAATGGGGCCAAACGAGGTGAAAATGTGTAGCCTTAATGAAATATGAGCCGGAAAAGAGAGAATTTTCGACAAGGTACTGATGACTACATGAGAAGGAAACTTAATTCATGTTTGGGCTTCATTTTAATTTTAATATTTTTTTCTTTTTTTTCTTTTTAATTACACATTTTTCAATAAAATAATATTATACGTAAATCAAAAAGTTTTTTTTTTAACCGCACATTCTCTAAAACTTACTATTCAAGAATACATTTTTTTTTCGTAAAACCTTATTAAAACATTCATAAAACTTTAAGTGAGTCAAACATACTTTTTACTCGCTCATTTCATAAGTTTTAATACTTATTATCTATCCATTTATTGACTCACTATATACAAGAACTTAAAAGCGCACCTGTTTGACACACATTTTTCAATAAAATAATATTTTACATTACATCAATAATTTTTCATTACTTTTTAACTACATATTTTTCATCATATCACTATTTAAAATATATTATTCTCTCGATAATATTCATCAAACACTCCCGTAATATCAAACAATCAGAATATTTTACCCATTTTATCTTGTTTGAAAATCAAAATGTTTTTATTTTTTTTTAATTAATTTCTTACGTCCTTTCTTATAGAATTAAGTCGTAGTTCAGATGCTGACTTTATATATTGTCAACCTCAACTGACATACACAGCCTGTATGCTTCTTCCCACGTACATAAATTAATAATAATTTTATTTATTTATTTTTATTCACAATAAATTTCGTGCAGCCGCCGTAACAGTAGCCTTGCAATTGGTAGCACAAGTATCCGGTTGCTCATCACAAGTATATAGTTTTATTTTCTTGACTCAAATCCATGGAAATTACAGATGAAACCAGCCCTAACATGATCTAAGCAACAACGTAAATCATCAATGCCAACTAAACCCCCGCCTCTATTCGTGGAAAATAGAGTTTTGAATAATAATTTTTAAGAGAGCGTGTCATTAAAAATAGATTAATGTTGGTCAGCCAGAGTTAGTGACCGACCAGAATTTAGGGGGCTGAGGTGTCATCATCTCAGCCCCTAATTTAAAAAAAAGGGCTCCACTGAATTCAAATCAAGAGCCAAGGTGCGATTGAAAATGAGGAAAATAATGTGGCTCAAACATAGGCTAAAAATGTGTATACAAAACCCCTATTTGGCCCTCATTAAATTAAAATTCATTTTTTTCTCTTTTCTTATCAACCACATATTCTACAATAAAATAATATTACACGTAAATTTTAAAAAAATTCCTTTTTTTTATCATAAATTCTCTAAACATTCATTATTTCTCTCATTATAATCGAGAATATGGGAGCCCAAACAAAGATTTAAAAAAAAAAAAAAAGAGTTCAAAAATAATGGCCATCGGGGCTAAATAATCAATTTGTAAAGCTTTGGATTAAAAAAATATACATAAACATGATTTTTATTTTAGTAAAATATACACCACACAAGTAGTGAAGCGAGGTGGGACCTGTGGGAATAAGACCCCACTGAATTTTGAGAAAAAAAAATTATTTAATTGACTTTTTTATTTTTAATAGTATTATATTCCGTGTAATGCAAATAAACAATGTAAATAACTATAAATAAAATTATAAAAATTGAAGTAGTTAAATTCCAATGCATATAAGATTAACAATAACAAAACAAGCACATCGAGACAACAAGCCTTCATATATTAGATTTAATCAAAGCCAAAATATTTAATGTTTAGGGAGTGTTTGGTGGAGACTAAAATTAGATTTTTAATAGATTGTGATATAAATTTTTGAAATGTGTGGTTGAAAAGCTGTGAGACTCATGAAAGATGTGGTTAATATTAATTATTTGATTTTGATTTAGATTAAAATCTGATTTTAATCCGAAACAAACACGACCTTTAATTTTTACTATGCCAATTTATTTCAGTAAATTATATTAAAATAAATAGTTTTATTCTCCTTTTGAATGTCAAGTCCGTCTCAATCCATTCTAAATTCCAAGTGAAAACGACAATCTACCAACAATTGCCGACACGGAAAGAACATTAATTAGACAACTATAACATTAACTCAAAGACAAGAAATTAAAAATATAGTTCCATCGTGTGAATGCTTTTAAAAGTATACAATAACGCACGTTAGAATTGGAGGCGGACATTGTATGGAAAAACTTGAAAAGCTTATAAAAAGTTAGGTCAAAGTCAACGATAAATTTATCGTACATGCACGACTTATATCAACTTTTTCGATCACATATTTCATCAATTTTTATCAATATTTAATTTTTTTCTTTTTCCTCCAAAAACCTTGTCAAATGACCTCTAAATCTCTTCATTCAAATATTATCGAGAACAATCATGCTAGGTTGCTAGGGAGGATTTGACACCCTCCCCGACAGGCCTCTCACAACATGGGAGGGTGGGGTGAATTGTTTTCTTATTTAATTCATATGGGCCCCGCATGAATTCCACCATAAATGTGATAGGATGTCAATCAAAGTGTCAATTTATTCTGTCAAAATGACATTTTTCTATTGAGAATCCTACCGTCGTACTTTTGCAGCTATTGTTAGGAAAAAAGGACAAACATGAATTATTGTAACTAAAACCATTTATTTTTAAAAATGGAAATTAATTATCACGGCAATAGAAATGTCAACTCTCCTTGAAAATTACATAGTATAAAGTTAGTCAAAAGACTGTATTACATTAAAAAGGGATCTATACACGATATTTGATATAATGAACTAATCAATATAGTTAATGAAAATAAACTTGTGAAAATATTTATTCATTAAATTTAGCGTAATTTACTCTATGTTACAAAGAATTGGACTCGTCAATTAGTTTCAATCAGAAAAATAATAATAATCAGAGTAAAAATTAATTCGGTCATATGTCGAAAATGAGGATGAACGAGGCAATGAATGAACCAAACACTAGTTAATTTCTTTCGCTCTGCCCTCTACTAAAAAGAAAAAAATAAAAATAAATCTAACATGTATCGTACTGTGTTTTCATGGAACACCCTTCTTAGTTCTTATCATATAATCTTTAGTTTTACACATCATGTTTGCGTGATAATAATCAATTTAACTTTGTTTCCTTTTTAATTACGTGTGTGTGACGTTCGATCCTTTGCATTTTCATTTCGATATCCATAATTATTTTGAAATATTAGAGACACATAATTAAGAATGCACTTATTAAAAGAAAACAAATTGCAACTAGAGAGCTATTAATTAATCATTTTGAATGGTCAAACGTGACACAAAAAAAGGACATAGTGTCATCAAATTTAAATTAGGGTACGTCTTTATATTAATATGTATGAACAAGTTGCATACTAGCTAGTTAAATAAACCAACAACCACATAATAAAAACTAAAGTTTTATGTGGGGATTTTTTATTTTATTTTTTACATGTGGGATATGGCTACGTTAACATTTCCCTAAATTTACACAAATAGGTTGTATAACAAAAATATTGATAAAGAGAGGATTTCAGAGAGAGTAGCTCGAATTGAATTCTCTATATCCCTAACCACGGAGTGTTAATGCTCATAGTCGATATGGAGCCAACTTAGTTGTTGTTCTCGCAAGTATTTTTTAATAAATTTTGATAAAATGTGTAGTTAAAAAAGTGATAAAAACTGTGGGTCGAATATGCGTGATTAAAATAATTATTTTTTAAATTAATTTTTTCCTTTTATGGAAAATAAAAAAAGTTATAAAACAATTTTGAAGAATAGTCCAACGTGACATGCATAAACCGGTGGCGCCGGTCAAAGGTTGTCATACCTCCTCTTCAATCATTTCCCTCTCTCTCCAACTCTCGCTCTTTCTCTCCTATTTCTCCCTCTTCTCCTCTTCCCTTCCCTTCTTCTTCTTCTTCATCTCTCTATATAACCCAAGTAGCTGTTGAAGAAATTGTTTTACTTTGAAAATTAAATTTTGTTGAACTCTGAAGAATTATTTTGAATTATCACTGCTGGTTTTTTGGGTTTCGACTCAAAGTTTTGGTGCAGACAGAATGGCTGTAAGTTTACTATATTTCTTTCTGGTTAATGTTGTATTTACTGTTATTAAGATTTCGAAGTGTGATTTTCTTACTGTGTTTCGTACTGAATTTTTGGTATTGCCTGATTTGATCTCTCTATGTCAGGATATTGTGTTTGCGTATTGAAACAAATTTTCTTTAAGAATTTTGGGTATTTTATATTTTTGATGTTAAATTGTTTGGTCTCCTGGATGGACAAAAGAATGATAATTGTTCGGTCCGCAAACACATAATAACCCCAAAATCAAGAAATAACCGTGTGAAAAATAAAAGAACACAGACTTTTCACCCACTAAAGAGTACGATGTTTACGTGGTTAAACGCTACCCATCCATTTAGCATCCAATGTAGTGGATATGGCTCGAATACTAAAATCAAAATCAATATCAAGAGTCAGGGCACACAGTACTCTTCACTAAATTTGATGTTTCTTGTTTTGTTTGGTCATTTGTGGGTGAAGTATTCCGAATTCTTCGGTTCATTTGTAGATTTATCAGTCAATTGTTTTGTTGAAGATCTCAATAAGTCAATCTGCTTTTGTAAAATTTGCCAAATTTTCTAGATTTCATAAAGAATTGGATCGAATTCCATCGTTTGTTAATTAGAAAGAATGTTTTATGTTGATTCTCTAACTTCAGTAGAGAGGTTCAGATTTTAGACGGGATTTAGTCTTTTTTATGACTAAGTGAATATCTGCATCGACTACTAATTGAAAGTGTTTCTTCTTATTGTCGATGCAGCATTCAAATGTACCAAAATTCGGCAACTGGGAAAGCGAAGACAATGTTCCCTACACAGTCTACTTTGAAAAGGCAAGGAAAAATCGAGGTGGGAAGATGATAAATCCGAATGACCCTGCAGAGAATCCCGAAATCTTCCAGAATGCTGATTCTTCACCTCCAGATCAAGCTCCAGCACTGCCCCCTGCTCCTCCGTCAAAACCACAAACTAGACCCGAGGAACCAAGGGTGAGCAGGGAAGAAGGTGATTTCAGGCAGTTCAGAAATTCTCCAGCCCAGAGTGAAAATACGGGTCAGAGGACGTCTAACGAATCAAATTATGTAGGCCGTGGAGTGAGTTCTGGTGGACAAAGGAGGGCAAGTACAGGTTCGGAGCACAGCATTGAGCGGTCCCCACTTCATCCACATCACCAGAGTGAAAATACGGGTCAGAGGACGTCTAACGAATCAAATTATGTAGGCCGTGGAGTGAGTTCTGGTGGACATAGGAGGCCAAGTACAGGTTCGGAGCACAGCATTGAGCGGTCCCCACTTCATCCACATCACCAGGCCAAGATAACAGGGAGAGGTAGTGGATCTCCTGCTTGGGATGGAAAGAACTCATATGACAGCAGTCATGGTACCCCTGGAAGATCTCGGTTAAAGCCGGTTCAAGTAGATGAAAGTGTAAGTGTTCTCAGCAATTTAATTGTCTGTTTTTCAATCAGTACGCAGTTATTATGCAGTTGATCGCTAAGCTCGACTGGTTTCCACCTTTTAATCGAATGCATTGCAAATAACAGCCCGATAGAGGTGCTGCTGTTCCAGTATTTGGCGAATGGGACGAGAATGATCCTCAATCTGCCGAAAATTTTACTCACATTTTCAACAAAGTGCGAGAGGAAAGGAATAGCGGGGCTGGAAATGTGTCGGGCACTCCAAAGCATCCATCTTACGGCGCTCAAAATCAACAGTCCAAGAATCAAAAGGTTTGTCAATCAAGTTCACTTTTCAAGCAACTGATGGCCATTTAAGCTCTTTGATTTTGATTAAAAATTTGATTCGGCCTTATCCTTCTCGTTTCTTTTGTGCAGTCGTGCTGCTTTCCGTGGTGTTAAATCATGAAGATTTCCTATTTCCTTCGAGCTTTCAAGCTACTATGAATACGAAAATAGCTTGGAAAGCTCTTCCGATGCAGCGATACTACATTTATTCCATGTAATAGTGTGTGCCTTGGTACAATAACTTCATAGATTGCTGGTTCATCATTTCTGAGCTATCCACTATTTTCCAGTTTTCTGTGTTAATTACTTGACCGAAAGAGAGAACATTGGGAAATTCTTTCATTCCTGTAGTCTAGTATTCGAATTGTTTTAGCTTCTATTTCTTTTCTTAATATAATCGAACTTGTATCGTTCCACCCGTTATATTGCAAAGAAAATGCATTGAATTGCTTGTTAATTGAGAAATAAACGCATGGATTAGTCGACACAATGTAAAACAACTTATGATATGTTAGATTATCTCCAGTGGTTTGCATCAATTTGGTGCAACTTTCACACCAATTTGAGGAGTTATTTCCTTTATTTTCTTATTAATTAATTCATTTCAGAAATTATTTAATTACAAATTATATTATTACTAGAATTACTAAATTAAAAATTATGTTTAATGAACAAAAATATTGCATTTATTAATAATTTTTTTTTAAAAATTTATTAATGAGTAATTTTATTTTACTATATTAATTAATTATTTCTTGATCAGAATTTAAATGTAGTAGCTAAAATTTAAATCAAATATAAGTAAAATTTAATATTGAATGAATTAGATTTTTTTGTAATATAAAATGAAGGATGCGATGGAATAATGAAAACCTTCAAAATTAATCAAATGAATAGTGTTACATCAAATTTGGTTTTGGTATAACGCTATTCATTACACCAAATTGATGTGGTGTTTTACTGTACCATTGAAGAGAATTTTTACACCAAACTGATTTGATGCAAGTGATTTATCATGCTACGAGTGTGTTTGGTATACATTCTTTTAAAAGTATGTATTATTGAATAGTAGATTGATAGAGAATGTATGGTTAAAAATGAAGGAAAAGTTATTGATGTGATGGAAAATATTATTTTATTGAAGAATGTGTGGTTGAAAATGAGTAAAAGAATGAGAATGAAAAAAATAATGTGTACCAAACAGAGCTTTGGTTTTCATTTTTCTAAATAATTATTTTCAAACACACATTCTTTTATAAATTAATATTATACGTAAATCGAAAAATTTTCCTTACAGCTATGTTTGATAGCTTATATTTTCCATGGAAAATGGGAAAAAAAATTTCATTTCCATGTTAAACACTTGTTTGATTTTGGCATGGAAAATCTTTTTCCATGCCCCCCACCCACGCGCCCCTTTTCTCTATTTTCAAGGAATTCATTTTCTCAACTTTTTGGTGAGAAAATGAATTCCAGTTTCTGGCTTTTTTTTTTTGCAATGTAAATAAATTTCACAACCAATTGTAAAAAAAAAAATTTACTTTAATAGACAATTTTCATGTAAAACAAAACCAAACGAACACTAAACTTTGATGAAAAAATAGTTTTCGAGCAACTTTTTTTTTTTTTTTAACTTTTTGGCAATGGTAACAAATTTCTTAACAAATCGTAAAAAAAAATAAATTCATTTTAACGAACAATTTCCATGTAAAATAGAGCCAAACGTGAACAAAAAGATCCAAAATTTTAAAAATTTCCTAGTGGAAAATTATATCAATCAAACACACTTAATTAACAATTCCCTGAAAAACAAGTTCTAGACAATTAATTTTCTCTGAAATTTATTTTCTTTCCACATATTTACAACATTTGCAATCAAACGGTCTATACTTTTTAATCATGCAATCTTCAACAAAACGCTATTAAAAAATGGGGCCCAAACAAATAACAGTAATATATAGGTTAAAATTCTATATAATTGGGGCATTTCCGAAAACGTCTATTTCGCAGATGCGAAACCTTAATTTCACCGCCAAATGTTGGCGCTCGTTAAAAATTTCAAAAATTTCATTTGAAACTTCAAACTATTCAAGAAAAACAAAGCCGATTATTCATCCAATTCAAACCCTCTCTCTGGATTGGAAAATAGCAGGAGAGCCGAAGTAGAGGGCCCAGAAATTCTCAATCTCATCTTCAAGTACCTAACTACAGGGTCAGGTATCTCTTCAAAACGCTAATTGCACTATCTTATTCAATTTCAGTATATCCAAACTGAATTCAATGAAAGAATAGCATTTTTTTTGGTATTTTTGAAATCCCATAAACTTCCATGCTTGGATCTGAGTGAATGATGAGGTGAAGTTTCACCAATTCGTGATTGCCCAGTTGTTTTTTCAGCGAAAAGATTGAATTTTTAGTGAAGTTTTGGGTATCCGTTTGAGAAATTATGGTCAGGGAGCAAAGTATAGAGTCATTTTATACTCGGTTACGCGAATCGGCACGAGCCTCGGCTTCCTCCACTCCTTTGCTAATTTTCCCCTCGACTTCTGATGTCGATTCGCTATGTGCTTTGAAAATAATAGGCCATGTTCTTGAATCCGATTCGGTTAGGTATGCCTGCTACCCAGTTTCGAGTTTCAAGGAAATCCATAAGTATGCAGGGCCTTCTTTGAGTTCGTCCTCGGATGAACCCATTACAATTTTGCTGATAAATTGGGGGTGCCATAGGGATCTTAGGAGGGATCTTGAAATCGGTCCCTCTGCACGTGTTTTTGTTGTTGATAGTCATAGGCCGATTCATTTGCATAATTTGAGCAGCCAGAATGATCGTGTAGTTGTGCTTTATGCAAAGGAGGATGAGCACCAAGCTGATTTGGTATATGATTTCGATGTGTCTTCTTTGGCCAACGAATGTGATTTGAACAGTGACAATGAGTTTGAAGATGATTCAGTTAGCGAAGATGAGAGCGATAGTGAGGAAGAGGATGGTGGGGGTGGAACTCGAAAGAGGAGGAGATTTTCGGAGGAAAATGAGAGCGATCCAGTTAAGCTTTTTAGAAAGTTGAAAAGAGAATATTATTACATGGGTACTTTCCACGGGAAGCCATCAGGGTGCTTGATGTATGAGCTATCTCATTCATTGAGGAAGAACACTAATGAGTTGCTTTGGCTGGCTTGTGTAGCTTTGACTGACCAGTTTGTACACGAGAGGTCAACAGATGAAAGGTACCAGGCTGGGGTAATGGAGCTCGAGCAGCACATCAATAGCTCGGGAAACTTGGATGCTATTACCTCGGTGACTCTCAAGGATGGCACAAAGGTTACTGCTCCTGATACTTCTCGAATAGCTTATGAGGATGAGCCAAGGTTGATGTTATTGCAAGAATGGAACTTGTTTGATTCGATGCTATGCTCATCCTACATTGCAACTAAATTGAAAACTTGGAGTGACAATGGGTTGAAAAAGATGCAGCTTCTTTTAGCTCGAATGGGATTTGCACGGGAGGAATGCAAACAGAAGTTCCAGTATATGAGTGTAGAGATCAAACATAGAATGAAGGATATGTTTGAACAATATCTACCGGAGTTTGGGCTTACAGATTTTTATTACAGAGGTTTTTTGCTACTTCATGGGTATAGCTCAAAAATCTCTGCTGCAGATGTGGTATATGGTGTGACTGCCCTGCTAGAGGCATCTCTAGAATTGGATGGCTCCTCCGGTTCGAAGCAGTTTGGAGTAGCTTATGATGCCTTGTCCCTAAGCAAACTCGAGAAGCTGGAAATGGGAATGCGACAAGCTATCAAGGTACAAAGAGCAGTTCTTAGACAAGGCAGTACAGCTATAACCAAGAAAGGATCAATAAGAAGTGGAAGTAAATTCCGGTGGGTGAAACTCGAAGATTCAACTGATGCTGAACTCTTATGCCACCCTCAGGCTTTAACTAAATTTGGATATTTTCTGATGGATGCTTTACGTGAGAAGGGAGCAAGAATGAAGCCTTTGGTCTGTGTATGCTACACTAACGAGCGAAAGAAGGTATTGATAGTTGGGGTCTGTGGGAAGCCACGGCTAGGTGCAGTTCAAGGAAATGCATTCGGCTTGGCTTTCAGAAGTGCTGCTGAAGATACCGGAGCTGAGTACTTCCACGAGCTGTTTGAATCATCATGGATAGTTTTGGATGCAGTAGCTGTAAATTCATTCATGATCAGGTTGACAGAGAAGCTTTTATAATGAACTTTATCGATCTAATTTTTTCTTTTACTTGAACTGTAATTCTGTCATTCATGGATGTCTGTATTTTTTATTAAGAAAATACTTCGTCGATTAGTTCTAACTTGTCTGTAACGATGTGAGCTAATAACATGATTTGAGTCGTGGGTTATCGAAGAGTTGTTTGACTACTTCACATCGAAACAAATTTCAATAGAGTGAACTCTTTTTATCGTTTTGTGATTGAATCATCTTTATTTCTCTCTAAAAATTTTTATTTATGTCAAATAAATTATTCCTAGTTATCCCAAGGTAATTATCAATCGAGCCTATGCTTAATTAAGTAAAACACTGAACAATATTTTTCTTGAACGCAATCTTACCAAATTTTTTATGCAGCTGTAAAAACTAAGAATGTATTAATGGTTAATCACTCTTTCCTTGTATAAATTAATAGCATAGCTATAATTTAAATCACAAATATTTTTCTTACAACTCATGCAAAGATTTTGTTTCCAAGTTTTGATTCATACTTTTTTAATTTAAAAGCCTAAATATTTGCATAGGGTTTTTGTGAGGTTTTTTTTCAAACTATGGATTTCTCCATGATTCGTCCAAAGCCTCCCGCAATGAAGCCGCCACCGCCGCCGCCAAAGGAAAAGCCACCTTCTTCAAACCCTCCACCAGCAGCACCAAAAGAACCACCTCCGCCTCCACCACCACCACATCAGGAAATGACTTATCCTCGTGGATATGGACCACCACGCATGGGGCCATACATGGAAGAACTTGATAGGTCTTCGCGTGTGCACGGATTGAGAAGTGTTGAATATACAAATGCTAGGACTTGGAGGGCTAACTTTGGTGGATATAATGATGATTACTATGATAATCCTTATAAATATGGTCCGTCGGGCCATCAACCGTCCAGGTATATGCTGGCACCGCCGCATTCACATGACTACATGTCACCACTGCCATCTCCACGGCTTGGTGTTCCTCCACTAGATCACTACCATGGTCTTCCAGGGCCGCCACTAAGAGTTCTTCCTCCATCAGATCACCACCATAGTCTTCCAGGGCCGCCACGGAGGCTTGGTCTTCCTCCACCATATCACCACCATGCTCTTCCAGGGCCACCACCGAGGCTTGGTCTTCCTCCACCAGATTACCATCACCATCATGGACCACCACCACCGTCCCCGTATTATCATTCGCAGCCATACTATGGCTACTTCAGTGATGAAAATCCCAATGGTTGCACAGTAATGTAGCCTGATAATATTCTACAGGTTTTTTTATGAACTTTTAAGTTAATTCTGGTATGAAAATACTTCTCAATTTTTCACTTTATGTCATTCATCTGTTTAAGTAAAGTAGAAAACATTTCTTAATTTTTTTTACATAGTGTTTCGTCATTAATCGTGGAACCGATTGTGTATGTGAATGCACTTGCTCGAATCTCAAGCATTTCAAGCCCATTAGTAGTACAAGAACTATAATGAGAACGAGATGATGATGAATGTCGAATGAGACCATAGTTTTCAACTACTTGCTCGCATTTCAACTCCGGCTGAGCTCGTCTTCACTCTTTTGCATGGCCTCAAGTCGAGGGGATACAGTCGAGACCGGAGCCATTAGTCTCATTAGGGATAAGACAAGGAGTTCCAGCTTGATTTGCTGTTGGACCGTCAGAAAATACTTCAAACACCAGTATTTACATATATTGAGATTAGAACCACTTGGAGAAAGAATTTTAAGGAGATCCAATGATAAACTTCCTTAACTCAGTACAAACTACATGCACAATTTAAGGTCACTGAAATTAATCCTCTTGTTCCAAATGTGAGAACTTTAATTTCAAGCAAAATCCACCAGGAGCACCCAAGAAAGTACAAAAACAAGAAACGAGAAGAAACAGAAAGGGAAAATGTTTCCAGATGATAAGATTAGACTGCTAAAAGATGTATAGAGTAGAGCTAGTTACAAAGCTCGTCTTTTTGCAGGTTTCTTTCTCCACTCTGTGCGTCCACGATTAATTTCAGAGCCATCGGATAATCTCAACAGATGTAGAAACTGAAGGCAGTCCTTTTCATCTTTCATACCAGTAGCAGATCCATTAATTCCCTTGAGCTCTAAAATTGCGTTGTCCACTATTGACTCGGGACTTGTCAAGGAATCAACCACATCATCCTGCTGACATTCACGTCTGTAATCTAAAGTAATAGTCTGCAGTTCGTGAGTGTCGATTATCTCTTGAGGCATACTCTGTTAGACAAATGAATCCTTGATTAGCAATTAAGTATCCATAGCCAAGATATAGCAACAAGGAAAAACAAGGATGGTGAAAAAAGGGGCCACCAAGATAGGAATCTAATTGGTTACGATAAAATTGAAGTTCCTTTTACGATGCAATATAGCATACGAATCCATGTGGAATTATAAAGAGCTCAGAAACTGATGTTCAGCAAATATATTAAGAATATTTAGTTCTCAAAATTAACACGTTGCAACAATTATCAAAAATGGGAAAAAATAAATAAATAAATTGATTCATTCCCAGTTTCTAACTCGTTAGATCTAGTTACATTACAACTATACTTCTATGCATATCCAAGTGATGATAACTCGATGCAAGAACACAGTTAAAGATGCACTGACGAAGTTTTACGAACCTCCAGGACCCATCCAATGTATGTGACATTGTTTACATGCTGGTTCATGTCCAGATCAGCTCGTCTTGGCTGCAAATTAATAAAAATTGATAAGTACTTCAAAGTGAAGCTCTGCCATACATGCAAACAAATTGATCTTACCACAAGCCCAATTTTAGAGTACTGCACAGGGTCCTCTAGTTTCGCTATTTTCTTCAGGCTAGCATTATTCTTTTCAGGAAATGCTAATCTGGCATCCACAACAAGCCAGTGGTAAAAGTACATGTTAAGATTGTAGGATGCACAAAAAGGTCTCATTTTAGGACAAGGAAGTATAGTAGGGTAACAAAGCCATTCGTAGAGCAAAAATAAACGCATTGAAATCAATGTAGAATACAGAAAATCATTTGAACTCATTTGCTGGTTTTCACGTTAAAATGATTTCCAATGTAATCCACACTATTCAAATTGGACATTCAACTTTAGTCGAAATAGTTGTAGAACAAATACGACATCGTTGACATGCTTTTATTTCTAAATTTGTATTGATCAGTGAAAAATATCAGAGATGTGTTCATGGTTCAAGTTTCAAGAGTCCGCCACAGATACTTCATGCATTTAGAAGAGTCAAAGTAACAAAAAAGAAAAACAAAAATACTCCTAAAAGCGAAATTCAACTCTAGTATCAAGTAAAACACATTTTGGGAAGAAAGATATCCTGATAATCTGAACAATGAGAACTAACTTAAATGATGAATGCAAAATGCACTATGGCAATAGCCCCAAGAAAATCTCTTGATGTGCATTACCACAAGATAGATGCAGCTACAGAGAAGCAAATTCAACAAACTGTACACAGGTCACGATTCCAAAAATCCCCTACAAACTAAACCATTACTGATGAGAATTTGACTCCATGAGAAATTGGACAAAAAGCAGCAGGAGTAGCCATATCATCATCTTCCAAAAAGTAAAGAAAATCAAAAAAAGAAAATTATGTCATTTCTTTAGAACAAAGGACATTATTGTTTCAATCACTAGGTGAAAAAGCCTAATAGTAAACAAAATACCAACCTAAGTGTTTTGGGACAATAAATTAGATATTCATCACGAACATCATCAGTAACTTTCTGAAGACGCCTCGTGTCTTGGTTCATCATCACCCACTTGCTGCAATGAGAAGTTGTAAAGGTGATTCATTTGGAAGTACGGAAGAAAAGATTGAACAATTACATGAGAATTCTAAGATTAATGCAATAAGTACAGCCCTCATAGATGGTCTTAACAGAGGAAAGCATAACATGTTATGTTTCAAATCGGCACATCTTCAAATAGCAAAATCAAGATCATTAGCCCTCCATCTGTTGTAGAAAATGAATATAGTACTCAAACTATTCGTGTCCACACTTACACATCAAAGTTACTATCACATGCCAATTCCTGAGAAATGTACAGCGGTGTTTACATAGTTTGTCTGAATTGTTCACATTATATATGCTTAACACTGTTTACTACCAAGTCTAAGAACCTTTCCAGATCTTAGATCTTGAAATTCCCACATGAGACCAGCAAGCTTTCAATTCTTCCCTCTGGAGATTCGAAGTGTCTGAAGTTATTATGTGGCACAGGGATTACATCTTGTAGGAAACATAATAATTTACTACTTCCTTGAATAGCTTGTAATCACCATCTCTTCTGAACTTCAAATTATATTTTAGAGTTTGGTGAGTTAAGAAAATAGGTAACATGGTGACACAAGTGAGATGACTTCCTTTTCCATCTATTTTTATGAGCTGCAACGTTTCTCCTGTGGATATTGGGTTTGTCAAACTCCATTGCAGATAAGAATGTTTACGATCATTGTTGGCCCTTTAGTCATGAATGAGCTTACAAGAGATATTCAAGATCAGATTACTCGTTGTATGTTATTCGTTGATGACACAGTTTTAGTATATGGTTCCGGAAAGGGATCATAAGTTAAAGAATGGGAGTGCTTTAGACTCTAAATGTTTTAGGTTTAGACGACAGCAAAGAACATAGAATGTCCTTTTAGCAATAGTAAGAATAAGGACGGTCGGGTCAATCTGCAAGAGGTTTTTGGAATATACCAAATACAAATGATGAAAAGGTTCTTTTCAAACCAAGCGGCGGGGGGTGGGGTGGGGGGGCGTGATTTTCCAACAAATATTACATATTTTAACAGCAACAGCATAAAGGAAGAAAATCATTTATCAGTCAGTGCCAATATTCACACGACTAAATAGTTCTACATGCATCTGTCCAGTGTAAGTTTAGAAAGTTGTGGATGCATGACTACTTCATATACGTGAACAGGCTAAATAGTTTTTATTATATATTTCTTTAATTGTTCTACTCTTCACAGCTTAGATACATATTGGTTAACCCTAATACATAAAATTTACCTGGTAGCCCTTCCAATGACTTCACCAGTAGCATAATCTTTGAGAATCCAATCACGTCTGGTACCAATCCTTCCTTCACTTTGGCACCATGTCTCTATTTCAAGCACGTCACTCCTGTTCACAAATCAATATATGAAATATATTGATAAGAACATTGTCATCTCTAAAACTTGAAATCAACATTAGGATGTCAGAGCTATTTACACTACCAGGCAGGGTATTTATAGATTTCAACGTGCATACGAGCAGTCACCCATATGAGATGCAATTTTCTCATGGTAAGTGTAGTTGCAAATCCATCAGTTGAAAACCCAACACTTTGAGCATGGTTGCAGCCAACCTCCTGCACAGTTGATTTTGATAAGAAAATAGTGGGAGATAAATCAAGGAAAAACCATAGCCGAAGTATCAACAATAATGTTTGAATAGAGAATCTCAATTTCTTGGCAGAGCATGTGATAAGATTTTCCATTTTTACGGCATATAGTTATCTGAAGACATGAAATAATAAAGAAAAAAATGGCAACAAAGAAAAAAGACGAAGAATACCAACAAAGGCAAAATTTGTGAAGAAGAAGGAGAAAATTGTGAAGAAGAATAAGAAAATGAAAATGAGTAAGAAGAATAGTACAACAAGTAAAGGAAGCCAAAGCGTCAGAAGATATGAATCACTCATTTTTGCAGAAGAGTAGAATGCAGCAACCAGCATTTTGACAAAGCAGAATTAGCAAACAGACAATAACTATTAGGCAGAGAACGAGTGAAGCAAGAGTACATACAGATATTCGATTTTGACTTTATTTTATATCAGTTTAACAATTAAATGAGATTGTTCATGAAGAATTAAAACTAAAAACAGATTCACATTTTTCAGAAGAAAAAAATGCATATTGCCAATTTTCACACTTTGATAGCTACCAAAATTTCTATTTTCTAACTATGTAAATTCCCATGTAAAATATTCCTTGTCATCCACAAATTAAGTCATCAAAATTTTTTAAAATATAGATAACTATTTTTCCCCCAAAACTTCCAAACAATACAGACTAACTTCAGAAAACCCACAAATTTGCAAAATTTATACTTATGCTTGATCTAAATCTTCCTGCTACTCAAGTAGCTTCCCCACCCCCAGGCATGCATCGTCAAATCCACACCACAAACGGCATAAAGCTCCAATTTTTATGCTTAAATAGAGGCATACTGAACAATACAGAGCTCCATTTTTTCATGCTTAAAATAGAGGCATGCTGAACAATACAGGTGGTAAATATTTCATAAGGGGGCTGTGAATTCTTTTTAAAACAATTGAGAGTCAAATGAGATATACTGTGAAAGGATAAAATAAAATTAAAAAACCTTCATAATTTTTCCAAATATGCCAATTATTCACACTTTTGGCTATAAAAATTTATACATAAACTGAGACTTGCATTACCAAATCCACGACTAGAGCATCATAAATCTCCAATCTTTATACTTAAAAAAGAGGCAAACAGGAACAAATTCACAGCCAAACCTCCACGAATTTACAGTCTTTAACTTGTTAATTTAGCAAATTTACACAAAAAGACACGAGCATTAACAAATCCACTTCTAAAACCCATGTAATAAATTATATAAAAATGTATAGACAAATTGCCAGCAGTTGGAATGCAATTCTTACAATTCAATCCCTGAATTACACAAACCTGCAAGAGATTGGCAATGGTTTCAACGGTTGCAGTCTTATTAATTCCAACCTCATAGCACCTCACTATGAACCTTTCTTTATACGACAAGCCGTCCTCAGCCAAGCTGCCAAGTCGGAGCCGATCCGCCAGTGTCGGCTCGTGGCTCGACTCCTGCTGTTTGATTTTCGCCTCCCCAGTGGCCACCGCTAGAACCCTTAACAATTGGGCCTTCCGAGCCCGGCCATAAGAACTGTACGACACGAATCCATTCCCCTTTTTCCGGCGGATTGAATTGGAAAATCCGAAGGTGCTCCGGTTTTCGTTTATGGTAGCATTGCATGCCGAAAATGCCCCTCCTCTCAACAACATTGTGATCTTTATTATCAAAATTCTCACTTTACAAAGATTCCACGCCACGGGTATTTCACACTGCCTGTAATTTGGTGTGCGTCTGAGTTTTTTCTAGTGTTTGTCGATGGGACCGAGGAAGATGAAGTGGGGTCTACAAGTGCTATAAAACTGGGCTTGGATTTTAGGGAAATTACAGGTTTCACCGCCTGACAGCCTAAGAAAAAGTGGATTTTCCTTGGCGTTCAGCGGAGTTTGACCGTGGTAGTTTGACAGACACCACAAACAAATATGCAGATTGAGAAAGAAAAGTAGATTTTCCATTCTTCTTTCATCTTTTAGGACATGTTTGGTGTCAAGATACATAGCCTCTTTTTTGTGGGAATTAAAATCTAAATTTAAGTCAAAGTTAATAATTAATTTTAAGTACATATTTCATGAAATTTACTATAGGGGACGTAGAGTTTATTTGAGACAGGTCGACTCAAGCCGATCCTTACGGAACTGATCCATTGGTTGACACGAGTCCAGTTGTATTTATTGTTATATAACAAATATAATATATCTCTATAATTTAGCCTCTGTTTGGTCTCCATTAAATTATAGTTTATTTTCTCTCTTCTTATCAACCACATATTTTTCAATAAAATAATATTACACATAAATTTTAAAAAAAAACTTCTTTTTAAAACATATATTATCTAAAAAAATATTACTTCTTTCATTATAACTTGGAATAATGAGGGCCAAACATGGGCTTAAGTAATGACCAATTCGATTCGTATATTGCAATTGTTACGAGATCAGGATTGGATCCATTACCAAGATTGAATTGTTTAGTTTAATTTAAAAAATCAAGGCATCTATTCAATCGAGACTTTTAAGAATGTGAAGAGTTTAAGTGTATTCAACTTAAAATTTAAATTTTTTTATAAAAGTATTGATATATTCAGGCCCTGTTTGGGAGGGATTGGATTTTTCTACAGTAAATTAATTCTCATTTTCAACCACACATTCTTCAATAAAATAATATTTTCCATCACATCAATAATTTTTTTTTCTTTTTCAACCACACATTTCTTATCATATCACTATTCAAAATCAATTCTTCCCCCAAAAATCTCTCTCAAACAAGCTCTCAATAAAATCTTTAAAACTTCCTAGAAATCTATACAAATCATTAAGTATTCAAATTGAAAAATATTTCAAGAAAGGGTCTTGCTACTAGTACATTATGGATGCCATAAAGGCATCCATAATGCACAAGTGTCCGACCCCCATTGGGGGGTCGGCTGACGCAGGCTGCGTCAGCCGACCCCCCAATGGGGGTCGGACACTTGTCCATTATGGATGCCTTTATGGCATCCATAATGTACAACAAGACAAATCCTTCAAGAAATTCTCTACTTACTAAACTATGATATTTGTACATAATACTGTGTCCATAATCGTATCCACCCCCTCACATGGAGGGGGACCACTTTGAATATATTATATTTTATTCGAAGTGGGTCCTCCTCCATGTGAGGGGATTGACACCCCATTTTGTACGTGTAGCATCACTCTCTATAAAAACACTCCCTTATATCGTGAGATTTGAGAAGAGTCCAAAGTCCAAAATAAAGAATAATTCTCTTCAACCCCCCATGTTTTTTCTTAGAACCATACTACATTGTCAATGACGAGTTAGCATAAACTTATACCATCCATTTTAAAAACTATTTTTTGAATCAACAGCACGGATCTTAACAATACATGAATTGTTGACAAAGATTGTATAAATAAATTTATTCTTTTTCTTATCCCTTCATTCAGGTAATAATTTGACGTGATCAATTTATAATGATTATAAGTGTGTCAAGAAAAAGAAAATCACTTTTGAACTAAAAATTATACGCAATTTTTTTTTTTTGCCAAATTTCAAAGCGCTTCCATGCAATTAATCTATATTTGTTTATTTTTCGCTACGAACAATTTGTGTCCATAACATAATTTATGTTAATTTCATTGAAAAATTTTGGTTATGATCTTCGAAATTGATGTAAAAGTTGCTTATTTTATTTAAGCAAAAACTTCCATTTTTATACGTGTGGATGTATAGTTTGGCGATTTGTAGTGTGCTTGTTGGCTGTTGATATAGAAAATTACGATATTATTTACATAGTAACACGTGACTTCCTATTATTAGACAATTTAAAATACAATCAATTTTTCTGTCCAATCACCTACTGTCACACATCTGTCAACCTTTCTGTCATTTTCCTTTGACAAAGTAGTTTAATTCAACATGTCAACAAGTATGTAGTACGGTTGATCTATTTGGATGCCAAGAGTAGTCGCTTTGTCCAATTTGTGTTTGTCATAATGCTTGTTCAATTCAAAATAAGGATTGTACCCCCGACCCTCTATTTTTATTTCAATTTTGCTACGCTTGCAGTATTATTGACAGCTTTGTTCATACTTTTTGATATGACACATAGTTTTACTATTTATTTTAACGACACTTGTTCAAAACAATGACCTTGATTTGACACCTCAAAGAGTGTCAAATTGAGTGTACAACTAGTTTAATTTCCTTTCTATTTTATTTATTGTGTTTTACCTTTATAAGTATCTAAAAATATTTAAAAATAATATTAAAGAATAATAAATGAAGATATTTTACATTCAATTCGTCTCATCTCGCTTCTTGAAAATTCTCGATGAGCGAAAGACTAGGTCAAGGAACATTTCCATCTCGAATTACTGAAACTCTATGTTTAATTTATCCATTATTGTAATAAAAATACTCATCAGAATATGATTCGATGTTTAGAACATTGAGCTGGAAGTAATTAAAAAAATATTGTATTAAAATTTATGAATGTCGTGTTGTACCAAATATATTATTAAAGATCAATTTAGTCATTATACGGGCCCACACACACGTGAGAGGGTGTAATATTTTCGGTACAAATGGAATTGTCCTTTGAAATTTTGTCATTAGCTGTCATAGAAACGAGGGGTTACCATATATTTATGAATAATGTTACTTGCAGTCGCTCACTGCAGCAGTCGCCCTATGTGGCACACACATGTCAAGTGTGTATTTGATGCATTAAATGTGGTCAAAAATTACCACATTATTGCATCAAATAACTACATGTCTGTGTGTGCCACATATGGCGACTGCTGCAGTGAACGACTGCAAGTAGCATTACTCTATATTTAGGCACCAAAACAAGACTAGGACAAGGTCATCGGCCAACCTCCATTCATTACTCACAGTCCCTACACCAACAACTACAATTTATTACATTTATTAAGAAAATCATAGTAGTGCGAATAAAGTAGATGCATTTAATTCATAATATCATTCTAGGTTGTGCTCACCTACTTAATATATTTATATATACATGATGTGATGAGATATGATCATGTCAAATTTCTTCAACCAAATAATAAATAAATAAATAAATTCTCTAATCTCTTTTTGACATCTTACATGTATGCAAATAATTATGTAACTGCTAATGTGTATGTAGCGTCATTCTATCGTTGAAGTGATACAGAGGAGGATTTTGTTACATGTACATCAAGATTTACGCAATGGATTATATAATGTTGCATGATATTCTATTATTTGTCAGTTTAAAACACGATCAACTTTTCCATCCAATCTTTTTCCTTCACTCTATATTATGTAATCCACTATATACATTTTTTTTTTTTATGTACGAGTAACAAAATCCTAAAGGGGAGGACCCAGCAACTGCTCAGTTAGAAGACAAGCCAAGCTTGACCCAACCATTACTATACTTGTTGTTCAAACCATTAATACAAGTCAATAAATGGACGTGATATCGCTTCAAGATCGAATAAGAGGCTATTGACTGGTTGGAATAAGTTTGGAGAAGACCTTGGGCTTGTTTGATATAGCTACATTTTGATAAAAATTGGGGCAAAAAATTCCACCCCAAGGTTTTTTTTTTAACATTGTTTGTTTTGGACATTTTTTTGTATCGAGTGCTTACTTTGAATATTGTTGTAGTTAGTTTGAACATTATTTGCTTGAAATTTTAAAATTTTGAATTTGTATTTCAACTGAAAATTAAAAAAAAAGGGGGGACAGGCCCGCGCCCGGCCCCATCTAGGGCGGGGCGGGGCGGGGCGCCATCTCTAATATACGGGCAATTTCTGAAATTTCGTAAATTTTGGGCACAGACATACATCATTCAGAAGCCATGGACTCGTGCTGTATAACATGTTTACCTGTTTAGGCTGTTTTTGTGAACTATTATTAAAGAACGGGTTCAGTGTAAGATGATTGTACTGATTAAAATGGAAATAATTATACATCTATTCATTCACTTCACAAGCATAAATGTCTGCTGCACAAAGTTTCAATCTTTACACAAGTTTTTTGCTGATTAAAACAACAATTCTCTTTTGTATCCCAAAAAAAAGGGGTCTCAAGATTTTTCTTATTGACATTTTATATGTTCTGCACATTGGGTCACAACAAAGTAGTTACAGGATACACAATTACAAGTGAAAAGTATGGGCAGCCCATATTAATATACCAGATACGAAGACTAACTTCATATATTGATAAATGTTAAAACATCCATCTCGGAGATGAATGGACTGCACTTGGCCGGGGCATTTTTGGCTGCTGCACTAAGTTGTTCCTCTTCTTCATGATTGAAGAAACCGTGGGGCTGTAGTAGTCATTACTCCTATGAGAAGTTGCACCTTGCGAGTACATGTTCCTTCCTCGCAAAAAGCTTCTCTGTTTTTCTTGCATTGTCCTACAAGCAACTGGATTTTTGTGCACTGCCCCCCATCTATTGTAATTTACACAACTTCGACTCCTCCCAACTTGCTGGAACTTTCCCTCTCTAGGACTAGGGTAGTTATGACTTTCAGCAGTTTCGGCAGAATACATGGTAGTTTCTCCTTCACTACTGTATTCATGCTGGAACTCCGAGAACTCAATGGGGGATGAACATAATTGGACATTACTCTGGGCCCCATTAACAGATCCTGTTGACTCAGCATCTAGCATGAGGTCAGATGGGCCTCTGTCACCATGTTTTTCTCCTTCCAGTGGCTGTGGCGGCAAAGTCTCCTCAACAAAATTTTCATCACACTTGGAGGGCATTTTTCTCACTGGTGGTGATGAAACTGAAGCTTTAGCAATTCTTGGTGGAAAATTGATATCCAAAAGCTGAATCTGGTTACTTTCCCTCTTCCCAACTGGGAAAGAAATCAATTTTGGGGACTCGTAGATTTCTGGAGTAGGAATCCCCTGTACGTGAGTCTCTGCACGTGGAACAGCAGTCAAAGTCTCATCCTCCAAAGTATTCGCAATAGCAGTACAGCTTGGTCCAGGCTGCTCTCCAAGTTTGGACATAACATTTGATGACGATGGAGTTCCCTCATTCTCACCTTCTGTGGGCTTAAAAACTCGCCGCATTGTGAAGGATGTACAAGAATACTCACTTTTCTGACCAGAAGACATCAAGCGCATTAAAGGTAATTTGGGTTTGCTGGGTTCATCGAGATTCCCCTCCCAATGCTGGTTTAACCAATCACAGATGATGGGGATAGGAATACCGAATTGCATAGGAGAATCCTTCTTCCATGATGATGTCGACGATGATGAAGTTGAAGAGGATTTGGTGTTTGGCGACGTGGCAAGTTTCATAGGATCACAAACCATAAATGCAAGATTTCCATGAACATCGAAACCAGCAGACCCTGGGCTCCATGTTACTCTGTCAGTAGACAACTTTATGAGATTATCCGTGGCTATTACTACCTTTCGTTCACCGACTGTCAGCTCCTGCTCTGCTACGTATCCCAAAAGATAAACTGCACTTCCTAGCTCCAAATTTGGTTTTGAACATGTTTTTAAGTAGTGATGTTGCTGCACTGGCATCGAGTCTCCATCCACTGTATCAAGTCCAACTATTGTCAAATCAAGAACAGAGCTTGTAATAAAGAACCTGGAATCAAGTAAAGATTTTAGAGAATTATTGTGACTTCCGAGAGCTAAACTCTTTATATATTGAGAGAGAGGTTCTAGTTAGTGTCCAACAAACTGGGGAAAGTTTACAGCAGCGTGGCTAAGCACTACATAAGTCTAATATATTCGAAATCTCTTATAAATTGTGGATAATTCCAAAAACTTGTCCTTAAGCATTCCAAACTTATCTGAATCTTAATGCTGTCAAGTGCTTTATAGAGCAAGAGTAGCGTGGCATGAACATTTTCTCTGAGCATAACCCCAAGAAGTAGACTTGATAATATTAGGTCCTAGCGTCAAATCTCTCCCACTCTCATCAACTCCACGGGGGCCAAGCTCTCTATTTCTCAAAAGAAGTACCGGGAAATATTCAAGAATGAGAAGAAATCACTGCCCAAAATTTAAAACCTACCAGTCAACTTTTAATTTAGTAATTAGAGGTGTTTAAAAATTTTCACATTCAACTAGTTGACTGCAAATATAGAAACTGTCCCCATCATCTTTCCAAATTAACAAAAACTTTACTAAATAGAACAGAAAAGGGTATTAAACATGCAAGTACCAGTACCTGATATGTGACGAACATGAGTCTGATGTCTTCTGACTGACCAGTCGATGTCAATCGATGTAAACTTCTCATGTGTAATCATACTAAATTTTCAGGTGATATTTTATTTTTAATCCAAGTTACCCAAACATTGATCATATGTTCTTTTATGCATACTGTGAGGATTCACAGAAGCAGTTCATTTAACTCAAAGGAAGAATTTTAAATAATTCTCACAAATGGAAGTTGGTCCTTCGTATTAATTTTTTCCTAGGATTTTCAGATACTTTATCATGAGAACCTTCGAATAGCTATTCTGTAAATCTCTAATTCTGAGTAACATTAGAACTTACAGTCAATGAATGTTTATGCGTGAAACTGTTAGAAAATGAATTTTTAGGTGAAGCTAATTGCTGTCATTGAGTATAAAAATACATCCCAGACTGGTATTCTCTAAAGGATAATTATTACGAAAATGAATCCTGTTAAAAATTGTGAACAACTGGGTAGTAACAGTTTTGGGTTCTCTGTGTAAATTCTATGTATGTTCAGTTAAGCCTTTTAGATACAAGTCGTGGGTCCTATGGAATGTGGAGATAAAAAGGAGATAAAATTGTGGGTGTTATGGAATGTGTGGATAAAAATGATTTCGACCGGCTATGAGCTTGAAAAATTTACCAAAAATAGTCTATACGAGCCTAGCCAAGAAAAGTTAATAATATACACGCATGAATAAGAAAGTTTACTCGCTTTCCTGATTTTGTTCACAGTGCCTTAAAGGAAAGAGGATCGACTAGTGGACATCTTTCTTCTTGATAGAATTATACCAGTTGTTACTTATCCTATTGATAAACTGCGCTTCCAATAGAGAAAACCCATGTATTCTATTCAGCACAAGCATGCAATCATTCTATGTTGTGTTTTTACTTGGCATCTTATAATTGAGACCCTGCATCCTACTTCAGTACTATGAACAGTAAGCATACAACACATTCCTTTTTACGATAGCAACTCCACATCGTAAGCACACAATTAGAATGCAAAGATGCTGACATTGTAAATGAATAGTAACATAAATTTTCATCTTTATCTTCTCAATAAATAAGTAAAGGTAATTACACACAAGACATTTATATCTGGCTGTGAAACACAGCAACCTATTTATCTAGCCTACAAATCATTATTAGAGCCTAGAGGATCAAAAATCAGCATGACTTGTGAGAAACTTAAATTGCTAACTACATCAAATGAAACTAGTTCAATCATTCAATTTTCAGTATGGTATCAGATCACTTCGTTACAATTAGTACCATCCACCTGTTTGACTTTCTTAAAAATCAACAGTGTGAAAATAATCAGAACTAAGAGTCCACACAAGAGGGAAGGAATGAAAGATTGATTGATTTGCCGCTCGATCAGAGATATAAGGGAAGTGATGGTAACCGAACTCTTTCACGAAAGGGATTTTGCCATCGAGTCTGTTAGTTATGAGAGCAGTGGCTAATAAATCTGATGCGCCTCAAGCTTAACTGATTTAGAATTCAGAATTGAAAGAACATGGATCTGTTCGGGGAGAAGAGAATCTAAGCTTTCTAAACTAGACCGATTGGACAGCTTTCAAAGGCTAGAATAATCCCAACTCTCATTAACCACTGCTCTACCCCCTTCTAGAGCATAACCTAAAAAAGCAAGACCTAGACAACTACTCTCGCTAGGAAACTATCCTTCTTTAAGAAAGGCTAGCAATCTTCTCGCCTGTGAGCTGCCAGGGCATCCCATACATAACCACCGAACAACCAATCCCCGTTCTGAGTTCTCTTAGGTGCCAATTCTTTTTTTTTTTTTCGTAATAATATTAAAAGGTTCATGACCATCAATCGGTCAGGTAGAATGTGATTAATAACTTGCGAGTTAATCACCTAGTTTTCACACGACTGTGAATGAAAACAAGGCTATTTAGGGAAAGTTACTTAAACTGAAAATTCTTAGGCGAAGAATCTTTAATCAATTGTAGAAAGCCTGATTTCTATTTGATCCGAAATTAAATAAGAGCAACTAGGAACTCAGAAGCGTCTACCCATCGCAATTCTGTACAGTTAATTCAATTCTCCAAGCATTTTGTTTTTCAGTCAACTAATTTATTTCACACACATATTATCACATCAAAGAACTAAACGATCGATTTAATTCAACTCTACGCACGTTATTATAAGAAATACATTCATTTTATTCATCTATTCCTCTATTTTTCCCAAAAAAAAAAAAAAGCATATAAAACATAATTATGGATGAAATGTATGCCAGTAACAGCTAACCTATGAGGAAAAAGTGAAGCTGAGAGGCCATTCTGTAGGCGGATCTCAGCAGCCTCAGCAGCAGCGACAGAAGGGAGGTTGACATGGGTAGTGAGGAGTAGATTCCGGTGGATCAAAAAACCAGTCCCACCAGAAGCAATTCTGACCATGGCCGGACCTTGGCCGGACAAAATGGCGGCCTTAATTCTCTCCGACTTGCCTCCACCATTACAGAAACACCATGACTCTCCCCAAACCCTCATTTGTCCTCAAATTAAATTATATTTCAACTCAAAAAAAAAAAACCTTAGAAATTATAGATCCAAAAATGTAGAGCTGGAAATGAAAATCCAGTATACCCTTTTCCTCCTTCTAGCTAGCTGGAGGGTGTTAATAATTCAGTTGTAATAAATGTTGGTTTATCAAGAGAAAAAAGGGTAGCTAAAATGTGAAAAATTGCATCAGAAAGAATTTAGGAAGGATATATGGCGAGCCGCGAGGCTATATGTACAATAGGGTAGGGTAGGGTAGGTAGGGCAGGAGTGGGGTGAGCTGGGATTGCGTATCACCAACTAAGCTTGGACATGGAGTGTGGAATCTGCATGACTGTAAAATATTTGACGGCGGATTTTTGAGCTTCAAGGGTAAATAAGAGTGTATTTGGAAGAAATTTTTGTGGGATTTTAATCAAAATTATAGTCATTAAAATCAATCCGTGGGCTCCACCTGTGAGAGGGAGGTAAAAAATGATGACTGATTTGATAGTTAACAGCTAAATTTTTTATTAAAATTTTGATTAAAATTTCTCCCAAACAAGGTCTAAGTAAAACCATATATAAATATGCTAATTCTTGAATGGATCACAATTTTTATATCATCATAATTTGTATTTATTACATCATATTTTAATTACATTTAAAATTCACCACTCATTGCAGAAATTATTTTCTCAATTTTTTTGATCGAATTCTTATCTTCAACATTCCATTAATCAGTGCATTTCATTCTTGATGATGATTTATCTTAAATATTTCATTTTCATGTTTCGAATCGATGAAAAAATATTTTCGTACTAGTTATTAAAATATAAATCATGCTACACATACAATGATGGTTGACAATCATGATTTGATATCATTACATTCGTCGATAAAAAAAAATTTCAAAAAGTGTTTTTTAAATCAACCGTCCATGTCAAACATTGTCGACCATCATTGTACAAGTAGATTAATTCTTAAAAATTGTAGTGTGAATATATTTAGCGCCTGTCTGGGATGGATTATAAGTGAAATTCTTACCGTTAAATGCCCAAAAATGCCATTTTTGTGACCGTTGTGCATCAAATCCGCCAGCCAAAGTTGACCAGTTCTCTCTTGCGTGGGTCCCAGCAGAGGAAGCAACGGTCCAAAAATCCATTCCCAGAAGCGGCGCCAGACAACTCCTTAACATTCCCCTCAACATATTGGTACGGATTAAAATCAAATTTTTAGTAAATTTCGATAAAAGTTGATGAAATGTATGATTTAAAAGTTGTGGATCCTGTGAAATATGTAGTTAAAATCAATTGTAGACTTTAAATTGAATTAACCAAACAGAGTGGTAATTAAACACTGAAATTTGTTAAAGTTTTATTTTATTAGCAAAATAAATGAGTTGTCCTAGTATTCAGGAATATACTCTGTTTGGTCATCATTTACCTGATCTATAGGCTCAATAGATATGGGTTAGTTGTTGCTGATTGCTTTTTTTTTTCTTTTTTTCCCTATTTTTTCTGTCAAATTTGTTGGTTGTAATGCCTATTTAAAGGCAATCACGTTATGAATACAGTCAAGTAGTTTTTCTTCTGATAAAGTCTTCATTTCTGCATCCATTATGTTCTCTTTCTGTAACAGGATTTCTGCATTTGTTCACTTTTTTTCTTTTATAACAGTGGTATCAGGGCCACAAGAGGAGAGAAATTGATGCTGAGAGTCTTAAACCAGTAAGGTAGAGAGTCCATGATTCCAAAACAGGCAGCAGCTTTATTTCGCAAAAAAAAAAAAAAAAAAACTGAGTTGTATTCACAGCAACAACTGGAAGATAATGGCCTCTGAAGGTTTCGTGCAACCTGCAATTCCACGTTTCGATGGTCATTATGACCATTGGAGCATATTGATGGAAAATTTCTTAAGATCCAAGGAGTACTGGTAGGTGGTTGATTCGGGGATACCAGAAAAAGTAGCTGGGATGGTTTTTGCCAGAAGCACAGAAGGCAGAGTTGGAAGAATGGAAGGATTGAAGCTGAAGGATTTGAAGGCAAAAAACTACTTGTTTCTGGCAATTGATCTTCCAATCTTGGAAACAATTCTTAGCAAAGAAACTTCCAAGCAAATTTGGAATTTAATAAAGAAGAAGTATCGAGTTTCATAGAGAGTGAAGCGTGCCCAGCTTCAAACTTTAATAAGAGATCTTGAGACTACAAATGAAAGATGTTGAGTCTGTAATTACTTACTTTTCTAAGACTATGGAGATAGCAAACAAAATGTGTTTTCTTAGTGAAAAGATGTAAGATGTAGTCATTGTTGAGAAGATTCTACGTTTTTTGGCCCCGAGGTTTAATTATGTTGTTTGTTCAATTGAAGAATCTAAAGATATAGATTCTCTGTCACTCGATGAACTTCAAAGTTCTTTGGTAGTTCATGAACAAAAGATTAATCAAAGTACCATTGCAGAAGAGCAAGCTTTGAAGGCATCGACTTATGTTGGTCCTCAAGTTTAAGGGGAAGATGTCGAGATAAAGGTGGAGGAAGAGGTAGAGGAAATGGTAGCTGGAGGTATTGAGATGAATCAAAGTTTCAAGGCAAAGGGAGGAGGCATGATTAGCAAGTTGATAAATCCAAAATCAAATGCTACAGATGTCACAAATTTGGTCACTACCATTCTGAATGTCATACCAAATTGCATCATGACAAAGAAAAATAGGAGAAATCAAACTTTGTAGAGAAGAAAGAAGAAGAAACCTTACTGATAGCTATTCAGGTCAATGAGAACAAACTGGAACCCGACATATGGTATCTTGACACCGGATGTAGCATTCATATGTGCGGTAACAGGTCATTCTTTTCTCATTTAAATGTAGATTTTCGTACAACTGTAAGCTTTGGTGATCATTCACAAGTCACAGTCATGGAAAGATATTCAAATCAATATGAAACTATTTCAAATGTTTTTTTATATTCCTGATTTGAGAAACAATCTGTTAAGTGTGGGGCAGATACAGGAAAAAGGATACACAGCTACAATCAAGGAGGCGCTTGTGAAATTTATGATCCAAAAAGGGGATTAATTGATCATGTTAAGATGTCTCAAAATAGGCTGTCTCCACTGCAGATTTAAACCATACAGACTTGCCTTGCAGCAGCAGTGAATGATCCAACATGGCTTTGGCATTATCACTATGGCCATCTGAATTTCAATGGTTTAAAGACTCTATATCACAAGAATATGGTGACGGGTCTTCCTCATATTATTCATCCTAATAATATATGTGAAGATTGTGTTGTTGGCAAACAACATCGAGATCATTTTTCACAAGGAAAGTCATGGCGAGCGAAGAAGGTGTTGGAGCTAGTTCACTCTGATCTATGCGGGCTCATTAATCCAACATCAAATGGTAGTAAATGTTATTTTATAAAGTTTATTGATGATTTTAGTCGAAAAACTTGGATTTATTTTTTACAGGAAAAGTCAGAAGCTTTTTAAAAGCTTCAAGATGCTGGTCGAAAAAGAAGCAGGCAAACCTATTAAAATTCTTCGCAGTGATCGTGGTAGGGAATACAACGCACAAGAGTTTGTGAGCTTTTGTGAGATCCAAGGAATTCAAAAGCAATTTACCACAGCAGAATGGTGTTTCAGAGAGGAAGAACCGTACAATCTTAAGCATGGTGCGGACTATTTTTGCAAAAGGACGAATCCCAAGAAGATTCTGGTCTGAGGCAGTCATATGGAGCATTCACATTTTGAATAGAAGTCCTGCTCTTGCTATTAAAAATGCGATGCTTGAAGAAGCTTGAAATGGACGCAGACCAAATGTCGACCACATTTGAATCTTTGGTTGCATAGCATATGCCCACATTCCAGATCAAAAAAAGAGAGAGCGTGATGACAAAGGAGAGATGCATTTTTCTGGGCGTTAGTGAGAAGTTAAAATCGTACAAATTGTACAATCCTATAACCAAGAAAATTGTGATTAGTCGTGATGTAATTTTTAACGACAAAAGGTTCTGGAAATTGGATGAAAACTATGTCAAACAAGAAATACAAGTAGATTTTGATGGAGAAAATGAAGAAGAAAGGCAACCGCTTCTACATAATCAAATTCCTGCAGTTTCTGACTTCGAGAATCCACAAAATGAAGCTCCTGCAGATGCTGAAACTTCACCAACAGCAGCAGAATCTGATGAACTTATCGATGCAGCAGCAGGTTCACGTTCTCTTCGGGGTCGAAAAAGACCAGCATGAATGGTAGACTATGAGGTGACTGACATTAGTCAATCCGTAGAAACACTAGGTCACTTTGCTTTTTTTTCCGATTGTGATCCTCTTACATTCCAAGATGCTGTCAAAGAACCAAAATGGCAAAAGGCCATGAATGAGGAGATCAAATCAATTTAAAAGAACAACACCTAGGAGCTGTCAGAACTTCCAAGAGGACAAAAATCCATTGGCGTGAAATGGATTTATAAAACAAAACTCAAGAAGAATGGTGAAATCGACAAGTACAAAGCCCGGCTAGTCGCGAAAGGATACAAGCAATAATTTGGGGTTGATTACAAAGAAGTGTTCGTTCTAGTTGCAAGGTTAGACACCATTCGGGTGGTTCAATCCATGGCTGCAAAAAAATCATGGAAGGTTTATCAACTAGATGTGAAGTTGGTGTTCTTACATGGTGAATTGCAAGAAAAAGTGTGTGTTGACCAACCTTTTGAATATGTGAAACAAGCCAGTGAGAAAAAGGTATAAAAATTGAAGAAGCACCAAGAGCTTGGTATAGTCGTATTGATGCTTACTTTGCTAGAGAAGGTTTTTGCAAATGTCCTCATGAGCACACACTTTTACAAAGCTGGGAAATAATGATAAATTACTTCTTGTTTGTCTATATGTAGATGATCTGATTTATACCGGCAATGATAAACTTATGATTGAGGTTTTTAAGAAAAATATGATGATTGAATTTGAAATGATAGATTTGAATTTGATGCATTATTTCCTTAGGATTGAAGTTGTGCAGTCATCTGCTGGTATATTTATTTCACAAAAAAATATGTTCTTGAAGTTCTAAACAGGTTCAAAATGCAAGATTGCAACCCAGCTTGTACTCCAATAGAGTGTGGCATAAAGTTGATGAGAGATGATGGAGCAAAAAAGATAAATGCTACTCTTTACAAGCAGATAGTGGGTAATTTGATACAGTGGTGGAGTCAGGATTCAATGGTACGGGGGGCTACTGGGTTGGACAGTGAACTACTAGGTTGGATAGTAGAAAAATGGACTATAACCAATTTTATTATTATTTTTTTTTTTAACAAAATTTGGCTTGGGCTGGGAGCCCACCCCTATCTCCGCCCCTGGTTTGATGTATAAAACCTCAACAAGACTTGACATCATGCATGGTGTTAGTTTAATCAATCGGTACATGGAGAATCCAACTGAGAATTATTCGTTGGCTGCTAAAAGGATTTTTCGTAATCTTAAAGGTATAGCTGATTTTGGTGTTATGTATAAAGCATGAGTTAAGGAGAATTTGTTTGGTTTTTCTGACAGTGACTGTAGGAGACAATCAAGATAGAAAGAGTACATCAGGCTTTGCTTTTATGATGAATTCTGGAGCTGTATCTTGGTCATCAAAGAAGCAATGTCTTCTACAGAAGCTGAATTTGTTGCAGTAGCTTTATCCTCGTGTCAAGCTGTTCGGTTGAGAAGATTACATGAAATACTTCAGCATCAGCAGCAAGAAGCAACAACTATCTATTGTGATATTTCAGCAATCAAAATTTCGAAGAATCCAGCTCTTCATGGAAGGAGCAGACGCATGCATGTTAGATACCAATTTTTGCGCAATCCTAGCAATGATGGTGTAATTGATTTGGTGTTTGTAAAAGTGAAAATCAAGTGGCTGATATACTAACAAAACTACTCAAGCAAGCTGTATTTGAAAAGCTTATTAATGCTTGGAGTTTGCTCTTAAAAAGAAGCTGGAGCTGCCGAGGGCACTGCAAATTGGTGTTCCTAAACTGATCTCTGCAGACATCAGTTTATGGGAGGGTGTTAAAGTTCTATTTAATTAGCAAAATAAATGAGTTGTCCTAGTATTCAGGAATTTACTCTGGTTGGTTATCATTTACCTGATCTTTAGGCTCCAGTAACAGTAACTGTGGGATAGTTGTTGCTAATTGTTTTTTTTGCTTTTTTTTCTGTGTCAAGTTTGTTCTGCATTTATTCTATTCCCTTTCTGTAACAGGATTTCTGCACTTGTTCTGTCTCTTTTTTAATAACAAAATTTATGTTTCTTCTAATTTTTCCCCCCTTTAGAAAATGGAGCTCTTCTATTTTTGGAGTAACATGTATTATGGAATAGTTATTTTTTGAAAAATGCGTAGTTAGAAAGTAATTATTTTTTTGAATAATGAATTAACTAAAAATCAAAAGAGATGGTAATCCAACATCTTTCATCAATCAAAAGATTTGAGAGTAGCCCAGTACAAATATGCCAGGTGCAGATGCATAAATCAAAATCTGGAAAATTGGTAGACTCAGACGAAAGAAATCAGAAGTAACCCACAATCTTTCATCAACTTGAATCTGTCATGATTTTTTTCAAAGAAAAAGGAAAAACCAACTAGAGATAAGGAAGAACACCAGTTAACTGCATAAATTGGGACGAATGTAGGGGGGACTGGGCCAGGTTACCCAGCCCACTTCATTTTTTTTGGTGTTTTTATGTTAAAAAAATAAAATAAAATTAATGTGCAATTTTATTTTATTTTACATATAAGCCCGACTTGTAGTCTGGTCCTCAATCAGTTCCTACGCATAAATCGAAAAGCCAGTTTCGACAAACGTATCATTCCCATGAAAATCAACTTCCGAGAGTTCCCAAGAACTAAACAGGTTGTGTAGAAGGAGTTAGTACTTCTATTCTACTATTCACATGGCATCCGTTTCTGTTTAACAGATAAATGGTTCCAAACACGACTCCTTACAAAAAAAGGTTGATACCATAATAATACCACAACAACAAAAAGGGACACCCACATAGTTTGTACTCCACAAGCAGCATCAACTTCCCTCAGATTTCTCTAAAGCTGCAAAAGAAGAGTCATCTCAGTTCAAAGAATAAAATTGACTACATAACTATATTTCAAATTGTCATTCGAAGATATCCTATCGTATCTCATAAAAAGCAAGCATACACAGAAGTTTTGTCCTTCGTGACATTGTTCATTAAGGAAAAATAAATACTTAAAAAGAGTGTAAATAATACAGTAATATCACAAAACTAATCACGTTATGCTAATTACAAACAAATGCGTTGATGTTAGAAAACTCCGTGTTAATGTCCAAATAAGTATTTGTGCAGTCCAAAACTTCCCAATGTATCTATCAATTATGTGTGTGGTTAATCAAAGTCTGCCCTTTTCACATTCTAGTCAATGCTACTGCCCAGACAGATTTCATCTATTTGAATTCAATGACCGAAAAAAAAAAGGGGAAAATAGATACCCACCTGGTTCCAAGTCTACCATTGCAACCCTCCCCAACTTCGGATTTGAAAGAATAAATAGAGGAAACTAGGAAAGGATTATAAAATGATTTATTTAACGATATTTTCGTCTGTTAACAGACGATTTAACAGACAAAAAAACAGACGATTTTTCGTCTGTTCAAAAAAATTTTTATATAATTAATTTTAATTTGATAATTACTAATATCGTTAAATAAATCATTTTAATTATTAAATATTATATTTTTAACATATTAGCTACTTCAAGGCTAAAGCTCCCCCCCCCCCCCCCCCCAAAAAAAATCTCCCTCCCTAAACCCTAAAACCAACTCCACAATCACACAAAACTAAATAAAGAAAATAAAAGTACATAAATTCGAAGTAAATATATGGAAACCCTCACTTTTAATGACAAATACCAACCTTTCAAGTCGCCGGTGAGATGGATCAGTGAAGAAGATTGCCTGGCATTTGAGACGGGCTCAGTAAAGGAGATGGCCTATTTGGCCAGGAATGTTCCTTTTGACTACAGTGAGGGTATTTTTGGCTTTTTGGAAGTTAACCTATGTTTTGACCCTTTTTTTTTTTTTTTTTTATTCTATTTCCTAGTCAAAGGTCACTTTGGAAATAGACTACAGTGTAAAGGTCATTTTCATGTATTTTCTCTAGAAGAAAACTAGTATATTTATAGGACTAGGTCCGAGATGGGCCGGGTGGCCGGGTTGGGGCCTTTTCTGACTTAAGGCGAGTTAGTGCGATTTCTGTACTTCCATCTATTGATAAAAGTAAAAAACTAGCCGATTTACCTCAAAACCCTAACTCTAGTTCTACTGTGTATAAAATATAAGGGGTCGTTCTCTTCGTGTTTCAGTTTTGTGTTTTGAATTCATTTTGGATTTTATGTTTTGAGTGTCCATTTTAAAATTGTTGAAAATGTGTTCTTTTTGACATTTTGAAAAATTATTTTCGAAAATATAAAAAACCAAAACGTGTTCTCTTTCTCTCCATTTTCATTTCATTTGGGTCGTCTCTCTCTCACTCTCTCCCTCCTCTTCCTGCGAACGGCCCTCCCGGCGAGGGGCGCGGTGGTGGTTTGCGCTTGGGCGCTCCCTGCAATCTCCTTCTTCATCTTTAATTTTTTCGTTCTTTGATGCGGTGGTTGGTTGGGTTGCGAGCGGTGATGGTTGCATCGCAACTTGGTGATGGCTAGTGCAGGCGGTGGCTGTGGTTGGATCGCGATTCTAGTGCGATTTTGTGAGGTTGGTTCGCCATTTTGACTGGGCGATGGTGGTTTTTTTCTAGTGGCGATTTTGGCTTTGGCTTTGGCGGTTGGGGTATTTCTGGGGTGACGATTTTGGAGGGTGGGGGTTTCTGGTGGTAATTTTGGTGGTGGTGGTGCAGTGGATTCAGCAGAAGCAGTTATTGCCGGTTCAATTTTGGAGGATGATTTTTGATTGATTTTGGTATATGTTTGGGTAGTGGTTTGTGTGGTTATTGAAGAAGGGATCGAGGGCTTCACATTGGTATGAAAATCCGGTGGTGGTGGAGGAGGATGACCGGAGTTAGAGGGTTGGAAATTTGTTGCTCCTGGGTTTTGGAAGAAGAATGAACATTGGCCTTTTTTTAGCTGTTTCCCGTGTTTTGGTTGTTTTCTTGGAATTGGCTTGAAAACGTCCAAAACAACGTTTTTCTCGTTTTGTGGTTTGTGTACAAAAAAAATTTCGTTTTTAAAAACGCGTTTTCAAAAATAGGAAAGTGAACGCGTTTTCACTATTTTGGAAAATCGAAAACAGAAAACGATCCGAAAACGCCAAAGAGAACGGCCTCTAAATTATCGAGCTTGTTATTCTACCAGTATTACTACATTTTCCAGCCTAATAGCTGAAATTCCATATTTTTCATCTTGTATGAACTCTAGTTCTACTCTGTATAAATTATCGATCTTGTTGTTCTACAATTATTACTAAATTTTCCAGCATAATTGCTGAAATTTCATATTTTTCTTCTTATATGAATCCAAAATGAGGAAACCAAATCCCAGGCAGCTTCGACGGACGCAAAGATCTAGCGACTTCTGATAATATTGAGGTAAATTCTAAAAAAAATATAATTTTGGAAGAAATTCAATTAGAGTTCACCACAGTACTCTTGGAGCACAATCAGGGGCCTATCTGTAACAATCTCAACTTGGGTCAATTGAATCGTCGAGGAACCTCAAAGAGTTGCATGTTTGGCAAAATGTTGGAATTCTAAAGAAAGACAAATTTCCCTAGTCCTGGAATTAGTATACTTGTCCAAATAATCAAATTGCATGTTTGGTAAAATTTATAATTAATTATAAGTTTCAACCTGTAATTTTTATCACCAAATTTCATAGAATTCACAATTTTTTTCTTTCCAATCACAATTTCTTCAAAACATGCTTATAATTACTTAAAAAGTTTCTTGATTTCAAAAATAATTTTTTACTTTTCGTGCCAAGAATCGTCCAATTGATTCGTTACTATGGGGCCTAGTTTTAAATGTATTTTGGAAACATTCCTTGTTTTCGACATTTATTCATTTCCTCTGAAAAGTGCAGGGGTGGTGGTGGGTTAATCGTTCTTAGAATTCAGGTCTAAACGTCCCTGGAGTAACTCGCACTCATTTATGTTGCTTCCAACATGCAAATTTCAAGCCCGCCGGCTTAACCCCATTTTCGGTCACTTCAATATGTATCACTTGCTTCCCCTGTTCCAAGTAACGACACTCCAAACGATGCAGTTTACCACGTATCAACCCTGATTAAGGAACCCAATTGGGAAAAGAATAGTCACGTGAAATTATTGGTTTCTCACATGAGGCCACTTGTAGCTTCTACAACTATAGCTCCTCATAGCAACGACATTCCGCTCAGCCTCAAGTTTTTCAAATATGTAAGCAATCCACTTATTGTTATGATATGGACTGCATAATTTACTTGCTGGATTTATTAGTTTCTGGTAATTTATATGGGATTGTACATAAAGTGGTGATTTTGTTAGTTAAAGAATGTTGTAATTCTGAAATTGACATTTTGAAGCTAATGGGTGCACTGGAAGACGTGCCGAGAAGAACTGGGTTTCGGATTACAGTATCCTTTTGACATGTTTAGCGAAATTGAACGTGGGTTTAATGGCATTTTTGGTTTACAAAAGAATGGTGGAAAATGGGTTTGTTCGTGGTGATATTGATTGGAGGACAATTATTAATGCTTTGTCTAAAAATGGGTATGTGCAAGCTGTTGAAATGTTTGTTACCAGAATTTTGAAAGTCGGTTTGTGTTGGATGTTCATGTTTACACTTCTTTTGTTTTGGTTAATGTTTGGTGGAGATTAAAATTAGATTTTTAGCAGATTGTGATAGAAGTTTTTGAAATGTGTGGTTGAAAAGATGTGGGACCCATGAAAGATGTGGTTAATATTTATTGTTTGGCTTTGACTTAGATTAAAATTAGATTTTAATTCGGCCCAAACATGTCCTTAATGAGGCGTTTAGAGTTTTTGACTTAATGTCCGAAAACGATGGTTGTGGTGTTTGCAAGATGATGGCTTATTTGAACAGATTAATCTTGAAATTCGTATGCTCATTTTGACTCTTAATCGGATCAAAAATCTAGTTTACACTTGACTAGTTCTAATACCATATTAAATTTGAGGTATGTTATATTTATTCAACAGTTGTCATGAAGATAATTGAAAAACCAACGAAAACGGTAGAACCAACCCAATTCAATTCCATACATAAAATATCAGCATCAAGAAAGAAAATGTAATTACAGTCTCTGAAAATCTAACTTTGAGTTCTTAGACTGGCGAAGGTAAGCTGACTAGAAGTTGACCATTTATGACACTGCAAGATCACATAATACGCAAACAAGCAAGCTTTTGTTAGATTATTACACATTATGTTAAATTTCAGAATTAAATTCGAAGCCAGGAGTCTCACCTTTTGACATAATAGTAACAAAAGTCAGCCAAGATGAACGTCTGGACAATTTCCGCGAGTAGGATCATTGGAACCCAAATATAGCCGGCTTCAACCAAAAACAGGTATCGTCCGGCAGAGTCATAGACCTACATTGAATTTTGCGTAAAGAGCCGGCTTAAGATGCATTCATTTGTAAATGAAAACTTTAGCCTTGAAGACTTTTTAAATAGTTGGATAAACGAGTCCAGACATTTATTTTAACATTATCATGTAAAAATTGATTAAGAATGTTAACAGACATCATGGATCAAATTTGATGAGATGAATAGATGGAAGCCGTGGTAATGACTAATGACAAAACTTGAAACATGATGCATATGTTACAACTAATGTTTTACATCACTTCTTTATAGAAGTGCACTTTGATTTGAGACAGTAAATCGAAATCTCAGCAAGCATGAATTCGAGCCAAAGAAGGAATCTTTAAACAGGTAAGTACTTGGTTAAAGCCATTGTCGTGTTTCTCTACAACATTAAAATGCTAAATGGAGAACAAAGTGCTCGATTTCTGTCAAATGGAGAAAAAGAGTAGGAAAATGCTATGTGTACACCTCATGGTGTACACAATGCATTACACCCCTCTCACATGGAGAGGGGTCCACAAATATTTTATTCTTTGTGGACCTCCATCGATGTGAGAGGGGTGTAATGCATTATGTAGTGCATTATGTACACGCAGTATTTCCCAAAAGAGTATACCAACCTGAATAATCCAATGAGCGCATCCCAAGAATCTTGCAACACCAAGTGCAAACACATAATGGGCTGTAAATGGTTCGATCATCTGGAACAAAGTGGAGTTACATGAAACGGTATTAGAATCATTTGCCAACCAGGTATCAATCCGAAAACCAGATGAAACCAAATGCAATATAAACCTTAGTGTTTTGCATCATCCGAAGCTGTGGCAATACTGAAATGGATTCTAAGTACGCAGCAAATGCCCAAAGGATTCGGCCAACACGTGCATGGTGTGTATATGGATGTACAAGTACGGCTGCAATAGCAGAAGGCACGACCTGGAATAGAAAGTAAGGAAACACAAAACTCGTGTTAGAATCTTTTTCCTGCAGTAGCAAAGTGGCCGTGCTTTTGCTTGTTTTCGATTTTATTATTGCTCTCGCAAGTAGGGATTAGTGTTTATTCCATAAAAAATAACACAAGAGGCTAAAATGTTGCAGACAGTTGAAATGCTGCTTCTACACCAAAGTAGAGAATAGGAATGGAACATTGTCTTTACCACATAATATAAGGGCATATTATCAAGCTCCGGAATGTAGGTTGACTTCAACTTGAACCTTATCATGTATATGACCCACAAAGTCGACACCAGTGTCAAACAATCAAGCACGGTGTGAATGTTGCCTTCCATAAATAAACTACAGCATAATCTTGCTGCCAGAAACATAGCTGTAAGTTCTTGGGTCTTCAAAGAAAGACCTGAAATCACAAGAGAAGGAAGATATTAGAATCCTAGTTAGAAAGAAGTAAATAATGAAGTGAATGGGATCAAGGAATTTGAGAAACTTTTGCAGAAAAAACAATTGTGCATCTCAAGAGTAATCCAGTTGGAAAACTATGAAAAAAAATTTCGAAGCTGAGCCCAACATTGTGTTAAGTTGTGTCCTTGTAAGTTTTGTCTCGGGAATTTGAGTCCTTATAAATTTCAATTTTGCCCTAATTTGTCTTATAAATAGTGAGCCATCATTATGATTTTAAATTACCATCATAAAAGAGAGAAAGAGAGGATACAAAAGATAGGTGTGCGACTTATTCTTGTATACTTTTTTTCATTATTGTGCTTGTCGCTGCGTAAGAGGATATAGTCTCACATTGAGATTTACTAATTCTAACGCATTGACTTGGTTAAAGATTATGTCATGTCAATTACTCGGTGAGACGCCTTTTCTAACGCCTCTCTCTTTTTTTTTTTCATCTCGGGGCAAATGATGAATACGCAATCCAATCTATGTACAGTCACCATGGATCAAAACCATATTCCTTGCACGAAAAATTGACTTCCTCAGTTCCTTGTGTGAAGCAATTGGTTATCACAACAATTAGGCCCCGTTTGATTGGCTTCTTTTTCCATGGAACTAGGAAAAAATTTTCTGTTTCCCATCTTTTGCGCTATTTGATAGCTTAAATTTTCCACGGAAAATATTTTCCTCCCCAACCCGCCACGTCAGCATTTTCCATGTTTTTGAGGAAAAAATTTTGGTGGGAAAATTTTTTCCAGTTGGCTGCTAATTTTTTTTTTTTTTTGGCAATGGAAACAAATATCATAACCAATTGTAAAAAAAAAATTTACTTTAATGGACAATTTCCATGTAAAACAAAGCCAAACGAACACTAAATTTTGATGAAAAAATGATTTTTTAGGAAACAATTTTTTTTTCCTTTTTTTTTTTTACTTTTTGGTAATAGAAACAAATTTTATAACCAATTGTGGAAAAAAAATCACTTTCATGGACAATTTCCATGTAAAACAAAGCCAAACGAATAGAAAATTTAAAAATTTTTCGGGTGGAAAATTATACCAATCAAACACACTTGAAATCATTTTCTCTGCAAAACATTTTCTAGGCAAAACTTTTCCCAGTAAAACATTTTCTTTCCACCCATTTTCCACCCTTGCAATCAAACGCACCCTTAGAGTGTGACTCAAACTTTTACATATCATGTCTAAACTTGTGATTTTTCAACTTCTCTATAAACTCTAACCAAGAATTGTAGTGAAAAAGAATTCCTATGGGTTTGGTGAGTTTTTATTTTCCAACTAACATGGAATTAGAATTCCTTTCCACCTTTGCACCCTAAGATGATTCGATTTGTGTGGAACTAGGCTCCACTTGTTACCAGCATTTGCCCACAGAGAATTATTGGAAAAGATATGTAATTTCACCGACGTCAACTGTAAACAAGAAAATTTTTTAAATTTTGTGACACGAACATTTAATATTATTAAAGGCATTAAATATATACCAAAATCACTAAAATTAGACATAGAAAATAGCAAGAAAGCCTTTTTGTTTGCAAGAAAAAAGGGCTTAAACACGAACTTGTAAATCAAGATCAATATCCAAAAATATTCATAGCAAATCCCAAAACCCATAATTAAAAGCATAAAAGGATATTAAAATTAAAAAATTTCAATATTTTAAAGAAAAATAATACCAGAGCAAGTCTTCTGAGTGGTGAGTTTATAAATCAAGACCAAAATCCCAACAAAATGGATAGCTTCAGAGGCAATATAGAAATGGCTGTGATCTTTCACACAAAGTTTGAGAGCCACCAGCGCCGCCACCACAGCCGTCACTGCCAAGAAAATCTTCACTTTCATGGACTGCCTCCGCACCCATGCAAACAGCCTGTTCAACGGCGCACTCCTCCGCCGGCCCATCTACAGATTTTTTCCCGGTGAAAAAATTAGACTCGGAGACGGGGAATTTGTTGGGGTAGAGTGGGGTGGGTGAGATTGACACGAAGAGTGAGTGCATGCAATTGGTAGATTGGGTTGGTAATAAATTGGATTCATTGAAATTGCGTTTGGACATTTATTGCGTACTTCGGCCGTTGATGCAGACAATAAACTTTCTTCTTCCACGCACCAAATGCTTTGACTGTTAAATTTGTTAAAAATAATTAAATAAAGGATAAATTATCGTGAAGATCCACAACCTTTGAACTTCATGGCAATTTTATCCTTCACTTTTTATTAGTAACGTAGATTATTCTCAACCTTTAAATAATTGGAGGGTTCGTCCTAAACAACGATTTTAAGTTTTATTTTTCTTTACTTAACAAGTTAAAATGTTATTAAAATTATAATTGTGTTGTTGTCTACAAACAAACAAAAAATTGAAATGCAAGAATTTAAAAAAAAAAATGAAAATGAAATTCAATGAATCGCTACCAAGTAGTTGCTACAATTATTAGGAATTGGGTCGAAGACTAATTCTTGCACTTTTTTAATTTATTTAAAGACAACGGTATAATTGATCTTTAAAGAGAAGGGCAAGATTGTTTTTAGGACGAATCCCATTAATCACTCAAACATTGAGGGTATGGATTTTACAAACTAGAGCGTGGGGACAATATTGCAACAAAGGAAAGGTTGGGGCTCATTTTTTAATTTACCCATAATAAAAGTGCTTTTTCTAAAGAAAATATAAATGGGGTGTCATGGAGAATTTAGTGAATTTTAAAAGTCCTTGTAAATTTAGGTACCCAAAAAAAGATTTTAATTGATTCTATTATTAATTTAATATATATAAGTGTCCAATTGAGATTTCAATGAATTTAATTAAAATTTATGTATCCCTGATAACTCATTATTTTTTGAAATTTCACCATTTTCAGTGAGATTTTTATGATTTTTTTAGAAATCTATTCAAATTCACGAAATTCATTAAAATTTATAATCTTTTGAAATTCATTAAAATTCCATTTGAAAAACCATCTTAAAATAGATAATCTCTCTTCCTTCTTTTCCTTTATTTGGGTTGTGCAATTACGAAAAGGATGGAGAACGATAGATTTTGAAATTTTGTTTCTATAACTATACGAGTCTTGAATTGACCGGCCCATGGTATAGCTAAAAACCACGTTCAAGTAAATTTTCATAAATTTAATGAAATTTGTCATTAGAATATTGATTAAAACTTAAATTTATTTAAGAACATAGTGTATAGGACAAACGACCCACAAAATTTAATTTTGTTAACCACATTATACCTAATTCATATCCCTGCCTACCTAACAAGTTTTAATATGTTAAATATTTAATAGAATTTTACATTTCTCCACTTTGATTCACAAGACACATTCATCGATTCAATTCAGATTACGATTCACAAACTGGACACCTATTGCAGTCGTATGCCTTTTCAAATCGAAAAACTCTAGCTCCACCACTAATGGTCACCCATCTAACTCTTAAAATGACATGTGATCCCTATGCATCTAACTTTTAGAAGGGCGGCATAAATAAACACTTAATTTCAACAGAAAAATAAAAATAAACAGTAATGAATATATCCATTTATTTGGTCCTCATTATTTTCAAAATACATATTTTGATTTTTTATTTTTAACCACACATTCTTTATCAAAATATTATTCTAAAATGCATTATTGTATGTAGCAATAAATTATTAAGGGTGTGTTTAATAGGGGATATTTTCTATGAAAAATGGAATTCAAATTCCATTTTCCATCTTTTGGCATGTTTTTTGGTACAAATTTTGCCTAGAAAACTTTTTCCGCAATTCCCTCACACATGTGCCAATTCCATGATTTGGTAGAATTGGTTTTCCCACCTTTTTGGTGGGAAAATGAATTCCATGTTGCTGTTTTTTATTTTTATTATTTTTTTTGGCAGTGGAAACAAATTTCATAATCAATTGTAAAAAAAAAAATAAAATTTACTTTAATTGACAATTTCCATATAAAACAAAGCCAAACGAACACTAAATTGTAATGAAAAAAAATGAATTTTTAGGGAAAAACATTTCGTTTTTTTTGTTTTTTTTACTTTTTGACAATGGAAACAAATTTTATAACCAATTGTGGAAAAAATTATTACTTTCATGGACAATTTCCATGTAAAATAAAATCAAACAAACACAAAATTTAAAAATTTTTCGAATGGAAAATTATACCAATGAAACACACTTAATTTCCAATTCACTGGAAAACAATTTTTAGGCAATTTTATTCCCTAGAATTCATTTTCTTTCCACTCATTTTTCACCATTGCAATCAAACGGTTGTGATGCAATTTAGTCTCCTATTTGACTCTCTTTATTTTTTATACTCATTTTTAATAAAATATTTACACAATGAAATATTTTGTACGTAAATTCAAAATTTTTCATACTGTTTAATCACATATTCTTCAAAAAATCACTATTCAAGATATCATTTTCCTCCTATTTTTCTTTATAATGAGTAATGACTATCAAATAGGAATTATTGTAATGGAGAATAAATCAGGGCCATATTGTCATTTGGAGTCACTGGCGAAGGAGTTTTGGAGATTTTATTATTATTATTATTATTATTATTTGGACAAAATCACAACAGATATAATATTTTCTTTCATTCTCTCGCGATACTGTCACTTCATTTTCTCTCGATACTCTCCCTCATACCTATTGCCAAAACTCCATTCTTCAAAAAATGTCTATAATTTCTCCAAAAACTATCACATCTCCTACAAATTTTCACTTTCCGAATCAAATTTCCAATTAATTAAACCTAAAGTTGCATTTTTTTTTTCTACCAATTTACTTCAACACTAGTGCAACTTTCATTATGACATCACCGACATCATCCGTTTCTGTAATTCTAGTGCTACTTTCACTCACTGGACCTCCAGATAGGTCAACTTAAGTTATTTTGTCTTTGAAAATTAAAATGTAACCAGTAGACAGATGACAGTAACTTATAATTTCAAATTTTTATATTTTTAACAAAATTCAAAGTGATGGAAAAAATGGGTTTGAATTATATTTATAGTTGTTTTCATTCTGTCCAATTTATATTCATGGATGATTTTTTAAATTTTGTATATTGAATTGTGTCAAATTGATTTAGAATGGGCTTGGAATGATTTTAAATTGTGTATATAGAATAGGTTTGGAATGATTCTATCCAATTTAACTTACATTTATTGTTGTGTTTATTTGAATTGATTATCAGTATTAAATATTTGTTGAATTTTATCCTTCCGATTACTTGAATCGATTGTTTGTATCAGTTATGTACAATTTCTTTAAATGTAAATGTGTATTTTCTTGTGATGAGCAAAATACTAATGAAAGTAATGTTCGAGATAAAATGGATGAAAATGATGTTGGAGATGAAATGCATAATGTCCTTGGTGATGAAATGGATGCTGGGGATGAAACTGATTAAACTAATCTTGGAGATGTTGTAGTTGAAACTAATGTTGAGGATGTTAGGAATGAATATGTACAAAGAACAATTGTAGTGAGATATCGAATACATTTATATTTTTTACAATTTTTTTGCAAGTTCGATTGTGCCCCTAACTCAAAATGTCTATGTCCGCCACTGTTTCTAGTGATGATGATTTATAGTAATGATAGATAACATTATTAAAAAATAAATGGGTTCATTTCATACTCTCAACCAATATTCTAAAAAGCGGTAGAATATGGGGCCTAGGCGTAAAGAAAGAGTCTCTTCTAATGCATGACCAATAAAGGTTGGACACTAGAAGACGTAATTAATGTGAGTCTAGACGTCAAAAGCCGCGCGTGACGCGCCTTTTAGTTTTTTACTTCTTTTTTGTTAAAGTTAAATAAAATACTAAATAAAAGGATTTTTTAAAATAAATTTAAATAATTAAAAATATAGAAATACATTTTTTATGACTAAACTTATAAGGTTTGAAGCTTGACCTTGTCTGTTTGCTCTGGCTTACACATTTTACAACATTGGTCTCCACTAGTTCCCCTTCTTCCCCCAACCGCTCTAGGCTCCAATCCCATTGGCCAATGGCCCAACGCTCTTCCCCTTCGTCGTGTCCCTATCCCAATCCTCGCTAGTCTTTTTTTCATGAATAATGTTATTTATCTCTATTATTGATGGTCAAATTTATGTGAAAGATAAGGTGCTATAAAATAATAACATCAATTAAATTTATGGACATAAAAACCACTTTATTAATCTAATTGTTCAATGCTATCTTATACGCTGACATTACTCTTATCCATGGAAGTATATTTTCTCCACATTTGCCTTCAACTCTGCCTTGGATGTTTAGCTTGAAAGGTGCTTAAAGGCCAAGCGAAAAAATAAAACAAAAAATGAACTCCTTGCGAGTAAAATAAGCACCCAAACACGTTCGCAATGCATAATCCTTATTTGAATCGAATTTTGACAATACCAAATAAATCAAGATGAAATTGTACATGGGAGCCTATGTTTGGAAGTGCTAATAAATATTATTGGTCAAATAGCTTTTGAATAATGCTATTTTGTCGGAAAATATGTGACATATAGAATGACATAATATGTATTGACAATATATGATTAATGAAAAAATTGATTGTGTTTTAAGCAGTCCAATGATAGATTGCCACGTGACATTATGTCAACAATTATGTTTATGTAGCACGATTGATAACTTTTTTATCCATATATTTCATAAGAACCACAAGTACTAATTATTTTATCACTTGTTTCTATATGTTTAAAAACACTTTCCAAATATATTCTAAGATATACGAAAAATAGGTTATAAATTTGTTTTGTTTGCACAAATTTCAAAGGTTTGATACCTTCCTCGTAAAGTTCCTTTTATTTAGTGTTATTTAGCACTATTAGTGTTTAACACCGGTTTAGACGGCATAATTAGTGTCATTAAATGACAAGTTCAATTAATTGACTTACATAATTTCATTTTTAATTGAACTTGTCATATAATGACACATAAACTGATGCTAGATAGCAATATTCAAATTATAATTAAGGATAATTATTCTTGTCATAGTTGTCAGACCCGACCCGGACACTGACTCGGATAATACAACGGGTCAGTGGGTCAGTGGTTCAACCGGTGACCCGGTGGTTGGACCGGCGGGTCAATTCTTGTTAAATATATTATTATCTATTTATTGAATATAATGAAATATGGATTTGAAGTAATAAACAACCACCAATCAAATACAAATTTATGTGGCAAAAATAAACAAGATAGATTTATACACTATAAGAATATTCTTGCAAAAATAAAATCAACATTTAAAAAATAATCAACCATAAAGAACACGTTACAAAGTAAATTATTTGAAATAAATCAACATTTTCTAAATTAAGAAGAATTAGAGTGCATCCATGCTGGGGTATCAGACATAAATTCTTCAATTCCTTCACCTTGTATCAATGATTGAGTCTCAGTCATACTGAAATCCTCGTTTTCATTGTTTGTATTGAATCTATTTTCATTATCATTGCCCTCATCGCCATCGCCATCGCCATCACCATCACCATCAAGATCAAGATCATCAAAATGCAATTCATCTGGAAAAGTATAAAATGTAACATTACATCATATGTAATGGAATAAGAAGAAGAAACAATTGTGTCAGTTGAACAATTACCATCATTTTTATCGTTCCCCATAGTACATGGACCTAAATCACGGCGAAATGTCTCCAACTCATCATCTGCTAGATTCGGTGGCTCCTCCTCTAATACCCAATTGCCATAAATGCCAAACCTTTCAAAGTCGATAGGATCATAATTTCGAGTCTTGAAGTGATTCCTAAACAATGTTTGTTATTCAAGTGCAATAATCAAATATAATTCAAGTAAAACAAGATCAAATCTAAATAATGCAATAAATCATAAAAGGATTAAAACTTTTATTTAAATGATATTACCGTTGTTGCAATCTTAAATTATAGTGGACATAAACAAGATCATTAAGCTTTTGGTGCTCGAGTCTATTTCGCTTTTTAGAATGGATATGTTCAAACATACTCCAATTCCTCTCGCAACCTGAAGAACTGCATGTTTAACTTAATACTCGAATTGCAAGTGTTTGTAGGTTTGGTGCAGTGCTACCATAACACATCCACCATTCATCTGTAAAAAATAATAACCAATTAAAATAGATGTATGTTATATACACTGAAATGTAAACTAAATAATACAACAAAGTACATAATATAATATCTATTTTACCATGAGCCATTCTATGGCGATCAGCTACAGCAGATAAACGTCCAAAGTCACCATGTGCTTGCCTAAATAGTCTCATTTCACTAGTCAATTTGCTTCTTAAATCAGGTTGACCATAAGCATATCTCTCAATTACATCTAAAAGTCCTGAAATAGTTTGTTTATGGTTTTCCATATCTGGATTATTATATTGAAAAGAAGGGTTTAACCAATATCCAGCAGCATGAAGATTTTTACGCAACTGACTATCCCATCGATTCTGAATAATTTGCAGATAAGGAGCAATTCTAGTCTTCCTTCGTTGAAATCTACGTTCCATTTCATTTTTCGCCACATGAATAGCTTCATACAAGTAGCCCATTGAAGGTTTTTCATCACTATCAACAATTCGTAATACACGAACTAAGGGTTCAGTAAGTTGCACAATAGTAGCACACTCTTTCCAAAACACAGAATCGAGCACATTATCAACAAATCTTTTTCCTTTGCTGTCCTTAGCATATGCCGATGATGTCCAATCTCTAGATGTCACCATTGCTCTTAATGAATCTTTTTGGGACAATATGCTTTGTAAAGCTATAAAGTAAGATCACATTTTTCTATAGCTTCTTTACTGTGAAGAACACTTTTAATAGTAGGTTGGTTACCAGGTCCTGTTATTGGCATGAAGTACGAACCAATTCCTTTTTGTTCTTTTAAAACTTTAGCTCCCACTCCTTTTCTTTCACTTTTACCCATAACTATACCCTTTCCTTCACAAGTAGGGGGGATAATTTCTTGAACATCATCATTATGCAAATCTCTATACATTTGCTCTTCTTGTTCCCTATAATAAGAACTATGTGGATTACACTCTTCAAGAACTTCTTGAGTTTTACGCTTCTTTGCAGCAAAATTGTCCAAGTTTTCTTTCATTTTGAATCTTACATCAGGAGGTACTTTACGACACGAATCCACATCACCTCTTAGCCCCGCTAAATGTTGTTTGACGCGATTAATACCACCTCCAGCAAAAGTCTATCCACAATACAAGCAAACCAATTTCTTTTTATTTCCATGAGTACTAGCATCAAGAATCTCTTTACAATGACCCCATGCTATATCGGTTTTTCCTCTATCTTGACTTTTTGGTGGAGAAGAATGTGGTGTACTATTATCACCAATGAGCTATACAAAAACACAAATGATGTTAAATTATATATCATTAGGAAAGAAACTAGTATGTTCTGGAGAAAAATTAGAATGTTCCACTAGGAGGAGTTTGTCAAGTGCAGTTTCTGGCTTCTGGAAAATAGAACAAGAAGAAGTAAAAAAAAAGAACTATTGCTAATCAACTTTTCTGATTGTTAAGTGCAGTTTCTAGCTGAGGCCATTCTGAATATTCTATATATTTCTCTGTTTTACAACTTCAAATATCTATCATGAGTCAAGGAAAGCATATACAATCGGTCACCTGCTAAATAATAAATAATTACCAGTGAATAAAGTCATGCATTTTATTCCTAAAAATTATGATGTCGTCTACCTCACAATTGGAAGAATTCTTTTACATATAAAATCAAACTAGAAATCAACAATCTTATTTAGAACCAACTTCTACTACAATGCAGGATCTCTCAGAAGCCATCTGCCGTAGAACAATCATCTGGGCCTAAATTACCTTAGCTTCCAAATTACTTTAGCTTCCAAATTACTTTAGCTTCAAAAAATCATCTAGGCCTAAATTACTTTAGCTTCCAAATTACTTTATCAGTTTATCTTCCAAAGTCATCTTCCATAGAAAAAATCTAACGATTTTTATCTTTTCAGTCTCACTTCTTTTGTTACAAGTCATACACAACAACTATTGCTCCATATCTATTACTAGGTGTAAGAATCCCATCACATGAACTGAAATTCCCAAAAAAAAAAAAAATGAAATTCACCCATCTTTTTCTTTCATCTAAATTGAAATTCACATAACAAAAATCTGAATTAAAAAAAAAAATCGTAAATTTTAAACTTACATCTTCTTCTTCCATCTAATGCAACTTGAAATTGAATCTTTGGATTCTTGGGAGTGAAATTGGGAGAGAACTAAGAGAAGGCAGACTCTGCTAGGGAATCGTGAATGAATGAAGAGAGATTGGGCTTTTGGGTTTTTAATTGTGTGCATTTGGACCGGGCGGTTTCTAGCAATTGGGCCAACGGTTTTTCCATTAAGAGAAAATTACCATAAACAAGGTGTTTAGTTTTGACTTTTAAAAAATCAGGTTTTTAGTTTATTTAATCAAAAATCAGGTTTTAATTTTACAATTAATAATAATAATAATATTTTTAAATTAAATTAAATATATACCCACCCTACTACCTACCCCCACCAACTTCATTTAAATACAACATCTATACAAACCCTAATTCATTTCACACCTCCTCCCTCTCTCACCCACCGCCGCCACCACCGCCCGCCGCCGCCGCCGCCTCCACCCTCCTCTCCCCCTTCTTCTTCCCCCCCCTTCCCTTCCCCCTCCCTTTCCTCTCCCCCGCAGATCGCCGCCCCTCCCCCTCCCATCCCCCTTGTTTCGCTGCTGCAAATCGCAGCAGCAGCGGGCGACGCCGCTGCTGTGATTTGCGACGATCTTCTGTGTCGTAGCAAAGAAGCGGCGTTGCGTTGTCTTTGCGATTTGCAGCAGATTGTCGTCGCGATTCGCGACAACGTGCGACGCCGTCACGATTTGCGAAGATCTGCCGCACGTTGCGGCCAGCGTCTCGTGCGCTAGCTGCCGCAACGTGCGGCAGCCATCGCGACGCCGTTGTCGGCTGTGCCGGTCTTCTTTATTATTATTTTTTTTTCTTCTTCTTCTTCCTACTACCAGATCTTGGGTTTTTGAGATATGGTGATATTGGGTTTTTATTCATTCTCAAATCTTGTTAGTGATTTGCACATTGTGATTTTTTTGGAAATGAAAATGGTGAGGTGGTGATTATTTTTACGTTTTGGTGGTGTTGGAAGTGTTGTGGCGATGGTTCTGTGTTGTTGTGACGGGTCGAAGGCATTGGAGGTGGCGATCGCGAGTCTCTGTGACCTAGGTAGGTGTCTGTGACCTAGGAATTGTGTCTGTGACTCGTTGAAATAAAGTTTAGGTGACTGTGACCTAGCTATTGTGGTTCTTTTTGGTATCTGTGACCTTACTACTGACCCGTAACTTCGAAATTGATAATTTGTAACTTAAAAAAGGAATCTGTGACCTTAATTTTTTTCATCTGTGACCTCGAAATAATCTGTGACCTATAAAATTTTAAATCTGTGACCTCAAAATAATCTGCGATCTACAAATTTTTTTATCTGTGACCTCGAAATAATCCGTGACCTATAAATTTCTTGATCTGTGACCTCGAAAAGTCGCCGGATCGGAGCAGTCACCGGTCGCCGGAGTAGTAGCCGGAGCAATGGTGGTGGGGTGGGGTGGGGTGGGGTGGGGTGGGGTGATTTTATTATATTACAGTTAAATATTTAATTTAATATAATAATTATGAAATATAATTAATTAATTCAAAATAAAACCTGATTTTTACAATTTTAAACTTGAGGACCTAATTTTTAATTTTGGTAAAGAAAATGCCTGATGCATAAACTTTTCCCCTCCATTAAACCGGCGGGTCCTTTGGGTTTCAAACGGGTTGGCTGCACAGTGTAAGTTAAGTGAGGACCGGACCGGACCATGGTCTGGTTCGACGGGTTCCGGATCGAACTGGCCGGTCCGGTCCGGGTTTAATAACTATACTTCTTGTACATTAGGGGTGTCATAATGGTGTCCATAATGGACACATGGCACCCCACCATTGGAGAGTGGTTTGGGTAGCTTTATTCTATACTTTTTATCCATACTTCTGTGATATCTATTATTTAATTATAGGGAAGTACTACAAGTACATTAGGGGTGCCATAAAGCTACCCAAATAGGGGAAATTGACAAGGTTTGGTGATGGTGTTGCTATGTGGCAGCACCTTTTCAGCGCATAAAGCGCTACTTAGAAATCTAATCTCTTGGAAATGCGAGTTTAGTTCGAAAGTAGACCCGGAACAACCTCGACGGTTTGCTGTTCCTAAAGGTTCGTTAAAAACAATTTATAAGCCCGACAATCAGGTTAGTTTCATCTGTGTTGCCATGGCTGCCAATTTCTGGACTTCTTCTCACTGGTAAGTTCCAACCAAAGATTCCTTTTTTTTTTCCTTGTTCAATTTAAATGATTTCCCCCCTTCGTTTCACTGCATCTTTGGCGAATTCGTTTAGTTACAGGCCTAGACTTTTGATCGGACTAAATTCTTTTCTCATATACTATGAAATTCTTTCCTGTTGATAAAATAGGATATGGCCCAAGAAAGTCACAGCCTTTCGTTATTTATACAAATGATTTTATTTGTTTGATTGTTTTTGTATTTGTATTTGTGAAAATTTAGTAAACAGCTTCTGGACCCTGAAGAAGTGGATGTAGTGCATCCACTGGACAAGGAGAGGGGCTTCAATCTTGAAGATTTCAAGCTCATCAAGCTACATATGTCGAATTGTAATTTTTCTATCCCTTTATGATATTTAAGGGTCAATTTTACATTTTCTCTCTTGGGTTTTTCGCTTTCTGAGTTAACATGAATCTTTAATGAACTTCACATTAGTAGTGAATCCTGGATGCCCTTTTCGGAATTTGTTTATATGTTTTTTTGCATGTTATGTAACTTTCTAAAATTCAATCGTATTTTACAGTAGTTAAGTTTTGTAGGATTCTATTTATTATGCATTTTCCTGCATCCAAATACATCATCATCTGTAACTTAATTACCTTATTTTCAAAAGTCAGATGTTTATGGATTTCAAGTGGTCTTTTTGATGATCATCTTGGTTTGATGTGTTAATTTTAATGATGTATTAATATGGCATAGGATGAGACACCTATACCTCTAATTTCATTGATTTTTCTATTCTTTCTATCTGTCCTTTGCACGAGTTGACTATTGCATTTTCTGTTCTTTGTCAGATATTGCAAAATTGGCTCAACATGTGAAAGTGAGGCAAAGGTTTGATTTATTCTCATGTTTACAACTTTTTTTTTAATGAAGTCTAGTTATGTGCAATATTTTTTTGGACTCTTCAAGTGCTTAAAGAAATAGAAGAAATATTGACTTACGAAATCATCAAAGTGGATAATCACAAACTCCCTAACATTGGGAATGCGACATTTCGGCTTAGCATAGTATTTATTTGCAAATATTAAGTCCAAGGAAGGTTTTCTTGCACAATGAATATTATGGTAAATTTCTGTTCTTGATACAAGCTCATATTAATACTAGATAATGCAATGAAGCAAGAGATTATCTTACGTTCTCATTTCAATAGGACATTGTAATTTGATTCAAATTAAGAGGTCCTTCGTTATTTCAAGTGTGGAAAGATTATAACTTTGAAAAAAGATTTTTTTTTACTTTATATAGAGGTGTATGTTTGCAGTATAGTGAAGGTGGTATAAATGCATTAAGTTATTTAGGTCTTTAGGGCATCATTGTTATAATATTTTGGGTTCTTAGTTTTCTTTTAGTTTCTTTAGACGAGCTACTTACACAAGTGTGCCTCTAGATTTTTATAAGTAATAGTTGATTGTAGTTGAAGACCTACTTGCTACAAATTGTACTGTTGATATTGCACATTCCTGGGCAGGTAGCTTGCGAAATTAGAATCCCAAATATAAATCTAAGAATTCAATATAACCCATAAAGGAAGTTAAGGAATAAATCTCATATTGAATAAAAATAAAATGAAAGTTAAGGGATAAATCTTAATAAGGTTAACCTTTTAAGATGAATTCCCACGTCTTAATATGATCAGAGCGCATTAAGCTCTAACGAACAATTCGATCCGATTAAGACTAAAAAAATAAGTGCCTGAATTTCAAGATTTGTTTGCTCAAACGTACCGCTATCCTATAGGGGCATGTCAAGGGATAAATCTCACATCGAATAAAAATGAAAATATGGACCAATATATAAGGGTTCGGGCTACTCCTCTTGATAAGATTAACCTTTTAAGATGAATCTAGGTTGTACGGACAAGAACACGATATAGACACGTTGACATGTGATTTTTGAAAAATAGGTCACGGCATGTTGGGGACACACTGATTAAAATAAAAATAAGTAAAACAAAATAAGGTTAATGTGAAACCTGACCTTTCAAATTTGGTTTTGATTCAAGTATTTTTAATATATGTTCAATAGGGAAAATTTTAATAATGTATGCTACTGCCTTTTTTCAACCAACAACCACCGATTTATTTTTCAAGTCTGACCATTTTTGTTTTTTAATTAATACCGCTTCTTGTCTTTTCATGGTAATCGTAGGGACGGGCTTTCCTTTTCACACCTCGTAAAAAGAAGATGCTTTCTGCTCATAGACATAGGTTTTGCAAATTAATCCATTGTTAGTGATCGACTATGCGAAATTTCACAAACCAATCAGCCTTCTTTTCCTTCATTGATTGAGATATGAAGTTAGCTCTATTTTTCTTTCTGAGACAACTTTCTCATTGTTTGTTTCAGCTGAGATTTGAAGCACTGACATGTGTTGTAGCATGTCCGACGAGTGTTGGTGTCCAAAACGTCAGACACCACATGTTGGCTCCAGCAACGTGTCAGTGCAACATAGGTTACAATGCTCTTACTGTCACTTACTCAGTCCAGCTCTCTTAGCTTTGCTAACTTAATTTATAAATGAGGCTCCCTTGGCCTATTTATACCCACCTCCTTTGAATGGGTGATAGAGATCCACTTGATCGCACAGTACACTTTCTTTCCATTCCCTGCCTTAGGCCCCTTCGCTTAGTATTGCGACGCTTTGCCTTCAGTCCTTGCTTGCAGCTATCTTGCCACTCTTCCTAGGACTCCTTGCCTTGCGCATTGTTGAGTAAATGTTTTGGCTGCTCTTGCATGATTTTGATCGCGTCATGGCTGGAGCATGACATTGTGCTCTCACTCTTGCACTTCTCTTGATCACGTTACCACTCACACTCTTCGTATCCAAGGTTTTGTCTAATGCTTGATCTCCATTGTTCTACTACTGTCATCTTTATCCCCTGCATTTGGAAGCAATCATAAATAATTAAATACTAGAGATCTCACAAAAATCAGATAAGTAGGATGGAGAAATTGAGACCATGATTTGGTTGTGCTTTCACTTCATCAGAGGTGAAAGAACTGCACATTTAAGTTCTGTATTCGATATATTACTGATGGATGGTGTGCTTCAAATAATTATGTCAAAGTCTATTGTGATATGTATGCGTGACATCTCAGAGTTCATGTATATTCAAAATGGTGGTATACACTGCAGTTCACTTGAGTTGGTTTTGTAGCTAAATGTTATTTCTACAATGTCAGGAAATACATGCGAAATGTTTCCAGATTTGTTATAAATAACTTGTGATTAATGATATTTCTGAAGTACTGACACCAATTAGTAGGATGAGTTGTGCATAATAAACATTTCTTTCTCCACTTCCATAATCGTTTTGACAATCCCTTTATGTTGATTAATTTCCAGGGTTGTTGCTACTGCCATTACCTACATGAGACGTGTTTATGTGAGGTGTGTTATCACTGAGCTTTAATGATCATACAAACTGCAGTATTAATGATCTATAGTTTGCTTTATATTCCTTTGCATTTTCTTAGCATGTTTTTTATGCAAATATTGTGTCAATGAAGGAATTTTTTGGCGGTGTTTCATGAATTGGATATTTATTCAAGTCGAATTTCACTAGAACCATGTTTTCAAGGAGGCATTAGTATCCTTTTTCGATGGTCAAATGGTGATTACATATTTTGTTAATGCATAAACTGATAAATTTCTTCAAAAAGTTTGAAACTGCTGAATTTTCCTTATCACTTTTGTATCGTCTATATTAATATATGAAAGTTACTCTTCCATATTTAGTTTTGTTGTCAGTGTCAAACCTTGAAAATGATCTTGCTCTGTATATGGAACTCTTGTCATTACGTATCTTCTCAAGCCTGCACCTCTGAGCATTATCTATTATCTCGTTTTCAGAAGAAGTATGACTGAATATGATCCTCGTCTGGTTGCTCCGACTTGCTTGTACTTGGCATCAAAAGCAGAAGAATGCACAGTGCAGGCTCGACTACTTGTATTTTACATCAAGAAACTATGTAATTGCTCATATCTTTATCCTCTATAAACCATCTGCTGTGAATTTCTCTCTTCTGACATGTTATTCGGGCTCCATGATAAGTGGCTAGAGCTGCCATTTTACTTTTGCAGATTCCGATGAGAAGTATAGGTTTGAAATAAAGGAGATACTCGAAATGGAAATGAAAATTTTGGAAGCCCTCAACTATTATTTAGTTGTTTTCCATCCTTACCGTGCACTTTATCCGTAAGTATATCTTCAATTGTGAATTGTTTAATATAATGCCAAGCAGAAATAGGATCATTACATATTCTCACTGTTTTTAACAAAAAATGAAATATGCCTCGACACATATATATCTATACACATATGACAAACCCATTTCCAACAAAAATTTAACCTTCTTTGACAATTCAATTTTTATGAGTTGTTTTCAATAAGAATATGTGCATTCACTTTCTTCGACTGTGACAATGATATATTTTGGTTGTGCTGTAACCTTTATCTGAGCTACTTTTAGATGGTCTTTATGAGATACATCACATTCAATTAACCTTTAAAAAAAAATTGCTTCTTAATTTTTCTAACAGCAACTCCAAATTATTAGGTTACTCCAGGATGCTGGGATGAACGATGCAACACAATTAACTTGGTAACGAACTCATCCCAAGTCTGCTTCCCATCTTAGACATGGATAACTAGCTGATGAGTCTTATGTTCCCTTGATATGCAAATGTACAAGTATAAATAATTATAGTAGGTTTCGACTTTTGTTCCTTTTTACTACTTATTGCTTGGAAAGCCACTAGATACTTCCTCTTCATGAACCAAATCCAGCTTTGATGACAACTAATTCACATGAGGATTCGAGCATGATTGTCTAATCTTAAAAACTTCACTTTGTAAGCAAAACTTTCGAGTATACAAGTTTTGGAAAAATAACTTTTTCATCGGTCAAAGTTAGCATGTCTCAAAATGTAAGAAAGCAACTTTTACTAGCTTAGTCATGTTGGGAAAAAATCAACTTTCCCACCCAAATCAACCAAACGCAGCGGAAACGCAAAACACGAAATAATTGGACAAAAGAGAAAACAAAGAATTTAACGTGGCTCAGCTGACTGCTGACAACCACAGGAGAAGAACATTTTTATTGATAAGAAAAATAAATCACTCGTTACAATATTTTTCTCACCCTCACAACTTCTCCCTACACAAAGAAAGAACAACAAACGTGTTTTCTTCCTTTGTATACTCTCTCTCACATGCACACAATATTTCTCTCTATTTCTCCTCACTTTTTCACGTCTCAGAATTCTTCTCTCTCTCTCTGTTTCTTTTTCTCTTCTTTTCACGTCAACTTCAATTGTATATATAGCCATAAATTATGCCAAAAAGTTACCTAATTACAATTGAACTCTCTTAATTATTTTCCTTATATAATAATACCAAAAATATCCTTTTCCTTTTCTACTCGATAATATTTCCATAAAGAAAAATACTCTTAATTTAACTTGACCACTTTTTTTTCCTTTTCTTGTCAAACAAGAATTCTTTATTCCATAATTATTTTGGTCAATCCCAACAATCTCCACATTGACCAAAAATTTAATAAACATGAACGGTATTCAAAGATTCATCAAACGTCACCTTTCGTTTTGATATCTTTGAACTGCTTTCTTCAACCTTTCACGCCTATCACACAGATCCCATCTTCGCTACTTCACAAACTTTAGTAATAGTAGAAGACTTCCCTATGCGTACCCAACTGGCAAAATTTCCCTAAAATTGTCTTCCCTATTAACTTGTACAAATTACCAATCTTTTCACCTCTAATTATCGCGTTTAATTTTTCTTCACAATCATCACACCACATTCGCACAATATTCATAACCCAACGTGGTCCAATACTCCCAACGATATTAAATTTCGCTCAATCTCGGGACATGCAAAACACCAAGTATTCTTCTCATCACTCCATCAAACATTTTCACCTTCACAAGATCTAACCTCGACTTCAAGTTTTTTGATTATCAAAGAATAAAAATATAATGCTCATCATACGGCTTATAGTTCTCAAACTAATCTCTCGCTTTGGACTCATGTGATAAAAGCATCCTAATCTAGAAACCAAGCTTACTAACTAGACTCTCATCATTAGCAACACATAAAGCATCTTCAAGATCATAATTCTCCTCCACCAAATTTGTAGGTCTAATTCCTTCACATTTTCTTTACTTTTCCTCTTCGAGTCAAGATGTTTGTCAATTCTTCACAATCTCTTCTAACGCTAATTCTTCAAGCATTAAAGAATAGCATTCCACGCCTCCTCGACGAGATTGAGAACGATCCCTTTCGACCATAATTTCTTCCTCGCGATTCACCTCTACTATATCTATTACCGTAAGTAGTCAATGTAACTGATCACCATTCACATTACCACTGCTTCTTCATGTCGGGTCGCCTCTAACAAAGCAAATAAACCTCATTCACCGCCAAAGTAGATTTACCAACTAACAAATGGTCACCAACGCCTCATATGATTTAGGCAAGGAAGACAATAACATAATAGCCTTTATCTTCGTCCCTCAATTTTCACATGCACATTCAACAACTCAACACACACTTATTAAACTTATTCAAGTGGTCCCTAACATCAATATCATCATCCATCTTCAACTCATATAATTGTTTTTTCAAATAAAGCCTATTAGTTAAGGACTTAGACATATATAAATCTTCTAACGTTTTCCATAACTTAAAAGCGGATTTCTCGCTCAAAACACTATACTTTACCTCGTGTGCAAGAGCCAATCTGATTGTACTGATCAAGTTTTCGCTTCTAATTCTTCCCTAATCTCGCATCTTTCATCCCTTCTCGTCTCTTACCCCGCAAAGCTTTGTAAAGTCCTTGTTGCACAAGAATATCTTCAACAACATTTTTCCAAATATTGAAATTATTCTTCCCATCAAATCGCCTCCACCTCAAACTTGGAACCCGTCATCATCTTCGCAATAATCCCGTAGTTTGAACCTTTAGCTCGATACCACTTGTTGGGAAAATCAACTTTCCCACCCAAATCAACCAAACGAGCCGAAACACAAAACACGAAATAATTGGACAAAAGAGAAAACAAAGAATTTAACGCTGCTCACCGATCACAACCACTGTGAGAAGAACACTTTTATTGATAAGAAAAATAAATCACTCGTTACAATATTTTTCTCACCCTCACAACTTCTCCCTACACAAAGAAAGAACAACAAACGTGTTTTCTTCCTTTGTATACTCTCCCTCACATGCACACAATATTTCTCTCTATTTCTCCTCACTTTTTCACGTCTCAGAATTCTTCTCTCTCTCTCTCTCTGTTTCTTTTTCTCCTCTTTTCACGTCAACTTCAATTGTATATATAGCCATAAATTATGCCAAAAAGTTACCTAATTACAATTGAACTCTCTTAATTATTTTCCTTGTATAATAATACCAAAAATATCATTTTCCTTTTCTACTTGGTAATATTTCCATAAAGAAAAATACTCATAATTTAATTTGACCACTTTTTTTTCCTTTTCTTGTCAAACAAGAATTCTTTATTCCATAATTATTTTGGTCAATCCCAACAAGTCAAACATGCTCCTAACATGAAATAATGATCCATCACGAGCAATTTCTATTTGGAATTTTCTGCTTTCTCATGACAGAATCCTTTTTTTTTTTTTTACTTCTCGGTTTTCTTCCTAGTAGATTTTCTGTTGCTCGTATTTTATTCAATCTGATTGTCATATAGATCATTGGAAGCTATGGATCATACTCTGGTATTTTGATCCTTATAGGGGACTTGTCAATGACACTTACAAGATGGATTTGATTCTTATACATCCTCCCCACTTGATTGCATTGGCTTGCTTATACATTGCTAGCGTGCAAAGGGATAAAGAAAATACAGCCTGGTTTGAAGAGCTTCGAGTTGATATGAATGTTGTAAGTCATCTAAACCAAGTCTTTTAAGGTCTCGAGCACTAGATCTTCAAATGTTTAAATTTTTCAAGAACCATAATTTCTTGGATTACTTTTGGAAATTCACATATCATCAGTTTGTGGAATCGATTTATACAAACTCTAATTGCAAGTGAATGGATGCAACAGAATCTTTGTGCGACGTGCTAAGTTTTCCTGGACTAGTGGAGCCTGCTATATTTTGTCTATCTATTTAACCCGCGTTATTATTTTACAGGTAAAAAACATTGCAATGGAGATATTGGATTTCTACGACAGCCACAAACTGATTACAGAAGATAGAGTTAACGCAGCCATGAGCAAGCTACCAAAATAATGGATGTATATATTAGATTTCTATGGAATGTTTGATAGGCAGAATAGACAATACGAGATAATATTAGAAAACGAAGTTAGGACAGGGACGCAAATAAATGTACAGAGTTCCTAGATTTATTTATTTAAGAGTGCTTAGTCTAATGATCGAAGAATTTGAACTTTCTATAAATGATTGTCAAGCGCCGAATTATAATATTATTGCTTTAGGTAAGTATAGCATCAATAATTGACACTCGAGCAATTTGAGCAAGAATAATGCTAAATGTACATCTTTTGATTTGCATCTTTGTGTACTCTCTATTGAAATTCAAAACGTGTTGGGTGGAAAAGCATTTTTTTTTTCAAAACTGACTAATCATGTGTCGTCACGTGGCACAATGTAAAAAAAGATGTACATGTAACATAATTGTTTGAGCAATTTGTACGATCATTATACTTAACCAAGAAGTTCTATTCTTTAACTTACTAGAGTATCTGAAGGACTCATCTCAAAGGAGAAAAACACTAGATAGGAATAAACCCCACAATGAACAAGATTTATAACTTTTTTTTTTCTTAATTACAAATACAATTCTCAAGTCTCAAGTACGAGAAGGGGAGGGGGAGGGGAAGTCCATTTCAACATAGTCAAACCATAACCCTAAGAAAACGAGATTGCTGTTAGAATAGAAGCATCGGCCCGGGCCAATATGCTGATTGCTGGGAGTATAGGGCGTATTCATTTGCTAAGGAATTTGTTTACGGCCTGCTGATTGTCTCTACAAAACATGCACACGGAGTGTTTTGGCTAATTTTCTCCATCTAAGTCTTCCCCTTTTTCTTAGACTGCTTCTTTGCTGCATGCCAAAAATAGGAAACTGTAAGATCTATGTTCTATCGGAGGTTAAAAAAAGAAAAGAAAAGAAAAGGGAGTAAATATTGGAAGACCTAGCCTCCTTTTGGCTTCAGATTTAGCAAAGAATTCCTTCCATTCGTCTGTTAGAACAAAGACTGGCTCCTCTTCCTCTTCCAGCTCCAGTTTCTTGATCTCATCCCGTGTCATCCTTTTCTCAACCATAATATATAAACCAGTTTGAATAAATGCGTGAAAAAAAGAAAAAAACAACTATATCTGCAGCAAAATTTATCCATTACGATGGTAACACCAGATAGATGTAAAGGGGCAAAAATTACAAAGATTTTTACAACAGTAGTGCCATTAGACCCAGTAGCTAGTATGAATGCACTAGGGTGGAGTTTAGCCCACACCAGCAGGGGCAGATCTAGGATTAGATTTTCAGGTAGACTAAAATTTAGAGTTGCGTTGAACATAGAGTTTTAGGGTGGATGGTTACAAAAAAAAGTGAGTAGCATAAAAAAGTGTATTAAATACTTGCAATGTTCAGGGATTCTTAATTTATGATGAAAATTGGTGTGTTCTCGTTATTGACTCAATATAGCGAACATCTCTCATTCTTTGGTCACGGAAACGAAGAGTTGGCAAATTGTTTGCTAATCATTTACAAAGAGTCAAAGACTGCTGAAATCCAAATAAATAGAATCCATGGTCTGCATGATGGATTGTGGTTACATGCAGGATTCAATGAGAATCACTGAACAGTTTGGACGTATCAGTCAAATATTTGCAAGTCTTAAAAAGCCATGTTCATCGCACTAGATGTCCAAGATCTCATATTGTAGCGCTTCAGCGTCTAATCTTTACAAATCTTGTTTCCTCTAACTGAAAGGAACTCAAAAATCCCAATGAAACACTTAATTCAACAAACTTTAAATCAGAACGGGATGAAATTTGAAGATCATGAAATGGAAAGTTTTGCATAATCCTTACTCCAATAGCAATATTGGTTTTTAACTTTTTATAGACCATTACAACTTCGCCATGGGGCTGTTTGTGACATTAAGGGATGAACTAAAGACTAGAATAGAGAGAATAATCACTCTGCTTGATTGCTATCGACTGTGTCTTGACTTTCGCCTTAAAGCACACATCCAATCTTTGTAATTGTATCTCTAGGTAGTATGTCGTAAACTGTTCCCAAGTAGAGTTTAACTCGTCTCCTCCATATATAATTCTTCGTCCAAAGGACACTACTCTTAGAAACACAACTCTACTTTATTGTGCATGACAGAATCATCAATTCAAGTCTTCATACAAAAATTTGAAAAAATACACATAAATTGTTCCCATCCTTTTCTTCTGTTTTGGAATTTGAATTGTAAAAAATAATCAGATTTCCGTGGAAAGATCCCTATAAATCCTAGATAAGAATTTCTACAACAATAAATAAGATTCCAAGCAGATGCACAAAAACCATGAACCTAATTTATAGCAGCAAGATGTGATTTAAGAATAAATAGTAGCATATAACTGATAGCCCTTTGCAATCAATACAAAATTCAAAATTTTAATCATAAAATTGAGAAGATACACAATTTATATCGTATTTGAAGGAACAATAAAGAATTGATTTTAAAGGGAGCACTTACAGGGAGTTATTGTGCGTTTCGTTGCACTCAGAACCCTGATGGGTTTGGGATTGAACAAAAGCAAATGGTTCCGTGTTCTGAGGGGAGGAGCGACTGGTGAAAAAAGGGCATGATTGTGAGTGATTCTTTTGCCTTAAAAGATAACTGTGATGTGGGCAATGAGGAGATATATAAGAGAATTGATGGTGGTGGTGGGGGTGAGGAGGAGGAGGAGGAGGGAGGTGGCGGCTGTAAGGAGGTGGAGGGTTGTGGTGGTGGTGGTGCTTATTTTCCAACTCCACAGAGTCCATTTGCCGGGAATGAATTTTCTAAGGGAACGTTTGACGGCACTAATTAATTTTTCGAAAGTAAAATTGTATTAATAAAAAAAAGTTATTTTCAAAATTGTATCTAACTTGTTTGATCGTCATTATTTCTAAAATACTTGTTTTCTCACTCTTCTTTTTAACCACATATTTTTCAATAAAATAATATTACATGCAAACTCATATTTTTTTCTTATTTTTTAATTACGCATTTTCCACCAATATATTATTTCAAAATACATTTTTGCTCAAAATGGGGCTCAAACGATAAGTAATTTGAACTTATTGATGAGCACGTCAAATAAGTCTTAATTTGAAACTTTCACAACAAATCAATTGTTTCAAGTAAATTTGTGAGACAATTAGGCCCCGTTTGATAAGCCAAATTTTTCAGGGAACTAGGAAAATATTTTTCACTTTTCACTTTTTTGGCTGTTTGATAGGCGAAATTTTCCACCGAAAATATTTTCCTTCTTTGGTGGGAAAAAATTTTCCAGGCTGGTTGGAAAAAAAATCTTTTTTTTTTTTTTAATGGAAACAAATGTTATAACCAATGGTAAAAAAAAATTTCACTTTAATGGATAATTTTCATGTAAAACTAAGTCAAACGAACTCTACACTTTGATAAAAAAAAATGATTTTTTAACAAACAATCTTTTTTTGCTTTTTTTTTTTTTGCTTTTTGACAATGGAAACAAATTTTATAACCAATTGTGGAAAAAATTATCACTTTAACAAACACTTTCCATGTAAAATAAAGCCAAACGAATAGAAAATTTAAAAATTTTCCGAGCGGAAAATTATACCAATCAAATACACTTGAAATCATTTTCCCTGCAAAACATTTTCTAGGCAAATCTTTTCCCTATAAAATATTTTCTTTCCACCCATTTTCCACCCTTGCAATCAAACGCACCCTTAGATTATTGGCCTCTCATTTTGGTCCATCCGCTCATTCAAGCTAAGAAGCTCAAAATATTTACAAGGTTCATCTCCCCCCCCAACAAAAAATCAATATAAGGCAAGACTGAAGTTTGGTCCTCGATGCCAGCAGTTCTTAGAAGGTTGCATATCAGCCATTGAGCATCCTCAAACTTACCCCTCATTGGGAAGGCCAACAATCACAGCACTGTAAGATGTAAAAAATGGAATACAACCATAGTCAAGAAGTCGTTTAATCCACTCAAGGCATTGACCAAATTGTGATCTTCACAAAAGTGCTTGATTATGGAAGAACAAATGTGACTTCTAGGAGTGACACCACGCTTCATCACATCCTGTAATAGATTATCTGCTTCTATTAAAAAGTTGTACACATCAATAGCGTGACCACTGTATTTTTTTTTCTCGAAGTTGAACAGCATGGTAGAAATCCATCTCCCTAAAAAGTAAAAACAAAGTTGGACAAACAATCAACACATTTCTCCCCAATAATCGATGACTCAATATTTACATCAGCAACGGAAAATCTTGCTCTTGTAGCTGCCATTTCCACTAGTCTCATGAGTAACGCCAAATATATTCGAGTGTTTGGCAGACAACCATTTTGGAACATGGTGCTCACAATTTCAAATGCCGAGTTCAACCTACCGGCCTCGACGTGTGACTTGACAAAAGAAGCATATGTAATGTCATTTGGTGATATTCCAACCCGGCTCATTTCAATTAAAAGATTCTGCGCTTTCTCCACTTTGCCACTCTGACAAGGACCATTAATGACTACAATATACGTATAAACATTTGGTGGACACCCATTTTGTTTCATAAATTCTAACATTTTCTGGGAAGAGTTTGTATCACCTGTCCTACAAAGCCCATCAACTAATATTGTATAAGTAACAACTGAGGGAACTAGACCATTCTTTTGCATCTTCCCAAAAACAGCATTTTCTTCAACTATCTTAACTGCTTTGCTGAGAACATCAAGAAATAGATTGAAAGTATGAGGACCAATCAAATATCCATCCTTGACCAATCCTTCAAAAAGCACAAGTGCATATTTAATGTTGCCATTCTTGCAATAGCCATGAATGAGAGCAATCAGCGTCACTTCATCAGGAGTTATTCCTTTTTTTCACCATCACACCCAAAAAGGCATTTGCTTGCCCTAGATTTCCTATTTTACAAAGTGAATCAATCAATTCAGTGGAAGTAAATTCATTGGGTTTGACGCCAATTGAGTTCATTGAATGTAAAATCTTGAATGCCATATCTACTTGACCAAACATGCAATTTGATTATTTGGACGAGTTAGGCTCTCTGGGATACTAATTCCACGACTAGGGAAAGTTGTCTTTCTTTAGAATTTCAACATTTTGACAAACATGCAACTCTTTGAAATTCCTGGCCGATTCAAATGAAACAGTTGAGATTGTTGCAGATAAGCCCTTGATTGTGCTCCAAGAGTTCTATGGTGACGCCTCCATGTCAACCCAACATCACCGTCATTGGTGCCTCCAAACCATGAGGTGTTCGCCCAGACAATTGTAATAAGATGCTGACCGCAGACTAAAAACATCCGTGGGTTATGTCTCCGCCAACGTAAAGATTGCTATCTTTGTACTTGAGCCGAGATAAATCTCCATGCCCCGTTTCACTTCATAGTAGGAGATTTGCTTCGATATTGCAATCAAATGTGTAGAAAGATAAGCATGCGATGGTGTCGTGCACCTTGTACCATGTTTTTAATCAGTTGTGCAAGGAGTTAATCTTCCTCGAGCGTCCAATGCACTTTGTTGAACATGTGCTTCTTCTCGTTGTCTCCTTTTATCGTATAGTTGTGTGCAATTCAAATAACTAGCACTTGATCAATGGATAAGTTTCTACGTTAGTGCAAAGATTTTGCCACGAAGATTCTTTGACAACTTGTTTGTTCATTTCCGGCTTCTTAATTTTATTGTTAGTTGAGATTTGATTGTCGGGCGAACGGTCAAGATCTATTAAAACTTGCCGTTCGAGGTTGGTTGATCTTGTGTTGCTAGATGTAACTTCAGAACAGTAATTAAATAAAACCATAAATGACAATACTCAAAATTTTCATTTTATTCACTATTAAACTTCTATACAATATTATCACGTCCATGCTGAAAAGACAATATACTGTTCATCTACATTCCTCATTTGCGAGGTACGGATCCTCTAGAGTCGAAAGAAGAAAATCAATATATACAAATGTGCTTGATGAAGCAGCAAGCGTTGAACTTCGGTTCTGGTCTCTCAGTTTTCCTTGAGCTTATATACAGCATTCACACATTCTTCTGCGTCCCATAGGAATGAACCAAAAGCAACGGCCTCCAGCACAAATCTCTTAAGACTTGCAAAAGATGTGGAAATTGAATTATTGGTTTCGAGCAAACCTGTATTCTCATCTCCAAATAGAGCACAACAGTGTCTCTCAATCAGATTCAGAGCTTCCTTGGACTTTGGTTTTGCGCACATCTGCAGTGTTTCCGAGTCAAATCCCATCACATAACACCTCAATTTCTCGTGTTTCTCGCCTAGACTACATGATACTTGACCTATAGACATAGACTTCGGTCTGTTGATGTGATCAAATGCAATGTAATTTGATCCTAAAGACAACATCTCCGAAAGTTGAAGGCAATAAGCATCAGTACCAAAATCCAGGTTTGTCAGATCTAGACCCTGCTCCAGACGGTACCTCAACAAGGCGGACTTCAAAAAGTAACCGTACAAGATGGAAGCAGCATACAGTCTACAGAGATGAAGCCTCGGGATCTCAGTTGTGGCCCAACTATCCTTGACATTAGAGTTTGCTTTCCTGCCAACAACAGCAGTAATATGTTCCTTGACCATCTCCAAAACCTCAAAGTTGTGAATTGACTGGAGTTCCCAGTCCTTTGAAGGATAGATTTCGAGTCTGCCATTGTAGATACATTTGGAAATCCTTGGGACCAAGTGAACTCTGATCTCCATAAACTTGTAAAATATTATCATATACACCACGTCTTCAACTGCGGTCTTGCATTCCTGCTTCTTCAATTCAGCAATCCTCCTGCCATTCATTTATTCTCATAGTCAGTAAAAGTACCAAGAAAAATCGAAGATTTCATATTATTAACCAGCATTACAGGTATCAGCATTCGTTTGGCCTACAGTTCAATTATTTCAATGAAGTAATCATTTATGAAATGCCCAAGTTTCTACTTCCTCAAACTTGCCTCCTCGAAAATGTAGTAATGCCAAAACCATCAATGTCATCCCCGAAGTGGTTATTTTCTCGATCAACAGAGTATGTCCCATCTTGGAGCAACAAATGACAACTGCTCCTCGAAAAATTTCTTCATGAAACCACAAAATGTCCGGTGGCAGTACTAGTACACCATCCTCCATGCCGTTACATTCTCAAGGAACTCGATGCACTAGTACACCTTCTCCGGTCCATGCTGTTATCAAGGAGTTCTGCGCTTTTCCAAAAATGTACCATGGAGTATGTAAAAATATACAAGCTAATCACTAAAATCTTCACAATGGCACAAAAGGAGGTCAATCAAACATTCAGATACAAGCAAGAAATGACAGGATTATACAACTGCTTATTTAATATAATTCTCACCATTATCCGTACGTTAACTCATAACTGAAATAGCTTATCAATCTGTGATATGTTATCGCTAAAATCAAAACCTTCCTGGAAATTATGTGAATATCATGCTATGTTACCAAATATCAATGTTTAGGTATTTATTTTTTGTTTATTATTTTCTTTCTTTCTTTCTTTCCTTATTTTATTTTTTACTTTTTGGTTTTTGACAAACATATACAGTATTTGTATTAATACTGAAGAAAAGCAACAAACTTTATAGTGTATGTACATAAATAATTTTTTACCTTGGTTCAATTTTCTGTTCGACCAAAATAATCCATATTATCTTCTAAAAGACTGAAACTTAATGCAATAAATTACCATAAGCAAAAGATGGGAAAAAAAGTAACAAATTGAACACCAACCTATGGAGAGAAGCTACATCAGAGCCCAAGCTGTACTCGGCACGAGCAACGGCTTCATCCCTGTCAGCCACCAGTTGCTCTAACTGATTCTTAACAGCAGCATGAAAGTATTCCCGATCATTCAGCAATACGCCACTCAAGAACCTCCCAGCCGCCGTCTTCGGCTCGAGCGGCGTGTTCAAACCTCCAAACTCACACTTATTGCCACTATTATTGTAACTACAAGCCACCGCAACCAAAGGCCTCCGATCAGTTTCCAAATTGATCGGATGACCGCGAATCGACCGCAGGGCTGGAAAAGAGAATCTGGGTTTGCAGTAAAAAAGGCAACAGTCCATTCAACAATGTGTAAAATAGTTCCTTAATACTTTCACTTCTGAAGGGTCTATGGGTTTTTCTGGGTTCCGAAAAAGGGATGAAATTCTGAGGGAAAATTTGACGAACAAAGAGGATAAGATGAGGATATATGGAATTATACAAAGGAAACTGTAACTGCGGAATTGGTGGGCTGCGGCAATTATTGTGGCCACCTGCGGGGACAAATAGTCTAAAAGAGAGCAGGATTCTATCCAAATAGTCAAGGTCCATTTGATTATACGAATGAAATTTGGGTGGAAATAAAATAAATTTAATGGAGAGCGGGATTCTAACCAAATAGTCAAGGGTCCATTTGATTGTATGAATGAATTTTGGGTGGAAATAAAATAAATTTTATGAAATTGAATTGTCTAGAACTTATTTTATCGAGAATTATCAATTAATTATGTTTGATTAAAATAATTTTTTACCTGAAAAATATTGAATTTTGAATCTTTTGGTATTCGTTTGACTTTATTTTTCATGAAAATTGTCCATTTAAAGGATATAATTTATTACAATTGGGAATATAATTTGTTTCCATTGCAAAAAAATAAAAAAATTGCCTAGAAAACCAATTCTCACCAAAGTGGTGGGGATTGATTTACCTCAAAAAGTAAGAAAATATGGCAAACCAAGAAAAAATGGAAAACCAATTACTTGGAAAATGTTTCCTATCAAACACTCTAAAAAGTGAAAAATGGCACAAAAAGTTTTCCATCTTCCATGAAAAACTTCCCTATCAAACATGGCCTAATATAGAATGAGATTCTATCCAAATAAACCATGTTTGGCTAATCTTAAGAAGTTAAGATAAATAAGTACTTATTTTGAGTAAGAATTACTTTTAATCTAAAAGTATAGAAATAAGTTATCCAAGTCACTATTTGAGCCTCGTTATTTTAAATCTCATTTTTCCTTAAACTCGTTTTTAATCAAACAATTTCTCAATAAAATAATTTTACACGTCAACTCAAAAAAATTTCGTACCTTGTAATTACAAATTCTGTCCCTGTTTGGTACACATTAAAATTTTCATTTTCATTCTTCTACTCATTTTCAACCACACATTTTTCAATAAAATAATATTTTCCATTACATCAATAACTTTTTCTTCTTTTTCAACCACAAATTCTCCATCAATCTACTATTCCCGAATACATTCTTCCAAAATAATGTGGATCAAACACACCATGTAAAAAATCACTATTAAAAATACATTCTTCCTAAAAATAGGACTCAAATAACCCATAAATATATTTGTGGACAAAAAGTTATCTATGCGCCATTTTATACTTTTTAGGTTTAGAAAAAAATAGTCTAAGATCCTGTTTGGTACACAATCTTTTAAAATACATTATTTCAAAACTCATTTTCAACCACACATTTTTCAATATAATAATATTTTTGATCACATAAGTAATTTTTCCTTATTTTTTAGTCACATATTTCCCATCATATCACTATTTAAAATACATTCTTTTCTCAATAATATACATCAAACACACCCTAAGTCTTTGTGTATTACAACATTCTTTTTGGATTTTTATCATAATTACTTATTTTTGAAAGTTAATGGAAAAGAAGGAAAAAGAAAGATAATTTTTAAGATTTGTCCCTGTATTTGGATATTCGTTCCTTCAATAATATGTAAATGACTCCATAGATTATCATCACCACTCTAAATGAAGAATACGATTTTTTTTTTATACTGAGAAGTTGTAATTTATCATTGAATTCGTGTTCATGAATGGGTAATATAATGAAAAATTTTAGGTGATGAATTGTTCGTTCGCTTTATTTAGTGATGAAATGAGGTTAGAACTTTTTTGATTTGATTTTAAACCATTTCAATGAGACTTATATTGTTAAAGGCTTGTTTGTGAATGATTTTAATCCAATTAAAATTGAAAATATAGTCGTTATTGGGTCTCACCCGTCTAATAAAAGTCAACAATAACTGCTAGTTATTTTAAACCATTTCAATGAGACTTATATTGTTAAGTTGGTAATATTTTTCTAGAAGTAGATTAGATAATACTTAATCATATTAAATAAGAAAAATAAGTAAAAATACACTAAAAAAATCTTATATGCGAGTTTGATTTCTTTACGAGCTATCAAAATAATATCAAAGTTTAAACTAAGGGGTTATTCAGCTTCTGTTCAGTGCACATTAATTTCTCATTTTCATGAAAAATGAGATCATTGCAACAGTAGAATAAACAGCAATGTAGCCGCAATATGTGAAAAAAAAAAAGTCAACCGTTTTTTGGAAAATGAAATGTCAAAATTGTCCTTGTTATGAAATAATGTATAAAACAAGTTAGGGACCTTAATGTCTTTTCAAATTTTTTTTACCTAATTGCTGTCAACAAAGTCAAAGATTGCTACCAAAGTGGGGTTTATTTTACTGTATAACAGTCAACTTTTTTAATCTCATTTTTGGAATAATATGGCTCAAATAGCGTCTCAATAAAATTAGATGAAATGTGAGATCGAAAAATTGATAAAAATTATGAATCTCATGAATGTATTATAAAAATTAAAGTTTGATGGGCCAAAAGTTGATGAGTTATAGTCAAGCAAGTATTGGGATTCTTCCAAATAAAAATAAATACAAAAACCTTAGCAATTAAGATAAACATCATATTATATTCAACTCACAGACCTAATCTATAATTGCAATTAATAACAATTTACCACCTGCGAAAACGACAAGAAAAAAGGATTAATCTACACAATTATTGAGCATTAGAATTTAAAAATAAGTATAGTGGTTAATAAAGTAATAAACGGTAGGTAGCATGATTGTGTCTAATCAAATCTAGTCCAAACAAGTTGAGATAAAGAAGTCTAAAGATCAAGCATATGAATAGGAGCCCATATCTTATCAATTTGTTTTAAAATGCGTTTTATTGTCAATATTTTTCATGAAAAATATATATTTTTTACTTAATTTTTTATTTTTGTGATGTTTGATTAATAATTTTTTTACGAAAAATATTATCTTACTTTTGATCACGTGATCATATTGAGCATCGACAGTAAAATTTAATAATAAGTATAATGGTTAATAAAGTAACAAATGGTAGGTAGCATGAATGTGTCTAACCAAGTCTAGTCCAAAAAAGTGAGATAAAAGAAGTTTAAAGATCAAGCAAATGAATAAGAGCCCATATCTTATCAATTTATCTTAGGGTGCGTTTTATTGTCAATATTTTTCATGAAAAGTGTATTTTTTTACTTAATTTTCTATTTTATGTTGTTTGATTAACAATTTTTTTCACGAAAAATATTGTCTTACGTTTGATCACGTGATCATATTGAGCATCAAGAATAGAATTTAATAATAATTATAATGGTTAATAAAGTAATAAATCAGAGGTAGCATGATTGTGTCTAACCAAATGAAGGGGCGGGGCGGGGATGCCCCCCCCCCCCCGTCCCCTGCCCCGTTAAGAAATTCATTCCCCGTCCCCGCCCCGTTCCCTGTTTAAGGCGGGGCGGGGCGGGGGTAGGTTATTTCCCCGTTTATTCTCCGTTTAATTTTTTTTTTTTTTTTTTTAAGTTTTTGATAATTTATTTTTATTGTCCATATTCATTATATTTAGACAAATAATTTTAGTTGCTATTTTCTATTAGAACTAACGAAAATGTTCACTTAAAATATTGAATTCTAAAAAAAAAAAAAAAAAAATTTTTTTTTTAACGGGGCGGGGACCCCGTTACCCATCCCCGCCCCGTCCCCGCCTCGGGGAATAATTCCCCGCCCTGTTACCCGTTTAAGCGGGTTTTCCCCTCCCCGTTCGGGGCGAGTCCCCGCGGGTATCGGATTTGTCGAGTTTTTTTGCCACCAAACAAGTTGAGATGAAGAAGTCTAAAGATCAAGCATCCGAATAAAAGTCAATATCTTATCAATTTATTTTAGTGTGCGTTTGATTGTGAATATTTTCCATAAAAAATGTATTTTTTCACCTAATTTTCAATTTTTGCGTTGTTTGATTGATAATTTTTTCCATGAAAAATATTATCCTACTTTTAGTCACGTGATCATTTTTTTTTTTTAAATAAAGAAAATATTTTTTTTTAAAGAAATGTAGTTTTTATTTTCTAGGTAATTCACATCTTTCTCTCTCTCATCTATCCCCTCTCTTTCATCTATTCACCAATAAAAAATGAAAAAGTATATTATTTTCTAAATTGAAAACTAAATCACTCAAACACGTTTAATTAATAATTTCAATACAAATAAGTTCTAGGCAAAAATTCCGTGTTCAACTGATTAGAGTTTGCTTGAGCAGAAGACCATGCAACTCATTGCTCCTACTAGTGACAATGAGCCAATATTTGCAACAAGAATGCATTCCAAGCTGATCGGCTTTGTGAGGTAGCTCAAGTGACATACTGGAAGAAAGGAGGAGGTAACCGACAGGTTATCTCTGAATGAAAGAGAGCTATGTCACTTACAACCGTGTTTAAGATGCTGGAGACGGATTGGAATAGCTTATAACGGAGAATATTTGTAATGACTCGACCTCGCGCCGAAACCATTATCATATCATACGTACTCTCCGCTTTGGTACCAGGATGTTTGCTCTGACAGGGATTTAAGTTTTGATGTACTCACTAATAGTATTCTTAATTTAAACAAAAAGAAAAGACAAAATAATAATTAAAATTGCTTCATGCTTCTAGGAGTTCTGAATCTGCTCCTGTAATAGAAGCTGATATTCCTAGACAAGCCAACTCATGTAATACTATTATGAACACAATTTGGACTACATGTGACTACACTAGTCTTTAATATAAAGATGAGCAAAGTTATTATGGGTGGCTGATCTCTTATCTTGCTTACGAGGCATGTGCGAGGACATAATTTTTGTTTAATGCAAAGTGGATTTAGTGTTTTTACTCAAAGGTGATTTCAATTTCGATCGATAAATGTATTGTTCAAGGCGGTTTTTTCTCCAATAGTTGTTCAATGGAGGTCAGAAATGCGGTTCTATCCCAGGTTCTTTCACCTCCTTTTGTTTATAGGACACGCTGCAAAGTTGAATATACCTTGTCCTAAATTCCTTGCAGACAAGAATTGAAAATCAGGTATTAATTACATGTATTTAAGAAAGGGCAGCCGGTAGCATATTTTCAGGGACAGCGGAATGCATCTCTAATTGCTACTATTATAAAAACAATCATACTTCTTGTACAAATTTCTTTACAACCCCATGCTTGGCAGGCATCATATCCATCCGTTTTAAAAACTATTTTTTAAATCAATGGCCTGAATTTTGACAACTCACTAGTTGTCAAATTGGCTGTACAAACTAAATTAATTCTTATATATATCACTAGTGAACATGGAAGAACAAGAAGTGTCTTCATTAGCTTTCCATTTCTGCAATGCTTGTTGGAGGCTCATGTGAAAATCAATGCCGAAACTTTCCTCCTCTTCCAGGGTCGGTTTCCAATGGTCCACCAATGGAGACAAGGCATTTACGACATGGCTCATGTCCGGCCTCTGTTGTGCTTCCCGGGCTGTGCAGTATCTGGCCAGTTCTGCTACTTTCCAAATACTTGAGAAGGTTTCTTCATCTGTCTGTAGGATCGGATCAAGGGAGGTTCTTACACTATCTTTGTTTTGGATTTGCCTACGGAACCAGGTGACTAGATGGGTTTGGTTATCCGGTAATGAGTCCTCTAATGCTTTACGGCCGGTGATGATTTCCATCAAAACCACCCCAAAGGCAAAGACATCAACTTTTGTTGTCACTCTTTCCTGTGGCTGTTTGGAATTGAAGATAATAGTTTTGTTAGTACTTAGTAGTAGTACTAGAACGTGCTTAAACTTTCTTAAACATGAATGCACTAGAAGTATAGATTTAAGAATGAAGAGTATATTGCTGTCTGAAAGCCAGATTATAATATAGGATATTCAATAACAAAAACTGATACATACCAGCATATTCTGGTGCAAGATATCCGAAGGTTCCAGCTAACCGAGTCTCGACTGAGTACTTTCCATCCGGAGCACTCCTCACCAAACCAAAATCAAAAACCTTAGCCCTCATGTCGTCTCCCAGAAAAATGTTCGTAGGTTTCAAATCTCGATGAATGAAACTCTGCTACGCTAAGCTGTGTAGATATTCGACTCCTCTAGCAACTTCTAGTGATATTGTCACTCTTTGGTTCCAAGTGAGAGGCGTAAGCCCCAACTCCTCCCAATGGAACAAATGCTGCCCTAATGACCCTTGTGACATGTGCTCGTAGACCAAAAGTCTTTCATTCCCATTGTCATAAAATCCATGAAGTGCGACAAGATTTCTGTGTCTTACCTTTGTAAGCACTTCGATTTCAGCCTTGAATTCATTCATCCCCTTGTCACTTAAAATATTTGATTCCATCCTTTTAACCGCTATTTGCGTCCCATCGTGGAGTTGTCCTCTATAAACAACCCCAAATCCGCCCCTACCCAAAATGTTGTTTTCACTGAAGTTATTTGTAACTTCTCGAAGAACTTCGATTGGGATTGTAATATTCCCACCATCGTACACATGATAATCGCTCTTTTCACCGCTACTTCGAATGAGAGTCTCGCTGGTGCTTTTTACATTTTCCCTAGTCTCATTCTCCTTTTCGCTATTTCCAAGTTCACTTCCATTAACCCATTTGTATTTTGCACTGCGCTTTTTGGCATAGCACCTGTAAATTGCAAAGCACAAGGCAAGAACCACTGAAACGGCAGCAACAACAGAGACGACAATCATCTATGCTGAGAGAGAAGAATTAGTCCCATTTTTCGCACCAGATTGATTATTTTCTCCTTTAGATGTACTTCCAGGAGGGGAATTAGGGGGCAAATCTATCCCAATGTACTTATTTCCAGTTGTTTTTAGTGTACACTTGAAGAAAACTGTGGGATTTTGCCAGAAAGATTGTTGTTGGAGACATCAAGAAGCTGGAGCAGCTTCAAACTGGTCAAGCTATCTGGTATGGTACTGGTAAGGTTGTTGTCGTTCAAAAGGACAGTTTTATTTCAGTGAGATTGGCAATGGCGGGCGATATGGTCCCAACCCAATTCTACTTCACAAAATTGATAACAGTCACACTCCCCTTCACATCGCAGGAAATATGTATCCAATTCTGACAAGGATTATTCCCTTTTCAAGATTGTGCCAATGCCATTGGATAATCCAATGCCCCAGCAACCTCAAGCAAAGTAGTCACCTGTGGATCACATGGACCGGGACTAAGATTACAGAAATTGTTAAAAGTTCCAAGAATCACTTGGACACCATTTGAAAAACCAGGTTGTGGACCCTGGAATATGTTGTTCTGCAACATGACAGTTTTGAGCTTCAGAAGCTTTGTAAAAGAATAAGGAATCACACTGGTGAGAAAATTATCCCAAAGCTGAATATCATACAATTCTGTACACACGGAAAGGTCTGGAATTGGACCTGAAAACTCGTTGACATGAAGCCAAACCTCTGTCAACTGTGACATCGTCCCGAGGACATCTATCGTGCCTGAAAGCCCCATCATCTGATTGTTGAGCCATAGATTCTGAATCCCGGAATTGGAAAACGAAAGAGGCAATGACCCTGTCAGGTTATTATATGAAAGCTTCAGGTTCTGTAAACTTGGAAAGGATCCAAAAATATCTGGAATTTGGCCGACAAGATTAGCCTTCCCTGCATTAAAACTAACAAGGGATGTTGAATCCTTGAGGGTATCAGGGATTTTCCAGGGTGGGAAATTTGAGTTATTATTAATGCTAAATGTTTGTAAACTTGTTAATCCTGACAGAAAATCAGAAGGGATAGAACTGAAATTATTGCCATCAACATTGACGTCTTGGAGGGAAGCGAGGTTGGATAAAGACGGCAAGGGGCCTGGAGATTGCTTTGGAGGTGAAGGGATTTGAGATTGGAAAGTTAGTTCAAATTTGATGGAATTTGTCCTGTGAAAGACATGGAAGGGAGACTAATGGAGCTGATTTTGCCTGAGGAATCACAATTAACGCCTTGCCATTTGTAGGGCTTGGAGCCAACCAACAAGGAGGGGGAGAGATTTAGCCCGCGCGGCCATAATGGTGGCGTCGTCAGCCAAGACATAGTGGAGGAAGGTGGTGATTGTGAATATAGAAATGAGGGTGTTGTAAGGGTAAAGAGCCTCAAGAAACACACGGAAGCAGTCACAGTTTCACCAAGAAAGTTGAACAATATGCACAAAGCAGATTCTATTTACAGTAGGCTCAGCAATGGGAACATTGTACCCGTCTGTACAATATAGGATCGGCCACAAAACCCCAAACCCTCTTGAAAATGCACAAAGCATCTACTACAATGAAATGGGATCGACACACTGATCTATCTCCCTCACAACCTAAAAGCGAAACATCACAAAGACTAGACACTCAGGTTTTACCCAAAACCAGAAGCTATTAGGTTTACACACAGTAGAGAGAAGTCACCAAGAACGGAGAAGACGAACAGAATCGGACAACCCAGAAGCTTCTCACAGAACAGAATGAAAATCACGAAAGGAATGACCCTTCAGCTGGTATATAAATCAACACACCAACACCGTAGATCAGAAGCCAATCCAACAGATCAGAGCAACCTACTTGGCATTCAAGTTGGGCTCAGGTTTGGGCCTGAAACTATATTGAGTTATTGGGCAATGGCTAAAATTCTTCAGCAATGGGCTAAGCCCTTTTCCTTTTCATCATAGCCCAAAGTGTTAGAAACTAATGTCACAAATGACATCAAATTCCAACAGGTGTCATAAAGGATTATGGAGGATTTGTATCTGTTTCCGTTCATTGGGTGGTGATGTTTTTTTCCGGCGGTGGCAGGGATGGCGGTGGTGGCTGGTTCAAGAAAATTTTGCATGGTAGCAAAGGGGTGCTGTTGTCGAATTCTTGAATTGATGTAATTCCTCATTTTCCTTCATATTTTTTCCGAGTTAATTGTTTCAACAATCACTGAACTTTATAAAGTGTCACGTTTCACTAACTGAACTTTAAGTTGCATCCCATCACTCACTGAACTTAGTAAAGTTGCACTCCATTCATCACCGGGCTAATTCCGTCAAAATCGGTTGCCTACGTGGATGATGATTTGCACACATGGCCATTAAATTAATCCAGCTAGCCGAGTTAATTGTTTCAACGGTCACTGAACTTTACAAAGTGTCACGTTTCACTAACTGAACTTTAAGTTGCATCCTATCACTCACTGAACTTAGTAAAGTTGCACTCCATCCATCACCGAGCTAATTCCATAAAAATCGGTTGTCTATGTGGATGACGGTTTGCACACGTGGCCGTTAAATTACTCCAACTGGCCATTAATTAGCCATGTCATAAATTCCCAACACCCAAACACGTCTCACCCAATTTGATCTCTGAAATCAGAATTCTTGGCCGCCGCATCCGCACAGGTGGAGCCGGAGCCGGAGCCGGAGTTGACATCATGGACCATGAATTTGAGTTTCACTCACTGAATTTAGTAAAGTTGCACTCCATCCATCACCGGGCTAATTCCGTAAAAATCGGTTGTCTATGTGGATGACGGTTTGCACACGTGGCCGTTAAATTACTCCAACTGGCCATTAATTAGACATGTCATAAATTCCTAACACCCAAACACGTCTCACCCAATTTGATCTCTGAAATCAGAATTCTCGGCCGCCGCATCCGCACAGGTGGAGCTGGAGCCGGAGTCAACATCATGGACCATGAATTCGAGTTTCTCGTCCCATCGAGGGTTGAGATCCTAAAAAATGGTCTTGGTAGTCTCCGTTGGCCGTCGAAATCCACAATCACATATGCACTAGCCGTGCCTTGGCCGTCTTTTGGCATGATATCAAATTGGGTGAGACGTGTTTCGGTGTTGGGAATTTATGACATGGCTGATTATGGCCATCTGGAGTAATTTAACGGCCACGTGTGCAAACCGTCATCCACATAGGCAACCGATTTTGACGAAATTAGCCCGATGATGGATGGAGTGCAACTTTACTAAGTTCGGTGAGCGATGAGATACAACTTAAAGTTCGATTAGTGGAACGTGACACTTTGTAAAGTTCAGTGACTGTTGAAATAATGAACTCTATTTTTCCCACTCCCATCTATTCTTGTATCCAAACAGTCTTGCAAGAGAAAACGACGCCGTTTTCGGGTTATTCAGTTTCCACGTGGCAAACTATGATGAATAATGCTAGATGACCATAATGTTTAACATAATGTTTCACATAATTGCCACATGTTTGGCCCCTATTGGAGGGTTGCCGGGTGGGCCCGGCAACCCTCCAATAGGGGCCAAACATGTGGCCATTATGTCAAATGCTATGGGTACATTTATGTACACCCATAGCATTACCCAACTATGATTGGCACTTTTTAGCATTTTATCAAGTTAGGCCTCTCATTCTGGACAATTCATAAAAATTTCTCACAATGAAACTCGTTCTTCTCCTTTTGGTATTTATTACATTAGGTAAATTTGAGTTCAATTCGATGTAATTTAGCTTTGTAATTTATTAATTACTGCTGTTGATTACTTATTTTCTACTATTTTCTTTATAGATCTGAGTAATTTATAAATATTGTCGTTTAAGCCGAATCAGCTAATTGCTGAATGTTTAATATGAAATTATAATGTGCCTTTTCAATTTTCGTTTTGTTTAGTTGCGGCAAAGAAATCCGGGGATGTGACGGAGCTGCAGATCGGTGTGAAGGTAAATTATACGAGTTTTGTTTTGTCGAAGTGTGATCTTCTAAGTTTTTTGGTCTATATTGCGGTATATGAAAATGATACGGAAATTTGACAAGTCCCAATTCTTTAGCGTGGTAGAACTGTTGGCTGTTCTTTTATGAGTAAATAGTGTTTAAAACGTATACATTCATTTCCTTAGGGTTTACTGGAAGCAACTGATTTTCAGTTTTTCACCTATTTGAATTCAAAATGTCCATTTATAATTATATATAGATGTACCGTGGACTTTAGTTCAATGCTTTTCAGGATCAAGACAATGATGTTTTGATTTGCTTGTGTAACATTTGACTATTTAGCTCTCTTTGTGAAATTTTTTAACAATGTAATCATTGACACCATCAGTTTACCACACCTCTAATGTTTAAAAAGGCGTAATTGGATTCTGGGGCATTTTTTTTCATGAGGTGAGGTATGAGTAAGTGTTTTGAGGCATAAGCCTCACCACAAATAGAAAAATGACAAAAAATTATCAAAATGCAAAATAAACTCATAATACATCATTAATAATACGTGGATATGGACAGCTAGGAAGAATGATTGTGCAGCTATATCAAAAACAAGTATAATGTGTAATACAAAGCAACACGAGCAAGAATTGGAATAGCTGTATATTGACATGATTAAAAGGTGAAACGCTCAGGAACTTGATTTAACGTGAATATCATTGCCCAGAGCCTAGCCTTAATACCATGCTAAAGCATTCTTCACATGGTCAATTATCATTAAGTAGAATAGCCATACTGGCTCACATAGTAGTTCTGGAGGTTTGAACATCTCAACGAGGGATAAGATTCGATAATCTGGAAGATTCGATAGCAGACCAATGTCTTATTAAATGTTCTACTACTTGAGCAGATGATCTCTTATTGCTTTAACATATTCTCGTTTTTACTGTTTCACACGTGCTTTCCTCTACATCATTTTGGTATTATCTTTCACTATGACTCTTGAAAAGATCAGTGGTTCAATATTTGTTGAGAACACCATGTCCCTTTTTTTGCTCATCACTTGTAAATAACAATCTTGATTTGGTGCTGCAGTATAAGCCTGCAACTTGTGAGGTTCAGGCTCATAAGGGCGACAAAGTGAAAGTACACTATAGGGTGAGTAGAATTAAGTTTCTTTTGTAATGCTCCTTTCCCGAAATCACAGAGAAATCAATATAATATTTTCGTCTTATCTACTCTTCATTGCTTTATCTTAGAGGAAGTTATCTCTAGTAATTAGATATATCAATTCAAGGCTGTTATGGATCATATTCATCTCCATTATTCTGCCTTCAAGTGTTTTTTGGAAATGTGCTTTTAAGTATATCTTAAAATAGCGAGTGATTGAATACTCATGCCATTGTTAAGTTAAAAGAAAAATAGGAATTGGTTCCTTACTCCCAATGCAAGAGTGTAACTTTGTTGTGTTATAAAAGTTCTTGAGAAGGTGGGTGATGCAAACTGCATATGATGATAAATTAGTGCTGATATGTTCTCAGATTTGGAACACTTAGCCCCTGTTTGGGCTCATTTTTAATTTAATGCATTTTTGTATTTCTTGATTTTCAATCACACATTCTTCAATAAAATAATATTACACATGAACCCAAAACTTTTTATTACTTTTTAACCACACTTTCTCAAAAAAAAAATTACTATTCCAAAATACATTTTTCCCAAAACCTCATTAAAATGGAGCCCAAATAAGGGCTTAATCTAACAGTTAATGCTGGTGAATATATTTGGCCAAGAAACGACTCAAAATTAATTTTGTAGTAGTTGATTGCAGAAATCATACCAAGTATCCATATAACAGAGAGAGTGTGTTTTCCTCTTCTGACGTGGATAAATAGATCATAATCTCTAGATGTTACTTTCAAAATATATAAGTTTTTTCCCATATCTGGGCATTTGAACTGTCTATAATTCACTCAATAGGATTTGGATATTATATCACGGAAAAGTTTTCAATTATGATTTTCTCTTTTACTTCACTGATGTGGGTGCAATCTGCAGGGAAAGCTTACAGATGGAACTGTTTTTGATTCCAGCTTTGAAAGGGGTGATCCTATTGAATTTGAGCTTGGTGGTGGTCAAGTGATTAAAGGTTAATACCTATTATCATATTGTGTCATTCTTACTGTTGTAGTTGTTCATCCTTTTATGCTATCCAGCAAGTAAATAAAACATGAAGAAAGCTCAATTCACTGATCTTTTTCTTGGGATTTGATGTTCTTTGTGTAAAAGCACATCTTTCAAACAAATTGGTAACCTTATTGCACTGTTGACATTTGGTAGCCTTATAAAAGCACATCTTCCGAACAAATTGATAACCTTATTGCTCTCTTGACATTAGGCCCTTTTTATCTATTCAAGTACATATTGTTAGTCATGCCTGTGTAGAATTCAGACATGAGGATAGCAGATGATACATGGAATAGAACTTTAATATCAGTCCTTTAGTTTTTGAATATATAAAAATCTATTGAAAGCTGTAAGAAAGCAACAGTGGATGATGTCGAACGTCTCATCTAAAGCTTAAGCTATTAGAGGTGGCCCTCATCTATTCATTTAAAATCTTGTCTCTAACACACCTCCTCACAGTTTGATTAAAAAATGAGCAAAACTTTCATAAATGACTGACTGCGGACTAACCACGTGTTTATTTGTCTCTGATACTGTCATAATCTATCTCATATAAAAGTTTAAGCTATTAGAGGAGAGCCATCATGTGTTCATTCAAGAGCCCGTTTGGTAGAGATTAAAATCGGATTAAAATTGAAAAATTAGCCGTTATTGTTGACTTTTATTAGACGAGTGGGGCCCAATAATGGCTATATTTTCAATTTTAATTGGATTTTAATCGGTATAACGGGCTCCAAATCTTGTCGAATTCCAAGTCAAGTTGGTTACTGATTTTGCATCTGACTAAGATTGGCCAAACAGCACATATGCTAGCACTTGGTACTGCCTTTGGATAGTACTGTTCCAGCCCAATTTGAAGTTGGGGAATCTGGGCCTGGCTGCTATTGTAAATCAAGCCAAATGCCCCAGAGCCCAAGCCGTGACCACAAAATTGCCTCTTAATTATTACAATATTTTGATACTTATGTGACAATTTGAATAACTTCCACTGATGTTTCTTTTATTAAATCAAATTGCTATATTGCAGGATGGGACCAAGGGCTGCTAGGAATGTGCTTAGGAGAGAAGAGGAAGTTGAAAATTCCTTCAAAACTTGGTTATGGGGATCAGGGGTCGCCTCCTACCATCCCAGGTAATCAACTCAAAATTCTCTTCACATTCTTCTTGCTATGCATATATGGTAGACTATGAGGAGCTATATTATGCGCTCAACTTTGTTTGTTTAGTTGCTTATATATTCTTTTACTGTAACGCAAGCCAGTTTCCTGCTTTTGAGTTTGCTACCTGTAAGTGAGATGACGATTATCAAATGAGACAAAACACTGATACTGAATGCCAGATGTCATGCTATCGTTTTACTTCTGCTAAATTTGTTTAGCCCAAATTTTACCATTTAGAATGTTAAAAGTTCAGTCACCTTCTTTTGTTTCTCTTATATGATCTGAACCTGAGGTTTCGAATTTGGCCTAATATTTATTTTCTTAACTATTTCAGGGGGTGCTACACTTATCTTTGACACGGAGCTGGTGGGAGTCAATGGGAAAACATCCAATGGGAAATCAAATGACAGTGAACTGTAACTTAAAAGAGTTCTTTCTGTAGTTCCTGGTAGCCTTCTTGAGAGTTCTTGGGTTTTAGTTTATCTAGTAACAGTAGACGGGGTATTTTGTTGGGTTATTTTGTTATTTCACGAGGCTGAAAATGAACAGCATTGTCGCTTAGGCCCTGTTTGATTGGCATTATTTTTCAAGGAACTAGGAAAATATTTTCCATTTTCCACTTTTTTTGTTGTTTTATAGGCGAAATTTTTCACGGACGGAAAATATTTTCCACCTTTAGCCCACACGTGTGCATTTTCCAATTTTTTGATGAATAAATTTTCCACGCTGGCTGGAATTTTTTTTTTTTTTACAATGGAAACAAAATATCATAACCAATGGTTAAAAAAAAAATTTACTTTAATGGACAATTCTATGTAAAACAAAGTCAAACGAACACTAAACTTTGATAAAAAAATGATTTTTAAGGAAACAAATTTTCTTTTCCTTTTTTTTTTTTTTTAACTTTTTGGCAATGGAAACAAATTTTATAACCAATCGTGGTAAAAAAATATTACTTTAATGGACAATTTTCATGTAAAACAAAGCCAAACGAATAGAAAATTTAAAAATTTTTCGGGTGGAAAATTATACCAATCAAATACATTTGAAATCATTTTTTCCGTAAAATATGTTCTAGGTAAATTTTTTTCCTGTAAAATATTTTCCTCCCACCTATTTTTCATCTTTGCAATCAAACGCACCTTTAGATTAAACTATTTGTTTATTGAAGGAGTTCCTGAGTCTCATTTTGAAAATCTTCATAAAGTGGACTACGCTGATTCTTTTGTCCTTCTGAGGATGCTGTGAATGTTGTTTTGGAACAAAAAAGGTCACCTAACTTGTAATAATTATTGCATGAAGGTATCGCTTGGATATGTAAACTTTGTATTTACTTACTTGATAGTTAGAATCATTTGACAGGATTTTTAGAAGTTAAAAACTGTTTTTAAGACTGAGTTTAAACATGCTTAAATAATTTTTTTTGCAAAAAATTTAGCAGAAAATCTTTCTAATGGGAGCAGAAGTAATAATAAAAGTATTTCCAAACGAGCTCTTAATATAAAGTGAGTTCCTAACAAAAGCTCGACTTTTAGTCGAACAATAATAGGGATTGAGTCGTGGATGGGGCTTGTCCCATCCTCGTCTCCATCCTTATCTACACTTAAGATTGGATGGAAAGGGGCATCTCGCCTAGAAAATGTTTCCCGGGACGCTTAAGACTGGATGGGAAGGAGTGTCTCCCACCTATAAATCATTTTCCCCCGGCATCGTTGAGACGAGGCATCGTTCGTCACCAATTTTTTTTGGTAAATTGTCCTCCCTATTAATTATTTAGTACTACGGTTGGAAATTAAGCTGGATCTCTTTTTTAGATATATTATGGTTAATTTTAAATTACGTTTTTTCTTTAATTCTTTTCCAAATAACAAATTTAATTTAATTTTAAAATTTCCAAATAGCTTTTATTAGTGGTCCAATGGAAGCACCTCTCATTCTACAATTAACAGTTCCGTAAAAGTTAGGGCTGGGCAAAATGTCCGAATCGAACCGAATCGAGCGGGTTTTTTTTAAATGAAATACCCGAACGGGTATCCGAATCGAGAATCGAATGGTTTGGTTCGGTTCTCGGTTCTAGACCCAGAACCGAAGAATCGAATAAGAACCGAAATTTTTTTTTTTATATTGGATAAATCAATTTCTTTTATTTTTTTTAAATAAATTAATAATTTTTTTCTTATTAAATTTTATTAGTTGAACAATTTAGAGTTTATTTATGTTTGTTAGTTGTGTTTTTTTCAATTTTTTCTTATATAATCTCTTAGTAGTTAGTATGCAAAGTCAAACAACTGATTATTACATTAAATAGTTGGTAAGTATTATCAATACTTTAAAATATTTTATCTTTATTATTTCTAATTTATATTTCATTTTTATGTAGATTTGAATGTTTGAAGTAAATGAATTATTGATATGAATTATCGAAATTTTATTAGTAATATTTACTTTTTCGTATTTGTATTTGACAACTTATTATTTATATGTTATTAAATTAGATTACGTTAATTTGTAAAAGTTAAGATTGAACTTAGTATTTATATCTACTTTTTGTTATTAATATTAGTATCTACTTTCAGGTGTATTTATGTAGTATTATTTTAAATGTTAAAAAATTTAATTATAGTACGGAACCGAACAGAACCGAACCGAACCCGAACGGTTCCAAAATTATATTTGGAACCGACGGTTCCATTTACTAAATACCCGAAAATTTCTGGAACCGACAAAAATCGAACCGACCCCGACCCGCACCCACCCCTAGTAAAAGTCAGTGTTCTAGAAGGCGGCAAAATGCGCCGCCTAGGCGCGCATACGCGCGAAGCGTGACCAAAACGCCTCGCATTCAATGTATGCGTGTAAAAATGCATTTTTATTTTTATTTTTTTTAATTTTTTTTAATTATAAACTTTCCAACTTCTAGCCCATCAATAGACAGGCCCAGGAAGCATATAATCCTCTGGTTGGCCCATTTATTTATAGACAGAATTCCTTGTGCTTCTTCCATAGGATTCCGATGTGGGATCCTTTTATATACTAAATTGATTGAATCTCATAACCCATGTGTCTTAGGATTCCGAAGCAAATCAAGGATTCGTGTTGCATCTTTCCTAAAATTTGTTTGCTCTTCCTTCAAAGATATACAGGTTCTACTCTCTGAAGAAGACAACAATTATAGATACAATAAAATCAGCGCTGGTGACGGTAACATTGCCCTTGGTTCACCCACTCCATACATCAGGAAGCCCTCCATTTGCCATCGGGTTCGCAGCTCCAATTTCTTTCTGCGGACCCTATCTTTACGATCCGACCATTCGGAGTCCAAACTTTACGAGGATGAGGTTCAGGTTCCGAATCCCCCAAGCGCTCGTGCTTCGCTTATTGCCAGCTCACTCCTTCAGCTTATCCACAACTATGCCTAGGAGTCTGAGAATGAAAATTTGTTGAGTAAGGATTGTTTTAATAATTTTAACATTTGTAAAGTTCCTCCCAATTTGGTTCTGTTGTTTTCGCCTGTGTGTAGATCCATTAATAATTTGTATGAGTTCATGGATTTGAAAGATTTAGATGGGTTTTCGGTGAAATTTGAAGAGATATTTTGTTCTTGTGCCTCTTTCTGAACCATCTTGTTCTTGTGTCTCTTTCTGAACCATTTGATTAAATCACAACACAGTCTAATTATTAGCTATGTTTAAAATTTTGTAACCTTGATTGGAACAAAATGATTAATCTTTAAGCATTTATGTGTAGTTATCATGGAGATGTGTAGTAGTTATCTTCTTCCTGATTTTACTTGCTAGAAATAGAGAGGCAAGGCAAGTTAGGTCCAAATGAATCCGTTTGGATTGCTATAGTTTGTTCATTTGTTAACGTTGTTTTGCAATTTAGTGGTGCTTTAACGTGTTGGTTTGAACTTTGAAGTCATTTCTTGGTGCAGCAGCAGCCAGCCAGGACGGCCCTTACTATTGTTGGGGTAATCTCGGTATTATGAACCCGCCCATTTGGATGGCTAAAACGGTCATGGGCCTAAATGTAAAAATTTATCATTTTTTAATTATCTTTTTTTAAGGTAAAAAATCTATTTTTTTTATATAAAATATATTTAATGTCTTAAAAATAATTAAAATAATATTAAAAATACGAAACGCATTATGACGCTTATTTTTCGCATGACACGCTTAAACTTATGATTCTTGATTCTCGACATCGACGCCTCGCAACGCATTACGCCTTTTAGAACATTGGTAAAAGTTAATAAATTTGTGAAAAAAAAAAAGGAAAATGCTATTCACACAGGCTAGGAAACAGGGTTAAATACAGGGATTTAAAATAACACACGTGTCAGCCAGTCAATTTTGGAGGGAAACCCAAATTTATCACACCCATTTCCTCCCATTTTGCCCCCAATTTCTCAAACCTACTCATCCCACTAAAACCCAAATTTATCACACCCATTTCCTCCTCCCATTTCGCGATTGATTTGTGAAACCTGCTCATCCCACTAAAATTCATCACACCCATTTCATCCCATTAAAATTCCAATCACACGGTGTATTTCATCACGGAATTTTGGGTTTCGTTGGGGGCGACCCGCACTCGAAGGTCTCCGATTTTTTTTCACCATTTCACTCATACAAATCAGACTATACAGGTACGATACAAATCGATAGTAACCTTTGAAATTATTTGGTTAAAACAGAATGTGATTTTTTTGTTCGGAATTTTCGATAATGATAATGATTTTCTTCGGTTAGAAACAGAGGAGTAACCTTTGAAATTATACGGTAAAAATAGAAAATAGAATGTGTTAGATAGGAGTATAAGAACTATTTTTCAACTCAGTTTTGTTATCATCAAATTTTAAATGTTTTCAGCGAGTGTATTTGTTGATTTCTAGATCTCCAACTCTCTGAATATGCTCGTTGGCTATTATTATAATTTTTCCAATTTGGTAAGGCATGGGTATGTGTTGAAAGAATGAAGGCGTCTATGTCTAATTTTTCCAGATGGTTATGTCTAATTTATGTTATGCTTCTATTGAGCTTTCCAGTTCTTACATTTGCTTTATCAAGTGTAGCTTATCTTTTTCTCCTAAAAGATCAAAACTGGTACACAGTGATCATATTTGACATGTCGCATTTGCAAATTTATTACATATTTATTTGTTGTTAATTGTACGAAATGAAATTATAATTGTTTTATTTGTTGAATAAATAAAAATGACCATTACCTTTTTGTCGTAGCAGAACAAAGTATGGACGGCGTGCAAGACAAGCATGACGATGTTTTGGTGCAATCTGAGAGTGAGAATGTTACAGAGTCCGTGAACATAGTGGAAGATGAAACATCAAGGGGAGAAGGTGAGGGAATGACATCAAAAAATGCAGCTTCTGGGTCTGGCATCCGCACGGAATTGTTCAGTCATCAACAAAACGAAAAATATTGGTTTTCCATGTTTTTCCCTTTTATTGCTTGCAAGAAAAATATTGTTCAGTTTCTTATGGCTGAATTTGAAGACCGTTGTCTCGTTTGGTATTCTTAATATTGTTAGCAAACAAATTTATGTATTTATGTACCATCATCTTCATTTTCTTCTGAGAATGCTTTGAAACGTGCTGAAGGTGAGTGATAATTGAATGATTATAACTATTGCTCTACATTTTGTCACAGTCGGTGCACTCCATGGTCAATATTTTCTTTACAATTCAACATTTGTTTTGTGTGTATATCAAGCATTATTTTTTCTCTCCCGTTACAGTTGCCACAAAAATCTTTGAGCTGGCTAAGTCTTGATTCATCTGTTTAATGTTGTAGACGCACAATTATCCATATTTCATTATGCTGAGTATGAGTATTATGAGAGATGCATTGACCCATATAATTCTTCATTCTGAAATGGTAGATACAAATTCCTATGTTGCTATGCATTAGACTGTGGAGAGACATGATTAAACATTGGTTATGGCCTTTGGCCCCTTCCAAATAATTTTCAGTGTTGTACAGTAAAGTGTGCATTGTTTACTTGTCCAGATGTGACCTATAATGTGCTGATGCAGAGTTGATCAACGTTGGACAAAAACATGAAGCTCTTGAGGAGGGGCAGGCATGCTAAGGATCGTCTTATTCAGTATCGTAGTATCTGCCAACAAGTTAACATTAATTCACTTGGGCTCATGGTTGTTGTTACATTGATGTAGAGCTATGACTAGAGCATAATTGACAGCAATCAATATATTTGTTTAGGTTCAAAATAATTGGCTTTTGGCGCCACTACAAAACATAATCGAAAATGTACTCATTAACTAAGCAAAAGAGTTCATACACAAAAATAACATTACATTGGCTTTTGGCGCTACTACAAAACATATGCATACAAATGTACAATAGTCAAGCTAGCTGCTTCCCTTTGGCGTCCACTTGCGCGCTTACTTTTTCAGCTCGGATTGTCACGTTGACTGAAATTTGGAGCTCTTCCTCATCACTTATTCGAACTCGAGTTTGGAACATACGGGACAAGTCTTCAACTGTTTCATTCATTGCAGGGGTAATCGAGTTTGTGCGATCGCGTCTATACGGACCGCTTGATTCTTCCTTTTCAACCCACTCCCAAAATCCACAATTACTACAACAAACGAATAATTTTCCTTTGTTTTTATTCTCCTTCTCCACTACAAAACATTTCTCAAACCCATGCTTACATCGTGTGCAAGGGCGCTTCCTTTTGCAATCGGCAAAGAAGTGATCTTTAGCTCTACAACTATGACATATTTCAGAATTCCTTCCTATCATTCTATCTGAGACGGGCATCAACCACCAACACTAACAAATTTAGCATCAGTTTCATAGAACTTGAACAAATATTGCAAAACTAAAATAAGCCATTCACATCTATATTTCAAAAATTAACAGTTGATGAGCACCAATTGAACAAACCTCGCAAACCAAAACTACAACAAATATCCACGAAATTGCAAATCACTTTCCAACCTAGATAAGCTATTCACATGTACATTTCAAAATTAAACGATACATGAACTTCTTCACATCTATATTTGAAAAATTAACAACAATGCTGTTCAAAAATTCGTTCATTACAGTGCAATTCCAAGCAAATCAAATGCCATGTTGCCCAATTTCATTGCACACCATCACGCTGGAAAATCAAATTGTGATGAAATAGACAAGCTTACTACCTTTGCAGAGCTGAACAATGATTCACGAAGAACTATTTTTGGAGTGTGTATTGGGAAAACCTTCCAACGGCGACATCTCTCACAGAGGCAACGCAAGGCGTGACGATACTTTCTTTTTCAACTGATATGGTTGGCAAGGCGACGATGACAGCTTTGAGATAGTGCGGTGCGGCGTTATTCCGACTCCACGTGCGGCGTTATTTCGACGAGTCTGTTGAAGACAAATTTGGGGCTTCAGCTTGCCCTAACTGATTTTCAAGACGGATTTTGGGCTTCAACTTCGATTTAGGGCAATCTATTCCTTTAGTAAAATGCGATTTGGGTTTGTGGTCTGTGGAGAGAGGGATTTGAATTTGGGGGTGAATTTCATGGAGTTCTGTGTTGGGTTCGTGGAGAAAGGATTTCGACATTTGGGGGTGGGTTTCTTGCCTTTAAGTTTTGTTTGTCATTTTCCTTTTTTTTTTTTTTTAAGTCGGTCGCCACGTCAGCCTGTTTTTTAATCTGGGTCAAAGCCCCTGGACGAGGAGCGCGATTGAAAAAAAAAAAAGGAATTCAATAAAAAATGTTGTTCTGGAAGCTTCGAAACCCTCAGGTGATCCACACTCACTGAGTAAACCCTCGTACGACTCTCTACAGTCTCCATTTTTTCTCTCATTATTATTGGAAACTTTGATGTCTTGATTTCTGGTCTTAAGAGGCTTTTCTCATCACGTTTAAGAAAAAAAGATGGATGAAGATTTCGAGATGCCGCCACCAGAGGGGATGGATGACATGGATATGCCGGAAGCTAGTTCCCACATGAAGGTTGGGGAGGAAAGGGAGATCGGAAATGAAGGATTGAAGAAGAAGCTTGTCAAGGAAGGGGAAGGCTGGGATACCCCCGAAAATGGAGACGAAGTTGAAGGTAAATCAGTAATTTGCACAATCCTTCGCTAATTATTTGATTATGCTGTGTAATTGATTATATTTGTTAATTGATTGTATTGTGGGAATTTTTCAGTTCATTATACTGGAACCCTGCTAGATGGTACTAAGTTTGACTCAAGTCGTGACAGGGAAACGCCATTCAAGTTCACTCTTGGCCAAGGTACGAGGATTTTAGGTTATGATATATTTTCATTTGCTGAAGAAAAATTGAAATATGAGGTGGAATTTTTTTTAAATTAATATTTCGTGTTACAGATGCTTGTTTTTTGTGTGAATTATGATATCTCTAATACTCTTGTACTGACTGGAACTTGTGTTTTTGGCTTTCGAGGTTTTAATGCTAGAAGTTAGTAGTAGTACTTTTGTATTTATTTTTAACCTGCAAAATGCAAAAGATGTTTTCTTGAAAAGAACTGTTATCACTTCTGGGAAATGCATAACCATTTGGCTCTTTTTAAGGTAATCCAGAATAAGGGTGTTGTGCATGTTTGTTATTTTATGGAGCTTGTGCAAATCTAGTATCAATAGTACATGGATGGACCCTGATGTGCTAGAATGACTGAGGGGGTGGACTAAGCAGAAAACGAAGACTTAGGCCTTGTATGGGAGGGATTAAAATCGGATTAAAATTGAAAATATAGCCGTTATTGTTGACTTTTATTAGACGAGTGGGACCCAATAACGGCCATATTTTCAATTTTAATTGACTTTTAATCCCTCCCGAACGGGGCCTTAACTGGGTCCCACTATCTTTTTTCTTTGTTGTCAAAATGGTAAACTGTGTTTGACTGTTTGGTTATATTGAGTATGCGTGTTCTTGTTTTTCTTTTAAAGAAATGTATACGTGTTCTTGAATTCATGTCCAGCAGCGTGATCTGATTTTATCTCTCTGGTCCAATTATGATAAAAAGGGCAAGTAGCTATCTTGGGTGCTCTCATAATTATTTTTTAACACTTCACATCCGACAAGTAAGAGAGATGAAAATAAAACCGTTGGGGTGCAATCTAGCACTTCATTTCTCCGGATTGTGATGTCTTTGGTGGATTTTATGATGAAATTATTGGAAGATGAAGAGGTGCATGTTTAATGTTTCATTTTCCTAAAATAGATATTGTAGATGCATACAATATTCTGTCTTGTTGCAGGGCAAGTAATCAAGGGATGGGACCTAGGAATCAAAACAATGAAGAAGGGTGAAAATGCCATTTTCACCATACCTCCTGAGTTGGCATATGGTGAATCTGGTTCTCCTCCTACTATTCCTCCAAATGCCACTCTACAGTTTGATGTTGAATTGCTGACCTGGGTCAGTATAAAAGACATCTGCAAGGATGGTGGACTATTCAAAAAGATTCTCACAGAGGGAGAGAAATGGGAGAATCCTAAGGATCTTGATGAAGTGCTTGGTACGTGAATCACTCTCTTCAAAGTTGGTTAGGCAATGATTCATTATGTCATTAACTGTACTTTATTTTGCCTTCCAGTCAAATATGAGGCTCAATTGGAAGATGGTACTGTAATTGCGAAATCAGACGGAACTGAATTCACTGTTGGAGAGGGTAAACTTTGAATTTTTTGGTCATGTAGCAGCTGTGTCTCTCTGTTTTTGAAAATAACCATTTGTATTTAGGTCACTTTTGTCCTGCTCTCGCCAAGGCTGTTAAGACGATGAAGAAGGGTGAAAAGGTCCTCCTCACAGTCAAGCCACAATGTAAGAACCAATTTTGCAATTTGTTAAACTCTGAAATGTGAAATCAAATAACTGAGGCAGAGGTTGAAGTCTATATGTTCTTTTTCTATGGCAGATGCATTTGGCGAGAAGGGCAAACCAGCCTCTGATGGTGCTGGAGCTGTCCCACCAAATGCGACATTGAACATCACTCTGGAGCTGGAATCATGGAAGACAGTTTCCAATGTCACAGATGACAAGAAAGTTGTTAAGATGACATTGAAAGAAGGGGAGGGATATGACCGCCCAAATGAAGGAGCTGTTGTGAAATGTAGGCATCTTATTATGTCTTAGTGAGTTTTGCTGCTCCTATCTGTAAACCATATCTGTCTAATGGTGTCTTTTTATATGGACCTGCTAGTGAAATTGATTGGAAAGCTAGAAGATGGTACTGTCTTCATTAAGAAAGGTCATGGGGAAAAGGAAGACAATCTGTTTGAATTCAAGACAGATGAAGGTATTCATATTGGAGCTTCTGACTTTAATCTTCATGTAATAGATATGAATAGAAATGGTATCCTATATGCTGTTGACATTGTACATCATTTAATTGGTGAATAAATTCTCAGTAGGTTGAAATAAATGATCCACCATTTAATTGATGTGTCACGTCGCTGTTGCTTAGTTTATGTTAAGCAACGGTGCTTAGGAGATCATTTCTCCATATATGAATGTACTTGTTTTTAATCTATGTGCATTTTTGAACAGAGCAAGTCATAGAGGGGTTGGACAGGGCTGTAATGGCAATGAAGAAGGGAGAGGTAGCACTAGTGACAATTACACCTGAGTATGCTTTTGGTTCATCCGAGTCGCAACAAGAGTTGGCTGTTGTTCCTCCAAACTCAACTGTGTACTATGATATCGAGCTTATCTCATTTGAAAAGGTCAGTATGTTATATTGGAGTGTAATTTCCAATTTCATCCTCAGCGCTGGGATTGCTTTCCCAACAATTTTTGGCATCCTTTTAGGAAAAGGAATCTTGGGATATGAACACCCAAGAAAAGATTGAGGCTGCCGGTAAGAAAAAGGAAGAAGGCAACGTGCTGTTCAAGGCCGGGAAATATGTGAGAGCCTCAAAGAGATATGAAAAGGTAATAATTCCCAAGAGATTCTGACTCCATTTGATTTGATAGCAAAGTAGTATTTGGTATGTATCTTTAAGTCGTGCCTCACATGGGGGATGTTGAACTCAGGCTGCCAAATACATTGAGTATGACACCTCTTTCAGTGAGGAGGAAAAGAAACAGTCCAAAGCACTGAAGATCACTTGCAACCTGAACAATGCAGCTTGCAAATTGAAACTGAAAGATTATAAGCAGGCAGAGAAGCTGTGTACAAAGGTTTGCTCAGCTGGATAATTGGTTTCTTTTAATTGCCTTTTCAAATAATGGATTTCATTTGTTTAATGAGGAAAGTGTGTGAAGGTGTTGGAACTCGAGAGTACAAACGTGAAGGCACTTTACAGAAGGGCTCAAGCATACACGAACATGACCGATCTGGATTTGGCCAAATTTGATATTAAGAAAGCTCTCGAAATCGACCCTGACAACAGGTGACTGCAGAACTCTCTCTACCTCCCTTTTTCTCTTCGACTGTTGAATATCTGGTTATAAGGTCTTCATTCTGTAATGGAAATAGGGATGTGAAGCTGGAGTACAAAGCTCTCAAGCAGAAGGAGAAGGAGTTCAATAAGAAGGATGCCCAATTTTACGGGAACATATTTGCTAAGATGAACAAGATGCAGCCATTTGAATCTAATGTTAAGCTCTAGTGTGGCATCTCCATTTTCCAAATTCTGAGGTCTGGTTCAGTTGAGAATACCTTCTTACATATGTTCGCATAAATGGTGCAGAAAACAGAAAACGGCACATAAGGAAGCAGAATCTATCGAGTGTTAATAGCAAGGCGGCATAAGTGCTATTCAACTTTTATAATTTGCTCACTAGTCTCTTTCTATTTTCGAAACTACACGGGATTTAGCATTCTTGAAACAATTGTATTGTTTGCCAAATTGCTGACCTATGTTCTAGTATCCTCGGAACATCTCTTCTGATTATGGATTACATGTTCGTGCCTGTTTTATAATTTTTTTAATTATTATGTTTTTAAATATGATAAACTAAAAAAAAAAAAGTGAAATACATAAAAGAATTTGAGGACACCATTTGGAGCGGGCAAATTACCCAACTATTGGATCATTGAAGCAATTGTGTTGGCTTTCGAATTGCAACTAAGTCTGTATGATTTCATTACAAGTGTAATTTGTTAATTTAATTAATTAAAGTAATTTATTTCAAGAGAATGCAAGTAAAATTTGAAAGATATGAGAAAGAACTCTCTAACAAACAGGGCTTAACTTTTAAACTAAAATAAAAAATGAAATCACACGATCAAAGCAAAAAATTCACAAAATTTCAGTCAATCCTAATTTCACTTTCTTGACTTACTAAAGAACCCTAGCCCTCGCTTATGCTGCCGTGTCTTCCTCTCTCGCCGTCGAAGTTCTTGTTAACTGTTTCTCTCGCCATCTCTCACTTCCTCTCTAGCCTAAGGACCCGAGGTAATTTGGCAATTTATCAAACCCTTTATCTTCTTCAATCTCCAAGCTATCTGCTTTAGCCAGGGGCCTCATACAAAATCGGCTCAAAACTCTCCCCAATCTAAAACCCGCCAAATCTCTTGAAGAATCTTTTGTTTTCCTTAGGTTACAGAAAGAGGACGGAAGAGGCAGTGTTCCCGATTTCTCTCGTAATCTCCACCAGAAAATCTATTAATTCCCACACTATTGTTGCATTTATCGTTACTTTAGAAAAACTGGATTGGGTCCTTTATTCACACAAGAAATTCTTCATTCTGAATAAGACTTCCAAAAATCTCAGAAAACTAAGCCAAGGTAAAATTTTATATTGTTGTTGTGTTTATTTTTTCAATATATACATATTTTTTTACGAGATATTATGTTCTTGAATCTTCATAATTTGTGAACTTCTGGTTTTGGGTTGAAAAAATCTGAAAAAAAAAAGAGTTGAAAATGGTATTACTAGTTCCAAATCAATTAAAACTTGAGAAAATAATGGAGCTTAGATGAGGAAATTTTAGATCCGTTTGTATTCGAGGTTTGGGTTGTCTTGTTCGAATCGAAAACTTTCGAATTAATCTTTTAAAAGATGTATTCGCACTTGTTGTTTGCCTGTTCATGTATGATGCTATAATAATTCTATGAGATATAATATTTAGCATTAACTTGGAGCATCATGAAGCTATAAAAACAGTATCTGGAAAACTAAAATCGAGAATAACACTTACAAAAGAAATAGCAAAACATAAGGGCCTCGTAGTAATTAGTTGCCTAGGCCTCGAAATTCTCGAGGCCGGCCTTGGCTCTAGGTTTGAATGTTGCTACACTAAATGTTTTGGCAGTGTAGTAGGACTAAATTTTGATAGAAATATATGGAGTTATTCCAAGTAAATGAAGAATGAAGCTTATTTCGTTCAAAAATCAGAATTGAATGACTAAAGCTCGAAGCTTGTAGTGATGGGAAAAATAGTTTGGTTTGGGCTTATGATTATGATATATTTGGAATGATAAATTATTTAACAGAGGGGCTGTAAAGATACAACATCTGAAGCTCTATGTTTCTGGTCTTTTGTCAATGCATAGCGTAAGTAGGACACCTTTTTTCCATGGAATTCACCAAAATCACATCCTTCTATTCGTTGTATATGTTTTTGTAATGTTGGAACACAGCTTGCACATTCTTACTTGATTTGTATAAAATTCATGATTTCCCAGTCTAGAACGAAGCAGGCCAGAAATTTTTATTGATAAGCAGGCCCCACAAAAATCTATCGAGGGCAAAAAAAGAAAAAACAGGTCATTGTTTTCCATTGATATGGGTCTAAGTCCAAACTGACATGGTTAAATAGAACTGACCCAAATTCAGATTTTTAAGTAACTTGTCTATTTTCAGTTAAAACTTAAAACTGACAATTTATTTACTGTAAGTAAACATTTTAAGTTCATTCAAACATGATGTGACACTAGATTTCACAAATATTCAGTTATTCACTTCAATCAACTCAATATTGCAACTCTTCAGAACTCACTCTGTTTTTCGTACTGTCATAGATTACCTGAGCAAGTTTCCATTGTCCGTACATTCATGGAGGCCAACGGCAACGGTGTAATGGTGAACGAGGCATCCAAAATTAAAAGTGAAATCGAATCTTTAGAGGCCAAAAAGTCCCAAATTGATCTTCGAATCTCTGCTCTTCGGGCACGACTTAATAGTTCAAATTCTAATGGTGTGAGAAAAGAACAGGTAACTGATTCCAGCTATTCACCCTCAACTGGGTTATCTTCCAATGGCCAATTGTCAGCCGATATGGTCTATAGATACAGCCGGCATTTGTTGCTTCCTTCTTTTGGAGTTGAAGCGCAGGCCAATTTGTTGAAGTCTTCGGTGTTGGTTATTGGAGCTGGAGGGTTGGGTTCACCTGCTCTGCTGTATCTTGCAGCTTGTGGTGTTGGTACGTAGTTGTAGTGCTTTTGATTCCGCACATTAACGATGGACAAGATTTTAGTTTTCCCCTTACTTTGAGTACTGTCTGATCTAGCTTATATTATGCTTGTTTTCTTTATGTTTGCGCTCTTGTGGAGTGGATTAATTAATGTATTGATTTGTAAAATATTTGCAGGTCGTATGGGTATTGTTGATCACGATGTGGTGGAACTTAACAATCTGCAAAGGCAGGTAAAAGGGGAAATAGGAATCCTAAATCTGGTTAATATTTGTGGTAATGCCACTGGTTTCCATGTTTTAGAAATAAGATGCTATGGAGAGAAACTGTGATTTTCCAATTTTCACATAATCATGAGGACTTTAAGATAAATGGAACTTAACTGTTTAGCTTAGAAGGTAAAGGTAACATCCTCTTTGTTTTTTAGCTTTATTTTCTTTTTCTTTATTTTTATAGGGGCGAAGGGGCAAAAGTGGGATTAAGTTGTCATGAAAGTGATGAATACAAGTTATTGTATTGATTTTTGTAGGCTGTTTATTGAAATTATGGGTTGAGTTATTCTAAAGGATGAATAAAATGTGGCAAAAGCATTTTCTTTTCCTTAGCCCCTGTTTGTCTACCATTAATCCAAAAAATTGTTTGCTACAGTAAGATTCTCCACCACACATTCACCCAATAAAATATTCTACACACAAATCAATAAAGTTACTTTAATTTTCAACCACACATTCTCCAAAAAATACTATTCATTACACTAATTTTCTCCCAATAATGGGAGACAAACAAGCTCTTAGTTTTGACCTTTTGGATGATCTGAGCTGACGCTTAAAATCCCACTGAAATGTTGTTCTGCTAGAGCAAAGTACAGACTTCATATTGTAACGCACTGCAACATAGTAATGTTAAAACATTTTTTATTTGCCCTCGAGAGTCAATTTTTTCATTTTCTTCAACTGAAAAATATTGGATAGGTGATTTGGGTCATTATGAAGCTCCATCTATTGATTTCGGCAACTTCTGTTTTTCAGATAATCCATACTGAAGCATATATTGGATGGTCAAAAGTAGAGTCTGCAGCTGCAGCTTGTCGTGCGTATGGCACTGTTCTGTGTTATCATTTTACTGCAATTAAATGCCATTTATTTTACCTTTGACCTCGCTTATGTCTTTAGGATTAACTCTACTGTTCAAATAGTGGAGCACAAGGAAGCATTCTGTACATCCAATGCTTTGGAGATTATGAGCAAGTATAGTTATGCAATTTCCTATCTATTTTATCTCTTAAGAGTTTTTTACATCACTTATTTATAGTGTCCAGCAGAGATTAACTTTTTTCTAATTTTATGATTTATGATTTAAAAGGTATGACATAGTCGTAGATGCAACAGACAACGCTCCTAGTCGCTATATGATAAATGATTGCTGTGTTGTGTTGGGAAAGGTAAGTTGTTTACTTCTCTTTTGACAGAAAAACGATCTTACACACACACACACTTCTATGAAAACCCATGCACTTAACATATTGGTCTGCATGTCGGAAAATATCAACGAACTTTCAACCAGGAAACACACCTAAAATCATGTATTGAGTAGTAGTAGTGTTGTAGTGATAAATAATTTCCTTGTCCAAGTGGAAAGGAGAGGAGCCTATTTATGCTCTAGTTTTTTTGGGTCGGACTATATTTTTTAGGGTCAAAAAATATTGAGAATGAGACCATAGTCATTTAAAAGAAAATACATACTATTAATCTAACTTCTCACTAAGAATAAAATCTGATAAGTTACAATCTTGGAATAGAACATTAGGCAACAAAACTGATTAAGGAAAAACAAGAACAAATTTCCTAAGTACTGATATGAGTGCCATAAAAATTAGAAGAATAGAGTAATAATGAACTGTCTATGGAATTGAACACAAATTTTCAAGTGCACAACATTGCATTCCAAAGTGTTCTTTGTGTGTGTGTGTGTGTGTGTGTTACACAAAATACCTGGTGGTGATTGACATCATGTTACATCTTTTTTTTCTTGGTGAAGGTTTTGCATTTTATTGATCATTCACTTATTTGTGCTTTTAGCCTCTAATATCTGGAGCTGCACTCGGACTTGAAGGGCAGGTACAGTTAATACAACATATTACCCCTTGTTAACAACAAAATCTTATCCATTACCCAGAATCCCAGTATAATTTAACATAGTTTCATTTATGTTTCCATATCTGTTATTTATTACATCTTCAATCTTTTTTTTTTTTTTTTTGGTGCAGCTCACAGTTTACAATTACAATGGAGGTCCATGCTATCGATGCTTATTTCCAACTCCGCCACCTACAACAGCGTGTCAAAGATGTGCAGACAGTGGAGTTCTAGGAGTAGGTAAATGGAGCATGAATGGTTTCACTTAATTTAAAGTGGTGGTCAATTCTCTAACAGTATATGTAATAGATAGTTCATTGATTTCTACCTCTTTGGTATAGAAATGCAACCAAAGACAAAACTGGTTGCAGAATCTACTGCGTCATAGAGTTGGCAACTGTTTAAGGACTAGATATCTGTAGTTGTGTAAGTTCAGCTTTTATTTGATCCTGCAAGCTAACATTCATTTTGTATTTGAATTCTTGTTTCGTCCTACAGTTCCTGGTGTTATTGGATGTCTTCAAGCGTTGGAAGCTATAAAGGTTGCCGCTGCTGTTGGGGAGCCACTTTCAAGGAGAATGCTTCTCTTTGATGCACTTTCGACCCAAATTCGTGTAGTATGTTCTATGTTCATTTCTTCTATATTTCCTTCAGTTTTTTAAATAAACCTTGGACTCGACTTTTAGCAAAAGGAGCAGATAGTTTCTTAATGATTTTCAGGCTTTTTGCTATTTAAGATAACTGTAAAGCAAAGCATCGTGTTCCATCAATTTTGTTACTGGGATATGTCAATATATGAATATGGAGTTTGGTAGGATAATTAGATGTCTATGACATGATCTGTAAGCTAACTAACGTAGAACAGTTTGTAGCTTATCTCCATTGTCTCTCACATTTTCATCGTGTTCGTTAATTTGAAGGGTCGTCAGGCATTTTTTTCCATCTTCTATGGTAATGATTTGGTGCTATTATATTCCTTAGGTCAAAATTAGAGGGAGATCATTGCATTGTGAAGCCTGTGGAGAAAATGCTATAATGACAGCACAGCAATTTCGTAATTTTGATTACGAAAAGTTTACCCAATCTCCATTATCCACGGTGTGTATTTCCTCTTTTGGATTATTCCTGTACACTTCTGCAAGCATTTCAAGCTAACTGATATGACAGGCACACCAATAATTCTTTCTGCATCAGAGCCTGAAATTTCATAAAAACAAATCTCTGTTGTATATATCATTACTCTGTTTCTTGATGAAATGGCCATATGCTGATTCGATATTTTGCATGTCATTGAAAATGCTAATATAAACAAGCAAGAACGGTGAATCTCGTTTGGTTTAATGTGCTTTGACTTTTCGAAACTGTTGCAGTCTCCACTGAAGTTAAACCTGCTTTCAGAAGATGCTAGAATAACGAGTAAGGAGTACAACGATAGAATCGTGAAAGGCGAAGCGCATGTATTGGTCGACGTGCGACCATCACATCACTTCAAGATTGTTTCACTCCCTAATTCGATTAACATTCCTCTTGAAAATTTGGAAGGGAGGTTATCCGAAATTTCCACATCCCTGGAGGAGGGAGGGAACAAGAGTGTTGATACCAGTCAAGGTGCTTCTTTATACGTTATCTGTAGAAGAGGCAACGATTCGCAGAGGGCAGTAGAATTCCTCCACAAGATGGGTTTTACTACAGCGAAAGATATTATTGGTGGCCTCGAGTCGTGGGCTCATGACGTCGATCCAAAGTTCCCTATTTATTAGTATGTTGGTTGCCCTCGACTCAGTCGAACGTGAAGGCTACTTCCTAGGTTTCGACCGGTTGATCCAGCAAATTATACTACACAGATTTTGAACAGTTCTTCATAGCTGCGTAGTGAACATGTAAGTACTATTCAGAATCCAATAATTGATTCTACTAATCTTTATAGAATATCTGGTCCGGGAAATGTGCTTGGATTTTTTTGAAGTTACTAGTAATGGAAATGGTATTTATTTCAAAACCACCATAGTACTTGGAATGTGCTTCGCTTTTCTGAAGAATGTTGCTGTCTACATGTCCCTTCAATAAATTCACATGAATTTTCATTCAATCTGCAATAAATGGGCTACCATCTAACCAAAAGTACATAAGAAACAAAATAATTATAAGACTCTAAAGGAATGAATGAGCAAAACTATCGAAACCAATTTTAGGGAATTGCAAAAGTTGTCAAGAAATTGTAAAAATCCGTAAGTTAGGGTACGTTTGGCAAACACAACATTTGTGGTTTGCCAATAAGCCACACGAGTATCTCCTTAGCTCTACTTATTCGGCTTATTGTGTAGGACAATTTTTAACTACACGATTGTGTGGTACTCGTGACTTATAAGTAGTCATAAGCATATTTGTCAAACATGATTATAATATGAGTTGTCACAGCATGATGATTCGACGCGATTCTCGTTTGTCAATTTAGTTGTGGTTGGAGGTTTTGTAATTTTTTTTGGTGAAAAGAGAAGAATGTAAGTATGTTGTTCAAATAATTTAGGTTTTAATATTTCTGGCACACGAGGGAATCGCTCGAAATCTATGCAAACTCTACTTTTAGACATCATAAAATCATAATCATAGAAATGACCTTAATCGAAATGCATATGCATTCATTAGCATGTGAAATTTTTCTCATTTTTTTTTTCAACTCTCACTCACTTTTCGTACCATTTTAAACGGGACATTCTACCTAGAGAATCCAATATTTAGAATGGATTCATCTCATTATTATAAATGATTTTCTATAATCATTCAATGTTTGTAAAGGTGGGGTGGCTAGCAACATCTACCCCCCACCCTCACTCCCCAAATGAGTTTTCCGCTTCTCAATATATAATGCTCAATTTCACATTACAAGTTACTAATTATGTCTATGAACAACCAATGTCCTTTGGTTTCAAATAAACATCATGTCTTGGTACTAGGATGGATTCATATTCTTGTCCTTTCACTCATAAGTTTTGTTTTGATTTGGGGAAACTTGAGGGTTTTTATCCCTCCAAAGAAAAAATTTAAATTTCGATCATGATTATTAATCATAACGTTATTTCTATCAAAACTATTATTTTCTAATTCTGAATGAATGAGTTACTCATATACATAAGGCAATTCGTACCTTCTTCATATCAACATAAGCGTACTTCATATGTTAAGTGTGAGTGCAAAAATGAAAAAAATAACCCACTCACGTTTGTGGATGTGCGAATCAATTGACGCCCCTAGAAATCTATAGTGCAAAAAATTGTTCTTGGTAATTGATGATGGTTGTTCCTAAACTAAAGTGGAGAAAAGTGGGTTTTCCTTTTTTAAAAGATTTTCCATGTTTTTCCAATCCTAATCATTTGTATTTTTTTCATTAGTCACTTCATATAAAAAGAACCCTATAATAATCATAATTATATAATAACAATATGGCATACATATAGGGCAGCAGAGCTTTATTCTTGCTGCTTCTTTTTTTTTTTTTTTTCAATTACATAATAAACACTTCTGAGAATCTGTCAAGAAAAAAATATTTTAAAATAAGTTAGGCTTGTTTTCTTTTCTAAAAACAAAATATTTTGTTGGGACCAATAATTTCAAAAGAATTCTAGTATATTTGTTCAAAAAGTTGTAGGATTAATGGATATACTAATCAATAGGACATCACTATTCACACAGTAACATCATGTTTATTATATAGTACTAAACACGGTACTCCTCGATAACAAATAAAATTTGGACATTTTTTAACCCCGTCCATTGCGAAACATTCCACAGCTAAACAGGCAAAAATGTCAAGAAATTTTAAATACAAATAGCCAGATACATTTAATTGCATGATTGACATTCTTTAATATTTATTCAAGACAGGTCTATAATCACTTATACCTGTTCAAATATACAATAATATGTAGTTTAACTCTTTAATGCAAAAGATCATTTTCAAAGAATCTTTCAGATAATCAAAGTCACTTTGATCATAAAGATCAATAATGGAGCCCTGATTAAAATAATCAAAGGCTGCAAATGCACCCAAAAAACTTGATTTTTCACTAACCACCTCTCATCAAATGATTCATAAATCTCTTAGGGGCATCTTTTCATGCTCCACTACTTAACCTTTTCCTGTTCATTTTATGTTTTATAAAATTTAACAATTAATTTTTTAAAGCCCTTAAAAATTCATTGAGTCTAGTCAGAATCTCACCAATGACAACCTGGGATTCCTTTTTTGTTCATGTATATACATACAAAAATATGTATGTATAGGCTGTAAATGACTGGTTCCAAGTTCCAGCCTTTGGATTATTCTGTGTAGAGTGAAAACAAGAACAGAAGGTTCAGTTTCTGGTTTGTCTCTGATACTTACACAGGTGCCCACAAAATGTGCCTGAAATTATGATAGACTAGAACAAAAGTTAAATCAAATTTATCATTTGTATTAAGACTTTTGAAAGAAAAGCGCCCCACTTATACAGCTGGTTACAACATAAGTAACTATCATAAGCCATAACCACCAGAAAACGCGATTTTAACACTTGAAATTGGCCCAGCAGCGTGAAAATCTTGAGAAAGATTGCACTGCATCTTCAAGATTTGACGTAAACGATATGATAGACTAGACAGTATTATACAATATATTTTCCTTCTTTAATCCTGTTTAGTTTAAACCATCAAGCAAGCCAATAAGTGCGACGTCGACTGCTAAACAAAGAATGTCCATGGAAAGATCAGTTCTCATTTCCATTAAGAATATCTTACATTACATAAGAGTACATATATGGTGCTGTTAAGACTTTGCACCAGAAATAAGCATATGCTTCTAGGATTATACAGTGGCTAATTGAAAAAGCACCCATAAAAAATTGGAAACGTGAATTCATCAATTACAATATCAAAATAAAATGCGAAGGACAGAAAAAAATAATTTTTTTCTCGAATTAGCATTTCATCGAACATCTTGTACTAAATTCTCTTTGTATTTACACAGCCTCTTTCTCCTTTCGGGCATCCAGTAGAGCATAAACAAATGGTGATCACAGCTCAACTTTCGTTTGGGCTGTTTGATTTGGAACTGCATAAACCAAGTACATATAAGTGACAATTTTTAAAACAGAGGAAACAACATTTTCTGATAATCCTAAACAGTATTTAATCCGCTGTAATGTTTTTCTGATTATTTCTCGTCTTTACCATGAAAGTTATCTGAACGAAATGCATTCTCTTTGACAGGATCCTGGCCAAAACCCATCTGAACAATGCTTTGCAAATCATGGCCACTGAATGCTGGAAACTGGAAAAAATGAGGTTGATACAAATATCAGATTATGTAAATTTGTATTTCTGCATAATTTATGGTGTATGTTCGATACATAGTACTCAACAGTATAGTGAACAACATTTTTTGAGTTGTTGGAACTATTGATTACCTGAGAAAGACTTTCACCAAATCCATCAACTGAAGACAATTGAATGCCTAGGTTGTGGGCATCTAAAGGGTCCATTGAATCAATGTTCAATGGACCCCTGGAAATATTGGCATCATGTAGTTGTACATTCTGCTGGAGTTGATGATTGTAGAATGCTGGTGCTGAGGAATCCAAAGGGTACATAGGTTGGGACAGGTTTCCATTTTCTTGAAACATCTGAATGGGCACCAAACAAATCATATTTCAGAAATTCCAAATATTTGAACAACAATAAACTTTGGGTTCGGCTAAATGAATCTCTTCTCTCGACTCCGTTAAGTTCTTTACTAGATCTACTCGAACAATACTCCAAACATTTGAAAAAGGAAAAATATATACATCAAGGTAAAATTTACTCACGTCCTTGGAGAGAAGATTTTCCATTTCAAAATCCAGTCTTGGATTTACTGAGGCTAATTTCATAGACAGGAACTGCAGAAAGTTTAGTACGAAACACCATTAATCCAACCAAAGTTAAAATCTAAAACAAAAACCTTACAGTACCAGCTTTTTTAATGGATTCTAGTCTACCTCAACTTGGCGTTGCAATGACTGAACATAGTTAATGATTTCATCAAGCATTAGAGCCTTTCCAGTCACCTAAAACAAGAAATTTTTGAAGGAATATTTACGGATGTACTTGATATAGTAATTTAACAAATAAAACATTTTAATTTAGCAAGCAATGCTGCAAACCTTATTGCAGCCTGGTACGAGATCCTGAAGAAGCTTCATTCTTTCGCTGATTTTTTCTCGTCGAACCTAAATCAAAGAACAATGAAGTCACGACAAAGTGATCGACAAGAAACTAAGCATTGTTCTGAATAATTGTGGGTCCGGCTAAGTATGTCTACCAGGGAATCTGATCTTATCAACTACCATTACACTATGGAGATTTTATTAAATGATGCAATGAATCATTGAAGAACTTGTCTAAAATGCATACTCGTTCAGCTAAACTATGGCTGTCAGTGGCTTGACCCCTTCTTGCTCTAACATGAATGTAATCCTTTGGTGGCTCAGGGGGCTTTTGATTACCCTTTTGTTTCTCATTTTCATCCTCGGAACCATTAGAATTCTCCTTAGCTTCCTCCTCTGTTTTAGCATCATCATTTTCATTTTTGCTAATTTCTTGAGGCTTTGATCGCTTGGTTTTTGCATAGTTGTCATCTTCATATCCCTGAAATGAAAAACTTGTTCTATAATTACCGCGTTTTCAATTATTTCACACTTCAAATAGATTGTGACAAATTCGACAAAATATCTATACCTTAGCTGAAGTTGATGTATCTTCCTTGGGCTTTCCTTTAGAAACAGCTTTCCTTTTCCTGGAATTCAGTTCATTTGGGGTTTTTAAACCTATTTCTCCACTTGGGATTTGCTCAGAAACAGAGGATTCCTCATTGGAATTGGCACCTGCCCCAGATAATTTTCTCCATTTCTTATCAACCATCCCGTTGAGAGACCTAATTTCCATCTGTGATTGATTCAAATTCTTGTTTTCCACTGGAGATCCAACTTGCTTAAGAGAGGGAGTGCTCAAAACCCGGGTTAAATTCCCACTCCCCATAGCATTGTTTGAGTCTAATGGACTTGTCCTTCCATTGAAACTCCGGCTGCCAAAGCACGAAAACTTGGCCGCCCTCTCCGCGAAACCTGGATCACCAGAAAGTGTTGGCAGAGGAGGAGTCGGAGGCAGTGAATTCCCCAAATGACGCGTGTTAATTTGATCAAGAATTGGAAAATGCAGCTTAGGGGGAGACTTTAAGGGCGTACTGAAGCAAGAATTGTTGGTACTATTATCATTAGTAGCCGCCGCCATGGAGGGGGTGGCGGTTGTTACAGTAGGCGGAAACCCGCTGGAGTTCCCAATACCCAATTTTCCAATCAACTCACGGAGGGGAAAATCATTTGAAAAGCTTGAATTTGAGCTTAAAACTGGCTCAAAATGAGTAAATTGATCAGTACAAGTCTTGTCCCAATTGGGGTCAAGAAAAGATTGCTCCGCATTGCAATTCATTCCATTCCAAGTGGTTTCAAACTGCGGTGGCGAATTCCAGTTTTCAGAAATCACTCTATCCATCAGGAATGAAAACCCAGATGAAATTCAACAAAAAAAAAAGTGATTTCTTACAAGAATGAGCTTAAACTGTGAAAGAATTATGATGTTCTTAATGCATATATAAAGACAGAACAGAAGTTCAAATAAAAGGTGAAGCAGAAAGGGGAATGAAATGTGCGGTGAATTGCGAATACAAGAATTGCAGGAATAAATCGGGAAGGAAAAATATTTTGTTTGGGCAAGAAAAGGAAAACTGAGAGAAAGGAAAGGAAAGGAAAAGGGGAAGGAAAACTGAACGGTGTGTATGAAGTTATATAGAGAAAAAGGAAAAGGTTTTGACATTTTTTTTTATACAGAAATTCTCTGTGAAGCGTAGAATGTGGTGGAAGATGGAATGGTAGGGTAAATGCCGGGCCTTAAACGTCAAAGCACGAAAATGTCCACCTCCTCTCTTGAAATTACCACTTTGTAATTTCAAGGCTTTAAAAAATTTTAATATCTTAAATATAAATTATATGAGTCTATGTTTGGCAACCAATTTATAAATGCTTTATAAATTTGCAAAATCGTCAATAAATGTCTAGAACTCTTTTCGTATCTGAATCTTAAGGATCGAACCTTACCCTATTATATAATAGAACCTTTGGCAAGACTTTATCCTCCCACATTTCGTTTAGGAGTCAAAGAATGTCGTCACCTATTGCTAATAGTCTTTCTCCGAAAGCCTACTAAACAAGTCATCCTCCCCTCTCATTTTCATTTTAACAACTTATTTTATAGTCTGATCGGCAAGATTTCTCTTTAGACGAATCAACATGCTTATTGTGGTAGGTGTCTTTTCTCACAATAAGCCCTAGACGATTAATCCTTACCTTCACAACATGCTTATATATATATATATATATATATATATATATATATATATATATATATATATATATATATATATATATATATATATATCCCTTCAAAAATCTTTGAACCCCCAAAATTTACTTGACGAGAAATCCATTCTTGCGAACAAATATAACCCCTACACTCACCCAGAATCACTCTTTCATGTGTATCTATCAGTGGCGCCGCTATAGCGCGCTAAAGAGCATAGCGCGGTGAAAACGCTCCGCTTCGAGGTATTCGCGTAAAAAAGTGGTCAACCTTTTTTGTTGACCCCTATAGCGTGCTATAGCAAGCTTAAGCGTCGCGTAAACGCGCCTTATCTCGCTATAGTGTGCTTAAGCGCGCCTTATCCCCCCTTTTTTCCCCTTAAAAAAAATCTAATTTTTTTATATAAAAATATATTTAATGTCTTAAAAATAATTAAAATAATATTAAAAATACAAAACGAATTATAACGTTTATTCTTCGCATTGATACGCTTAAACTTGTGATTCTTGATCTCGACGCTACGCTACGCTTTACACTATTTAGAACATTGGTATCTATACAAGATTCAAAGTAGACAGGTCGAGGTACCCAAGTAGACTCCAAGAGGAAAGAGGTGTGTATGTTGGGTTCAATTCTTCTTTGTTGGGCTAGAGAAGTAGTTGCACGTTTTCTAGTGCAAAGTCTTGACAACAACTTTCATGCACCTTTATAATGTAAGACATTCTTAGTGAAAATGAGAATAATGTTTCTACGGCCATTTTTTGTTAACTAGTCGACATCGTATTTAATTTGTACATTTGATAATTTAAACTAAACAAACCTTAAAAAAAAAAAAAAAATCTTATCCCATGTGCTTGTATTTGGTTTGAATAAAAATCAGATTTTTTAATAAATTTTGATAAAAGTTGATTAACGCTTAATTGAAAAATTGTAAAACCGATAAAATGTTTGACTAAAATTAATAGTTGAATTTGACTTAAATTTTAATTAGGGCATGGTAATTTTACATGTTTTGGAAAGTTTCAATCATGCTTGATATATGCCAAAATTTGACAGTTTGTCATGGTCAAATTGTCAAAACGAAGTAGTTTTCCCTCCAACAATTTTTGAAAACGAAACCACCATCAACCACGATGTACACTTTAGAGTGTACACATAGCATTTCTCGGAAAGTTTTAACACCACCAATATGTATTGTTGCAATGCTATAAAATTTATTAAAAAATCGTTTCTTCATTTATTTAAATTATAATTAAAAGCAATTACAAAATTAATGAGATCATAACTTACGTCAGGCTTACGTCCCCATCTGGGGGTACAAAATGAAAAGAATTAACTTTGAAAATTTCGTGATATTTTGTCTCTTTTGTTCATAATTTACTCAAACAATTGTTTTTTGTCCTCGAATTTCACATTCTTTTACTTTTTTTCTCAATTCTCAGTTTGCCTGTAAATTAAAGGATGGTAATATAATTAATAATGATTGAGTCAACAGAAGTTGTCCGTTAAAGTCAAAGAATAATTAAATAAATTTTAAGTAAATTATTAGACGGTTAATTTTCAATTATTTTTTTGTGCTAGGCTCACATGAAATGCTTTATAATATGAACCCTTTTGCACTTACTTGTTGGAGAAAGTTTAAAGAAGCCCTCCATCTTTTTAAAATGGTTAATTTGGTCCTTATTTCCATAAATTCCTTCTATTGACGTGCATAATTTGAGAATTGCTCCGAAAGTGTGGAAGGAGAATTTTATTTTCGCAATTATTGTATTTTTCAAAATAAAATAAAATTTGTTGTTCAACATCTCGAACTAGCCATCGCCGAGAAGAAGATATTGTCAAAACATTGTCAACTACTATGAAATAGATGTAGTACCAACTTGGTAGAAATCCAAAGTCTTTATTTGATCCCATGATGTGCGATGAAGATCTATTTCATTGCAGCTCTTTATATCAATTTTTTGTAAAACACTGGGTTGGCTAACTATGTCATAACTACCTCCATATTCTGGTGAGACGTGAGTACAATTCGATAATGAATTTGATTCGATAATTAGAAAATTACAATAATAAATATTTTTATATACTTATGTTATCTGTTATTCAATTAAAATTTCAAGTTCAAGGGAATTTTTATACTACGTACTTCAATTATCACAATATCCCATTGGAACGGAAGTTAGCTAAAACATGTCCTGATAGGCTAAATTTGGCAATTTCGAGTAAGTTGGTGCCTTTTTGTAGTTGAAAGAAAGTTCGATGGCTTTTTCTAAAATTTCCCTATTTTTTTCTTTCCTGATATGTTTTGGTTTCGGTCAATCGTTGCATTAATTCAACCCGGTTTAATCGGATTTGGTCGGATTTACATTTTAAAGGAAATAACAACGTAGTCCCTTATGATTCTTATATTTGCAAATGAAGAACTTATTTCGACATTTCCTTTGCACGTTTAGAGGACTCGCTTGCAAATAAAGTAAACTTAAGATCATTAAATTTATATGAGACACTAATTGGGTTGAAAACAATATTTCACTAAAATGACGTTCGACGGCTATTTTTTTTGGGAAGGATGAGTTTTTGAACATTAATTTTTTGAAAAACCTGTGGTTTAAAAGTAGGTGAAAATTTTGAGTTTACGTGAAAAATATTTTAATGTGCAGTTAAAAATAAGTATGATGAAAGAAGAATTTTCAAAGAATGATTATCAAACCGGAGGCAAAATTAATTAAATAGATTCAAAAACAACTTTTGAATTTCGATAATTCATTTTAATTTCTCAAAAACCATGTCAAAAAGACTTAATTATTTTGTCATTTATAATACTTATGCACTAACTTCTAGAGCCTATACACCGGCCTATAGCTTCAAACATGATCTTAGTCTATTTTAATTTTACTATTTTATAGAGCCAATACTATTTTCTTTTCAACTAAAGTTTCCTTTGCATAATAAGCAAAAGACTTCATTCTTGGAAGTTCGTTTATAAGTACTCTCTTATTTTGTTCTGCGTTTGGTGAACTCGACATCCAAGTCAAGTTTGCTGCGAAACAAAAATCGAGTCGCGAAGGAAATCTTTGTTAGATCCATGATTTCTTTCGAGTAACATACGTTGAATTCATCAAAACAATGTCATCAAACAAAAGATTCATGAATCATACAAAGATTATTAGTGACTCAATTAATTATTGAGAGATGAAATCATATATTCTATGGAAAGGTCTTGTCCATGTAGAAGATCTTATAGAGATAGCCATCATTAAAAAAATGATTAGTTTACAAAAAATATGAAGGATTCATTACCTCTGCAATCGCTTCTGATAGCATAATTAGGGAAAGAAAAGGCTAATCAGTCAAGTAATAAAATCATAACCGATAAGTATATTTCTCAAAGTAACAATCGACAAGAAGCTAAGCCTTTCTTTAATGAATTCCGTATCGAGCATCTGAATCATTTGTTGAAACGTGTAAATATTTGTTATATCTATAAATTACGTGATATGTATGCAGTAGAGGGAGTTATACGTTAGATGATTGAGTATCGATAATGTCAATTTGATTGGACCGATCAAATCAAGTAATCTCTTCTTGGGCTTTATTAATCTCTTTTTGTGCATATGAAAAGAAACGAAAATAATAATTCATTTTAGAGATAATTCGGGGAATTAACACAATAATAAATACATGATTAAAGACCCATTTAGCAGGACTTTTAAAAAGTAAAAAACAATTTCATAAGTTTTTTTTTGAATATGTTTAAATAGTTTTTTAGAAGTGTATTGTTTGGTTACAAAAGTTTTAGAGGAAGTTGACATAAAATAGCTTCATAGGGAATCTTTTCTACGAAAAAACAATAATTAAAACAAAAGTCATGCCAAATATGCTCTAAATAATATTATCCAATTTGAGCAAGTTTTCAATTCAAAAGCAAAAATTGTTGGAATTGATCAAATGTTTTCGATCCGAATTTATCATCCAGGAATCAATTGGTCGTATGATTCTTTGATAGAAAGAGAAATAACAAAAAAGGGTAGGCAATTGAATATTGAAGTCTCTTTTCTTTCTTGAATTTTAAGATAAGCGCGATCGAAATATTCGTTACTTCCTTTTCTCCTGGAGTAGGAAATAAAATATAATTTGGGGACTGATATGTGAATATATTTTCCAAATTCAAAATTTATTCTTCTTTGAAGAGTGATCAAGAATGAAAGTGATTAATAACCCAGCAGCATACGCTCCTGTTTGACAACTACTATTTAAAAACTCTTTTTTTACATATTTTTGTAAAAACAAAAGTCGTGTCAAACATGCTCTAAAGAATGTTATCAGGTCTGTTCTCATGCCCACGGTGGGAAGTCTTATAATGCTCACTTGGAGGGAAGTCAACGTTGGGTTCTCACATTTGGAGAGAACCCAACGTTGGGTTCTCCGCCACATCAGCAGGTGGACAATCTTATTCTGCCCGCCGTAGGCAGGAGAACATTTCCAATAATGTTATACAAGGTTGAATGTGTGTGTATGTATGTGTGTGTAAATGAAAATGATCCAATTTGAACAAGTTTTCAACTCAAAAGCAAAACTTGTTGAAATTGATCAAATGTTTTCGATCCAAAGTTATCACGCAGGAATCAATGTTCGTATAATTCTTTGATAGAAAGAGAAATAACAACAAAGGGTAGGTGATTAAAGTATTGAAGTCTTTAAGTATTGAGGCATAAGTTAAGAACGATTGAAATATTCATTACTTCCTTTTCTCTCAGAGTAGGAAATGAAACTATAATTTGGGGACTAATATGTGACTGCCCTTGTTTGAGACCCATTTTGAGTTAAAAATGTATTTTGAAATAGTAATTTTTTGAGAATGTGTGATTAAAAAAAAAAAATCAATTCACGTGTAAAATTATTTTATTGAAGAATGTGTAATTGAAAATGAGTTTTGAAAAAATGATGTTGAAACAAGGGATATATTTTCCACACTCAAAATTTCTTTTTATTCGGAGAGACGGAGAGTGATCAAGAATGAAAGCGACTAATAACCCAGCAGGACACTTAGCCTATGTTTGATAATCATTATTTGAAATAAATCCAAAACTACATATTTACACAATAAAATATTCTGCACGTAAATCCAAATTTTTCATACATTTTAATCATACATTCTCCTAAAAATCACTATTCAAAATATTATTTTTGTGAAAAAATAACCATCAAACAGGGGCTTAAAAAGTATTAAAAAATTCTAAAATTATATACAATATACTTTGGATAATCATACAAGCAAAATATATCATTTGAATTTCTAATATTTATTTATTTGGAATTCACGTGTGGAATTGTATATCTTCGACAATGACCTTAGATACTTGAGATCGACTTATATTCATAAATTAAGCTCGATTCTAGCTTTTGCACACGGGACTCATTGGTCAAGTTGAACAGTTCACGAGCCCACGAACATGCTCATATTTTTTTTAAAAGAAATTAATAAAATAAGTCAAAAAACGAGGCTCGTGAAAAAAGGTTGCCCAACCCAACACATAGCTCTTCCTAAAACTAGTCTGAGTCATAAGTGGATCGAGTTGAGCTCGCGAGTCTGCAAGCGGCTCATCCGTTGGCCCCCCTACATCTTATTACTATATGCAATCAATCTCGTTGTTTATAAATTAGAAACATTGTCTAATCTTAGTATTTTTCATATAAGGCCACCTCATATCTTTAATTGTCTTCAAAATTAATAGTGTACTTACTACTTAAAGTCTCATTTGTATTTCTATACCTAATCCACGTTACCAAATTGCTCAACTAATTTAAATTACCTTTTTTTAATATATTAAATTACTTTGTCTTTCAATAATAATTAGATATCAATTAAACAAAAAAAATGGCGTTTTACTCCGTTTTAGTAAATTTCACATTTGGAATCATCTGAATCTCGAAGAGTTTCTACAACGTATAATCCCATTCCAACGACTCACAGAATTATCTCGAATGGCACCACATTTTGGACAGCTTGCAACAACGCGCGTTTACGCATGATTTTCCAAATAAAATATTTTGAGTTTTATTAAATTCTATTTATTTTTCTTCTCTTTTTTGCTAAGATAGACAGTGACAAAATTGGTTACATGTACAAAAAAAAAATTGCTTATGTTCCCTATGATTCTATCATAAATATCAAAATCTGGTTGCTGTCTCATCTTTTCTTCATTAAATAACTCAATATTAAACAATCAAAACTGACTTTTTTTTTTTTTTTTCCTCTTCCTCAACGTTAAATCATATAATAGAAGCTTAAACTGTAAAAAAATAGTAAAAAATTATTACCAAGATTTTAGTTTAATCTCGCCCCATGTCGTATTTGTCGAGATACATTTTTTATCAATCGAAAGTTTTAATACTGTATTATATCAATTTACCTAAAGAAGAAATTTACGCCGATCCGATAAATAAAGAGGGGTCGGCAAGGTTGAAAACTAGTAAAATTTAGTTAAATATTGCGTACTAAATCTGGCAATGAATTGAACTACTTGACAAAAATAAATTTAATGATGGTTAATTTAAATAAAAAAATTTAATTCAATTTCGTCCTATACTAAGGTACTTTTTATGAAAATATTTTTATATGATCTAAAAAAATAAGAAAAGAAGGGCAAACCACATTCATTGAATCTTACGTATGTATCCAAAAATTCATGCGAAGACAAAGGAAGCTTACCTCTGAACTGTTTTTCCGTATATAAAATATTTGTTTGATTTCTTGTTTTCTTCTTTCGTCATATCAATTGTTTAGTATTATCTACAAAGTAAATTATAAATTCTTGGAAAAGTTATAATTGAAATAACAAATACTAAAATATATTCCAAAACTAAGAGCGTGTTTGATCCCCATTTTTATTAAAGAATACATTGGAAATAGTAAATTAATCGAGAATGCGTGGTTAAAAATTAAGAAAAAAATTGGGTTTATGTGTAATATTATTTTATTAAAGAATGTATAGTTGCTTCTATTTTTTGTAGAATAATTTCACATCAATTTTCTATAAAAGTTAGAGTAATGTTACTTGTAGTCGCTCACTGCAACAGTTGTCCTATGTAGCACACACATGACATGTAGTTATTTGATGCATTAATGTGGTAATTTTTTACTACATTTAATGCATCAAATACACACTTGATGTGTGTGTGTCAAATAGGGCGACTGCTGTAGTGAGCGACTGCAAGTAGCATTATTCTAAAAGTTATTCTAGTCAGACAAATCATTTTAAAAAAAGTAAGCGAATTCTTAATATCATGAAAAGTCTTTAATTTCTTAAAAGCCTTTCCAAACAAGCCCTTATAATCTTATAACCTTATCCATACTAATTTGTTTTTTGAATCTCCCTTGAATTAAAATTATCTTAATATTAATTATTCCAACACATTAATTTTTGGCGGTGGCCTTGTCATGTAGTCATTACAACATATAGCAAGCAAATAAATTTATCAAAGCATGCAATGCAGAATATCTTTGCCCTTAACAGACACAAACAGATGGCAAAGAAGAAAAATAATATTTATTTTAATTGTTTTGAATTAATATAATCTTTCCCACGTCGTTTTCATTGTCAAAAATCTAGTTACTTCATATTCTCAGTAAATTTAACGATGAAACGAAAGGAATGAGAAAAAATTACAATCAAGCTGAATGTACAGTTTTTTTTACGGTCCCCTCACTTGGGGGTGGGATCCTCGATTGTGGGTCCCACCCCCATGCGAGAGTGCTGTCAAATAAAGTTGTAACTATAGCATGGTTCAAAAAATTATTCATATCATAGCTTCTCTCAATAGTTAAAAATCTAATTATTTTATCGAGAATAAAACTCAATTTAGTGATATTGTATAGGTTTAAAATAATTTATATTTCTTTAATATAATAAGTAGCTTTATGTTGTGCTGGTGGAGTGCTGCTTTTATATTTTTTGGCCCTTTCCTATGGTTTACATGTTACTGAAAATAATATATAGTAGTTAAATTAATTGAATTGTTTTTGTATGGATTAATTAACTTCATTATTTTATTCAACGGTCCATGTCTATGCTCTCCTCAAAACCGCCGGTTTTGTGAAACTAGGTGCCTGACCGTCTCGTGTGTGAAAAATTTGATTAAAATTAAGCCCATTTGTCTACCATTATTTCAAAAAATTGTTTGGTACAGTATGATTCTCCACCACACATTCACCCAATAAAATATTCTACACAAAAACTAATAAAGTTACTTTAATTTTCAACCATACATTCTCCAAAAAGTACTATTCATTACTCTATTTTTCTCCTATTAATGAGAGACAAACACACCCTAAGTTAAAATCACAAATTAATTATAATCACGCATTTTTTTTTTATTTCACCACCTTTTAACGACATATTCCATCAATTTTTATCAAAATTTATTGAAACTCCGATTTTTTTTACTCTAAACTACATAAGGACAAAATATGTCAGGTGGGGTTGGTCAGATTGATATTTAATTATTGTCAGGAAAAATGACATTCGCCCTTGTTTGAGCCCCATTTTTCACAAAGAAATAAAATAAAATGGGTTTTGTAATAGTGAACTTTTAGAAAAAAATATAGTTTAAAAGTAGGGAAATTTTTTGAATTTACGTGTAAATTATTTTTCCGGTAAAATGTGATTAAAAACGAGTTCAAAAGTAAATAATTTTTTGGATAATGAGGCTCGAATAGGAGCTAGTTTGTTTTTTTCAATTTTCTCGTCTTGACATGTTCAATGCAATCAACTTCAATTTACACCGAAAATAATAAAAGTGAAAATTATAGAAATTAAGAGGTTGTTCTCTTCGTACTTCAATTTTGAGTTTTGAATTCATTTTTGATTTTGTGTTTTGAGTGTTCATTTTGAGATTATTGAAAACGCGTTCTTTTTGTCATTTTGAAAAATTATTTTCAAAAATAAAAAAATGAAATTTTTGGCTTGATTTTAACTGAAAACAGCCAAAACGACTTTTTGGGATTTTCTATTTTCTTTGTAAATTTTAAACTCGTTTTTTGAAATTCGTTTATGAAAATAGGTAAGTAAATGCATTTCGGTGTTTTCGAAAACTGAAAATAACCTGAAAACAATAAAGAGAACAGACCCTTAACGATTTTAAGATTTCAATTCATAATTAAGAGTTACAAAATTTTCTTTAAAAAATTAGATAAAATTAAAATTTTAAATAATAATAATATAAAATTAAACTAACATAACCCCAATTCAACTACTTCCCATATCCTAAAATCATTCCACCCTATTCTCCCTTTTTTCATTCTTCTTCATGAATCACCGCAACGTTGTGTCACCACTACTCAGCCTAGCAAAACAATCTTGTTGTGTCAAACAACATCGCACCAATTGTTGAAAAATGGTTTTAATACTAGTGAAATGGGTCAACTTTGAGCCCAAATTTCAGTGGGATCTGCGCCTTAATTTCAACGGGGCCTAGGATATTCACGTTCTACTCCGTAAGAGGATTAACGTGATATATTTATTTCTCGAAAACCATTTAGTATTGAGTGAAATATTTAATGTCAAAGTAATCCGTTTGAAACACGAATTTGATTTATTAGAAAATTCTCATACACTTGTCCCACGTAGGAAAGTTATGAAATTTTGATGTGGTTTATATAATGTAAGGTTGGGAATTGAGTTTGGGCCCCAAGGGGTACTAATAGTGTTTAGAAGGGGGGGAGACCTATATCCTATAGGATTCGATCCAAACCTCACATGCGCGCGCCACCGCCGCCGTCCGTTCGATCGACCGGCTCGGCACGACACGAGCACGTGTCCGGTCCGTGTGCGGGTGCGTCCTTGTACTATATTATCTTTTTGGACAAAATTTATTTAATTTTTGATCAAATTGTAATTAATCAAATTCTTGGATACTTAATAAAATTAATTTTTTTTATTAATGGACTTATTTTCGGGTAATGATTTTGGGTGATCCGTTAACCGACAATTTGGTCCGTGAACCGACTAATTACTGAACTTTGCTGTCTATTCGGTTTTTGGGCTTGTCCAAACAGTGACGACTGTTCTGAAGTGGCTTGAAGGATGTTCGAATGGCCACGAACAATTCTATAAATAGCCAACCCCGTTGCCAAAATCGTTACACCATTTTCATTGCTATTATTCTCTGTATTGAATCTCATTCTCTCTCTCTCTCTCGTTGATATTATTTTCGAAATAAATACACTTCATTGAGTTCACTAGAACTCCTGTAGATTGCTGTGCTGCTTCCGTAGGAGACGAAATTCGTTCTATCCTAAGAAACGATTGCTTGATGCCTTAAGCACCTTTTGAAGGCAGCAAATTCGTTTTAAGGAAACATCGTGAAGTCGGTAGGCTCAAATTTAATTTTTTGATTCTGTTGATCATACCGTTATGCTATGCAGATTTATTAAGGTAATTATGTCAGATTATTTGAAAGGAAATACTCCAGAAATAACACCAATCCCCACTACCCAGCCTTGTACCTCCACCGCCACGTTGTGCCGCCACCACTCAACCTCGCAGCATTGCTGAGTTGTGCCACCACCGTTCAGCCTCACATCACTGTCCTGTTGTGCCACTCCACATTGCACCAACCCCCACCGTCTGTTCTCTTCTTTCACTCTCTTCTACTCATCGACGGTTCTCTTTTTTCACTCTCTTCTACCCATTTTTTCTTCCTCATCGACAATGTTGACGCAACGACGAATCTATTGCGCTGAACAGCCGTTGTGAGTAGTGAACTGGTCGCTGAACAATGCTTGAGTTCGCCATACACAACGCAATCGGGAGTTCGTCGCACACAGCTGTGCGTTATAGCTTTGCGCGACAATGAGTTTGTGGTGGTGATGGTGGTGATCGTGTGCAAGGCACTCGTGACTGATGTCGGGGTGTTTGGTGATGCCGCGATCTAGCAGAGATGATGGTGCGGAGTTTGGTGTCGGGTGGTGTTGTGGTGGTTTTGTACTGATATGGTGGTGGGTTTGCATTGATGTGGTGTGTAGTGGAGGTTTTGCACGATCTGGTGAGACAGTTTTGGTTATGGTGGTCGTCGTGGCAGTGGTTTGGTGTTTGTGGGATAAGACGAGGTGTTTGTGACCAATAATTGGTTAATTTGTGACAAATAAATAATATATTACACAAAAATGTGATTGTTACTCGCAATATGTTAAATTGTGATTGAGAAATTAATTGTGACCGGCTAATTTGATAATTTGGGATCATTGAATCAATTGTGACCAATAAAAAATTTGATTTCGTGATCGATAAATAATCCGTGACCTATAAAAAAAATTATTTGTGACCTATAAATTTTTTGATATGTGATAGAGAAATAATTTGTGACCTATAGAATTTTTGATTTATAAACGAAAAATAATTCAATAATTTGTGATCTCAATATATTTAATTGATAACATATTTTTTAATTAATTATTTCATAAATAAATTTAATAATATCTTATTTTTGAAATAGTAAACCTTATTTTTTTAGTTTGAAACGAATCATAGCTAAATTCTTAGATACGAATTTTTCCCATAATAAAATAGCTTGTTTTAGTCATAAATCATTTATTGGGCTAAAGCAACTAACACAAAGTGAGAGATATTGGGCTGGGTTGGAATTGTCCATATGTTAAAAGTTAGCCCAATCTTTATGGGTTTAGCTGAAGCCTTTTTACATTGGCCTATCTACGAAGTCCTAGAGTTAGAGCTTGTTTGACAACCATTTTGGTAGAAAAAAGAGTTTTGAATAGTGATTTTTTTGAGATTATATGGATAAAAAGTAGGAAAAATTATTTGTATATATGTATGAATGTTTGATTGAAAATGCCCCTTAATAAATTATAAAATAAATTAAAAAGTATCAAACAATCACTTAGGGGATGTTCTCTTTGTATTTTGAGTTTTGAATTTATTTTTGATTTTGTGTTTTGAGTGTCCATTTTAAGATTGTTGAAAATACATTCTTTTTGACATTTTCAAAAATTGTTTTGAAACACCAAAAACACATTTTGAAAATTTTGACTTGATTACAACTGAAAACACCAAAAACGACAAATTTGTCGTTTTTGGTTTTCTTTGTAAATATCTAACTTGTTTTCAAAAACGAGTTTTCGAAAATAGGAAAGTGAACATGTTTTCACTGTTTTAGAAAATCGAAAATAGAAAACGGCTTAAAAACGGTAAAGAGAACGGGTCCTTAGTTTTTAAAGTCTAGTCAGGCCCAGAGCCCATGAATACCCCTAGAGTGAATGGAACAAACCTATGTATTTAGTAATAGAGGAAATTACACGTACACCTGGAATTAGATTTTCAATTTCACAAATAAGGTCACAAGTTTAACATTTCAAAAATCAGGTTTTAATTAATAATTTAAAAACATTTTTTATTTTTATTTTTATATCTATATACAATAAAATAATTTGACCCAACCAAACCCTAAATCATTTGAACCAATTCTTCTGCTCCACCCTCTCTCCTCCCACCACCCGCCGCCTCCATTTCTCTCACCTCTCTCCATAGCGCCACCTCCTCCCACCACCACCGCATTCACTACCCAACCGTTTCTTCCTCACTATGGCGAAGGCGACGGCGACTCCACCTCACGACGGCGACTGTAGGTGAAGGGGACGGCGACTCTACGATTTTTTTTCTCCTTGTTGCTTTTTCTCCGTCTGATCTACATCTGCATCTCCCTCTCAACGAAGTTGTCGACATCCTCACGTGAGGCCGAATCTGAATTTCTCTCTCTCAGTCTCCCTATTCCTCTCCTCAACAGATCTGGATCTCTCTATCCACCATGCTCCAGTCGTCGTGCGTGCTTCTCGATGACTGTAGTGGTGACAGCGTGGATCTAGTGTTTCTCCGCTGCTCATATTTCATTTCTGTCGGCCTTGAATTTTGATTTCGGCTTGGTGGTGGTTAGCAAATTCTGGTGGTGTTTGTAATTGGGTGGTGGTGGTTGTGATGTGCGGTGGCATGGTAGTGGTGATGTTGGCGGTACTGGTGAGATTGGTGGTTGTGGTGCGATGGCGGTGGTTACATGCGACTTATTATTTGGTTATTTGTGCAATACGAAGTGTGGATCTAAAGTTGGTGGTTCTGTGTGTGATTTGTGCGTTTGCTTTGACTGTGCGTGTAGCGATGGGGGTCTTGGGGTGGTGATAGTGGCGTTGGGAATGGTGCCGCTGGTGGAGGCGGTGGCGGTGGTGAAGCGATGGTCACAAATAATTTGGTTGTTCGTGACCACTAATTTGGTTAGTGGGCGACCAATAAACGATATGTGACTAATGAATTAGATAAAATGTGACCAACACATGATTTGTGACCTAAAAATTATTAATTTGTGATCAATAATTTGATAAATTGTGACCTAAATATAATTTATATGTCAATTAATGTGATATTTGTGAGTAAATAAGTATTGTGACTTATAAATTTTGTAATTTGTGATCGATGAACAAATTGTGTTTTTTAAATTTTAAGTTGTGACCGATAAACAAATTGTGACCTATGAAAATTTTGAATTATGACCTAAAATTTTTAGTCGGAGTTGGAACACTTGCCGGAATCGGAGCAGTCGCGGGAACAAAGTGGCGGCAGAACGGTCATCGGAATAGTCGTCGGAACGGTCGTCAAAGATCAGTTGTGATCGGAACGGTCGTCAAAGATCAGTTGTGATCGGAACGGTCGTCAAAGATCAGTTGTGATCGGAACGGTAGTCGGAATAGTCCCCTGGAGCGGTGAGGGTGGTGGAGGTGGGATTGGATAATTATATTATATTAGAATTAAATATTTGATAATAAATTGATTTAATAATTCCTTATTTCATAAATAAAAAATTTAAAAACCTGATTTTTGAAATTTGGAACTTGTTTTTGTATTTTTGAAATAGTGTAAAGTAAATACTTTAGAAATGTATTGTTCCCATACTAATATGGCTAATATTGAGCCGGGTTGGACATGTCCCTAGGTTAAACAATTAGCCCAATCTCTACGGGTTACCTCTAGCCTTTTGTATGGGCCTATTAACTAATTCAAGCCTTAGTTTTTAAGGTCTGGGAAGGCCCAAAGCCCATGGATTCTCCTAGAGTGAATGGAGCAAAGCCTATGTATTTAGTGAAATGGCTTGGGATGTAGACAGGACCAACACGACTTTCCAATTATTATTTTTTTCTTTATATTATTGTGGTCGATTTAATTTTAAGATTGATTTCATCACTTTTAAAACTTTGAAAGGTATTTTTAAGATAATTTACTAAAATAAATAAAACTGAAGGTAATCGACAAGAAAAGGGCAGGCCAAGAAAGTGCGTTCAATAACTTGTTGTGCCTATCTGTATCTGATACATGTTTTTACTTTATATTATAGGTTGACAATTATTTAATCTCAAATATTTGTCGAGAAATCCGGTCAAGAACTTATATGCATTAGGTAACAAAGTGGAGTTTTGGAATTTTTCCTTACAGTTTCTACTAATTATCTTTTTGTTGTACCATGTCCAAGCTCGATGGTAGTAGTTGAGTATTGTCTGCGGTTGTTGTTGTTAACTGTGTTTAAGTCACATTATTTTGGAAGAATGTATTTTGGAAGAGTAGATTGATAGAGAATGTATGGTTGAAAAAGAAGGAAAAGTTATTGATGTGATGGAAAATATTATTTTATTGAAAAATATGTGGTTGAAAATGAGTAGAAGAATGAGAATGAAAATTTTAAAGTGGATCAAACAGGGACTAAGGAAACACTCAAGGATCGAGTGATCCATTCTTAACTTTTCAAAGAATGCTTCATCACTGGTTGTGAATGATTGATTTTTTTCAGTCTTTTCGATCTTGATTTTATATGAGCAAATCAAAAAAAATTGAGAAATAGTTACATCTAATTTAATTCGTACTCAATAGCTATGAAATGATCGTCTTAGGGGGACCTTTGTCGACGGCACCCCTGTTACACTCGTACTCTTTGAAGATTGAGAACCAACTATGTATCATCTATATAATACATTAATGTATTATATACTTCATTAATTTGGTCGTTTAAGGAACCACACATAATAATGACTTACAAAGTAGATCTATTTATCATAAAGAATTTCGTAATTCTCGACCATTCTTCACCTTAATTGTTATTTAAACAAGTAAAAGTTTTGTCTTGTCCAAGTGGGGATAGCATTTCTCTTCTGCTTGTCTATGGAGTTTTGGAAAATTCAAATATCTCAGAGATAAATAGAGGTAAAAATTTCCCGAACGAATCACACTTTCATAGAAGTTAGGATTCCATCAATGAGAAGGGAGTAGAGAAAGCTTGAACCCACTTGAATTTAGAAAAGAAATGTGTTTGCTTGGCACAAATTTTGAAAGGGGACAAGTTTATCAACCCTATAAGTACCCTATTCTTTGAAAGAAAAATGTCAATCTATTCTCGATGCAAGTACAAACTCGACTTGTCATCGCAACCTCTTTTCAATATGCATGGATGAAAGTCATCGATGATCAAGTAAAAGTTGCATATTTGTATTTGGTACTGCCACCCCATGTAAACTATAAAATCACTACATTCAAGAGAAGACAAAAGAGCTCACATAACCTGACACGATGAAGAGAATCGATATCATCAAGAGATTTACTTTAACGAATTGCCCGTGCAGCTCCCAAGGTCCCATGCCTCGGGACAGTCTTTTCCCTTTCTTAGGTCGGCAATTCCAAAACAAGCACACACACTCGCTTATGGTTAGGATGCTACACAACATCCGCATATGATAACACCATTAGCACACTCTTCGATAATATATATATATACACGACCTAGCTATAGGCAACCTTGCCGGAGATATTTGAATTGGTGGAGGATATTAAACGAGTTAACAAGAAATGAAAAAGACGATGCAATGAGATATCCAGCAGCACGATCGGACTCGTTTTCCACAGATTCTTTTAACTCCCTTATCTTTCATTCCATAAAAGCTATGATGTTGAGATCTTTCATTCCATAAAGAGGTTTCTTAGCCTGTAACGTAATAGGTTTCTTGGTCTCAGACTGTGTACAACGTAAGAGGTTATCGTAGATTAGTCAAAATTGCAAAGTCAAAGACAGTTCATTGGAAATCTAAGTTTGACTTTTTTAGGCTCTAGCATTAGGGCTTGTTTTTGTGCAAATCTAGGTAATGGGGATTAGAGATCGAAAAGAACCAATGGGCAAGATCCATTTAAGAATCCGAGAACCAGTGGGTAGATCCATTAAGATTAGTTCATATTTTTCCAGGTCTTAAAGAGGAGGAGAATCGGAAAAATGATCAACAATCTTCATATATTTTTCCAGTAAAGATCGGAAAGGCTGGATGTAATTTAGTTTTTGCCCACCTTTATATATATGAGTATGCCATTATTCACTCGATCTGACCGAATTATACATGTTGCGGGAAAAATGTGTTTAAGGGTAAATTTTTTTTACCGTGAGAACGAGTAGTTGGACATGAGCGCTTGAAAAAAAAATAATTTACATTTTAGCCAATGAATTTGGTTAATTTAGCCGCGAGTTCAATTACGCCTACATTAAAAGAGGTAAAGAATACTCAGTAAGCTCCCATGCTGCTGAATAACATTATTCTACGTTTTAATTACACACTCGAAAATCACTATTGAAAATTATATATATATATATATATATATATATATATATATATATATATATATATATATATATATATATATATTTTCGAAGAATGGTCGTGAAGAGGGGTAAGTTTGAACACATTGAAGAGGACAAGTTAATACTAGAGGTACTTTTCAAGATTTTGCGTGGAGATGGGAAAGCCATTTCTTCTGTCTCTGTATAAATACTTGACACTGGAATATACACTTCTGGGAGACAGATGGGGAAAAGCATTGAATCACTCTGATAAAAGTGATCAAGAATTTACACCAGATAAAGTAAAGTAAAGCAAAGCAAAGAACACCTCTTTTGTCCTTACCCACCCTACCCCCTACCCCACGCCACCTTACCTCTCTGTCTATTTGTCACCTACTGTTTAAACTTGGGTATTTGGGATTGTTGGTTTTTCCCCCTTTCCTTTCCTTTCCTTTCTTTTTTTTTTTTTATTTCCCCTTCTGTACACTGCTGCAGTAGAAGAAATTATACTACTTGTATATAATAAAATTACGTAATAATTTATATACAAATGCGTCAAAAAGAGTGAGAAAGTCTTTTTAATTGGTTTAAGAAATTCTAATCATATTTCACTATATCATTTGTACGTGAACTATTATACATACGTTGGAGAAGAAAGTTGCGTACCATCCCAACCTCAACCCCAGACACCAACCCTACCCCCACGCAACCTCTTTAGTCCTTTTACTAATTTTTTATTCCACTGAAGAAACAAAGAAAGGACACCACTTCAGCTGATTTTTCTCCCATTCCCCTTTAAATTCCCCGTGCCCACGAACTGGAAAGCAACAACTAATAGAGAGAAAAAAAAGTTATTACAAATTCTCTCCACCTTTCCCTCTAACAAGTCAATTTCATACATCTCCAAAATTCTTGAACATTCTTCATTTACAAAGAATGGATGTAAGTGTAAGCTCTATTTTTCAAGTAATTTGCAGTGTAGTTTTCAAAATTTTATGACTTTTTTATGCTCTTGATTGTATAGGAATTTTACTTTCGGAGGAGCCATGTTCCTGCTTTTGGTAGCTGGGATTGCAATGATGATCTTCCATTTACACAGTGCTTTGAATCTGCAAGAGAAGCTGGGGTTTTCCAGTATAGCTACTCCAATGAAGATCCGAATTTGTACGTTGCCGGAGATTTGTACGAGAATGATGTTGTTACTCCGGCCATGATTGTTGTTCCTCGCCGCCGAGTAAGCCCCTGTACCCCACCTCACCAACCTCACTTGCATGTTCTGCACAATGTTAATTATCAAGACTATTTTTCTGATTTTTATAATACAGGCAAAAGGAGGTTATCCCCAAGAAAAAGAAGCGAAAAAGGAAGCAGCAGGATTGGTGGTGTGTGACTATGACAGTGACATGAAAGCACCACCATCTCCTGTCACGGCAGCCCCACCACCAAGACCACCACACAAGGCGGTGGATGAAGATTTATACAAGATTTCGCCGGCGCTCCTCCGCGCACAGACCAAAAGGGTAAGCCCGCTGCACCCCCTTCCGCGCCACCCTACCCCTGTGAAAATCTACATGATTTTCCATGTTTAAAGATTACTTTTTTATGTGATTTTTGACACAAATTTTGTCGAAGAAAAAAGATCATTGAAAGCAGTAACAAAGATTAATATTCTATTATGGGACCTTCCACCCTTGTCCCCCAAAGCCACAATCTTTTGCTTTCTCTCATATATTTATAACTTTGTTCAAGGAAAGCAGTTGCTTTTAGGCTAAAATCTCAGGCCTTGGACTTTTACATTAAACAATCTGATTATCTGCATTGTCCCAGTCTTCACTTTTTTTGGGTAAATGAAAAGGTTTAATTATAAGTAACTATATTCTAAAATAAACATTATTTTATTAATCGAAGTGAAGAACGAAATAGTTACATTAAAAGAGGATATGTTTCTAATCAAAAAAATACTTTTAAGCTCTGTCAAACACGGTGTTAATTCTTAAAGATGCAACTTAAAGTTTATTAATTTGTTGCTTTTTCTTTTGCTGTGCAGAAGAAGGCGTGGGGTTTCTTTTCAAGCTGTCTGCTGCCAGCTCGCGTCTGTTGAAGATGGTGAAAAGCTGATGGGATTCAGTAAATATATGCAAGAATGTGAGAGAAATTTTAATTACTGCTTTTTGATAGCGTGCAGAGGCAAGAAATTGTTGGCTCCAAGAAGATAATTAATCATTATCATGTGATAATGATAATGATAAGAATTAACAATCCTTGTTGTAACGACTGTTTTTGAATATTTTTTACTGTTGGAGGGAACATCTTTGGAATTTTCGAAATGCTTGTGAAAAAAGTTGATGTCTCGTATTCTAATTATAATGTTTACTACTTTACTCAGGGCCGGTCCCGAGAATTTTGAGGCACTAGGCCACTAATTATTACGAGGTCTTAAACATAATTTTCTACAAGCAAAGCAACACTAATTTTGACAGTCTATCTCATTGTTCAAAAGAAATTCGTGAAACGGCCCTTGAAATTGTGTTAGGTCTAAGGAAATTATTTTTTATATCTTTCAAGCTGATTTGATCTCTTTAAAAGATTGAATGAATTTAAATTTACAAATTCTAGTTTGCTTACGAAAATAAACAAATACACAAAGTCCACAACATACACTTTGGCCGATGAATGGTTGCTTCAAGATCTAATTCGAGGCCGAATGAGTAACTCGTACGGCATGGACTGTTATTGTAACAGTAAGTGTGCAGATGGTAATCTGATAGCAAATTGAAAAGATGGAACTAGATTGAAATTCAAACCATTTTCATAGAAAAAATTACGGTTTGCGTCTTAACGAATTCAAATGCTTTGGAGAATTGAAGATTCAAGATTGAATGAGAAATCCAAGAAGCTTGGATTACGAAGAAGAAATGAAATATTTAATGTCCCGTGTCGGTAAATAAACTATGAAAAGATTTAAATGTAAAAAACAATTAGGTGAACAAATAATGTTATAAATTATACATTTTTCTTTAGAGGCCGGAGGCCCTAGGCCATTGCCTTAGTGGCTTTACCCCAGGGCCGGCTCTGATGACCTGTTCAATATGTGCTCGATGCATATTAGACCATTTCTTCGTTAGAAGTAGGGAATAATATTTGAACTTGAAAATCATTTGCTACTTTTCCCAATATTATCAAGAGAAAAGCAAGCAAAAACTGGTGAGATTTTGGTTAACATTATGCAATTTTACGGGTTCGAGGGCACGTTTGGTTAGACGTGGCCTATAAGTTAGGCTGGGATTTGCATCGTCGCTCGGTTCTACGGGACCAAATACTGGTTGGATTACTTGAATTTGTAACTACACATGTTGAGTGATTGCAAAATTATGTTTAATTTATCTACCAATGAAACAAGATGCTTACATTGGTGTTCATTAGATCAATGTATATCTTAAAATGCATATATTTGCGTGTATTTTTCTCTCTCCTGAGAAGTCTTTTTGCAGCGTTTGATTCAATGGATGATCTTGCCAAGTTGCAAAATCGAGATGATAATAAAGCCTCGTTTGAGAGCCATTAATTTCTTGTAATGTATTATAAAATAGTATATTGATGAAGAATGTATGGTTAAAAGGTAAGGAAATTTTATTGATTTGTGTATAGAATATTTTATCGTGTGAATGTGTGACGGAGAATGGCACCGTAGTAAACAATTTAAAATTTTAAACCATGACAAAAGGGGCTAAACTAATAAAGAGTACTCTTTCTTTTAATTTCTTTACAATTTTGTCTGTGGTAGAATACTGTGTTCATTGAGGTTCTGCCTGATTTTGCAGCCTTGCAGCGTAGCCTTTGAGGAGATGCCCTGTGTAGATTTTTTGATTTTGGCTTTCTTGCACACGAAAAAGAAAGAGGGCAATTTGGGGGGGGGGGTTGGTGATAGAGAAAATTAAAGTAAACATTTATTTATGAAATCAGAATGAACATGTTTTTAAGGTAATGAAGCCATAGCAACTTTTCTTGATACCCAACATTCTTTTGGTCAAACTTGGTTTCAACTTAGCTAATATTTAACAACAGTCTAAATGATAACATTAAATTATAAACTCAATTAAATAATTCATATAATTTCACATTCAATTGATATACTGATGCTCTAACACCACTTGTGCAATGCATCATTATTATAAATATTTATGTTTCTTTCTCCCTTCTCTCTCTCTCTCTCTTTTATTTCCACCCTTTCCCTTCTTCCGCCTCTTTAACTTTTTTATAATATAAGGAAATTTTCCGATGAGAGACATTCTCTGGGCCTAAGTCGGTCCTTACGTAAGAGGTTCTACGCCCTTGGAATCTTAATCCCATCCACTGAATCACTTTCATTTCATAGGAAATTTGCTTGCTTCCCAATATGTACAAGCAATGATCATGTGAAAAGATTTCGCAATATGCCCCCATTGAATTTATTTTATTAATTTACAATTAAAAAATCGAACCGGCTTGTGGACAGCTCGACTCAACATGTTTTGAGTCGAGGGTGACTCGGCTCATATGAGCTCATGGATGGCTTGTGAGGCACACGAACTTCGGGGCCGAGTTGAGCCCATATTTTGGGGGCACGAGCTGAGCTCGTGATTATAAGGGTTGAGCTGATTGCCACACCTAGAATGTCTTATGCAAGTGTTTCCATATCTAGTACTCTCTCTAGTTGTTGATGTTGCTCTTGTTCTCTATTTTTCGTCCATATTTCCTTCTTCAAACTTTTTTCTCAGCAGATACCAATTATGTTAATGCCTTAATCACATAATTCTGTATATTGGGTGAATGGAACAAACCCCAGACCCTGCACTCGGACGAAATGATGAAATTTTGGTTGTTCTAAGCTGCAATAGATTTTCATCTGGCCAACAAATATTTGACAAGATTGCTAACTAGGTGTTGATTATTTTATATTTCTTCGGTTTTATTTAGTTAATTGTTTTTTTTCCTGATGTGCACAAATTATGTGATCAGAATGAATGGAAAAAAGATGGGTCTCGAAAGCAACCTTACTCCGTACATTTTAGGAATGGTCGCCCCTGGTCTTTGCTGCTCTATTCGATTCTTGGAAAAATCCAGAAAGTGAAATACCAATTAAAACAATTTTTTAACTTGTAAATGCTTTTTTTTTTGAACAACTGACGTGAATTTTGTTACTGGATCTTGTATGCTTTCTTAGACTCTTCCCTAAATACATCCCCAGAGTTAATCCTGTTTCTCCTTTTCTTTTCTCTATACAGGAGAAGTCGTGTATATCTTCACTATTGTGACTACGTCGTCGTCAGCTCTGTGACGGCTCCATGGTTTGTAGTGTTTTTGTTACTTTCTTTAAAGCCCACTTAATATAACAGTCGGTCTTATGAACTCTGGCCATTAAGTATGGTGCATGCCAGCCATGTTATGGTAGAAATGCTGCATGGCTTCTGCTAGACTTGTCCAAGATTCACAGGACTGCAATGCATGCAACTTCGGAATTTCTGCATCTGTAAAGCACCTGAGTGATGCGTCTGACTCTAAACATTGTTTATTTGTGTTATTTTATATACAGGATGCCTGTTATCTTGGGAAACAAGGATTATACTGATAGGTGGCTAAATGATTCTTCATTATCAAATCTTGATACGATACTCAAATCATATTAAGGGCTTGTGTGGGAGGGATTAAAATCAGATTAAAATTGAAAATATAGCCGTTATTGTTGACTTTTATTAGACGAGTGAGGTCCAATAACGGCCATATTTTCAATTTTAATTGGCTTTTAATCCCTCCCGAACAGGGCCTAAGAGACATTTGGTAAGGGCTCAAACCAAAACTCACAGATGTAACTTGTGTATCAGTTTCAAGGGACAGCACGAATTCCCGTGAAGCGAAACTAAGAGGAGCTTTCTGCAGATGCCAAGTTATTTGCTAGAGAAACAGGTTAAGTGCAAGTTAAGTAAGAAAGAAAGGCAAGGGTGTTGACGATGAACAGCCAACGCTTCTTACTTCAGAAAAACCTAGTAACTTCTCTCATGATGCCTCTGATGGATTACGTGGTGCTCATGTATATTGGCATATGGAGAACATGACCCGATCTCTGGTTTGGTTTAAATACATGTTGTTTCTATCAAAATAGCATAGCTGAAAGGAAAAGGAAATTTTGTCTAGATCCTGCTTTCTTCACTCTAGTTATGTAGTTCATGTGCAGGCCCATGGCTTTCCTTGTGGTCTCGTTCTCCTTTCACGTTGACTGGAATCACCGAGGTTGTGTAAAATTCGATTGGTCAATTTCTTGGAGACTGAGATTTTTCTCTTCACCAGCTTTCTCTCTTACACACATACACGCTGTGGTATGAGATTACCAAGTTTCAAGTATAACTTGGTCTCATACAATAATAGACATATCAATTGCTAACATGTTTAATTTAACATGCAGCAGTACACACCTGAAAGCGAGAAGTTATATCTATAGCTCATGATACAGGATATAGAGATGCATTCTAAACTAAAATTTTCCAGCAATCCTCAAGCAAATTGGTTAGAAAGATTTTATTCAGTCAGACACTACCAAAGCAATTTAAAAGATTCCTGAAACCAATATCCCTAAATATAAGTAGACTGAATCATATGGAGAGAAGGAAAAATAAGATACATAGTTGTAGTAGCTTAGTTCCTGAGCAAATTAAGAGAAATACAAGAAAAATCTGATCTCCTCAAATGTTTTATATAGTCTTATCTCCATAATCCAAAGGAGTTGGAGCGATCTTGGAAAGAAACTAACAAATTTCCAGTACAACTAGTTCTCCATGCATGAAGTAAAAGTCAACCGTAATCCTTACACATTTTACTTGGACTTTCTGATAATAAGAGTCAAGAAACTACACTTGAATAATTTACTACTTTACACAATAGAAATAGGAGACTTGACGAAGATATAGGAATCGTGTTTTGAATCACTGCAAGCTAGCTCAAAAACAAGGATGAATATTGGAAACTTAATGTGCAAAATTAAGAATTCTCCCAGAAGGATAAACAAGGTTTAATGCAGAAAGAAAAAGGGGATAGCTACTTGGTGTCCTATTTGTCTGTCTCAAATTGGACAAAATTCACTTAAGTAACTAATAAATAAAATTACTCAAAACCCAATGCAAAGGAAGTGATCACCCAAAAATCGCCCAAAAACCTTTCACAACTGTCTCCCTCACAACTGGAACTTCTAAAACTATAAAACAGCTAAAGAATATTACAAGAAAGGTCAAGAATTAGTCTATAAATGCCACAAGTGAATTATCTCAAACCTTATAAGAAGTATATGGTAAGATTACACATTATAATGAACAGAGTTTTAGTTTGTTTTCCTTAGAATTCATCTGGTATTATTTAATCCTCCCAAGCAACAAAAATTTAATAATACAAATCAACTGCCATGTAACAAGAGTGGATGAACTGCTAATAGTCAACGAGGGAAAGAGTTTTCATCAGAAGCCCCAGTATTCTTCAACACTAGCAAGAAATCCCTAGTTCCACCTAAATGAGTTAATCTAAGTGTTAATCATTGCATGTCTCCCTATGAGATATAAAATGTCATCAACAAAGAGGAAAACAATTTAAATTGATGAAAATCAAAATAATGAGACTTCTCAAATAACTCCTAAACCTATGTTAATATCACCTTGTAGAATCTATGTCGACCATAGACAACTAGCATAGAGGTTGGTCTACATCCATCTAAAACTCAATTGACCATGAGTGGCAAGAATGTCTAATCTAGTTTATTTTTCCGAAGTTATGTTTAACCAATTCAGAAGAACCCTCATACAAACAGAACCAAAATAAAATGACGAGACTGCCTAAGCTGGGTCACTGTCCTGAAGTTATTTTTAACCAATTTGGGAAAACCTTCAGACAAACGGAACCAGAATCATATGGTAAGACTGTCTAAGATGGTTTATTGTTCCAAAGTAATTTTTAACCAATTCAGGAGAAGCTTCATTCAAATGGAACCAGAACCAGAACCAAAACCAAAGTTAAATGAATATAGAATTTCCCTTGCAACAGGTAATTTATGAGTAACAAATGCAGGAGTTTTGAAGCCATCCAAAGATCAAGTATTTCAAGTAATTCACCCAGTTCTGTGTAACTATAACAAAAATGCTACAAAAACTATTACACTTCAACAAAAAGACCCGTAAATGCACGTAATTTCATGATCAAACACTACAAAATTTTAGAGAATACTCAGTAAGCTCCCCTGCTGCTGTTCAGAATTGAGCCAAGCGTTCCCAAAACTGCAAATGCCAGAAGTGGGCTAACATCCAGTGTATCAAAAATTGGAGGGATTATATTCCTAAAAAGATTCAAGTACGGATCGCATAGGTCCCGAATTGCAGATAGCGGCTGCCTGTCCCAGGGAATATTAGGAAACCAGCTGAGCAAAACCCTAACCATCAGAACCCCGCTGTAAATATCCAGCCATTTCGCCATTCCGGCAGCTACCACCGTGAACGGCGTGTTCAAAGACCCGGTAGGGACGTCCTTAATCGCAGCGAAAAATGCAGGGCCAGCGGTATAAACCAGGGGTGCTTTCAATTGCACGGCCAAGTTTAGGAGTCCGCAGGCCAAGAATTTTGAGGCGATTAGGGCCGTGGCCAAGAGAGTTGTTAGTGTCCGAGTCGACCCGAAGAGCAAATCATGAGATGGGTTTCGGGTTATAGGAGATTCTATTTCTGGGTTTGCAAGTGGTGCCGAAACGGAGGCCCAGATTCTTGATTTTGAGGGTTTTGGGTATAGGGAGAAAGAGAGGACTTTGGGTTTTGAGAGGGCAGGAAGTAGGTGGCGATTATGGGCGGAGGGGTACGAGAGAGCAGTGGGGGAGTGGTGGTGTGAGAGAAGATTGATGGGGTTTCGGAGGGTCAGGGTTTGAGAGGCCATGAGAGAAGAAGCCATTTCTCTCCTCTGTTCTCAAGAGAAGGGGACTACGTTGTGGTAAGGGGTTAAGATGAGCATTTCTTGGACAATTAGTGCTACAATCCGTTATTGTGTCCCATTTTGTGTCATTTTTTCAAGTTTCCGATTTAGGTCAGCGTCCCTCCTTTTTGGGCTCATTCTCTTCTTTTCTTACCAAACACAGAGCTGGGCTGCCTTGGGCCATGGGCCCATTTTCATTCTTACTTCTTCAACCGTTCTCTCTCTTTACCCCTCTCTCTCTCGCTCTACCGTAGTGCGAGTATTAGTATACACACGCATCGACTGTATGCATAATCTCCACTTGTAAATATTTATCATTGCAGCTATGGCGGAAAAATCAAACCTTGAAGCCAGTAGAAGAAGAAGCAATATTGAAAGCATGAGATGCCCACACTGCGCCGGCCCCCTTTCCAAAGAGATGGTAAAAATTATTACTCTTTATTTTTTCTAATTCTCTATTACGCAGTTTCTCAATATTGAATTTTCATTTGCAGGAGACCAATGAGTGGACTGTTCCGCCGCTAATTAGGGATAGCTTTTCTATGGTATGGCTTGTTTGAATAGTAAATTTATGCATTTTGAGTACCTTATTAAGCGTTTCTGCCAAATTTCTTGCTGATTTAGATAGGATCGGCTGTTGGTGGCACTGCGGGGGCCTTTTATGGCTTCAACCATGGTATGCTAGCCATTCTATATACGTATAATTTCTCCATTGTTTTTTCCCAGTAGTTAAGTCTTCAATTGTTGGTGTAGCAAGCATGGTTTCTTTCTTCGCTGTCTTTGATGAGTAAACAGTAATCCGATTAATAAATATAAAGTAAAACAATGAAATCAGAATAGATACCGGCAGGCATCTGACTGGCTTTCTGCCATCTATTCCCTTGGATAATGTTATTCTTCAAAACTTTCATATCTTGGTATTTGTGTATGAGCATTCTATTCCACTTGGATGTATATCATGTGTGAAAGATCATAGCCTCCAGACTGACTTTATACTTCCTTTGTAATTTTTCTGCAGCCATGCCAATTGTTCAGAAGTGGATCAAAGGACCTATGTGGTTGCATTTTCTCATTGGTGTAAGTGCTTCCAACTCATACTCATTTTCCCCCCTGAGCCTGTAACTCAACCTCCTTTTTGAACCATATTTCTCCTTATCTTTCCCTTCTTTCTTGGTTTATAGGAAGTGCGTTGTTATTGTGCATATGCCATTGCATGCGTAAATTAGTTATTCTTTTCTATAATTAACTCCAACTACTCTCTAAAGGAGCATGATACTAACACGAAGCTTACTCTGCTTGAATGTGGAATATACCATGAATTAGGTTTTGAGAATTGATATGGGTGAGGGGAGGCAGGTTTGAGAGGATATTTGGTGTGGGGAAAATGCTTTTGAAGTTTAAATAATCTGTTGTGCTTAATCGCTTCAAACATATCATATTTGTAGTTTCTCTGGTGAAATGGTGAATTTCCTTTTGAGGGGAAGTTAGTATTCAAAGTAGAACCTTATCAGATATATAGGTGTATTCTATTGATTTGTTATGAAGATGCCTTATTCTTCAGTGTAAGAGCAGAGAGGTATGACAGGATAATCTGAAAGTTTCCTGGGACTGGATAGTAGCAGTTAGATCCAAGGCCGGGGGCCTTGTAGTTGGAACTTGATTTTGCACATTTGTTTATCAGTCATTGATCATTATATAGAGTTATGCTTCAAGTTGTTTCTTCTTACATTTGACAAGATATAATAATAGTTTTAATCCTGAAGGTATCTCACTGGATATTAGTAGAGGAAGAAGATCTAGTTGAGTTGGTTCCTTGTGTGTAAACAAGATAGGGAGAGTACAATTGCTATGTCGCTTCATTTTTCAAGATTAGGTAGCTTGTTGACATTCTTTTGTGGCAGTCAGTGGATGATGCTCTTTGATGTTTATTATTTTCTATTTAGTTGTCTTTAGTCTTTACATAAAAAGATACAGGAAGGAAGTATTGTTGGCATATATACACCATACATGCATTTTGAAGATGTATGATCTGGAAATGTACTGTTCATAGGACAGTGAACTGACCCTTTCATTTCTTTTGCTCAGATTAAAGTTAAGGTTCTAGTTTTATAATAGTTGAATAAATGGCTGTATAGGTTGTAAAATTTTCTATTTTTTCAAAATTATCATACGAGTCGAACTATGTCATTCCGAATTTAGAGTATGTCTGAGAATTATTTATTAGCAGTTTAAATTATAAATAGATAGAAATATGTGGTAGATAAGTGGGTAGTACTTGTTTTTCCTTCGAAATGTGTGAATAAAAAGTGAATTGAGCGTATATAAACAGTTTATAATCATGAGCCAAACATACGCTTAGTCTCTGTTGTTTTTCCATTTTCATCCGTGTTTTTTTTTTTTGGTTTTGTTCTTATGTCACAACCTTTTTGCGGATTCAGGCCCCACCTGTGATTGTCTTCTCTTCAGGTTGTGCTGGGTTGGCAGGTAGGAGTTCTTTCTAGAATGTCAATTCTATTTACTTAAATTATGTGCAGCTCTAAATATCTTGCAAAGCACCTGGCAATCTGAAGAAATAATGCTGAATTGAATTGATAAATATAAGAGAGTAAATTATTCTGAAGCACTTCTTGTCAGAGAATATGCCAGTGACCTACTACAGCATGGTGCCTAGAGAAATAAGTTTACATAAAACCCCACTTCTCCTATCTATCTTACAAGATTGATACGTCTGTAGACATATTTGATATTTCTCTTGGAAGTCTTCTATGTTAAGACAATCCCGAGTTGGATTAACGAAATTGATTGTCCCAGAAGCATGAGCTTCGTATAAATAATGTTTTTGCATGAACGAAATCTGAATTTAAGGGGATTCAATCCTTTCTAATGTCTTCCCTGATGGACTTGAATTTGTGCAGGTGGTGCCATTCCAGCCCTAGCTCAACTTGCATTGTCATCTTATCATGCGGCAATGGCATCTTCAAGATCGCCACCTTCATCGTCGTAGGAGGAGAACATCCTGGCAAAATGATTACTTTATACGCGCCTCTCTTTGTAAATTAACTGATATGAAATGGGACATGTCAAATATCGAACTTCTTCAATTCTGTCGCCCTCGCTTCCATTGAGAAGAGGGAAGATACCACAAATCCAGTGCCGTCCAAGAGACATATAAATTTGCACCCGCTAGCTTTGGCTGCACTTATAATTTCTGTACCAAATTTTTGTTCATCAAGAAACCAGCTACTCGAGAATTCCGGATTTTGACACAAAACTCTGTTGGAAAGAATCAATGGTCTAAGGAAGAAAGACGTAATTTGTCCATATAAAGTGAATTATTCTTGTTATAAATTTGCAACTTATTCTACGCTTTCTGAATGGAATGTTTGCTCCTTTCTAGCATGTTGGTGTCCTTTGAGCAGTGTTTTGAGTTTGGTTGAAATCAATACTTTCTTGGACTAATAAATGGGAAGGAACTCATTTACCTCTTTTAGTTGCTGAAATTTGTTGTCAGCTGTGTGTAACTTTCTACCTTTTCTTTAGTTTCAGAACTGATCTCCTATTCAGAGCGTTGCCACATCAGCGTGGGGATAAAGTTCAATCTAGTTTTGCACGTAATGTGGAAAATTATTTCTCAAATTGCATTTTGAAGGTGAATCTTGAATAAAAAATGCTTATTAAGAGCAAGGGAGTAATAAAAAAAATTTAGTACTCCCATAGTATTGAATTTAGTACTATTGTCACTATTTAATTGGCGTTTATTATTTTTAATTGATAGGAGTATTGAGTTTTAATTCTTTGAAGCACTAGAAAATTTCATTGATTTGATCTTCACCATAGGTTAAAGAAAAAGATTTGAAGTATTAGTCATTTTTCATCATGATTGCACACAAGAAAAAGATTACGTGGAATTATAAGTAACTTTTTCTGACAATTTATTTTTTTAGCTAAGAAATTAGAATAAACAAATGTTACTTGGCATCAAAATAAACATAAAAATATAATTTTAAAAGGTGGTTGACATATGAAAACTCCCGCGAATTCCTTCTCTATCAAGAATACCAAACCCTAGCCCCTGTCCATGTCTCTCCTTCCAAGCTTGCTGCAGATGGCAATACCCAGAAACAATCCCTTACCTTCTCCCCCAAATTTCCCAACAATCCCTTCTTCCATCTTCCTCTTTGTGATCCACAGAATAAATCTTAAGCAAAGCATAATTTCACTTCATATAAATTCTAACTCAATCATATTCCTCAACACTACAAGCCCAACAAAATATTACTTCAACTAAAAGTTCTCGTCCAAAAATGGCCTTGGAACAAGCCCCAATGGAAACACAGTTGGTCCTTTCAAAGTACTCCAAAAGGGTAGTTTTGAAATCTGTATTAGGCCAAAATGATGGTGGTGTGGGGTTCATTGGCAGGAGAGTGGTGGTTGGAGGGTGGGTAAAATCCTCCCGGGAGGTAAGAAAAGACCCCGTGACACTACCTGTGGTGGTGGCTCCAGATGCTGGAGTGCATAGAGATGTAACCTGTGTGGAAGTTCTTCAATCCCGGTTTCCATTTTTGAGGAGTATTCTGAAGGTTTTAGGTGGGGAGCAAATAATTCGTGATAAGTTGGATACGGTTCTTCCTAGGCCACCACAGCCTTCAATTGCAATCTTGCAAGTCAGTGATGGTTCTTGTGTTGCTAGTCTTCAGGTACACCTAATTAGATCCTTACAATTGATCAAAATTTGTTTTCTTATTACAATTTTTTAAGCCATCTTTAGGAGATCAATCAAGAAACTGAAATTTCTGGTACGATTTATGTGACCGATCAGGTTGTGGTAGACTCGTCCCTAGCTCCTCCTGCTAGAATTATGCCTACGGGAACTTGCATATTGGCAGAAGGTATATTGCAGCAACCATCAATGCAGGGGAAGCAAATTATTGAACTCAAAGCAGAGAAAATTCTTCATATTGGGACAGTTGATCAGGACAGATATCCTTTATCAAAGAAACGTTTGCCCCTTGAAAATTTGAGGGATTCTGCCCAATTTCGACCACGAACAACAACAGTAATATCTGCACCCTTAGTACCTTATGAAGTTTATCTTTTGAAATCTTAGGTTTTCAAGAATTTTCTTAAATTTTCACAGGTAGCATCTGTTATGAGAATCCGAAGTGCTCTTACACAAGCAACTCATACTTTCTTCCAAGAAAATAACTTCCTTTACGTGCAAGTGCCAATAATAACAAGCACTGATTGTGAGGGAACAGGCGAGATCTTTCAAGTGACTACTCTTCCTGGTAAAGGAAAGATAAAGAACCAAAGTACTGCGGATGATGCTGGAGGTGTCAAACTTGAAGTTATGAAGGCCTCGATCAAGGAAAAATCAAAGCAGGTCGAAGAACTTAAACGAACAGATAGCAATAAAGAAGCATTGGCAGCTGCTATTCAGGATTTGAAGAAAACAATCGAGCTCGTATCTCAGTTGGAAGCAAAAGAAAAGGCGAAATCTGGAAAACCTGCCAGGACTGAAAATAAAGATAAGGTTTCTGAAGATTTCTTTTCATGCCAGACGTTTCTGACAGTTTCTGGTTGCCTTCATTTGGAGAGTTACGCGTGCTCTTTGGGAAACGTTTATTCCTTTGGACCAAGATTCCGAGTAAACAGAATAGAGTCCAGGAAATCGTTATCTGAGGCGTGGATGGTTGAGCTTGAAATGGCTTTCACAGAATTAGAGGTATGCTTTCCCTCTATATGAAATGGTTTCGACTATTTAAAAATATGTCGCCTTCGTTTCTGTGGAATTTCAGGATGCTGTGGATTGCGCAAATGACTTTTTGAAGTTCATATGCAAATGGATTTTAGAGAATAGTGTTGAAGATCTAAAATTTGTCTCAAAGAGAATAGACAATACCATTGTGGATCGTCTTCAATTGATTGCAACTGGCGCGGTTGAAAAGATCTCTTACACTGAGGCTATTGAAGTTCTGAATAAGGCATATCTTCCATTGAGTTTTTTTCTAAATTCAGTTGGCTGAATTTTTACAGCTCAAAATAACACAAAAGTCACAAACTTATGATTTTGGTTTGGTATCAGGTCACCGAGAAGAAATTTGAAGCAAAAGTCGAATGGGGCGTCTCTCTAAGTGAAGAACATGAAAGGTAGGTACAGGAGCTACGGAGATTTTACTTGATCTTTTTGTACAATGATTGCAAGTTTTATAAGGTGGATTAAATGGTACTAATGAGGGACATGTAAGGCTAAACTTCCTTGTAAATCTTCTGTGGCTGTGGCAGCTATCTAACAGATGAAATGTATAAAAAGCCAGTCATCATATACAATCACCCAAAAGAAATTAGGCCTTTCTACACGCGCTTGAGCGATGATGGAAAAACGGTGGCAGCATTCGATGTAATTGTACCCAAGGTTTGAACAAATCATACATTTTTCTGATCAAATCAAGTAGGTGTTTGGTTTTTATAATTTCTTGAGAGGTTAACTTATTCCAAGCTGCAATTATATCAATAATTTCAGGTTGGAACTCTGATAAGAGGAAGCCAAAATGAGGAACGCTTCAGTGTATTAAGTACAAGGTGAGAACTTTACTCGGAAACAATCAAGATTATCCTCCTCTTGAAGTCTTCCAACTTAAGAAAATTCTTTTGTAAATCATTGCAGGATCAATGAAATGGGATTGGCAAAAGAGCAGTATGAATGGTATCTAGATCTTCGCAGGCATGGAACCGCTAAATGTTCGGGTTTCACATTTTTATTTGATTCATTGGTTCTTTATGCCACTGGACTCAATGATGTAAGAGATGCTGTTCCATTTCCTAGAAGTTTTGGCAAAGCCAACAATTGAGTTATTGACAAGAAGACATTAGAGGAAGTTTCATCAGAATTGCTGAAGCTTAAGAGGAAGAAGAATTTATCAAATCATTTACAGATTAAAGAACTTGTCCGTTCATATGCATGTAAAAATTGTAAATATTCAAAACTGTATTGAGCAATAAAGAAGACTGAATAAAAGAGCCCCCCAATTCATTCCACGTGGCGTCACAAGATGTTTCAGATTAAGTTTTGACGTCGCCTATTTATAAATCATGTACACGTGCAGGTCCTTGATAAAGAAATAAATTTAGCCTAGCGTTCACATGAATATAAAAAGGTTGAACCCCAACCTTGAGGGCTCCCACCGACCATGCCCTGGGCTATTGTGGAGGAGGTAAATCGCAGGATGTGCCTCCCAGGAGTCAGGGTGGAGAGCTTATGGATAGGCCTGAGCTATTAACCCTATGGTAACTCCCGCTTACAATAAAGACAATACCACCTTGCGGGGAATCGAACTCTGCATACTACCGCGCTGAGCCCTAACCGCCCTCCCCTTTGCCACTGGGAGATATGCCCTGGGGGCACGTTCACATGAATATACATTTGAGGAAAAGTAATTTAAGAGCTTTGTTTCTTTCTCTTCTGAAAGGACACCTAATTCGGGTCTGGAGATTTCTGACCCTTTTATGGCTATGAAAATATACAACTATTAAAAAATAATAATAATAATAATAATAATAGTTTGAATTTTGTTTAAAAGCGATTCTTGGTTTCTAGTCCAATAGACTGGTCGGATCTCATTCTTATTGCATTGTTTGCTTTTTTAGAATGAAGATCCGATGTGAAAGCAAAATTTACAAAGCATATTAAGGTAGTGTTCAGTAGAGATTAAAATCGGATTAAAATTGAAAAACTAGCCGTTATTGTTGACTTTTATTATACGAGTAAGACTGAATAACGATTATATTTTCAATTTTAATTGAATTTTAAGTACTACCAAACAAGCGCTAAATTGCTATAAGCCTATAATATGTATCTTTAATTTCTTCATTACACAAAGAATTTAAAAATACACAAAACAACAAAAAGAAAATGAATTAAATAATTTGTATAATATCTATAACTTTTACCCGTAAATTGTGCAGCCAATCTCTCCCTAGTTCACATTAGTCCACTTGAAGGAAAAATCCGACCTTTTTTCTCCATCCACACATACGGATACAGTACCGACCGAGGAAGAATAAAAGAAGGGGAAAAGACACTGATAAAGAAAAGAGGAAGGGTAAAAAACAAAAATCAAGCAAAAAGATGGGGGACGAAGAAACAGGGGAGGAGTATTTGTTCAAGATAGTGGTTATAGGTGATTCAGCAGTGGGCAAATCCAATTTGCTGTCCCGTTTTGCAAGGGATGAGTTTGACCATAACTCTAAAGCCACCATTGGAGTGGAGTTTCAGACTCAGATGGTGGAGATTGATGGCAAGGAGGTGAAGGCCCAAGTGTGGGACACTGCTGGGCAGGAGAGATTTAGGGCTGTCACTTCTGCTTATTACAGAGGGGCTGTGGGGGCTCTTGTTGTTTATGATATTAGCAGGAGGACTACTTTTGACAATGTCAAAAGATGGCTTGATGAACTTAACAGTAAGCTTTTTTAGACATTTCTTGATTATGCTTGTGTGCTTCTTGCTAATAATTTAGTTGCTTTAGATTAGATCCAGTAATAAATTTTATGAATAAGTGAATATGGATTCAATGAGGATTAATTTGTTATTTAAAAAAATTGGGATATGACATTTTCTGGTGTTTTGATGTTTGGCAAGATTCTGTTGTCGCTCTGTGATACTTTCATGTCTTTTCTTTTTCTTCCTTTCATGGGTTGTTTTACCATTTTCAAAGGTTTACACGTTTTGGTGGATTATATCCTTGGTTGACTCTGCAGTTGGTATTATGAGAATGCCCTTTTGTTATTATTTTTAATTTAGATTTATATTTTGTTCTGCTAGTTTGAAGGTTGTGGTTAGTGCTTAGATGCAGTAAATTGAGAATGAAGACTGGCAGTTCAGAACGAGAATAGGTTGTTACTTTTGCTGAATTAGGTAGACAATGTGTAGAAGAAAGCATACGATTCAATATACATGAGTCTAGCAATGAGGGCTGTGGCCTGTGGGTATGAACAAATGTTATCGAGCTTCTTGATAGGTGCTGATATCTAACTTCAGTAACTATGATTTTTAGTCATAATAGAGAATATTTACAGGATTATATATATATATATATATATATATATAAATTTTTTTTTTCTGCCGCAGCCTTCTCAATGCGAACATAAGTTGAAAGGAGTATAGTGGTGACTCGAGGAGTCTTTAGGCAGCTCAATTTTGTTTGATTTTGGACGATAAGAAAATGTAAACATCATTGTACTTGTAATTTACCCTGTTATGTTTGATTTTCTGTTTAGCTAGTCGCAGAACAATATTGATGATCATAGTCTTTTTCACTAACCAAAATGAAGTTGTCTCATCTTTCTTGAGAGATTAGTTGTATCTTAAACTTACAATAGTTTAAGGAACAATTCTTCTGGTTTTCATATTATGGCCACAATATGTTTCCAAAACTGTTTTAGTAATGGGGTTTAGATGATTAATAGAAATCAAGTGATCAGTTGATAGTCGGTGGCTCATTTTCAAAAAGTTTATTTGAATGTTCTTTGCCAAACATGCAATAAAGTGCTTGAACAATTTTTAACCTTTCCCGTTAATGCAGCTCATTGTGATACGACTGTTGCAAGAATGCTGGTAGGGAACAAGTGTGATTTAGAGAACATCAGAGAGGTGAGCTTGGAGGACGGGAAAAGCCTTGCAGAAGAAGAAGGATTATTTTTCATAGAGACATCTGCATTGGATTCTACTAATGTGTACAAGGCTTTTGAGATTGTTATCCGTGAGATCTACAACAATATTAGCCGGAAAATTCTCAACTCTGATTCCTACAAGGCTGAATTGTCTGTCAACCGGGTTAATGTCGACTTAACGAAGCAAAATAAGAGCACTTATTCCTGCTGTTCTTCTGCATGACTTCTGGTTTTCTGCCTATTTCTTGTTCCCCGGCGTCAGTTTATTTCATTGAATTAGTGCTGATTTTGATGCTAGATCGGGCATTAGGATCGACCTTAGATAGCATATGTAACATTAACCTTGAGCTACAATCAATGCTCGTGTTATCTATTGAAGGTCATTAAATTTTATATGTTCTAGCTGGACAGGACATGTTTTATCCGGTGAAAATAAGATGCGTTCTGGTTTTGCATTCACTGACACCACCATGAAATGATCACCGTAGAGTGGTTCAATGGACGGTCCCATTTGCACTTGTACGAGAATTTACCTATTTACTAACAATTATTACATCTGTGAAATATTTTCATGGCTTCCTCAAGGCTGAGGCAGCGCCCATGATAAACGGCCAGCAGGATTCCAACACCTGCTCCTATGAAGGCACCAATAGCTGCAGCAGTCAATGAGTTTGATTTGGTCTGGTCATCTTACCTTGTATCTCTAGCAATTGCACGCTCCCTAGCCAGCTCCAATAAAAGCCTATCTCAGGCAAGTTCCTTCCGAGTAGAAAGGAGAAACATAGCAGGCAAACTTCAAACTAAATCCATAAATGTTAAGCTAAGGTAAGAATGTATTTCGAAAAGTAGAAGACTTGTACCTATAAAGCAGCTTCTTCTTGAGAGCGAAGCAGCCAGCGAATGAGTTGACAGAGAGAGCAGAAGCACCCTCTACAGGGAGAACAACACGTTTCTTCTGAAAAGGCCTCCTAACAAGATTTTAAAGGGGCAAAGACGAGCTTTTGAGGAGCCATTGTGCTGTCGGGATCTTTGTCAATTGCGCTCCATGACACAGAACAACCTGCAGCGCTGAGCATGACATATGGACATGAATTGATAACTTCAGTCATGCTAGGAGTCGCTTGATATGCCTGCAGTACATCGTTAATAGTTGCCTTTTGCTGGTGTGCACTGACAGAGAATTTGTTTGTTATGGCAAGTACCAAAGAATGCCAAGGGATTTAGCCTCGTCCAAGAGTAGCTTGAGAGCTGGCTGTGATGCATTTGATTGGCCATATCGAGGTATATGGTGGGACAAGTTATGCACAAGAACAACCAAATCTATTTTATTTATTTTTTATTACTAAGGTCACGGATTCCCTTCCACTGTTCAGTCCTGAAATGAGAGACCTCCATATTCAAATTCTGCGTTGAGGAAAGAAAGAAGAGAGAAAACTTAAACCGATCAATTTGGAGGTGATTTGGTGTTTTCGGCGGTTTTATAAGAAAGAACATCATGAAGAGATACTAGAATTTGAGTAACTATTAATGTAGTTAACGCTTGAAGTGATAAGGGAAGGCGATTGGATGGTTTGGGGGCAAATAGGTGATAGGAAACAACAATAGTGAATCGTGCCCTCTAAACATAATTGTTTAGACAACTATAGCAGATTATCAAATCAATTTTGAGATGTTCTGCGTGTACAGGGGTGGGGGTTCATCCAACGACAACTCACACGGAGGTGGGTCCCACCTCTATAAAAAAATAAAAAAATAACCCATCCACCCCCATGTGAGTTGTCGGTGGGGGTTCCGTGAATGTCTACTCTGTACACGCAGAACAATTCATCAATTTTATTCTCATGCCCAAAGCCGAGGATGGGGTCCCCAACACTAGAGGGAGCATAATTTCATTCCCAATGGGGGATCCTTTTTTTTTTTTTTCGTTTCGCATTTCTCATCAAACAAGGGATTTTTCATTACTTCAACTAGTATCAATTGATGGGAGAGAGATACAAGTGGATTAATACAATTATTGGCATATTTAGGATTCCAAGAGGGGTAGTCCGTATGGTATCTAATCCATTCCTATGTTTCGATCTTTCCTTCCTTTTTTTTTTTTTTTTACACCTACATAACTAGTCATTTATAATATTAAATAAATCATTTTCGTCTTTGATAAATTTAGCAAGGGCTAGTCATAATGATCATCCTATTCAACTACTTCGATCATTTCCGAGCATCTCATAGTATTTTCGGAGTTTCATCACAAGAACGAAGGAGATCCACATAGAGCGTTTGCACAAAGAGTGGAGTGATCCCTGAAATCATAGGTTCGATGAAGAACTAAATCGAATGATCAAAAGACAATAACATAAAAGCTCTCTACCAGGTGTTCTGCCCGTGGCTTCAGGGGTATTCACGTTTGGCATATGCTTGCTCTGACCAAGATTTTTAGGGATGATTCTATACTACAATTCGGTGGAGGAATTTTAGGGCACCCTTGGGATAATGCGCTAAGAATCTATTCAAGTGCCACTCTATTATTTCATAACTTGTCAAACGCGAATATTCTCTTATTGTTTCTCTTCTAATACAAATTTTCTAGTGTACTCCGGTTTAAGCATCAAATTATTCTTATGTGCTTCGTTTTAAGCATCAAATTATTCTTATGTACTCCAGTATAAGCATCAAATTGTCCCGAAAAAACACTATGTCCCTACTTCAAAAGCACTTTGTGCACTCTTTCTCATCATCTTTTGCGTTGCTTTAAAAATTAAAATGCTTTTTCACTTTTTCTGTGGGATGCATTGACGTTTCACCCTACAATTATATGATAGTGGGAAAAAGCCTCCCTTTTTTGTTTGACTTGATGGTAATGAATTAATAATCTCCACAAACTTGATGACCTGTCACAAATTAATTTTAATACTTTATTATTATTATTATTATTATTATTATTATTATTATTATTATTTAATTTGTCCGACTAAAATGTGACGAGTTGAGCTGCATGTACAGGGTTTCTCACAAATTTCCCCATAGCGCACTCACACATGGGAGGGGTGTGAGTATTTTTTTACTTTTTTATTGAGGTGGGTCCCACCTCATGTGAGAGGTTTGAACCCCTACTCCTGTACAAAGGGAAAAATCGAAATGGGACACAGACGTCATTCCTTTACACTGGTGTGAGGCAACTGATAAGCACGAATAGTCCGTCAACTTCAAGAATGTAATTTGTTTTTTCATCTAAAAATATATATTCGGGAAAATATTATCATTTTTAAATAAAATAAGTAAATATATAATTTAACTATGTTCAATAAGCTTTGTATATGACATATCAACATATAATTTGAGCAAATTAACTAAAATTTGGTGTAGAAAATTTCATTTTTTCATGACGAGCATTTTTGGTATATCAATCTCATTTTAAATGATGTATGACTTAAAAAATCGTCAAAGGAAATATGTGATACTCAAAATTAAAATAAAGGAGGTTAGTAATTTTTTTTTAATGTGAGGGAATGTCTATGATATTTTGATAAAGATCATAATGTCATTGTATGGTCTCTTTTTAATGTATTATTTTTATTATCTAATACTTTAAAGTCCACCTTATGGAGCATGTGAGGTGGATTATTACTTATTAGTGATAATCAATGACAAAAATTGAAGTGGATGGAAAGTTGGAACAATGAGCCCCTAAAGTGAAGGAAACAAATATTTGGGATCTCAAGGAACCAAATCCTTTACAGCTAATTATGAATGTCTTAAGCTAATTATGAATGTCTTTTCTACATGTCCACACCTTAATTTTCGGGTGCCTTTGTCTCTCATTATTAGGAGAAATATAGAGTAATGAACAGTATTTTTTGGAGAATGTGTAGTTGAAAAGTAAAGTAACTTAATTGGTTTGTGTATGGTGGAGAATTTTAATGTAGCAAACAACTTTTTGAAATAATGGTAGATAAACAGGGGCTTCCCTTTTGATTTAGGTAAAAAAAATCTTTTTTTAGTAAATTTTGATAAAATTGATAGAATATGTGGTTAAAAAATTGTGAAATCCATGAAATGTGCAGTTAAAATTAATTGTTGTTTTTAACTAAAATTTTAAGGAAGCCACTATTTGCGTCCACCATTTTTATATATGTATCCACTTTTTTTTAAAAATAAAATTCTATATTACTTTTTCAACCTAATGTAAATTTATTTAAATCGATAAGAATAAAATCAAATATATCCCTTTGAATGCATCCACTAATATTTATCGTCATTATATGCTTATTTTTTTAGATGTCACGTTTAGCTAAAATTCTAATATTAGTAAAACTTCAAGTCGAAAGATAGAATGGAGAAAAAACGGATTGGTCCCAAGAATCTTGACAGATCAAATCCTTAGGTTCTGTTTGTTTCCATTATTCCAAAACATTGTTTGTTACAATAAGATTCTCCACCGCACATTCACCCAATAAAATATTGAATACACAACCCAATAAAGTTACTTTAAATTTCAACCACACATTCTCTAAAAAATACTATTTGTTGACCCCAAAATATGTTGCCAACAGATGCCGGGCCCACTCGTGCACACGCCAGCTTGGTCCAACACGCTAATGCCGATTGACGGTCATGATGGCTCCAAGTAATGGGTGTGGGAATGGCTCAAAGGCACGAAACGTTTCCGTTCAAGCCACCGACAAGAAAGATGTAACACGATTGTATAAAAAACCAATCGACAAAATATGATTTGTAATAGAAAATATGTTGTAGGGATCACGAGAAGTTGCTTCCAGTATAGAGTTTTTTCCTTTAAAATTGCGTCATCTCCTTTGTGTTACATGGTGGGAGTATTTATAGTGTTACAACTCAACTGGTGACCTTTGGATCAGCCTACACATGGCCTCATCTCCTTGACTAGGACATCAAATCCTAGCACTCAAGTTGACCCTCCTAGCTTTACAAAACATTAAATGCTCTTACATTGACAAGACAGGACACAAATAAACTTTACATAAAAGTCACATCAATCATTCGCCAAAGATCTCCATCATAAGCGGATCTTCGGATGTGGGTTTTCAATGGCTGCTAAGTAGCCTCGGACGATGCATTTTTGCCGAACCGTGGCTCATCATTAACAGCAGTGGCCTCGGAGTGATAGTGAGGGCCTCGGAGCCCACATCTGAAGCTAGGAAAATATGTTTTGATTTGACTAGGCTGGTCTCACCTCTAAAATACGGTGCCACGTGTCGCTTCCACCTATTGACCCATAACACTATTCATTACTGCATTTTTTCTACAATAATTGGAGACAAACACACACTTAATCTTCAATAGGCAACACTCTCAACAAAAAGGTTTTCGCCCGCCATTGCCTACATTGGATGCAGTTTCATCTTTTCTATTTGACAAATAGAAGCATGAAGAAATTCCAAAGATAAACAAAGCTTGTGAAGTTATGAAGAGGGCCGACATTTATAATTTTGTCGCCACCAACTTTTGACGTGAAACTTCACTCACATCTTCCAATTTTCTTCAGTCTTCAACCATCGGGAGTTGTGGATGCTCCACCCGAAGAATTGCCTTGAGACTGCACCCATATGTTCTTTTATTTCTTTAATAAAGAATTTACTTCTTATTAAACTTTGTGGATATGTAGTTTTTAAATGAAAAAATTCAATAACAATAACGTTGGAATATAATATTTTAAATTTTATAGTAGTAATAAGGATAGACTTACATGTTCAGATTTATTTCGCAAATAACATTTGAGGGAAATTCATTGGAAGATGAGATAAAAGAAATAAAAAGAGGAAAATAGGGTACTGCCACGACAACACTGTATAGATTATGTCAACCAAAGCTTGTATATGAGGCTAATATATATGTGTGTGTGTGTGTGTATATATATATATATATATATAATTTTTTGGACGATTTTAACTTTACTACAATTCAATTATTCCAATAATACCTTACTTTTCGTCTTTCAATAGATAATAAATGCTAGAAAATCATTGTCATGTATAAATTTCGTGTTATTAATTTTCAATTAATTAACATTCACATTAATATAGATATAATGAATCTTGATTTAACTCGATGAATCTTGATCGACATGAATCTAGGGTTATTATAAATGAATTTATTTCTATTTATTTATCTATAAATTTTAATGAGTGTTTAAATTCATGTATTAGAAATTAATTCTTATGTATCAAATGTAGTATAGAAAAATTACTCATTTATAGTATTTCACCATCACAAAAAATTTGAATTATAGTAGTTGAGTTTTAAAAGTATAATTTTCTTTAGTTCGTTTGAGAGTCATCAAATCCTCCAAACAAATTGATATCAAGTATTACTTTTATAACACTTATAAAATATTTCAGAATAATATGTAATGCACATTCAATTTTGACTAATATATATAGAAGTGGTGTAAATATATAGCCCCCCATTTGATAATAATAGCTTTCAAACATTTTTTTTCCTACACATCATACATTCATAAAATAAAATATTCTGTACAGAAATTCAAATTTTTTTCCCTACTTTTAGCTACACATTCACCTAAAAATTACTATTCAATTTTTTTTATCAAAAAGTGTGGTTGTCAAACAAGGGCAATGTTTAAATGAATAAATTTAACAAGGATAATGTTGAAATGTAACGAATATAAAAAAAAAGTGGACGAATATAATATTTTTTTTAAAAAAAAATTTAAATGGATAGATTTATAGTAAGATAAATATATAAAAATAGCATCTCCCAATTTAATTAGCTTTTGTAACCGAACAAATATGAACCAAATTTCCTTGCTAATTCATATTCATTCATTCATCTTGTCCCTCTTTCCTACTAGTGATCATTCAATAAAGTTTGTATTACCAAAAACATGCTTATATTGCACGAAAAAGTCATGGTACAAAAGTTATGAAAGCATCTGAACGTATCACGCTCGAAAATACTAATCAAGACGAAATATTATTTGGTTATACAATTGTAATTATAACCAAAAAAAAGAAAAAATAAGAACACGTAGTTTACCAACTTGGCATAAGTAAATAATATATTTCACCTCCTAATTTTTTTATTCCAATGTGTATATTGAAAAACCACAACCCTAAAATCTAAAACCCTAAAAGAAGACTGGCAAGTAGTAACACAAAAGCCACATGCACCCCAATCCTTGAACTCCCTCCACTTTCATTCCCGTTTTGTCCTCCAATCCCACTCCCGCTAGTTGGTGCCGGCGCGGGCGCCAGCGTCGGCGTAGCAGTGGCCGCCTCACTCATCAATGACAATGTGCCTTTTGAATTCAAATTATCCGGCCCGAAATCATGCTTTTCCGGCATTCCATTCTTCACCGCTGCACCAACCTGCCAAACCTGATTCAACTCCGTCGCATCATTCGGCAATGCAAGCTTTGCAAATATTCTCATCGATCCGCCAGAAAATTCCGCCTTCTTGTCCAAAACGTCATAAGATAGCTTCGACTGTACTATAGAACTGTAGGACGAGATATTGTAGGTTTTAAGGACCACAGATCCGTTGGATTCCTTGAACGCCAACAGTGATTGAGCCCCCGCCATGCCGGTGCCGGTTGGGTTCAGTGCCCAAGCAACCCAGCCGTCGGGCTTGGCCGGAGGGGCAATGAAGGCGACGGAGAGCGTGGGCTTGGGCTTGGCAGTTGAGTCATAGGTCCAGTGTAGGTAGGCCTTGAGTACGGGGAGATCGGTGCAGTTTGTAAAGCGTGTGTTTTTCTGTGTAAAGGTCTGTGACGTGCAGGTCAGGGAATAGGCCGGTGAGATTAGCAAAGCCATGGTGATAAAAAAGAAAGGAATAAAGGATGCCATGGCTTCAATAAAGCTGCAAGAGCAGACCGTTTGCCAATGTTGGGAGCATTAAATAGAGGTGTGGATTATGTTTATCAAATAAAAATATGACACGTGGATTAGGGTTTATTTTGAAGGAATTTAAACAAACGCTCCCCGAACTTTACCTTCAGTGCAAAAACGGTCCTTAGTATTTTTACTCGGCGCGACTTCCGTGTACTATGCTGGGTGCGAGATTAATCCTTTATGAGTACAAGGAACAATATACCCATACTTTTTAGAGAAAATTGAATTTGGATACTTAACTCTTGCAAAATCAGATATTTATAACAATTTAATTATATCAATAATAATTTACTTTTCGTTTTCAATCTATAATAAATACTACACAATTCTTGTCATTATAAATTTCATATTATTAATTCTCAATTAATTAATATTCACATTAATCTAGACTAAATAAATTTAGAATTATTATAAATGAATTTAATTCTATTTATATATTTTAACGGTTGTTTAAATTCATGTATTAACAATTAATTCTCATGTATCAAATGTAATATAAAAAAGGTTATCCATTTGTAATATTTTATCATCACAAAAAAATTGAATAATAGAAATTGAGTTTTGATTGTATAATTTTCTTTTCTTTAATTTTTATCTTAATTTTTATTTTCTTTAATTTGTTTGAGACTCATCAAATCTTCATAACAAATCAGTATCAAATATTACTTTTACAGCACGTATAAAGTACAATGCATCTTCGACTCTGAAAGTCACATATAGATTAGGTCAAAATTAGACATTAAATTAAGCTTTTGTTTGGTGGAGATCAAAATCTTTTTTTTTTTTTTTGTACATATTGATGAAAGTTTATAAACCGTGTAGTTAAAAAGTTATGGGTCCTATGAAATATATCGTTAAAATTAATTGTTGATTTTGACTTAAATTAAAATTTTAATTTTAATCCGTTATAAACGGAACTAAATCATAGTCACACAATTTATAGGTTACAATCATGTACATCTAATTAAATTCACATGTCACCTGATTTTTAAAAGTTTTTTACAATTATAGCCCCCGTTTGACACCCATTTTTTTTTCTCATTCTCATTTTCATTTTTTTCTCTTTTTTTCATTTCAATCATACATTCTATCAATAAAATAATATTACACATAAACCTAAAAATTCTCCTTACTTTTTAACCACACATTCTTCCATCAATCACTATTCAAAAACACATTCTTTCACAAAAATGGGTGTCAAACACCTCTATAATCTTAACTACCGTAATTATGAAATTTTTCTTTGAACATTTTGACAAAAAAGGAACCAAGCTGGGCCATCTAGCATTAAGGCTTTTCTAACCGGGTAGAGCCCAGTCCAATCTGCAGCAAAATAGAACTTAAACAGTAAACACAAACGCTCAAAACCCTAGCTAACTCTTTCATCACCTCCTCGCAACTCAATTTTCCACAACTCAGTAGATCTTGTCGCAGCGGCGCCATCAGGTTAGCTTTCCCTCTCGTAGCTACATTAGTATGTATGCGACTGGGGACTTGTTTGCAGACACAGCTTCGCTTTGATTTCTTATACTGGTTTTTGCGTTCTCATGTGCACAGTTATTCAGATTTTTGACGCATTACGTGCTCTCAAAGTAAAATATGATTGGCATCGTTTATTTTCATTTTGAACTATGGAAAACTGAATTACCTGAATTTGATCATTTTTTTTGTTAGGGAGCAATTTTTGAGATCCTGGATTTAGGTTATTTTCCGAGTCAGTTTTGTTAGACATAGATTTGATTATCGAATCAGATATGGCTCAATCATTTACTGTTGGTATTATGAGCGTTTAATTTACTGTGTTTGAACTCAAAAGAACCTTCCAAGGCAGAAAGTGCTACATGTGTTGGATTTTGAAAATTGTTGCAGAAAATGAAATTTCCAGAATTGACGACTTGCTAAACAGTAAGAACATAATGTATTTATCTAAACGAGTAAGAATAGAAAGCATTAAACGAGTAAAACATAAATCTTACAAGAACAGCAGAATTCGGAATGAGGATGATCGAGGCGAGAACTAGGCTCTCTGTCCTTAAGACCTTTTTATCCCGTCATACGGTGCTTACAGTATGTGGTAAAGCGTTTCCCAAGATACAACGATTGAACACTTGCAGAAGCAGCACTTCGACTGCAAAACAGCGAACTAGAATCGGAAGTACTCTCTGCAGACTAATGCAAAAAAGAAAACGGAAGACTGTATGTATGCATAGTGAACTCGTGTATTTTCTGTGTTTGTTGGTGTATCGAAATGAAAGTTTGAGGATCCTTTAAACAGAGGAGAGAGTTGACGGTTGGGTTTCGTACAACTCCCCACTTTGAGCAGTTTCACCACTCATGCCCACTTAACTCACGGTTGAGCAGTTAAGACGTCCATTTAACTCATCGTTTTCATAAACTGATAGTTTGGTTTATAAACCGTGAAAAGGGAGGGAATTAATTGAATCTAGATAAAAAATTTAAATAAATTTTATCCAAAAAATTAATATTGACTCGAGCCCGAGTCCAGGCCCATGACCCGACCCGTCCCGTGCCCTGTCGAGCCGAGCCGAGCTGGTCGGATGAACGGCGGCGGTGGCACGCGCGCATGTGGTCTTTGGTTAGTCTAGACATTGTCTAAGACTCCCCCCTTTCAAAGACTATTGGTACCCTTTGGGGCCCAAACTCATTTCCAAATTTAAAGTTTATTAAGTAGTTCAAGGTTTTGTTTGCAACTTATGTGGGATTGAAACAATTTTCCAATTCTTTCCCATTTATTTTTCTCATTTATTGTTCAACTTTCAATCATAATTTCTCATTCATATTGAAATGGTTTTTCACAATTAAATATTCTACACTTATCTACACGGAACGTAGAATTTAATTGAACATTTATTTCGATAATTCCAACATTGGGTCCCACTAAAATTTGTGGTCAAAATTGATCCACTTGGCACCATTTCCAACAATCCCCCACATGGATGGAAATTATCGTGACTATGCAATGCAAACACGAACAGAGAGTACAAACGAAAGACTTATTGCATCAGGAGAGGTAGCTTTTGGCTTTGAACCTGCCTTAGTGGAATACTATCGAGTTTACTTGGCTAATCAGTGAACTGATGTCTTGAATTGTTCGGCCGTTGATATAAACTAAGGCAACAGTATCCACACAATAACCTTTCTATCCAATTCTTAGGTTCTCATAGTTGTGTTCATTTTGGCCCTGAATAATTCTTGGGATTCATAAGTGTGTTAGAGAATTTTAAGCCCCAAATTCTCATAGAAGCGGCCCCACTTCACACTTATGTAGGTGATCTCCTATTAAGAGTATTCTGCTGCACTCCATTCGGTTTATCCAAGTTATAGGAATCATTAAAAGTTACAACTTAACCTTTTACATTCTGCAGACAGCACTTTTTTATAAAGGAATGGTTAAGTGCTTAACTGAGTCTTAATAATTTAGTTGTCCCATTGAACCAAGATCTTGGAATCTCCAGTCAACAAGGTTGGGTTACCATCATTAAGATTCGTGCATGTTTGGCTTTAATCCCATTCCCTTGAATAGATAATACACTTGATCTCTGGTAGGCCTTTTGTAAACGGATCCGCGAGATTCTCCTTTGATCTTACATAATCAATAGAGATAATACCATTTGAGATCAACTGCTTTATGGTATTGTGTCTACGACGTATATGTCTAGACTTACCATTATACATGCAATTTTGTGCCCTTGCAATAGCTGACTGATTGTCACAGTGAATACTAATTGTAGGCACCGGCTTAGGCCAACACGGAATATTCTCTAAGAAATTACGAAGTCATTCTGCTTCTTCTCCAGCTTTATCTAAAGCTAGAAACTCCGATTCTATTGTTGATCGAGCTATGCAAGTTTTCTTTGAGGATTTCCAAGACACAGCCGCACCACCAAGTGTAAATATATAACCACTTGTGGATTTAGAATCTTTCATATCAGATATCCAATTTGCATCACAGTATCCTTCTAATGCTGCTGGATATCTCATATAATGTAATTCAAATTTGAAGGCATGTTTTAAATATCGAAGTACCCTATTCAATGCCTTCCAGTGATCATTGCTTGGATTACATTTGAACCTACTCAATTTATTAACTGCGAACGCAATATTAGGACGTGTGCAGTTCATTAAATACATCAAACTTCCAATAACCTGAGAATATCTTAATTGATGTATCGGTTCACCTCTATTTTTTGCTAAGTGTAGACTCGTGTCTACTGGAGTTTTGACTAGATTTTCATCAAAGACTCCAAATCTCTTTAACACAGATTCAACATAATAAAATTGTGAAAGAACGAGGCCATTTGGTGTTTTAGAAATTTTAATTTCAAGAATTACATCTGCTACACCCATGTCCTTCATGTCAAAATATTTTGTTAGCATTTTCTTAGTAGACACAATGATATCATGATTGCTACCTAGAATTAGCATATCATCCACATATAAACATACTAAGACATATGCTGTCGGTGTAATCTTATTATACACATTTGTCACACTCGTTAATCTTAAACCCATTTGACAACATTGTTTTGTCAATCAAATTTTTGGTGCCACTGCTTTGGCACCTGTTTTAATCCATATAAAGATTTAAGGAGTCTGCAAACATTTTTCTCTTGTCCATGAGCGACAATTCCTTCAGGTTGCTCCATGTATATTTTTTCTTCCAACTCACCATTTAAAAAGGTTATTGTGTGGATACTGTTGCCTTGGTTTACACCAACGGCCTAACAGTTCAAGACATCAGTTCACTGATTAGCCAAGTAAACTCGATAGTATTCCACTAAGGCAGGTTCAAAGCCAAAAGCTATCTTTCCTGATGCAATAAGTCTTTCGTTTGTACTCTCTGTTCGTGTCTGCATTGCATAGTTATGATAATTTCCATCCATGTGGGGATTGTTGGAAATGGTGCCAGTGGGTCAACTTTGACCACAAATTTTAGTGGGACCCAATTTTCGAATTGTCGAAATAAATGTTCAATTAAATTCTACGTTCCGAGTAGATGAGTGTAGAATATTTAATTGTGAAAAACCATTTCAATATGAATGAGAAATTATGATTGAAAGTTGGACAATAAATAAGAGGAATAAATGGGAAAGAATTGGAAAACTGTTCCAATCCCACATAGGTTGCAAACACAATCTTGAACCACTTAATAAACTTCACGTTTGGAAATGGGTTTGGGCCCCAAGGGGTACCAATAGTAGTCTTTGAAAGGGGGGAGTCTTAGACAATATCTAGACTAACTAAAGGCCACGTGCGCAGCCGTCCAAAAATCGGCCGGCTCTGCACGGTTGGGTCGTGGGCTCGTGTCAATATTAATTTTTTGGATAAAATTTATCTAAATTCAATTAATTCCTTCCCTTTTCACGGTTTATTAACCGAACCATCAGTTTATGAAAACGGTGAGTTAGGTGGACGTCTTAACTGCTCAACCATGAGTTAAGTGGATATGAGTGATGAAACTGCTCAAAGTAGGGAGTTGTACGAGGCTCAACCGTCAACTCTCTCCTCTATTTAAAGGATCCTCAGGCTTTTATTTCGATACACAAAAAATACACGAGTTCACTCTGCATACATACAGTCTTCCGTTTTCTTTTTTGCATTAGTCTACAAAGAGTACTTCCGGTTTTGGTTCGTGTCTTGCAGTCGAAGTGCTGCTTCTGCAAGTGTTCGATCGTTGTATCTTTGTAGACGCTTTACCGCATACCGTGTGACGGGGTAAAAACGTCTTAAGGACAGAGAGCCTAGTTCTCGCATCGTTCATCCTCATTCCGAATTCTGCAGTTGTTTTAAGATTTATATTTTACTCGTTTAATGTTTTCTGTTCTTACTCGTTTAGATAAATACATTATGTTCTTACTGTTTAGCAAGTCGTCAATTCTGGAAATTTCATTTTCTGCAACAATTTTCAAAATCCAACATGTATAGTGGCTTCAAATAAGGCTTGGAAACTTATTATCTAATCAGACATTGTTATGTTTTGTTAAAATTGTGCGGGATTCTCTTCTACTATTCATTTTGCTGAAAAATTTACAGGTGCTTTCTGTCATCTATTCCAATTTCCTCCTATACTCGAGTTGCACTATTAAAGTTGGTAATATTTGTGCAGAAGCAATGGCCGTTCCTTTGCTCGACAAGAAGATTGTGAAGAAGCGTGTCAAGAAGTTCAAGAGGCATGAGAGTGACCGCTATGTCTCCCTGAAGGTACTCTCTTCTTCCAATTTATCCATGCTTCTCGTTATCAAAAACTACCTCCTTGAGTTTCAACTTGTAAAAACACTCCCCATGCCTGCTATGAAATTTTCCCTACGATTTTAGCTTTGTAATGGTCAAGAACACAAATTTTTGTTGCATGATGAGGGCGTCGAATGGGTTGATAATCAGTTTAGGGCCAATTTGACAGGGTTTTTGCTTTTGCTTCTGCTTCTTAATTAACATTTGGAAACTAATTTCTAAAAGATCTTTTTTCTTCCGGAAGTGCTTTTAGAGGAACTCGCAACTTCTTCTGAAAAGCCATGCTAAACGGTCTCTTAGTTTAATGTGCCCAATGTTGTGGAACTGCTGTACACCCCAAGGTTCAGTTTCCATGTCACCGTGATATGCTCATTGGAGAATTATAAATAGGAATTATGTATATTCGTAACATCTGTTGTTCTGCATGTCCAAGTATGTATTTCCCTGGATATACCTTCAGTCCCAATCGAGTATTGATTATCCATTGGTTCCATTTTGTAACTTGCTTTATCAGCCTTATTGTCCAAATGGCCATTTTTGGCTTAGCCGTTGGATGATATTCTTGATATTTTGTCGCATTTTTGTGGCAGACAAACTGGCGTAGGCCCAAGGGTATTGATTCACGTGTCAGGCGAAAGTTCAAAGGATGTACGCTGATGCCAAACATCGGTTATGGTTCAGACAAGAAGACTCGCCATTATCTTCCTAATGGATTTAAGAAATTTGTTGTCCACAATGCCAAAGAGCTGGAAATTTTGATGATGCACAACAGGTTTTGGACTCTTCTGTCTTGTACTTAATTAGAAATACTCTTACAATATCTGACCTTTCGGTTTGTTTTCAGGACTTACTGTGCAGAGATAGCACACAATGTGTCTACTAAGAAAAGGAAGGAAATTGTTGAGCGCGCTGCGCAGTTGGATGTTGTTGTGACCAACAAACTCGCTAGGTTGCGTAGCCAAGAAGATGAGTGAGCTTTGCAATAGCCGTTGTTTTTCAATTACTTCATTGGATAGTGTTAGAAGATTGAACAAGACGGTAATCTTGGCGTTTTTGTTCATGTCAAGATGTTTGTTTCAGTTGCGTGGCATGCTACTTTATTTCTGCAATGACAATTTAATTTATCATCAAAAGATTAAAAATCGATATTGTGAATTTCTATTGGATGAAAATCCTTCAACTAACACGTCTTTATTCTTATTATCTTAATTTTATATTTTCCTCATTTTCTCATCTTCAACACCCCTTGTACATAGGACACCACATCAATTACATTATTTCCATCTTTGCCCTCACCTGGCTGCCGAAACAGAATAAATTGCAGCGGGACATAGAATTCCAATCAACAGTTTTAAGAAAATCGTGGCCTTTGATTTCCTAAACGGAGATCTTCTTTCGTGGGTCCTTTTCAAGCAATTTGCCAATCAAGTCCCTTACCTCGGTGAGGTCTGATGGCTTCGTTAAAATCTGGTAAAATGTCTCTTTACGATTTGCCCCCCCTGAAATTTTCGTATAGTATGATACCTAAGCACCACAAGTCAATCGCGAAATCATTGTTATTACCTAATATGATCTTAGAGGCCATGTATTCCTCTGTTCCGATGAATTTGGGGCCATGTACTCATCTGTTCTCGCGAACGAGATGTCTTTGTATTCATCAAGTCACAGTCAATTTTGGTTGGATGGACCGAGTCCGCCAGTTAACCCGAGTCACGAAATTTGAAGAAATGGGAAACCAAGTTCTTCTTCCTCGACTCTGATTTTGGATTGGATTTTAATTTTCTCCTAGAACGAATTTCTGGTGATTTTGCAGAAAGTTTAGTTGATAGATCGAAGTTCACTAGCATTAAATGCCCGCTTCTTGAATCATTGCATTTTTTGCTTCAAATCTCTATAAACAATTCCTAATCCGTGACACCAATTCTGCAGCTTAAAATAATAAATTCCGTGACATTAATATTAGAATATTAAAATTGGGCCATCCAAAGTTGAAAAGTCTTTCAGGGTCAACATGGTTACTTTTTCTAATTTACCTTAATCCAAAGAAAAATGCTATTTATCCCCAGTAGGAATGCATCCTCAATCTATATTGATGTAAATGATTGGTTAAATGATACGTGAAATTAAATAATTTATTTAATTTCACCTATCATTTAATGCCACATTAACGCCACATAGACTGGAGACGCATCCCCAGTTGGGATGAATAGTATTTCTCTAATCCAAATGTAACCCAATTATTCCACCAATCAAAACAAATTTAACCTTAAGTTAAGCCCCCGTTTGGTACACATTTTTTAAAAAAGAATGTATTTTTACTGTTGATGTGATGGAGAATATGTGGTTGAAAAAAAAAAGGAAAAGTTATTGATGTGATGAAAAATATTATTTTATTAAAAAATGTGTGGTTAAAAATGAGTAGAAGAATAATAATGAAAAAATAACGTGATTCAAAAAGGGCCTACTACTAGAACCATCCAATCAAATTCTAGCGCTGAAGTTTCCCGGTCACCACGCGTGACATGCTGGCTTCGTTCCTCCCCAATGGGAAAATTACACCATTGGCCCCCAATCTATACCTCATGTAGCCTGTTGTGACCAACTCGGCAATGACTTTGAGTCACACTAGAGTGATCCAATATGTAACAAGCGGTATAGTCTCTCGGGCCAGAATAAGCTTTATTTGCATATGCTACACATTCGGATTAGCTCGTTTTTCATATATTGGATAATTTTAGTTTGACTCGAAGTCGTCGATGGGAATTTGTTCATAGCATTTGTCGAACGAGATACAGTCTTTGTAAAATAGTACTTTAATTCTCAATATTTTATATAGTAACACTTATCATTTATGAAACTCGTTGAATTTAGTTTTAAATTATCAAGTCTCAAAAGATACATTTTATTTCCTATTTTTAGGCATGATCCCGTATTGAAAAGCAAAACTTAACTTTATAAGTTAGACACAAGAGAATTACGTCACACGGTTCGACGACAATTGGAAGGTTTATATATTTGTGGATTGATTTTTCAACTGTTATGAGAAGTTGTGGATCAATTCATTTACTGGCCAATAAGTTGGAGCCTACTCTTGCAATTTTCTCCATAGAAATATATCAAATGTTCTCGAAAAATCACGAAACATAACTCATTCTCCCTTTCAAAATTTCCAATCATAGACGTAAAGTACTTTTGTTATTGTAATCAGCGTGTGCAATCTGTATTTTTGTGTACGTTTGTAGTTGCAGTCGTAAACTCGTAATCAGCTTTATGCGCATAGAGAAAAGATAATTGGCAGAGGGCAGAAAAGAAAAATGTCGCCAACAGTGGCAGCGTCGACGGCTAAACAAGCCGAGCAACTTCGAATAGATGGAAACAGTTATTTCAAAAAAAATCGATTTGCTGCTGCCATTGATGCTTATACCGAGGTAATTTTAGTTTTGTGGATTTAACATTTGATAGGATACAAGTAAAGGCCTTTTTTTTAGAATTTTAATATGTTTTATCTGTGGTTCTTTTAGGCTATTACGTTGTGCCCTAATGTTCCGATATATTGGACCAACCGGGCTCTGTGTCACCGCAAGCGGAAGTATGTACAATCATTATTCTCGTTAAAACGCAATGATTTTTTGCTGTTTGTTTGAAATGTATATTTTCTTGATTGAAATGTTTGATCCTTTAGCCACTTTACCCATTAAAATGTGATTTTTTTCCTTTTTTTGTGGTACTTTTAATTGATTGAAATGTTTGATTCTGTATTCATTGTATCCATTAAAACGTTTAATGAATTTTGTTTGTTTTGGGTGACTTTTAAATGTTTATTTTCTTGATTGAAAGTTTGATGCCAGTTTTTGTGGGTGCAGTGATTGGACCAGAGTGGAGGAGGATTGTAGGAGAGCAATTCAGCTTGACCACAATTCTGTTAAGGTCTGGTGTACTTGTAATCATGATTAATGACTTCATAGATTTTACTGGCTCGGCGTTGTTTGATTTTTAGTAATGTTTTAAATACTCTGGTATTATTTCTTTTCTTGTTTATTATTTTATCTCCTTGGGATTTTTTAGTACTTGATTGAATTTCGTTCTATATGAAGATGATTGTGCTTACATCGAAAAACACTATTTCAGCACTAAGACGTAGTAAAGAGAAAAAACAGTTCGAACAAGCTTGGAAGACTCGGATCTAAATTGTGCATTGCTGAACACCGTAATGGCCACAAATGTTTCTTACAATTATTGTCACCATGGCCAAAATTTATTGCAATCATGAGAACCAAATAATTCATGACATTTGCTTACTAACCATGTTCAACCCACTTTACAATGTTGCTCAATGTTCGCCACCGCTAAAGCTGCTCCCCCCACCCACACTTGCGGACTTTTTCACTTATTTTGACTCTATTACCGTAGTTATCTTTGCCTGATTTCCATCGACACGCCAATAAAATCTTCATTTTACTATCCCCATTGTTGGTTCTCCATAAACTCAATAGCCATACAATTTGGTTATTTTTTACCATTTGGTATAGCACGCGAATTATTTTGGAATCAACCTAATCTTCTGCAGTTGATATTTGAGATACCTTTTGGGGCTGTGATTGTTGTACCTGAAAATTTCTGAATACCTTTTACGGTTCCTTTTCATCTTTTAATATTGACAATCAAAATGTTCAAAACATTGGAGGCTTTTCTGCAGGTGTGCAGGTTTGGTTGATTGAACGAAGCACCTACTCATTTGCTTGGTTCTGTAGGAGTGGAGGAGACACACGTCTCCTCTTCAACATATGCTTTTTGGAGCTTGAGAAAATTGGGTGTGTGCGGGATTATTATAGTTCGGTCCTTTCACTTGTTTTTGTTAACTTTTTTGGGATTATAAAATATCAAATGTGTGCTTTTGGGAGAATAAATTCAATTAATTCTGGGTTCTTAATAGTATTTCATAGTTGGCAAGCAAGTAAATGGGAAAAAAAATCAGAAAACCAGAAAATGTATCTAATTCTGAGTTGAGGAAGTTTTGTGCAGCTCAATAAGTTGAGACTTGAGATCAGAGCACATTTAAAAATTTACACTATTTAAATATACGGGTTAAGATTTGAATACATTTCACTATTTAAATATACTGGCTAAGAACCCTTTCAGTTATGTAGCAGTCTAAATAAATAGATAAAAATGAATGGTAGATAAGTAGGTAATCCTATGAAATGTGGATGAAGAGTGTTTGATCAATTTTAAATAGTTTATAAACATTAGCCAGGCATGAAATTAAAATACTTATGTGTTTGCTTATTCATAAGGACGAGTGGAGAGGATGTAATGAATATGATTTAAGTGGATTTGAAGGACAAGTGCTACATGTATTCTATGTGATAGGAAGTTTCCAATAAGGTTAAAAAGTGAGTTCTACAAACTAGGTACTAAATATATTATACTTATGGTACTGAATGTTGGACTTTTAAAGGAGAAAGGTTTCATAATCTAAACATAGTGAAAATGAGGATGTGAAGCTAAATTTGTGGTTGTATCAAAGGGATAAAATAAGAAACAAGAGTATTAACGCTAATAAATGGATGTGATAGTAATTGAGGATAAGTTAAGGAAGGAGAACTTGGATGATTGCGATACGCCTTGATTATACGCAAAGTGGGTCCTGTTAGTAAAACATGTTAGAAGAGGTAGATTAGACTAAAATTGTGTTGTTGATGTTGAAGATCTAGTTATATTATGGTTTAAAAGGGTGTGACTCGGGCAACCTCATTGTTAGGTGGTGGTCGAAAGTATTGAGTCAAGATTTTTTTCAGAGCAAAATGAAGCTCACGCCTTTAGTGATTGAGGCATAAGCCTCAAAGAGAGAGAGGCCTGAGCCTCTCTTTAATTATCTCGAAAATCACTTGTTCTTTGGAGGTCTCATATTTTTATTGGTTGACTTCTATAGAAATATACCATATATTAAAATGGCTTTTGAAATCTATTACATTTTAATAAATATTACCTAATTTCATTGATTACTAGCCATAAATTATCATCGAAACCCATTATATATCAAAACCTAATTATTTTCTTTGATTATATATTAATATGCCATGAGATAAAATACATTATAATTCAAACACACAACGCGCATAACAAAACACACAAGACAATGTAACTCTAGAACACTCGGAAAATAACAATAACATCACCTTAGATCTTTAAGTTATATTGTATGAGTATTTAATGCTTGTGGTTTATTTTTGTATTTTTTTTGTTCACGGTGAGACCACTCTTCGCCTCACGAAAGAAAACCCCCTCAATACCCGATTTTACCTTTTTAACATTGAGCTACATTGAGGAAAATGTCACCAGTCAACCCTCACCCTCGCTTTATAGTTCATTATAAGCTCTTTCAGATGTTGGCGAAACATTTCAACATCTAAATAGCATGTTAATTTTTTTTCTACCAATGCCTTTTTAGGGGTTAGGGTTTCAACATCTACATATCATATTAATTTTTTCTCTACCGATGCCTTTTTAATTAAGAGGTATCCTAAGCAACTGAGTCAAATGTAATGTCTACTGCTGGTATTTTGTTATTGCAATTTGCTACTTATTTTTAAGGTTGTGGCGATAGCGAAGACGGAAAGGTTTTTCCAGTGTTGACGCACAGAGCTCCAACAAAGGAAAATGTGTGAGGTGCAAAAATGAGAAGAAAAGGAGCGGTTTTGATAAATTTTGGGCTTTATCGAGTCCTTTTCGTCTGAACTACTAGTCTTTTCAGATTATTACACATTCACATTTTGGGTGCTGAAAGGGTATTTGTTTATGAGATGCGTATCAAATCATGTGAAAAAATTAGTTAGTGTTGATTTCACTTGAAACTTTATTGAATTTTAATTGTTATCTGCTGCAATTTACTAAAATTGCTTAAGTTTTATTTAAAATATATAATGTGGTTCACTTTGATGAGGCGGTGTCCTGATGCAGTTTGTGTATTAAATAACTGTGGGTTGCTGCTGGTTTTTTTTTTTTTGTCATGATTAATATTTTTTCTTCCCCTGCTATTGAATTTCCAAGTCCGATTTACTTGAACTTACTATGTCAATCATGATTTTTGCAAATAAATTTTGAAGTCTCAATATTAATGCTTCAATTCTGAATCAAATATAATCATTGAAAAAAAAATGTGGAAATGATGCTGAAACTTAAGGAAGGGAGCGTAGTCGCTCATACTTCTTTGGAACCTCTAGTAGATCATTTCTGATTTCTCAACTTATGAATTGAATCTAATCATTGTAAAAATATATGCCTTTGATGCTAAAACTTCCTTGTGCTTCAATTTTTCTCTTTCTTCGGTAAATATTTTCACATGCACGCGTTCTTCGACCAATTAAAAGTTAGTGATATCAACTTTGAAAATGGTCATTCTTGCTTCATCTTTTCCCGCCTAGCCTAGTTTTTTGCTTATTTTGCTTCTGTCCTTGGTGCTCCAAGATTTACATCTTGCTTTCAGTTCTGTCTTTTGGATGAAATGGTCCAACAATTTGAGCTCTAAAATTTGGTGATGAAACTACCCCCCAGTGGATCAACTTTCCTGTGATTGCATTAACCTCTTGTCATAGTGTGCGCGTATAAACTGTTTGCTAACGGTGATTATCTACTCTTTGTGAACTTTTCTATAGATTACATGAATTTAGATCAATCTGCTTCAGGACATCATGTAATAAATTCTGCCTGCCTCAACTCTAACTCATGTTGATGAGGCACAAGTTCTAGTTCCAAAAAGCTCTGTTGTATTGCTTCATGAGTATATGACATGAGGACTGCAAAAGTTTATAGCAAAGAACTCTTTCTAATAGTGAAATTTTTGTTCACAATTTTTCATTTTTCAGTTTGTCTAGTGGAATATATTCCATCATTGATAATGGCTTCCTGGAAACCCACAGGCCTTTCTTACATGACAAATGGAAAATGTTTTGACTTATATAATTGGTTATTCTGGGTTTGGGTTTGATCTCTGTCAATTCCTTTGTACTAGTGAATGTTCCCTTCAGGAAAATTCTAGCCTTTTGCTAAGAGAGTTACACTCTGGAGCACTATTGTTGACTTGTGCATTTTACAGTTTTCTTATTTGTCACCCATGAATCTAACTTGGAAGTGCTTTGCATTATGGCAGGCCCACTATATGCTTGGTCTTGCACTGCTACAAAGGGAAGAATACACTGAAGGAGCTAAGGAATTGGAAAAAGTACGTGATTTTATTTCATACAGATATCTTTTTATTCCGAAAAATGTTAAAATGCCATTAAGCTTTGCAAAAATATACATCCTTGTGGAGGCATATGCTTCCTTCAAGTCTTGTATGAATGACCAATGTAAGCGTTAGATAATGCTAAGTGCTAACAAATGGAATCCTATTTTCTCTCAGATTATACTCAAAATAGATAAGTTAACCAGTTTCCGTTTCACCCATTTCTTCTTTTGTTCATCTTTCTTTCTTAGAGACAAAGAACTACTTGCTGCTTTCTGAAAATCAGTCACGCTCTTGTGGAATTGAATATTACTTAACCTGTTATGCCTTGTTGGATGGTACACTAGCTTTGTAGGATGACCTGTGCTGTATAATTTGCTTAGTTTTTGGGTGGCTTGTTGCTTTAGTGGTTTATTTTGATTGGTTACCTACTCTGTAAAATTTCTCTCTCCATGCTTTACACCAGGTTTCTAACCTCCTTATGCTTGTCTCATTATTACATTGTTGTGATATATTAAGGTGATGAATGGGCATTCATGGTGGTATGATTGTTTGTTTACTTGCAAAACCTCCGATGCTCGGACTCTTCGAAATAATCGGAGTACTCGTATCGGACACGACATGGGTATGAGTATGAGATATGTGTCGAACTTCCAAATTTCATCTGGACACTTTGTCGTTCTTACTTCTTCTTTCTTCTTTCTTTCTTTTTTTCTTTTCCTTTTCTTCTTTCCCCTTTTTGCTCTCTATAAATCTAGCGTCGCAGCCGAGAGGGTGGAGAAATGTGGCGGCGCTAGGTTTTCCCTTCCTTTTCTTTTTCTTTCTTTTTTCTTTGCATTTTCTTCGTTTTTTTCCCTTCTCTCTCTGTATCGGTGATTTAAGATTTTATTTGTATAAAATGAAATGAGTTCCATATAGTGCTACTTATCGCTTCACTAAATCCAAATTGCAATCAAATCCCTCATTTTCTATTTTGTATAATATTTATTAATTCTCATAATTGAAAACTGAACCCTAAAATTCTATTTTATTCGTCTTATCCCTTTATTCAATGTCAATTTCCTTCTTTGTGAATAATTGATTTTGGTCTATTCAAAATGACATCTTGAATTCGTAAAAAAATTGAAGTTTGAAAGACGTACCCACGTACCCGTGTTCGAAATTTGGACTCTTTTTAGCCATGTCCCCGTGTCTTACATTTTAGAAAATAAAAGATCCGACGCTTAGATACGTACCCGAGTCCTAGCATCATAGTGAAATTTGTGGAAAAGGATATTTACCATTGGTGGGAATGTTTTTAATATTTTTGTGATATGTCAGGCCTTAGATCTTGGAAGGGGTGAAAACCCTAAGGGCTACATGGTAGAGGAGATATGGAAAGAGCTTGCAAGAGCAAGATATTTGTTGTGGGAACAGGAATCTACCAGCCGTTCATGGGATCTTCAGAATTTAAAGTAATTGCTTTTTTCTGTTTCAAGTCCGGGTCTTTATCTTCTGTGATTCCTTCTTCTATATCTGTTTGCTTTGCTAGTAATGATGTTGGTATCTTAATTATCTTCCCATGTCTCAGAGAAACGTGTGAGGCAGCTTTGAAGGAGAAGCATTTCCTCGATGCTTCACTAGTGGAAGGATTCGAGGATGAAAATACTCAATCCAATTTAGAACAGTTGGAAGCTTTAAGAAGAGTATTTAACAAGGCTGCTGAAGATGATATCCCAACTGAGGTGAGCTTTTTGAGTTTCCTTCACAGAATTTCTCCCTTGTTTCGATTTTATTTTCTTGTGACTTGGTGACACCAATTGAGGATTTCAGGTGCCAGACTATCTCTGCTGTAAAATTACTCTAGATATTTTCCGTGATCCTGTTATTACTCCAAGTGGAGTTACATATGAGAGAGCAGTAATTCTTGATCATCTGCGGAAGGTAGTCCTAACTGATATTCAATTGTCATTTCCATTTATATATATGCACGTATTTATCCTCCAGTGTCATGAGTTAATCCTTAACTTTTCACCTTTAAGGTTGGCAATTTTGATCCGGTTAGCCGCGAACCACTGTATTCATCACAGTTGGTGCCCAATTTGGCCATAAAAGAAGCCGTGCGTGCATTTCTAGAGACACATGGGTGGGCTTACAAGACGGATTGATAGTCTACTTTTTGTTGGTTGTATGGCTCTGGTTAATGCTCATCTTTTCTCCAGTTTGGATCAAGCAGGTTGAGACATTCGTCACTCAGCATGTAAATCCCCATTTACTCTGCAATACTTTGACAGGTTGTCAAATTGGTCGTCTTGGAAATGTACAGTATCTATTTCTGAAGTTGTACAGTGTGATAGTAGAACTCTATCCATAGATATAAAAAAATATTTTCCATATGATCAATTCCTGCATTCCTTGGGTTTTCATTTCTTTCTTGAATTTTCTTCCTGCCCAATTCATGCTCTCTATGAATAAAATGATCACTATCTGAACTGAAGAAATTGGCATTAGTAGCATATACAGATTTGTTTGGCTAGAATGATGATATTTTCTCTACAACTTGGTTGTGAGGTTGGAAGAGTTCAATTCTTTGTGGGTGAAGTGACTGTGTACCAAAAACTTACCTAGCTCGAAATTTATCCGCACATTAGAGGTTTTAAAATAGGATAAGTAGGCTCATGGCACGGAATTGGGACCGTGCTAGGCCTAACTGTAAGACCGACCTATTCCACCAGAAAAGGTTGGCACGGCCTGTTTGCACTTGTACGGTACCCACATAGTAGCTTGATTCCAGGTTGATGCTGCCTAATGTTGCTCAATGCAAACATATTGTTCTTAGCTACATTATTTGGATGAAGATAAGGATCCCACGTATTAGACAAATGTGTTCTCTCAAGTGTGGAGACTATGGGCACAAAATGTGCTCGGTCCCCAGCTGTGTAGCTCATGCGTGCAGAAACTCCACATGGTAGACCCCCATTTTCAATTTATTGAAACTTCTACACAATGGGGGAATTTGGGTTTAAAGAAGTTTGTCTTACATTTTGTTAAAAAGTCTTCTATTGTAAATTCCTTTCGCCTTTTGATGACATGTTTGGTGTATTGAATTTGACAGCGTTGAACATTTTTAGAGAAACAAGTGAAATCCATGTTCGTTGTCACTCATTTTGTCTAGTAGTCTATACGTTGTGATGCAAGTGTAATCTCCGTCTTAAATTGAATTCAATTTCAACAACCCAATATAGGATTAAGCCACTGTTTGACCCTCATTAAATTAAATTGCATTACATTAAATTTTTTTCTCTTCATTACAACCACGCATTCATCAAATAAAATGATATTACACACAAATCTAAAACTTTTCATTACTTTGCCACCACACATTCTCCTATCAATTACTATTCCAAAAATTTTCAACTATCAAAAATGCCAAATAATGGGGGCCAAACAAGGGCTAAGTATGAAGTTGTAATCATATTTGTTTATGTATTCTTAGTTCATAATTTACAGAGATGGATAATAGTCGTTAGAATTAAAAAGTTAAAATTTTATTTATTATACGGTCAAGCTCGTTCAGCATATCAAGCGTCGACTCAATGTTTAATGTGGTATAAAAGAATCTACTTTCAATGACTAGTGCAATTTCAACCATCGGATGAGGATTAAAGTTCGATTTATAACTTTTGGAGTATATTTAAATTTAACATTTATTGAAAAAGCAAGCTCACAAATAATGCGTCCTTTTTCCTTGCTCTCTTTTTATCCATCTTTCTAATAATTATCAATTGTGGACAAAATATATGAATAGGTAATGAATAATTATCAATTGTGGACAAAATACCATTTCAATAATAGAATCACAGCTTGTGTAAATGAAAATTTGTCAATTCCATCCAAAATTGTATCTCCTCTCTATTGAAATGCAATCTCTACTCAATTATTTTTCAATAATCCAGAATCAATAAATACTAGAGATGAAATTAATTTTATAATATTCATATCTTCAACGTGTCTCCTCACGTGCAAATTGCTTGATTTTATAACATTCATATCGAAAAATAAAATATACGAAATTTTAATTTCTTTGAGGTCATTAGTATCCATCCACCTTACCGAACATTAAAGAAAGGTGGGAGAATATAGATAGATACAACACCTTGTGCAAAGCGTGAAAATTTATTCGGCATATTTAAATTATTCCAATTTGTTCTGCTTCCCCTTTACTTTTGAATCGGATTCTTCGATATTCTAAGGACCGCAGTTGCATGTGTCTGTTTATTGTTTAAATATAAGAGAATTTTTGATGTTTAGTTTTTTGAGCGATGATCTTAGACTCCGAATTTATCATTTTCTCATCCCAATCTGGAACCAGTTCATTCAATCATCAGAGACAGATTCATAATGCCAATGGGTTTTGGAGTCATCTCATACAGTAAAGATGGAAAATATGAAAAATTACAGCCATTTAGTCCGGTAAGCAACGATGAAATATATTGAGAATGAACCGAACAGTGTTTGGAAAAGATTCTATGTAGCCAACCCCAAATTTATCTGAAAAATAAGATAGTGTCTTGTCGAACGAGTACTGTTCAAGACACGTAAAAATGTATCATGTGTATCATTCAAGGAAACTAAAGAATCAATGATTTTATAGAAATTTATGGGATATAAGAAAAAACCCATTATTTGACAAAAAATAAAGAAGAATCCATAAAATAGCAATCATAGGAAACCAGCAAAGCAAATGCTGTCATAAGTCAGAACATATTAATGCAGTCTACTCAAAAACCATGTGCAACAATCTTTGAACATTATTGCAAAAAACCCTTGTGAGTAAAGCTTTCTCTAGCATTATGCACAAACCATATATTTAGAGCATCTCCAATAGTGGTGTGAAATTGGGAGTAAATTGGTATCTCCAAAATCACTTTTGCTGTTTTGCATCCTTATTTACATCACCGTGGATCTAAATTCAAATTTTGCTCCAATGAAATGCCTAAATCCACTTTTTGCCTCGTATGAATTTAAAAAAATGTAAATTTACATCTTTTTTTACATTTTCTGTCGGAAAATGTAATTTGTATTTCCTTTGCATCTCTCTATTGAGAGAGGTTTCTGGCCACCTTGAAGATCTAAATTATAATTTAGATATATTTTACACCATGATTGGAGATGCTCTTAATTATCAAGCCATGCTGCTTAGATAATAAAATATACAGAATGAACATCGAAAATGACAACAAATTACCTCAATTGTCGATGATGAAGGAAAATGAAAATATCTAGAATTTACAGAATATGTGCTCGGCATTCCCACATCATGCGGTGTGGGTTAGATTGATAGCCCGGTTCAGTCTTTCAAGTATGCCACTGGCCTTTCTCTTGGCTCTGGATGAGCCATTTTCAGCAAGCTTAGAGATAGTTCCATATGTGTTTTCCTCGTCCCTCATCTGCTTCCACTTGGATCGATCGCTATGACAAATAGTGAAGAGGATTGCAATGCAATTCTCTTTGTTTCGAGCGCAAGACGTCTCCCTGATTATACTAAGCAAGCATTCAACTCCCCCGAGCTCTCCCATTTGCTCAACAGCTGTTTGACTGGTTGAAAGCATAGCGAGGATTGACAGCAACTCATCAACATGCATTCGATTCATGATCTTTTTAAGGATAACACGCACCGCACCATCTCTAACAGCTCTCAACTTATTCTCATGAAGAATACATAGATTAAAAATAGCTGATGCAACATCTTTCATAGCTAAAAGATGCCCCTCTTCTAATAAGTCAATGAGAGGTTTCAAAGCACCGGATTTACCAATCAGCTCCTTATTTGAGTCAAGAGCCGATAATGTGAAAAGGGCTGCAGCTGCATTACTCCTTGTTTCGATAGTTCCCGATCTCAAAGCATCCATAAGAAGCGGAATAACCATAGGTGTTTCTGCAACGAGCTTTTTATTGCTGTCATGAATGGAAAGATTCAAAAGTGTCGTGATTATATCTTCATGGAGGTCCGGTTGAACCTCATTTTGAGACTTGCTTTGAGATAGCGGGGACAGCAGCTGCGGTATGGCACTGCAAGATTCGCCAAAAAGTGCCCGGAACGAAGGCATCCGTTTTGTCAATAGCCGCATCTCTCTCGCTGCTTCCTTTTGATCAGACAATGTTGAGGACATTTTCTCAAGCAAAGAAAGGAATTGGTCCCGGTCATCTCCAGTTAAGCCATCCTCATCAGAATATTGAGCAGAATCCGGCAATCTAATCCCATGATTCTTGCACCATTGCAATATCATTTCCTTAATCAAGTGATTAGGTGTAAGAATGGTGTGTGATAGTACTTGTTGGGTTCTAGGGCAAGTCCTGTTCCCAGATTTTAACCATTTCTGAATGAAGGATCGATCATAAGTCTGCAAAAATTGTCAATGTTAACAATATGAACAAGAAACTGCATTCTAAGATCTTAAAATTTCCAAATAAAAATATATCTTCATGTCAACATATCAACCTAAAGATAGACACATAAACCAACTTCAATCCGACAACCAAATAAGTCAAAATTCCTAAAATTTTAGACAAAGTGATAAACTTATCGAAAGAAAGACACGAAGTTAGAAATTTCCTCTGTTCAGTCACACATACACACACATACAAATTCAGAGTGCACATTTGTAGAACAAATTAATAGAAATGGTAACCGAAATCCTGAAAATTATCTTGTCAAGATCAATATTCAAAGTCCAGAAGAAGAAAAAAATTTCTCAAACTGCCAAAACCAAATACAGTTTAACAAAATAAACAAAATCCAAACACAGACACACATTAACTAATTTGCAAACAATTTCACAAAAAAAATGATATGAACAAAATCAAATCTGATTTGTGGGAGTAAAATCACGAACCTGTCCGGTGGCAACTATAACAGGATCCCTCATGAGTTCTTTAGAAAGTGGGCACTTAAATTCCTCAGGTACCGCACCAGAAACAACTTCACGGCGAGAATTATTATGTAACTTTAGAGATAGATACTTTTTAATCTTCAATTCCTTTAAAGCAGAAAGCATTTGCTGGGCTTTATCGATTGCCTCCAAGTTAACATCCTCGTCATCGACAATTACCTTGACAAATTTCTGCAATTCCCTCTTCAATTCCATAGCCTTAGCCACCGGTCCTGGATCGCCTTCCAAAACCCCACTCTTCGCCATCACTCTACAAACAAAACGCAATTTACACTTTTTTGTTTGTAATTCTTTGTTCACGTTCTTTGAGGGACTATAGATTTTTTTTTCTTTTTTACACACAGCGAGTGGGTTTGAGTGAAGTGAGGAATAAGAATGTGTTTTCTGGGGTGGGTGGGGGTAGGGTCCACTGTGTCACACAGTCATGGACCCGTGGCCGGGAAGCTGGTAGCTACGCGGAAGAGAAATAGAGAGGCTCCGTCATGCAAAGTAATGTACCCTGTGTTTGGTTCTCATTATTCCCACATGCTAATGAGAATTTAATTTTTTTAGAGAATATATAGTTAAAAAAGGACAAATTTTGAATTTATATATAATATTAGTTCATTGAAAAATGAGTGGTTGATAAAAAAAGAGAGAAAAAATGAATTATATAATTTAATTGGGGGGGGTCAAACAATGGCATACGTATGGTGCCGGTGGGGGTGTGGATTAGGTCGAATTCAGTATGTTCAAATTCAGTAGATATTACAAATTTTAAAAATGTTATAGCATCACTGTCGGCCAATAAATCCACCAAAAATAAGAAACAAATAGAAAACAAGTATTTGACGATAGAAAAGTCTTTAACAATTTAGAAAGACTGACCATGTTGACATTTGAATTCGATAAAATCAAGATGTCAATAGATTTCAGCTCATCTCTTTTTCATGTATATGTTACTCACACACTTGAACAATCACATTAGCCTACACAAGATGTAGTCCCGACATGGTGTAATGATCGTGTGTACTCTTCGACGAGCGATGATTCAGTCAGACAGTGAAATATATTGAGTGTGGGAGAGATATAGTTGACGGAGATATGGGTGTAGGTTGTAAATTATATGTGCATTGCATTTACCTACACTTACCTTCGCATGAGAGAAAGGATCGAGTATTTATAGGTTGAGGGGATGGACGGAAAATGCTCATCTAGATGCCACGTATATCATTTTAATGACTCGCTTCTCAAGTTTAGTTGTACCAATTCATAACCATCATATGCTTGTGATTTTACACGGGCTGAATATATGCTAAAAATTGTGATCTAGATTAATGTTTTCATTGCAGAGTTGTTACATCAATCTTGATTAAGGCGAGGCTCGTAGCATATACCCATCGCCTCATATATATATATATATATATATATAGTACGAAAATGTGATGCATCATCTCGGATAACATATTATATTATTCCTAGCGAGACATCTAAAATTATGAAAAAGGGAACGCAAAATGGAGTACTAACTTTACCAGACATTTTGCTTAACTCTCTGTCATATTACATATTTCGTAGGTTGAGACGTAACATACCGTATTGTGCTTCAATCAACCACTTCCTTCGTTCCATAAAGATATGTTTACTTTCTTTTTTTATCCGTTCCAAATTATAGACAAATATCCTTATCGATGATATAGTTTAATTTTCAGTATTCTAATATACTTTTATTTAATGCGTTTTGTCATCAACAAATATGATTGTTCATATTTGTATCATTTTTAATATAGAGGTATAGTTAGAAAGTGATTATGCTACTTGTGCAGCAAAAATGGAATGGAATGAAATGAGTAAATATTTTTGCTTTTCTAACCATTGGGCCCATGGATTCTGCTTTTTGCGGTGGACCGACATCAATCCAGCCCCTTCTTTTTCAATTGGCAGCCGACATTATTTGGGCCCACTAGTATAGGTCAAATGTCAAAACCACCTTTTAGACGTTTTGTTGCTTGCTTATTTGTTAAGTTAATTACTCTAATTAGCCAAATAAATTAAGATTAATCAAAGTTGAAGAAAAGAATCTTATATTTGCAAATGGATTACGAATCGCAAGATCAACGGAATCACCTTTTTGGTTTTCCATAATGGCGTTGCCGCGTCGTCCGTTACGTGATTAAAGATTGTCACGATTCAATCATATCTTTATCAATTCCCCCCTTCGAAAAAATAATAATAAATCATAGTCCCGATCTAGTGTCTCAATTTTTAAAATTTATACGTTTTTGTCCTTTTTTTACGAATTTTAACACTTTAAAAAAATAATATAGAGAAAAATGAAAATTTTATTTGTCGATAACTTAGAAAAAAATTAATCAACGACTGAAGCACTGTCGATGATTTTCGACAAACTCATTGACGTTATTATCGATGATAATCGCTGAATGCTGGTGATTACTAACGATATTACTATAGATATTTTTTGTAGTCAATCATAATCACCAACAATCTATCGTTGGCAATCATTGACGAAATTTTTATTAGTAATGTTTGATCCATTAAATTTATTATATAATTCTTGAAAGTGTCTCGTAGGTAATTTTGTTTACCCTCAAATTGTTTGAGCTATCTTTGCTCAATCGAAATGACTTAGCTTTCATTTGGAAAGAATTTACGAATTATAAATTCATGAATAAGTATAAACGAGTAGTGAATAAGTAAATAATATTTGTAAAATTATTAAAAAATGAAAATAAAGTTTGATTTGAAGAAAATAAGCCCCTTGTTTGAGCCCTATTTTAAAGGAAAATGTGTTTTTGAATAGTAATTTTTTGTTGAGAATATGTGATAAAAATTAAGAAAAAATCGCATGAAGTTATTTTATTGAAGAAAGTGTAATCGGAACTAAATTTTGAAAAAAATGAATTTTTGGAAAATGGAGTTGTAAGAGCTAATATTTCAGGTAACTATAGGTTTAAATTTTAATACGTGTATAAAATAGAAAAAAAAATTAAAAAAAAATAAAATCAGAAGACATAACCCTGGAGGTGTGAGGTGGATGTGGGCCCCGGTTCAGCCCCACATACGCATTATTTTGACTGAAGTCAGTACGCGTAGAGTGGATCCCACGATGTGTTTTGACGTGTCATTTGCTCAGTTCCTCCCAGCTGTCATTTGCTCTGTCCTTTTGGCCATTATACAAATAAGGAAAAATCCAATTATACAATGTTTGGGGATTGTAATATATACAATCTCTAATCCAATTAATTAGTGGGTCTCATCCTAATATGAGAGATTGTAAAAATTACAATCTTCTAATGATTGCACACCAAGCATTATTGTACAAATAAATGCAAAAAGGAAGACAGCAAAATTCTTGAAAAATAAGGGATTATTGAAAATTACTTATTTTAATTTTTTTTATAAAAAAAAATAAAACACTCGAATTATGCTTTAAAGAAATATTAACTCCATTTTAATTTTTCAGTCATGTAAAACATTTTAACAAGAGTGAAATCTCAATAAAATGCTCGTAGTGAAAGAATTTTAAAATAAATTAAACTTATTTTTGACAACTTATAATAGTAATAATAAAAAATTCATTACTTTACTTGGAAAAAAATTAAAGGAATGAATATAAAAAAAAAAATCAACTATTGAAATTTTAATATAACATCATATATGTGAAATTTGAAAGGCTCCTTGAATTTTTCTTTTTATGACATAAATGCAATCCGAAAAATTTGTCAACTTGTGACTTTGTTCATCTATTTCTCATTTTCATTTGACATTGACAAGTTTCGTTTTGAGGAAATTAGGTAGAATAGCCTATTTGAAAAGATTGTTTGGAAAAATAGTCTTTTTGACCAAAATTTTAATATAATAAATATGAACCGTCCAAAATACCCTCTTACGTAGAATTTGCAACCAAAGTTACTATAAGAATATAAAGATTTCAATTAAGTTCAAAAAATTTATGAACCCAGAATCTTTAATAGATTTAATCCTAGATATTATTTAAGGCCCTGTTTAGGAGGGATTAAATTTTTCTACAGTAAATCAATTCTCATTTTCAACCACACATTCTTCAATAAAATAATATTTTCCATCACATCAATAATTTTTTTTTCTTTTTCAACCACACATTTCGCATCATATCACTATTCAAAATCAATTCTTCCCCCAAAAATCTCTCCCAAACAAGCTCTAAGTATCCTTTAATTATAAATGAGGAAACATGAATTCCATAAGATGTGTAATGCATATAAAATGTTAAGATATAGATTAACTATTAGATTTTATATCCTTCTCATAAATCATAAAATAACAAGGAACATATAATAAAATACTTAGAAAATACTAAGAATATTTAAAGATTTCAAAAATCACACTCTCTAAGAAATAGAATATAATTCCGCACGCACACTCCAAAAATGGTATCAGAACCATATTACGAACCTAAAATAATGATGAATGTAATTAACAAAAAAAACATAATTAAAGAATTTTTGAAAAAAAATTGAAAAACATAAGAAACGTAGTTATCCTTATTTATCTAAAAATAGTACAAATGAAAATTTTGAGAATATACACAACAGATAGAAAAATCTAGAATATAATATACAAATATGAAATACTCTTTTAAATACAAATCTTAAAGAAAAAGACATGATTATAATTAATCCACCTCAAAATTTTAGAATAATAAAGAAAGATAAAGATAAAGGAAGAAAATCATGAGATAAAACAATATATGATTATAGAGGTAGAAAAATAAAAAAAAAAAATTTAGAATCCACTAATGAAGAATATAATGAATATAAAAAACAGTTAGAAGAGTTAACTGAAAAAAAAATGGAAAATACAAAAATGAATACTAATCCATCAATTAGTCATAATATAAAAACAAAATTTAGTAGTAATGAAAAATATGAATATGCTTATAGTACACCAATACCTAATAAAGATGGTATTAATCAATATAGGAAAACATATAAAAGTTACACTGGAAATATAAGAAAACAATCCATAAAAGAAATAAATCCAATGAAATCTTATAATGAACAGATCCATACAACAGAGATATAGTTAGATCTTGATTGTGTATATAAAGATAAAGCTATTGAAACATGGATGAAAAGTACAGACTTAACTATACAATTTAACAAATAGAAAACATATATAGCCGTTGGATTTATAGAACATACATTCAGAGGAATTGTATTTGAATGGTAGAGAAAACTACTAGAAAATATAAAAATAAGAATAAAATATAAAAAAAATACAACTAAAGCATTAAATAACAGGAATACTTTGAATGAGCAAAATATAAAAGAAATATTAAGAAAGCTTGAAAGAGTCATGAGATCAGATTTTTTAGGATATAGATTTATAGTTGATGAAAAAACTAGAAAACATGAAGAATATAATGAATGGATGATAACAATGAAAAATTTGAAGATATGTGATATGTGTGAACTAGAAATATACAAATGTAAATTCGAAGAGATATATTATATATTAAACCAAGGAGATTATTAAGAAAATAAACATAGATCTTATTTTATAAAATTACTATTCCTATGGAAAATAAAATTATTAAAAGAATATAAAAAACTATTACCTCTTGGAAAAAAAGATGATATGAATAAAGACGGGCGGATCCATGATTGGATCTAAGACCGGGCTACAAAATTTCAAATCGGGCTAATATGCGAAAAAAAAAAAAAAAAATTTTTACACATGAAAAACTGTTTTAAGAAAAAAAAAGAAAAAACCTTTAAAAAAAATCTTTTTTAGGCCTTGAGGTGGGGGGGGGGGGGGGGGCGATAGCTCAGCCAAGCCCCCCCTTGTATCTGTCCCTGAAGAAAGATAGCCTTGAATGTAGAATTGAATAAAAGCACCACATCTTTAGCATGAACGTGTGCGTTACCGCCGTTACGCACGTTTTGGGTTCTTAACTTTTCTACATGCAACACGTACTATTCCGAAAACTAACGTGCTTGCATCTAAAGCGTAAATAGGTCCGTTACACAAGGGGCTATGTTATTTTTTGAAAAACAAATCCAGTTTTTTCTCTTTTAAGCTATATAATAGTATTGACTTCATTTTAAAAAAACAAATTTCGTGTACAATTATTAGTGATTTTTTTTTAAAGAAATAGTAATGGATTTTAGAAAATGTGCGAATAATAATATACAGTAGTTGTGAATGTATGATTAGAAATAATGTTTAAATTTGATTAAATAAAAGTGCTTTATTTAGTTAGATAAGTTTGCAGGGTTGGGAATGAGAAGAAACGGCAAGAAAATTTGGAATTCTGATTGGGAATTTAGGATTCTTGACGAGGATATGGTTGAGCGTGCTTGTGTTGATGCTTATGCATCTTACAGAATTGCTTACATGTTGTTGAAAGAGATGTAGGCTTTAGATGGATGTTCACAAGTCTCTGTTCTTTAATCATATATTTTAAACAACAAAATATTTTATACGTAAACTTAAAATTTCTTTCTACTTTTCAACTATATATTTTTCAAAAAATCAATATTCCCAAACTCGCGTTTTTCCTAAAAATTATCTTTAATGGCTACCAAACAGAGGGTTAATGTTTGACAAAGAGAGCCTTAGTTGTCCTGCACTAGAATTAGTTGGACTCAATGTCAATGGTTTACAGGTTTAGTCCAGGTTCATATATTTGTTTGGGTCATCATTGATCGATTTTGAACCCAAATCATTATTTGGGTTGGAATGAGACATCACTGGATCCTTCTAAAGCCCAATTATTGAAGTAGATATTTATGGGGGAAAAATTCACTTTCCCTACTTTATCTTTACCTTATTTCAAAAATAACAAAACAACTTTTACATTTCAAAAATCAAATTTTTTAACCTATATATACACATATTTATAAATATTTATTTATTTATTTAAATATATAAAAAGATATAAATAAATAAATATATATATATAAAATTAACCCACCCCCACGACCACCACCCCACCACGCCGGCGACCACTCCGGCGACGTCTCCGATTCCGACGACTTCTCCGGCGATCACTCCGATTCCGGTGATTGTTCCGGCGACTGCTCCGATTCCGACGACTATTCCGATGACATGAATTTTTTGTACGGTCACAGTCCAGGTCACAAGTTACAGTCCAGGTCACAAGTCACAGTCCAGGTCACAGGTCACAATCGACCACAAACGGTCACAAATGGTCACAATTAAACGGTCACAATCGGCCACAAACGGTCACAATTAGGTCACAACCGATCACAAACGGTCACAACCCCCATCCCATGCGCATCCCACTTACAACCAACGCACCACCGCCATGACCACCACTATCATCACCAACCCTCACCGCCAATGCCACCACCAGCAACTCCACCTACACCATCAACAAAAATCAACCTAAATCCCCAACACCACCAAAATATGGAAACCAGCACTACCACTCCAACAACACCGTTCGGAAGAAACCCCCACAGATCTGCAACAATAGCAAAAATCAGACAAGCAACCACCACAACCATCAGATAAAACAAACTTGAAAACTTAAAAAAGGGAACTAGTAGCAACCACAAAAATACAAACTGAAAAACCCATCACCACCACCACCCCATTTCACCATCACCCACTACCACGACCACCACCGCCACCGCACAATACAAATCAAAAACCAAAAAACCACCACCGCATAGCACAAATCAGGAACCCATTCTAAAAAAAGCAGCGATTTCCAGAATGATGCCCCAAAGAATAAATCGCTGCCGAAAGCAATGGCGATTTCATTTCGCCGAAAGCAACGATTTCGCCGGGAAACAATGTCGCTCCAGTACGAAATCGCCGTTTCCAAGAATAGCGATTTTCACGCTGCCAGCCTAGGGAGGGGAGGGGGCGGCGGCCGAGAGGGAGGGGGCGGCGGTAACTTTTGAGCAGCGATTTCTTCTCGTGATTCAGGGATTTCCAATTGGAGAGAGAGAGGGGAGACGTAGAGAGAGAACGAGCTTTGGGGGAAATGAGAGACGTGGGCTTGATTTCTGAATTAATTGAATTAATAATATATAAAACATCTGATTTTTGAAAGATTAAACTTATCACCTCATTTTTGAATATGAATTTTGAAAAGTAGGGTTTTGGGTAATTTTCTCTATTTATGGAGTAAACTCCTAAAATTTAAATTTATAAGTTTCCCTCTCTATTTTTATTTTTATAAAATTGTGAACTTAGGGGCTGTTTGTTTCTGCTAAAAAGCAGAAATCCAGCCGTTGGAATGGTAGAATTCCTACCGTTGGAAAAATTCAAGCCGCAATGTTTGACCCTTTGTGTGTTGTGTGGGACCCGCCGCAACAACTAACGGTCAAAAAATCACGATTGTGGATGTGGAAAATCAGTAGCAAACAGCACCTTAGTCATTGCCTATTTCGATAACATGTTAATCATTTAAAGAACAATCATGCTATATGTACATCGTCTTTTACATCAATTTTTATAACGTAATTAGGGCTGTAAATGGATCGAATATGGATCAAATATGCCTATATTCGATCCGATAATCTAACGGATATTTAATTGCTAAATCTATATCTGATTTGCAATGTTATCGGATATCTGATCCGAAATTAATAGAATTTAGAGAAAAAAATTTGAACTAACTTGAGGCCCACCTATTTTTCCTGGCAAGTCTAATAATGACTTCTACCATCATAATATTCCTTTTTAAAGGAGAGACATTCTTCTAGTTTTCTATTGACATTTGATGTGGGATAAGGTAAAATTGAATTTCAATTCTAAATATATATATTTTATTTCATTATTTCCATTAACAAATAAAATTATTTGTTACATATTAATTATTAGTTTTTGAAATTGTAAAATTAATTATATAATAAATTTAATTAAGAAAAATATAGATATTTATTTACTTTAAATTAGTATACTAAAATTAGAACAATATTGGTTGAACAATATCGGACCGAATTGTTATCAGATCGGATTGACATGTATCCATATTTGATCCATTTAGTTAACGGATTATCGGATTCGAATATTAATCGGGATATTGGACTGAGATCCTAAATTCATCTCCCATTAATTTCGTCGGATTCAGATCAGATTCGGATCAAAATCCAATTCATTGACAACCCTACACGTGACAATACATTATTGGGCAGTTTAAATTTTGGACAGCCTTTTACCCTATCAACGCTTGACAACGCGTGGAATGTCAACAATATAATGTACAAGTGACATTTTCCTTTCAAGAAATATTATCTAATATAGAAAAAGAAAAAATACTAATTTTTTGTGTGGCTTCGTCGTACTTCGCATAATCATGCAACCAGTCATAAATTTTGTCGGCTCTTCGTATTCATCTTTAGTGTCTTGAAGAGTAAATTATATAAATCCAAACCCAGCGTTATAAAAATCTCACTCCTCGTGAATATTTCCGTACATATATCCAAGTGCATTCCCTGCACAATCTCGCGCAATTGTAATGTAATAAAAATGGAAGGTTGGATCATCTTCACGTGGAGATTTCAAACATAAGAAGACAAGAAAAATTATCTATCCAAATCCATTGTTGATGTAAGGCAGTTCTAGGCCACAAATCAAGAACATAAAGTAAAATCAATCGCCCACAAATGGCCTAGCATCACCCGTGACCCATAACCCGCCAAATTCCCAATCACGGGCTTACAAATTTACCACATTTATAAGCACCAAAGAATTATTGTAAGAATAGAGCCTCAAGCAATCAAGAAAAAATGGAGAATTGTAGAAAATTGGTGGCGGTGGTGGCGACGATAGTGATACTGGTGGTTCTTGATGGAGCAAAGGCGGCGAGCTTTTGCAATATGACGGAGGACGGTTTAGAAGCATGCCGGCCTTCAGTTACGCAACCGAACCCGGTGGAGCCGTCGTCTGAATGTTGTGGTGCTCTCTCAAATGCAGACTTGAAATGCTTGTGTTCTTATAGGAACTCAATTGTTTTGCCTGCTCTTGGGATTGATCCTGATCTTGCATTGGGACTCCCTGTCAAGTGCAATCTCACCCCTCCTGCTGAATGCTAAGGTCCTTAAGTCACATCTTGTTTGTGCATATCTGTGCTTAAGTCGAAACAAGATGACGATCATATTTCCCTTTGCCTGCTGTAATATTATGTATGATAAATTCAGTTTCACGCTTGATTTTTGTCACATGTATGCATTGTGTGCATCGTTCATTCTTACGAATTATCGCCTAAATTCAAAGGTCACAATCTAACGCCTACGTGGGATTGTCATTTTTCAATTTCCCAGCAATTTTTATTTTCAATTTATTTCAATTTCAAATAGTCATCTTTTTTGGCCTCAAATTCTCATTAACCCTAAATTGATTTTGAGAAAATAAATACATTATATTAATCTACTCATGGAGTAGAATACACTCTCCCAAAGAAATCTTTTGCCAGACTAACAAGACCCACTAAAATAATTAATCAAACCAACTAATTAAAACCAATTTTCCAACAAAATTTTCGCCTAACTTCAAGGTCACAATCTAACGATGTGCTAATTATCATGAAGGATTGGAACAAGAACTAAAACCATTTGCACGGATGTATCTACCTCGTGGATCGTAAGATGAAATTTGATGAATAACAAGATGGATAATGCGAAAACTCTACGTTTCTTCCAAAAGCACTAAAATCAACTTTCTCTAGCAAGTGTTTTAAGTGATAAGAACGAAATTTTGACAGTGTATTTCTTTCCTACTTTCTTTGGTGGATTGTAGTTATGGAGCTAGGATTGTCGTGTAGGAGGTCAAAAAATGTTAGGGTACGAATTGTGTTGAAAGTTTAGATCAATTCCTCGAGTGTAGATGAACACTCAATTACTTAAAATCTTAAATGAGGTTTAATATCCAATTTGACTAAAAAGTCAATATATTCACGAAAATAAATTTAATTTATGAAATAATTTAGGCATTTTAAAATAGTAGGATGTTGCAACCTAGTTTTCTTTTTAAGAATTATAGGAATTTTTCGTATTTAAGTTTTGTAAGATGCGATGACTACCCTTTAATTTTACAACTTTTTTCAACCAATTTTTTTGAGCTTGCACCTAAGATGCCCATATTTCAAAAAGGGTTATTGGTGCAAAACATCCCTACCTATGACGGGTTGTGTGGAAAACGTCCCTACGTTTGATTTTTTGGTGTAGAACGTCCCTACCTTTGCATTTTCTTGCGCAAAACATCATTTTCACCAATTTTTAACATAAAATGACCATTATACCCTTCTATATAAATAAAACAAAAAAGAAAAGAAAAATAAAGAATATATTGCAATATGCTCCTCAACTTTAAAAAAAATACAAATTAGTCCAAAAAACTAATTTAATTTCACCCAACATCACACACCCTAATTCTCTCCCTCCATTCTCTCTCCACAATCGGTCGCCTCCCTCCAACCTCCATCCATTCTCTCCCTTCAATGCTTTCCTTTTCTTCAGGTGATATACGTCCATGAAAATCAGTGCTACAATACCAATACCAATACCAATTCCAGCCACATCTCCAATTACGATTCTCAGGATTGTTCCAATTCTAAGCCCACTTTTTTTTTTTCCTTCTTGTGGATTTGAGGTGGCATTGTTGCCTAGGGAAGCAGTTGCAGGAGTTGAATCTATGGGCTTGGGTATGGCGGCCATTGTTGGAGATGCAGAAGCATGGAGGTGCAGAACAGCAGAAACCAAAACCTTAACTCCATCAACAAACCCACTAATCTCTTTCACAGAAGTCGTCCCAGTTTCAAATGCATCGATTTGTGCTTTCTCCTCTCCAAATATCGAATTTACAGTAGCACTTTTACCCACTCCAGATTTTCCAAGAACCAAGATGTTCCCATTGAAGTTCGAATCTTCTTTTCCCTCTGCTTCAAGCTCTACAGCCATCCTCTTGGCAGCATCCACACTAAAAATTTGGCCATTCTGCCTTCCTGCAAGAAGTGTAAATCGATACAGAACCTGTGCTACCATGGATTCTTCTGGAGACAGGCCTAATCTATGAACAAGCCTCAAAAATTTAACTCTGATCTTCTCAGAATTTCTCCGCTTTCTTTTTCTCTTCTTCACTCAAGTTGTTCTCGTATTCTCCCCTCCCGTGCCACCGGACGCTCGACGCAGAAAAGCCTAGATCCATCTTGAGAGTTGAGAGGTTATGGTGATATCGCCACCATCCGAATCAAGACTGTTGCGGCTTTCAAAAGAGTCAAGGCAAATTTGAATCAAAAAACTCTTTACCATCTCCTTCTTCATTTGTGTCGGCTTCTTCTTCTTCTGAGCCTGTGAAAATTTGACCATCAATTGCTTGGGTTTTGGGAATTCAGGTTTTGAATTTAGGCAGAGATGTCGTGGACTAATTTGTATTTTTTTAAAAGTTGAGGAGCATATTGCAATATATTCTTTATTTTTCTTTTCTTTTCTTTTTTGTTTTATTTATATAGAAGGGTATAATGGTCATTTTATGTTAAAAATTGGTGAAAAGGATGTTTTGCACAAGAAAATGCAAAGGTAGGGACGTTCTGCACCAAAAAATCAAACGTAGGGACGTTTTCCACACAACCCATCATAGGTAGGGATGTTTTGCGCCAATAACCCATTCAAAAATCTAGCGACTTTTCAATCACACATTTTATTAATTTTATCAAAATTTAATAAAAATCAAATTACCAGATCATGCCTCGAGGACCACGTTTGACCAGCTAACATCGCTTTCCACTTTTCTCCTGCTCTCAGACCCCGTAAACATGAGAGTCTCGATTATTTATATTATAACTTGATAAATTACTTATTATTATCGTGTTTTGAGGATTTCACGAGTATTTCCACTTTATCCAAACTGCAATACCATTGGAGAAAGTAACCACTTTTGCAGTTTTGTTTTTCCCCAAAGAAAACACACTATTCACGAGAAAACCACTCCTATCCATGGAAGTGAGACCACCCTAAATGCATATTAATTGTAACATGAAGAAAAAAAAAAGGCAAGTAATAAGCAAATAACTGCCAGCTGTCAGATTAAAGGTTACATAATCCATGTTAATCTTCAGAAATCCTTCCCCAATACATGATTATAGCAACTTAATCTCCATCAGACTACTTTAGTTACTGCTCCTATTAATTGTTCCAAAAGTTAAATCGAGTTTGACTAGAGACAAAATAGTAACAAACAGGACTTCAAAAAGCAAAGCAAGTTAATTGATTGACATCAGATCAGAGGGTTCTTAAGCTTCCACGTCAGCGCATTTCTTCGAGGAAGAGCAGATAAGCCAGATATTGCCATAGGGGTCCTTCACCTTGCCCACGCGCCCGCCGCAGCACGAGTCATCACCCTCGGAGATCTCTCCTTCCGTAGTGGCGCCAGCGTTCACAGCCTGGGCCAAGGCAGCTTCCACGTCCTCAGTCTCAAGGCAGATCACACCTCCGGTTACTGCAGACTTGACACTAAACAACGAAAACGAAGCAACAGAATGCATTAATTACTCAGTCAAGTCACATATAAGTATATTTATTATAGCATGAGCGATTAAGCGGTAACAGAGGGAAAGCAAAACACGATGAACGTCCATTTTAAACCATCAAACCGTGGATCTAACATAACGCGATGAAACAGAGGAAAAACCTCCAAACGCATGCAAAAAAAGTGAATGAAGAAAATAGAAAAGGCAAAAAAACGTACGTAGCAAACGAGTCGTCAATGGTATCAGATACAACAATAGTGGCGGAGCCAATCTTGAGTTCAGCAGAGAGAACAAGTGGAATCTCGTGATCAGCCTTTCTCTTGGGGTGCATAACGCGGCTCAGCTCCTCGGCTCCAAAGGCAGTCTTGTAAAACTGCACGGCGTCGCTGGCTCTCGGCGCATCCACCACCAGCCATGGCTTCAGTGCCGTGAAAGCCACAGCAGGGACCTTCTCAGCTTCATTTCCGTTCTGTACCTCCGCCATCGAGAAAGAGTATGTAAACCTAGGAGAGAGAAAGAATGCAGTGTGTACAAAGAAAATGAAAGGGCTAAATGAACGGAAAGCCCGTGTCTGAGTGTATACTTATAGGAAGCGAGGACACGTAACCGTCTGCGTGTATACAAGGATTTGTTAGAGGTTCAATTAATTTTATTTCCCACTTTAGCCCTTACTTTTCGTTCTTATTTACAATTTCACCATTCCATAGTTGACCTCCATTTTGTTTTTATTTACAAGAATGCCACTATCTCACGCTAACGGCCAAATCTATTGAGAGGCTTTTCACTTTTCACATCCAACGGTGTAAAAGTGCTGCGTGGATGAAATTTGAATTTACAAGTCATTAATGACATTTACGTCCCCCACCAAGACGACAATTGATGTTGCAATGGAAAACTTGCCGAGCATGTTCTCTCTAAAAATTCTTTTAACTAAATAAAACATTTTAAGAAATTTACCCAAACTTGTTCAAATTCTTTTTTAAAGTCTAGATGGATTAGTTGCTCTGTAAGACGAAGAATTAACCTAAAATTTGAATACAAACTGAATATGTCATAATATATTTATAATGTTGTGCAATCCTACTTATCGGAAGCAATATTGGATAATTTTGTATATTTTAAAATTGAAAAAAAAAAAAAATTTGAGTTCATTTTAAGTTTTCTGTTTTGAGGATTTATTTTAAGATTTCTAAAAATGTCACATGTCACATTTTGCATTCCGATTTTAATGTAACAGATCAATGTGCACGGGTCATACTTCACTGGTTTATGTTCACATTTTAAATTACGTCACAGATCAATTTGCACTAATCACAGGTCACTAATTAATGTGTAATGATTATAGGTCACTATTTTTTGTTCAAATTTCTCATTTTGATTTATGTGCACTGGTTACAATTCAATGTACATTAGTCACAAGTTTCAATGTTAACAAGTGACGACTCTCATTGTGCATCGATGTAAGGTACATTTTGGAGTTATAATTGTATGTATCACATCAAACATTCTACCTTGATAACTAGTGCCAAGACACGTTCACATATCTCATATTTCATGTGAAACATGTCATGACTATGAACCAGCGAGGTCATATATACGTAAATTATGTTACCAACACTAGTCCAAAATGAAATCCCTTAACTACCCATTTTTATACATGTATTTCAACCATCAATTGACTCCAAATTTTCTCCAACAAGCTTCCATCATGCCCGAATTGGAATTTATTTGATTATAGAAAATAAACCTAACGCGCGCTCGCACACACACACACAACAAGGTCGTAACTAAATGCTTAATTTTAGGAAATAGTATATTTACATATTTACTAGAACCTAACATACATACACACATAATCTGACTTTTGAATGTTTAAGGCTGTGTCTGGTGGAAATTTCTTGAGGAAAGAAATTGATTTTTATACCGTTGCTTTTCAATGTGGAGCCCGCATGTGAGAAATAGAAGTCAACATTTGCAGGCTGAAGACAGGCTGAATTGATGCATAACGGACCAAAAATCAATTTTTGTATCCATTTTAATCAGCTCCAGACAGCCTCTAAAACTAGTTTCTTAAAATCGAAATTGTATATAGTAACTACCTTATATATGTATTGTTCCCCTTTTAAAATCTAATTGGATTAGTTGCTTCATAAGACGAGAAAGCAACCCAAAAATTGATTAAAAAGTGAATATGCCATTGTTTGAGATCCATTAAAATGAGATTTTAAGGAACCAATGTATTTTAGAATAATGATTTTTGAAAAATGTATTGTTAAAAAATAAGAAAAAAATTGAGTTTATGTGTAACATTATTTTATGAAATATTATATGGTTGAAAATGAGTTTTGAAAAATATATTTATAAAAATCCCGAAGGCTATACTATGTGTAAATGCAGATGGGAAAAACAACAATATATATGGTTGTGCAATCCTATTTATGGAAAGCAATATTGGATATTTTTGTATATTTTTAAAATTAAAAAGAAAAAGAAAAAGAAAGAAAGAGCAAATAAAGATGGGTTAGTTCCCATAATAGTCACTAAATTTTTCGTAAAGTTCCAACGGATCACTGAACTTAAAAATTGCTCCTGCTAATCAAGTAACTTTAAAAATTAGCACTACATCCATCACTGTGAAAATAAAGCTTGCAAACTTAGAAGAATTTGATGATGTGTCTAACGGTATGACCTACTTAGCACGTCATTGTAATAAAAAGATAAAAATTCATAAAGGTGCATTCTAAGTGGACAAGTTGCCATTACCCAAAAACGTTTTTAACCAAAAAAAAAAAGGACCTTTGTGATATGCCATCTTTTTATGGTCAACGACAATTTGTATACTTAGGATACATCTTCGTGATTTGATATTTGTTTATTACAATGACGTGCCACGTAAGTCATACCGTTAAAAATGTTATAAAATCCTCTCAATTTTGAAAGAGTCTTTTACGCAGTGATGGTCAGGGTACCAATTTTCAAAGCTAAGTGACCAACGGAGACAATTTTTAAGTACGATGACGACGTGGAAACGTAAAGAAAAGTTTGGTGACTATTTATGGAATTAACCCAATAAAAACTAACCCCCTATCTGATCCCAACTTTTCCTAAAACTGAGGGTCCGTTTTGTTTGTGTCTAAGTTTTGAGGATCTATTTTAAAATTTATAAAAATATGTTAGATTTGTCATTTTGAAAAATTATTTCTCAAAACAAAAAAATAAAATACACATTTGATTTGAAAACATGAAAAATTGTTTCATGACATTCTATTCAATGAAATTTGATGATTCAGTAAAAATAAAAAAATATTATATTAATATATTATCATGTGATATTTATATTAAGTTGGTGAATCTTATAATATTTTTTCTTCCTCATATATAAAATAAATATTAATGACGTGGATTGAGAATATTTTTATCCGTATTCACATAAAATAATTTCTTAGAATTTTTATGTAAATAATTATTAAGAGTTTGAGCTATTTTTATTTTTTTTCAAATTTTTATAATTTTTATTTTTCTTGATTTTCATTATTTTAAAATTTTAAAATTTTATTTGTTATAATTTTATATTTTAATTTTTAAAACTCCGTTTAAACAAAATTTTATTTTAATGTTCGTTTTTCATGTTTTGAGCATTTTCAAACTTTTTACTTGAAACGCTCAAAATGTCAAAAATGCTTTTGACTCTTTGAGTTTTATATTATGAGCTTATCCTTATATTTCAAAATACATTTTCAATGTTTTGCAAAATTAATAACTGAAAATGGCTTGAAAATAATAAACCAAATGCATTTCCCCTTAAAAGGGTCTCAAATAGGGCTAAAGGAAATATAAATTTGGAATTATGTATAAGGGTGTTTTTTGGACAATTTGCACGTCGTAGACTCGTAGAAACTTCAAGAAAGAGAAGGTATATCAACGTTTGATAATTTACCGACATGTCAGAAAGCATGGATTAAGTCACAATCTTCCCACATGTACATCTTGATTTGCACTCTAATTTATCGAATTCACACTTGACACAATCTTATATCATCTTCCATGTCTCACATATTCAATTCAATTATTATAGCACTTCTATGTTATCACGTTGTCAATCAAAGTGTAAGTGTAGTTGTTACAAATAGCTTAATTCTTAAGCCACTATACGAAGTAAAGCTAAATTTGCACATCTATACATCAAGCCGTCTTAGCTCAGCCGGTAGAGCGCATGGCTTTTAACCATGTGGTCGTGGGTTCGATTCCCACAGACGGCGTCTTCAAATTTTTTGTTTTCCCCTGTTCTCTCCTTTCTTGCATTAGGATATTATTTGATAACTTCCCTTCTTTGATAGTAAACCTGTCTCTCTCTCTTTTCTTCCATGGCCTCTCCCTCTGTTCCGACCTTTACTTTTTCTACTACTACTCGTTCAAATTCAATTCCATCTATTTTTTTCAAAAACCCTCATCACTTGCGGCTAAAACCCATCTCAAAGAGGACCAGCTTATTGGCCTTGTGCGGCACTTATGAAGCCGCGTCTCGGGGCTTACCCATGGACCAATTCTTTGCACAAGACGGTGGAACCACTAATAGGAAAGGAGAACTAGAAAACCCGAAATTGGACGCTGCCCACTACGAAGCTCTGCTCAGAGGTGGTGAACAGGTCACGTCTGTTCTTGAAGAAATGGTCAAACTCGTAAGTCCCATTTGCTTGCTTATGGGAATATTTGGCTCCAGTTTCTTTGAAATTTAGACAAATTATTTAAAGCTTTTCAAATTCTGTGCAAAAGCTTAAACCATAAAGTCATAATGCCCATTGATGCTTTGGAAGCATGGGATTGCTTCAGTAAGGAATTAATGGTAAAAGGGTTTCAACTTTCAAGGACTGGGCGTAAGATTTCAATTTAATGCCATTTCTTGCATTTGATGTTAAAAGTTTTAACTATAATATTTTACTTTTAGACTCATTCTATTGGTGTTGGAACTTAATTCTGCATTGTATATATACTGATTCTCTTTTGAGACAGTACACAAAGTAGTTGTTTTATGCTAGCTATTTATCTTATATTTGTGAAGACTGCAGGTTTAAAAGAATTGGAGGTTGTAATGGAGACTTGCATAAATAGAAAGTAAACCCCGTACCTAAAACTTCTGTCTAAAGCTCTCCAGAAATCCTACTGGATATGTGGAACTTAAGAATTTTACTTACTGCGATGTTTGGAGTTTAGACACAATCAAGTAATGAACTCTTTAAATAACTTGGGTCATAAAATATCTCTATCTGAGGGTTTCAGATCTCTAGAATCATTTTTCAAGGTGTTCTATAGAAGCTCGTCATTAGAAAGCCACTTCGTCATGTCTTGCTTCTTATGCACTGTTCAAAAAATGGTACTACAATTATCTGTTTAATCTATTTATGTAACAGTTAGAAGATATGAACATGGATGAAGCATCCGAAGAGGTGGCAGTACATTTGGCTGCACAGGGAGTGATTGGGAAGAGAGTTGATCAGATGGAATCAGGGTTTATGATGGCTCTCGATTACATGATTCAAATTGCTGAAAAGGACCAGGATGATAAGGTAATGATTTATAATATGGACATTTAATTTTTAAGGTCGTGTTTATGGTTTAATTCAAAGTTCAACAACTTTTCACTTTTGCATTGGTGAAAAAGTTAACAGTTTGCATTGCGTACACTGGTTTCTACAGAGTCCTCGCAGGATTTATAACAACAGATCACTTTAATCAGACATAAGAATGAGATTAGAGATGTTTTCTTTTCGCCTTCTATAGGTATTAGGTTCTTGAAAGAGGCCTTTTCATTGTGAGTAATCATGAGTAGCTCCGGCATAAAATTTATGGCGTGCTTATAAATCCTTCTGATTTATGTTGTATAACCAGCTAGTACTCTTACCTTATCATGGAAGGCATGTAACAACTGAAAATGCATTGACAACGTCGATTGAGTCTAGAGGCTGAAGATGTTCATTCTATTGGCATGAACTTCTGATATAAAGTTACTTGGCTCTGGATTCTGGTGTTAGTGGCCACAATAATGCCCGTTTATTGTGTTTTAGAATAGCAAATCCATTTGTTATTTAGATAGACGTGACACCATTTTTCTCATCTAAGTTTATATGGTGATCTGTGCATCATGTAGTGCAACATCCTCATTCTTATAATTTTGTTTAGGAATGTTTGGCCTTTTTTTAAAGATTATTGCTATATGGAAACATTAGTATGGGTGAAATTCATTTATTTTTCAATTGTTTCTTTTCAGAGGAAGTCTCTCTTGGAGATGATTAAGGAGACCGTGTTATCCCATCTCACCAAAGAATGTCCCCCTCACGTGAGAGTCCTTGTGAACTCAACCACTATTTGGCTCCATTATATAATATCATCTTAAACTCAGGCTAATGGAGAACCTTTCTGTCACATCCTTCTTTAGGTTCAAGTGATTGGCCTTCTCTGCAGAACTCCCCAAAAAGAAAGCAGACATGAATTACTTCGGCGAGTAGCAGGTGGTGGCGGTGTATTTCAAAGCGAGAATAATACAAAAGTTCACCTTCCAGGGGCCAATTTGAATGATATAGCTAACCAGGCTGATGATCTTCTAGAGGTAGCTATTCAAAGATGCATGCTTTGCTTTTCTCTCTCTCAACTGTCTATAAAATTATAGTCATGTCACATATTTCCTACTGCCAGTTTCCAGGTTTTGATTAGAATAGACCAAATTAGTTCAATTATGACAAAGCAATGCACAGTCCAATTCATGATGATGTCAGATAGAAATTTGCTCCCTGGATTACCATTATGGACAGTTGTGCCTATAGAAATCAACTTAAATTTCAATGCATAATTATATCAGATTTCATCCAGATATTACCATGCTATTGTGACAGTTGTTCCTCTAGAATCTTAACAATTGCCTGCAATTATTTAATCTTCTTTGATGAAGGGAGGACATTAATTGGTTGATACAATCTTTACTTGACGTTAAGCATTATTTACCTAGCATGCAGTTGGACTTTTTGTGGATGCATCTTCTATTACATCTCATGTTTAGAGAGAGGTTGCGTTATATTTGTTTTTGGCACAATATGCACAACCTTCCTGTTCAAAATATGATATCATTTCTTTTGACATCTGTATTCACATTTATCTTCTGAAGTCAAGATGGACTTTGCATTTTATCTCAGTGCACTTTTATTCATCCCATCTTTCTTTCCATGATCCCTCGTATGCTGTTTGATTATGGGTACTATTAAAGTTAGTATTCTTGATTAAAATACCTTCAGTTTATACCAACTTGCCCTCTATAGTTCCATGCAATCATTTTTTGTGTAGACAATGGAATCCCGTCCTGTTGTTCCTGATCGGAAGCTGCTTGCAAGGCTGGTGTTGATCAGAGAAGAAGCCAGGAATATGATGGGAGGTGGAATACTAGATGAAAGAAATGATCGGGGTCTGAATATTCTTCCTGAATCAGAGGTCTGTAATTTCTGGTTATCATTAGATGATCAATTTTTCAAGGAAATGTTCTACTGAATACATTGCTATTTTTTGAAATCGTGAATTGCTTGATTATTCTAGTGTTATAGTGAAGATGAATATTAACTTCACTACGTTCGGCAGGTAAACTTTTTAACTAAACTTGTCGCTCTAAGACCAGGGAGAACTGTACGTGAGATGATAAAAAGTGTAATGCAAGGAAAAGATGAAGGTGCTGAAAGTTCTGAAGGTGATGAAAGTATCATAGGTGAAAAAACAAGTGGAATTGCAGGAAAGGTAGAAATGTTCTGCCACAATGATAGATAGTCATATTTATTAATCTAGATGTATAGTCATGGGTTAGGTGATGCATGTATTCAACCATCTTATACTGATATTCAGGCAAGTGTTACTGGTCGTAAAGCAATACCTGTGCGCCCTGGCATGTTTCTTGAGACTGTTTCCAAGGTACCACTATTTTGCTTATATGATCGTGATACAAGTATGGTTGACTAGGCTTCAGTTTCTTTCTATTCAAAAATCTCTTACAAAATTAATTTTAACAGAAATATTGTATATTTTTGTTCAGTAAATTTAGTATATAGGTTCCATGAACATTTACAGACACGTGTAGTGAGTCCAAGGAGGATATTGCGACATCAAATTTTTGTTTGTCTGTGTTTGACTCGGATGATTAGCTTGAATTTCATTTCATTTACTCTAATCTATGCTTCGGTTGGACTTATTAGGTATTAGGCGGCATATATGCAGGAAACGTTTCTGGAATTACCGCACAGCATCTAGAATGGGTAACTAGCTGTCTTTTTCTATACCCCCAAATTCCCTGAAAATATACTAATATAAAAAATGAAAATAACTAATAAAGATTTCAGACGTTAATTAGGATATTTGCTGGCTGTCTTGTGATCTCTCTCCTATTATTCTTGTATTACATGCATTCCTTTTAGTAGCTAAAAATTTTTGCCAGAAACTTAAACCAAATTTAATTTAAAACCAGTGACTTCTCAAATTTTACGAACCAAATTTCAATCTAAACAAAGCAATGGACTGTTTCCACATCAGTTCGTAAAAAGTGTTATCGAAATATCACACCTTTTTTCGTTTCAGAGATTATTCTGCATTTTTAAATTTCCTTAAATCTATGAGCTTGCTGTCATTGCTTTCATCCCTAATTGTTACATGGGTGCTTGTATGGTGGGATGTCCTACATCATTATACATGTAAGATGCTAAAGCATATGAATCCTTGATTTTGTGTTACAGGTTCATCAGAATACACTTCAAATTCTTGAAGAAATTGCATTCTAATTCTCACGGGGCAAGTGTGTCTGACCATTTTTGTAAGTTGAGTGTCAATGTTTTGGATATTCTGTAAATCAATAGTGTGTAAAATGTCAAATGCTTTTCTGGTTGTAAGGTCGTCATAATTTATAAAATTAAGAAAGTGCACGTATAAAGTTACTTCAAATTATTTACCTAAGGACCTTTCTAGTGATATGTTTCATCGTGTCAAATTGCGGATGAATGACAAAATGACCTTGCTTACAGATTTCAGAAGGTAAAAATAATACAGAAGCACCTGTAGGTCCCGGACTTGGACAAATGATTGATGTTAGTTTGAGTTGCTTTTATTTTTCTTGATCAATGCGTGAATAATGTTCATTTGTTTCTATCTCATTGTATCACATTTTGTTCCGCGAGATTTGAAAATCACCGGCAATAACTCGGTGTAGGTCTATGATGATCCTTTGTTCCATAGCCTTGGTAAGTAAAGGAGATCAGAAACAAAACAGGATTCTTAAAATCGAAAACAGTTCCCTATTATCTGTGTAGAAGCCTTTGAAATCTAAACAAAGATTGAGTGACGATGGAGTATCAATGTTTGTTCAATTTGCCATGGATTTTGGTGATTCCAAGTTCCCCTTACACATATTATGGTTTCGAAGTGCTAAACAGTGCATCAGTATCTTCTTTATGTGAAACTGCCTATACATTTTTTCCAAAAAGAGCAGTTCTAGTTGTAATCATGTGTTGTGTTATTTTGCATAATGCATGGTTACATGTTTTTCCCATCTGCCATTAAATTGCTAAGCTTGTCTTTGTCATTTGGTAAAAAATACCGTTAAGAATACAGCACTATGAATAACAATTCGATTTTGTAGTGACTAAACGATGCTTTAAAGACATGTTCAATAGTTACTAGATTAATAAATAAAGTTAAAATCTTGTCAATGGTTTCTTACAATGTTGCCCAGTTCTTTGTGCCAAATTTGTACTAAAGTGTCTCAAAATATCTGCAGATTTCCCACTAAAGATAGAATGGAAAATGGGTTTCTTACTAAACTCATGAAGTGGATTATATAGTATTTGATCTTATCAAGAAAAAATTCGAATCTTGTACATTGTAGCGACGAATTCTTTCTAATACTGTATATCAAGTATTACATTAGAGACATCACATACTCATGAGCATGTTTTATATGCATTACAGGATGGTATTATGAACAAAATTTTAGTTTCTTCGTTGTGTATTAAATATGAACGCTATGTAAGGACAAGCATCAAAGTAGAAGACATCCAACATATTGTGAGTCCTTGGACACAAGTAGATGATTTTTTGAACTGTAAATTACATATGAATGACGGTGCAAATCAAATCAAATACGATCTGTGTATTGCTTTTTAAATGTCCATTCACTAGCAATGATGATCATATTCAAGATCAAACGATAACATGGTGGGAAACCCATGTGTCGATTTGGCCCACACCTAACAATTTTGCACTCCACAAGACACTTTCGATGATTTTCATGTTGAACATCAACTTGCAAACGCAGCAAAGGAATGCAATATACCCTTTTCTTGTAAATAACAATTGTGTGGTTAAATCACTCGACTAAAAAGTTCAATAAATGAAGCATGTTTGCATACTCTAAAACGTATTAAACTTCAATTACTGACGTGTTTATTATCTGCCCGTTTGTTTCTGCTAAACAGCAGAATTACTACCGTTGAGAAGGAGAAATAATGCCTTTCAGCCACTGTTGAAGCCGTAATTGTTGACCATGTGTGAGATAGGTGGGGCCCGCCCGCCACACTTAACGGGCAAAAAATCATTATCTTGGTGGAGGAAAATTGTTGCACCTATGTTAGATTGTTTATTTGACCACCAGATGAGTATAGTTACAATTCCCCATTTGTATATTCTAAAATACATATACGCTAAACATTCATTTATTTTATACCATATCCTTTGGAGGTGGGTTTCTTCTTAATGTCTTTACTTTTTCTTTTCCTTTTCCTTTGCATCGCCATAAAAGTAAAGCACATGCCAATTTAAACTATAGAAATAAACTTGGTATGTGTATATACTGATTTAGTTTTGTAACACACTATACACCATATCTTTCACCTGGCCCAGTCCAACCAGTATGCCCCACCGAGGTTTTCCCCATTTTCTCGTGTATTCTACTTAATTGACTCGTTTGACATAATTTTTGTTTTATATAGAAGTGTTTATCGTGAAAGCTACTATAGAACAACTTTCCCTAAAAGTTATTCCAATCCGACATAGCATTTCTAAAAAATTATTCGAACATGTTCAAAATCAATTTCTTAATCTCGTAAACAAATTTAGGCATTTCAAAAACACAGACAAAACAAAGCCTTAAAGTCTTGCCCACGTGAGCCTGCTCATTTTGGTATAAATGCCCTCACATCTACATATAAGTGATATTCATTACACTTGCGCAATGATCACTTTTTTTTTAATGATAATTAATTATCAACACTTGACCTATTTTCTAGAGTATGATGATAATTATGGTGATTTATGCCCTTTTCCCTCACTTAATATACGACATTCATATTCGTTCAGAAGTGATCTATTTATTTGTATTTACGTCCTGAACACCTCAATTTATTAACTTGTCTAGTAAACTCAGTTGAATTTTGTTCACGAAAAGGGGGAAGTTTTTGTGTCAAGACTCTAGAAGCCTACGACCTTTGGACTTCTGTTAAATAGACAATGGTAACATTTGAATATCCGACCTATAAATGTTTTGATTAATTTATAGTATATTAAGGTTGTGTCTGTTTCTAATTTTTTATCTGATTTTAGCCATTATCTGACCGTTGTCATGAGTTCCAACCGTAATAGTTGATTGTCAATGTCACTCTCTCATGTGGGGCCCTCATGGATAAGGTAACGGTCAATTTTGTAATTTGAATATGCAAAAAATCAGAACGAGACACAGCCTAAATTTTGAGAGGAAAAGTTTATTTATTTATATCAAATCACTTCTACAATTCTTTCCAATTCAAAAACAAGTAGCTGTTAGCATCAAGCTTAGAGACGCTCTGTTATCAATTCAAACTTTTTCAAAAGCATCCCATCTTTCTCGTGGTGGGCCTCACAATTTGAAAAATGACAATATGATCCTCTTTTTGAAATGACTATAATGCCCATATATTTGAAAGGAATATGCTTCCTTGCTTGTAAAATGTTCGACCCTCATTTAGGCAAATTTATATAAATAGTTTGTAAAAAAAAAATAGTCAAAGAACTATTAGTGAATCTCGCGAAATGTATGGTTCATATCCATCAATCCAACAAGGAGTTCTTCCCTGAATGTGCCACAATAAGCTTCGTTCATCGTCTTCATTTTATACTTATATAAATTTTAATATTCACTTTTAAGGGACGATTTCATAAATTATCAACAGATATAAAGACAGAAATTTCTGTTTTTAATACAATTTGTTTAAAAAGAACATGTTTGTTCGTTGGTTTCGACCCGTTACAAATTTACAAATCACGAGAAATAATGAGTAAAAAGTAGGATTAATAATTTCAGTGCACTTTATAGATGAGCAATGAAGTGATGTACTCCAATTCACCCCATCCATGTGATAGTAATTAGCATGGAAAGAAAAAGAAACAAAGTGACCGTTAAGAGAGTTATCTTTAAACACAAAAAATGTCCCTTTCATGGGGTTCTTGGCAATAAATATTTTCAATCCAAAAAGTTGGTTTGTTGCTAACCCAAGAAGGACATTGTAGTAATATTTTGAATTCATAGTTCAAATTCATCTCTGAACTTGCTGACAGCTCTCCTCCCGTCCCACAGTGTCTCCTAACCGAATTTTTTGTTCTTTGGCTTCTACAATTTGATTCATCTCTCTGCAAATAATCTGTGTTTCAATTTGAAAGAAAGAGCTAAAGATTCTAAGAATGGCTGGTTATGTTGGGGTGTTCGTGTCGGATCCATGGCTTCAGAACCAGTTCACTCAAGTAGAGCTCCGGAGCCTGAAATCCCACGTTAGTTTTTAATCAAATTTCTATGTTATTTTTTAATGTATAATTTTTTGGGTTCTTTGATTTGCTTTGTTACATTTGAAATTAATGGGGTTTTCGTTACAGTTCACGACGATGAGGAGGGAGAATAGCGGCGGCTTGAAGCTTGCGGACTTGCAGGCGAAAATGTCGAGGATAAAACACATCGGAGAGAATCTTACTGAGCAGGAAAGATCTTCATTTCTTCAGGATTCATATCAAAATTTGGAAGATGAAGTTGATTTCGAACTCTTTCTTCGGGTAAATCCACAAACAAAGACACTGATTATATGCATTTATCAAATGCGTATATGTGTTTGTAGAGCTTGGGTTTTTTTGATTGAGCAGGTTGATTGAAAGTTGCTTGAGAATGTTCATGGAAATGAGCGCTCACAAATCAATTTGTTTTTGTTTGTTTTATTGAATTTCAAGAGAATGAATATTCTAACGCAAAAATAAGTTTTAACTTGTAAAATGATTACCATTTTTTTGTATTTTTGGGAGTGAAACGAGGCTTAAAGTTACTACAGTTTCTTGATCCAATGACTTTAAGGGTTCTTTTTAATGTCAATTTCCCTCATAACCCGTGACTTTATACAATAACAGACTATCACTATATTTAGGGTCGACTACATAAATCTTTTTTCGCCACGTTCATCACTAGATCGTTGACTTTATGATTTATGAAAATCATTGCAAAGGGATTGTGATTCTCTTTCTATGTCCCCATAATGTTGGATAAGAAAGAGCATTCAGTGTCTAAAATCTTCCATTTCGCTCCCTCATAAAAGTGAAGTTTCTTATTTGCCAAGGTACTCGGCTTTTAACTTGGTTTTTTTTTTTTTTTAATCGATTTGTGATTTGTTGGGCTCACACAAACTTGGTTTATGATGAACCATTAGGTTCATGGATGTTTGGTGAATTTGTGTCAAATATTTAGCTTTTGAAGAATCAGATATAAAAATTTTCTTGTTATTTTTACCAAATTTCTCACAAATAAAACTTTGTTTTTATGGTTTTCTACATATTTGGTTTCATCAGTTTCAGTGTTTTACTTCTGTCTTTCCTTTCTCTTTTTGACTTTTGGGCCGATGCAATTTGGCAGTTAAATCTTTGCTTTCTATCTCTCTTTTTATCTGTTTATTTAACACGAAAATTTTATCATTCTGTTGCAGGTTTATTTGAAACTCCTAGCACTTGCAACAGAGAGGAGAGGAAGTGGTGCAAAAAATGCATCTGCTTTCGTCAAGTCTCCAACTTCTACACTGCTTCATACCATAAGTGAATCAGAGAAGGCATCATATGTTGAACATATAAATAACTATCTTGCAGAAGACAAATTCTTAAAGAAGTACCTTCCCCTAGATCCTTCAACAAATGATCTATTTGAGATTGCCAAGGATGGAGTTCTTATCTGGTGATTATCTGTTGTTGCTAGGTGTACAGTACTCACATGTTTGGTGGAGAGGATTGGATAGTACTGGACGCTATTGAGGAAGAAGAAGTTAGAATCTTATTTCTTACATTGTTGAGTCCTATCCAATACTGTGTACCAAACATGCACTATATTTGCTGAACTTTGCTTTGCATATTTAATATAAAATAGGATTCTTTAATTCAGTAAGCTTATTAATGTTGCCGTACCGGGAACAATTGATGAACGAGCTATCAACACAAAGAGGGAGCTCAATCCATGGGAGAGGAATGAGAATCATACCTTATGCCTGAACTCTGCCAAGGCAATTGGGTGTACTGTTGTCAATATAGGGACACAAGACTTTATTGAAGGAAGGGTGCGTGCCTGCTTTCATAAGAAACTGCTACATTATGGTTGATTCTCGCTTTTTGTTTGATTTTCTGGTTGATTTTTGAGTGAACTCATTTACTTAAGATTTACTCCAACAGAAAGTAGCTTTGCTTTTACTTCGATCATTTCTATCTCATAGCTACATTCCTCTCCTGTGGCATTTCAATTATCATTTTTTTTTCCATATTTTAAATTCAACCTGAGAATTTTTGGTTGCACGCAGTAGTCATGTGCGTTTTTTTCTATTGTAAATAGGTTTTAAATGTACTATTATTTGATCATCTGACTCTAGAAATCGTCAGCAGCCAGTTCTGTCAGCTTTGATTCAATCCAATGTAATCACTTAGACATTATAAGTAGCTTTTGCTCCTAATTTTCAGCTCATTCCTATTCATGTTTTTACTTTTGTCACCAGCACTGAATAAGGACTCTGCATTTTTTCTCTTTCTATTGGGTAATGCTTGTGTTGCTTGGTAAACTCATTTTATATCATCATCCATAGTTGTGCCTTACCTTGTTTGGTAGGAATTTTTGGGGGAAGAATTGATTTTTGAATAGTGATATGATGAGAAATGTGTGGTTGAAAAAGAAGAAAAAATTATTGATGTGATGAAAAATATTATTTTATTAAAGAATGTGTGGTTGAAAATAAAAATTGATTTGAGAATCAATTCTCAAATCAATACCAAACACCTGGTCATGTTACTTCTATTTCTCTGTAATCTGACAACATTCATTCTTTTGTTTTATTTCCAGAGACATCTTGTTCTCGGATTGATATCTCAAATTATTAAGGTGAGGATATGTGATTATATTTAATGAAACTATTAGCCATTATCAACAGTCCAAGGTGTCCAATAATAGGCAGTTATGTCTCGCAACTAATCAACCTAAAATGCCATTGGCAAAATTCTTTCACTGTATGCCACTAATCTAGTACTTTATCCTATGTGATGTTTCAGATACAACTGTTGGCAGACCTCAACTTAAAGAAAACTCCGCAGTTGGTGGAGCTGGTTGATGACAGTAAGGTAATTTCCAAGTGATTTCCTATTTTATCAAATGTATTTATTACTTTGTCAGTCTCCCAACTGTTAAATTTTGTCACTTCGTACTTGGAATATCAGGACGTGGAGGAGCTCATGAGCCTAGCACCAGAGAAGATCTTACTTAGGTGGATGAACTTTCAGTTGAAAAAGGCAGGATACACGAAAACAGTCACAAACTTCTCGTCAGATGTAAAGGTAATTTGAAATGAATTGATACACAAAACCTCTGAGCATCAGATGGTCCTTCGTACAATCAAACTTTCTTAGTTTAAAAAAAAAAAAAAAAGAGCCAGAACCCCTAAGTTCAATTAGTTCTTCAGAATTTACACTGAAGTGTTTGTCCTTTTAGTGTTAATTTTTTCTTGGCTGGAATCAAATTTAATTTTACATCGCAAACCTTAAAAAATATGCAGAAATGCTAACAAAAAAGCATTGGTGGAAATCCACATAAAAAGGTAGGAAGTTAACCAATTGATTACTGAGAATTTCTTGCATCTCCATCCTTATTCTGAACATGAGTGTTTTTCCTTTTCCATTTTCTCTCGATGATAGGACGTGATTACGTTAAAATTTGAATGAAAATCTCTCTATGCAGGATGCAGAGGCTTATGCTCATCTCTTGAATGTCCTAGCGCCAGAACATAGTAATCCATCAACACTGAAAGTAAAAGATCCTTTAGAAAAAGCAAAGTTAATTCTCGAGCATGCTAATAGGATGGGTTGCAAGAGATACCTAACAGCAAAAGATATTGTAGAAGGCTCTCCAAATCTTAATCTTGCGTTTGTGGCACATATCTTCCAGCACAGGTGAGAAAAAATTTACTTTCAGAGGCATTTGGTGATATTACATTATCCTTAAATTCCATATTCTAATTAAACTATCAATGATAATAGTGATAATCCAGTCTCTAACAAAATAAGTTGAAATGGAAAAACAATAAGCACTCGAGCTATACTTTTAAACATGACTTCAAGCTAACACAGTAAAATTGTTGTATACATCTGAGCTAAGTTGATTTGATGCTTAAAGAAGTACTACTGGAATGCAATGTCATCTTATGACAAGCTCTTTACAATTGGCATATTCTATATTTTGCATTTGCCTCTATAAAAATATTGATATTTCATTATGTCATTTGACAATTATTTGTAGCATATAATACAATGTAATTCAAGGGAGTAGTTGTGCTGTAATTGGACTTATCATCTTCATTCAAGATATACCTCGTCGTTAGTCTAAATTTTCATCAGTTACTACATTAAGAATTAGAATAGTCGCAAAGATGAACCATATATATCTAAGTTATAACTACCGTCACGTCCTTATTTGGTATTTACAAAACTAAACTATTAAACAGTCCTCCCTGAGAATTAACATTTTGTCCTTGTTAATTTTATAGTGATACTGCACTTTAAAACATGTTTATTTGTAAATCTTCTAAATAATCACTCCAAAGTTTTTCAGTTCATTCACCTTCTTCTTTTTAGTGTTTGTCTTGCTTTTGAATTCGATGATTTGCTCTATATCTTTTTACTCTGATAATTTATTATAATTATTGTTGGTTTAAAATATAACATGACCTTACCTTTCAATGTGTAGGAATGGACTATCAACCCAGACTAAACAAATATCTTTACTCGAAACTTTGCCAGATGACACCCAAATCTCCAGAGAAGAGAGATCTTTTCGCTTCTGGATAAATAGTCTTGGAAACTCCACATACATCAACAATATTTTTGAAGATGTCAGAAATGGGTAATTCTGCTAGCTAATGCATGCTCTATGACAAAAAAAAAACTGAAAGCTATCTTCGGTCTGCTGTGGAAAACTTGTATTTGTTTTCAGTATCAGATAGTTTCAAAGGTCTAAAATCAAATATAAAGGTATTATACGTTTTTGTCATTCTAAATGACGTTTATGGTTCTCTGCAGATGGGTTCTCCTAGAAACGCTTGATAAAGTGTCACCAGGGATTGTCAATTGGAAAATCGCTACTAAGCCACCAATCAAAATGCCATTCAGAAAAGTAGAAAATTGCAACCAAGTTGTCAAGATTGGGAAACAGCTGAAGTTTTCCCTAGTCAATATTGCTGGAAATGACATTGTTCAAGGAAATAAGAAATTAATACTTGGTATGTTCTTTACTACATTTCTTAAACACAGTACAGGGAGTAAAATTCTTAGTTAATGCTATTATGATGGTGTACATTGAATCTAAATCGTGCTTGTTTGCATCATATGATTAAGAACTGAAGGGACTTGCTTTACTTTCAGCCTATCTATGGCAGCTGATGCGATTCAACATACTTCAGCTTTTGAAGAACTTAAGATATCATTCCCATGGGAAGGAAATTGTTGATGCTGACATTTTAGAGTGGGCAAACACCAAAGTAAGACATTCAGGAGGCCAGACCCGCATGGCCAGTTTTAAGGTATTAATTTCTGAAGCATTTTCCTTTCACAAATGTTGGAGTGCAAAGTGCAGCAGCACTATGCAACTTGAATTATATTATGAAATTCATCAAATATTTTCATTTACAGGATAAGAGTTTGTCAGATGGAATATTTTTCCTCGAGCTCCTTAGTGCCGTACTCCCTCGATCTGTCAACTGGAGTCTTGTTACGAAAGGAGAGAGCGGTATGTTTCCTTTTGGCCGTAAAAGATGTTGTCTAAATTAAACATGAAACCTGGAATAATTGAAGTTGTTCGATATTCGCATATTACAGTGTGATTCTAAATCTGGACTATAGTAGATGAATCTAGTTAAATGCTTCCTTTTTTTTTCCTAAAGCATATTAGCAAGAAGCTTGATGTGTTTTTTTTCCCTTTTCCGTTTTTTCAACATGCATCTTGAATACTATATTAGTTTGTGTGCAACAGAAAAGGCTCATTTCGGTGTTGAGGCATTTTTCTGCTGTGTATAGTTGGCATAAGGTGCATAAAAAGCATAACTATTATTTGAAATTTCTTATTTTAACTGAAGAAGCTGCAGTGGACATAATGCCAACTCGGAAGCTTGAGTGACGACTTGCCCTCATTTCCTTTTTCTTTAAACGCGATAAGTTATTTCCTGAAATTTGTGCAATGTAGACGAGGAGAAAAAGATGAACGCAACCTACATCATCAGTATAGCAAGGAAGCTTGGATGTTCGATATTTTTGCTTCCTGAAGATATAATCGAGGTAAATTTTACTAAATCGGTTATGTACTTTATGAAACTCTGCCATTTGTTTCATTCGAATTCATTCATTTAATGTGGATAATTTTTTCATTAGGCAAATCAGAAGATGATCCTAACATTGACAGCAAGTATTATGTATTGGACCTTAAAACAACCTATGGAAGAGAGGTCCTGTGGATCTTCAGATAGTGAGAGTGGAAGCATTTTAGATACGGCCTCGATCTCGACTACGGACGATACGGCTTCTGAATCATCAACAGATGATAACAGCATTAATTAATGATAAGTGGAACTTTAAGTAATTTTAGCCAAAAGTTTCATCTGCTGCTGATTCCTAATGAATTTTTTGGTGATTACAGTGTTTTGAGTTTGTAGAATAGATGATTTTTTAATGCAGTTTTGCTGAAGCAAATGCAGCATATGTGAATAGTCATAAAACAGTATTTGGATTGAGAGATTTGTACACCTTTGCTCATAAATTCGATGTTTATTGCGATTCTTTAGTTCTTAGCAAGCGTGCTTAAAAATTATAATAGTCGGCCTCAAAGAGACACATTCACTTAAGTACATGTTTGATATGCAGTGTTAGATAGAATGGGCAATACTTCGTTCTTAGCACGAACGCCTTTAAGATCGTTGGGATGACCCATGTTATATATATATATATATATATATATATATATATATATATATATATATATATATATATATATATTTGAAGATCAACTTGTTACATTACAAACTTTAAAATATCTTAAATCTGACTATGATTAATCATCAACATTTCTTATTAACTTAGCACGCTTAATGCAATTTATGTAAGAGGAAAGTTTAAGTAGCAAGTTAGAAATAAAATCAAATATTTTACATGTAATTATTTATTCAGAGGAAATTTTCTGAAAACAGAAAAAAGGATTAATTAATTAATTGAGATTCTTCCTTGGTCAGAATTTCACAACACAAAATACCCTTTTGGTTTAAGTTTCCTTAGTCTCCATTTTTAAAAACTTGTTTTTCTCAAACTCATTTTTTAAATTTTAACAACGCATTTCGTGAGACTTACAATTTTTATAAACTTATCAATCACATATTTCATCAATTTTTATAAAAAAAATACTTTAAATATGTTTTTTCGCCAAACCAAATAGGGCCTAAATATGATTTCTTGTTTTAATATAATTTTTTTTCTTGTTAGAGAGATGGGAGATTTGAAGTGAAAACATTTTTCACCCTTTATTCTATCGAATAATCATCTTATCTAAAATTTAAAATTTTTTAAAAAGGATAAATTTATTTATATATTAAGCCCTATTTGGTATAGCTAAAAATTAAATATTTAGTAGATTTTGATTAAAAAAAAAATGATGAAATGTGTCGTTGAAAAGTTGATAAAAGTTTTGACTCTCATATAAAGTGTAATTAAAATTAATTATTGATTTTAACTTAAATTTTATCAGAATTTTAAATTACACCAAATATGGGCTAAACGTTATCAAATGTTTGTCCATGAATATAGGGTGCATGACAGCTCGACCCTAAGGCAAATCAAGAGAACTTAATGCTCTATAAATCATTTGTTTAGTGCATATTAATTAAGGATTACACCTGTTGCTGAGTCACAAGACAATTCTTAGTGGTTCTAATGACAAATGAATTTAAAGAAGCAAGCATGCATGTGAATCTTGATTATGTAAATGGAACCCTAATCATGAAATTAGTTAAGGAGTCTTAATTTTAAAGCATGCATATGTGTATATATATAATATCTGTATGTATATGTCACATTTCCCTCCAAGAAAGAATGGTGGTGGACCCACCATGTTCCTCTTTTGTCATTCAAGGCTACCTCTTCAAGAATGTCCTTAGATGGTTTATTATTGGTTCGAGGAAGATCCACTCTTATGTTATATTATTGGTTTTTTTAAAGATTTTTAATTCTTTTAGCTTCATGCATGGTCTGACGTCATTAGATGGTTTATTATTGGTTTCTAGTGGAATGTATAGTTAAACATATAACCTCGTCGAGTTTTTTCCGAGTATAATCCTGTTATTGTTTAAAGAAATCGAGTAAGGAGCATACTTTAAGTATATTTTCTCTCGAGTTTCTTTATGGAAGAAACTAGAGAGTACTTAAAGCATGTTTGATGCACTTTCCAGATAAAAATATCTTAGACCAGTTTTATCTAAAAAGTAAAAAACTTTTATAGTTAGATAAAATATTTTCAGAAAATTATTTAAATATATTTAAAAGTAGCTTATTAATCTTAGAAGCGTCTTTTGACTTTTGAAAATTTTGTCAAACTGTTGCGAGCTAACGATGAATTGAGATCGAGCTATTTATAGCCTAATTACTTAAAATTGTACAACAAACATACATCACGTTAGATTATTCATACATAGAAAATGGAATAATTATACTGAATTATGGTGGTCCTCCATCTACAAATTAGTAAAAATTACAGTTTGATTATTCTTAGGCTGATAGAAAATTCCATGCAACTCTTAGGGCCTGTTTGGGAGGTTTTTTTTTTTTTTTTCCCCCACTAGTTTTGACCGGTTTTGAGTTGCACCGTTTATGAGAATATTCTTATATTCTCTTCTACTTTTACTCTTCATAAAATAATTATTTTCAACAAATATATTTTGTTCAAAACTAACTTATAAATAAAAATATATTAACTAAAAAATTATTTATTCGCAAAAAATTTATATTATAAATAAAATATTACTTATGAATAAAATATTACTTATAAGATAAAAATTAATTGTGTCTAAAAATTTGTTTATAAAGTGAAAATACTACTAATAGGATAAAAAATTCACTTATACGTAAAATTATTAAAAGTACATAATGGACTTATAATTGTAAAATTTACTTCTAAGTAAAAAATATTAACTTAAAATTTTAAGAAAATATTTAACTTTTTAAAGTAAATGTTAACTTATATGTAAAAAATTACCTATAAGTAAAAATATCACTTATATATAAAAAAAAAAAAATCATACAATAAACTATAAAATGAAAATTTCAGTATAAGGGACATATATATAATTTTATCTTTTAAAAAATTTCCGTTTTTAAGAATCGCTACTAAAACTACTCAAAATCGAACGCTCAAACCTGATATTTTGAAAAATGCTCATAATCTCTACCCGAAACTCCCAAGCAGGTCCTAAGTGTTAGATAATTGACTCGAGCCTCTCATAGAAAATATTTATTTAAACAACACTAAATTAATCATCAGTAAAGAGGGCTTCCACTCTCAACCAAATTATCGACAAAAAAAATTTATTATTATTATTATTATTATTTTTGTTTTAAATTAGTACTCGTACATAAGTTTAAAGAAAATCTTTCACGAAATGAAGCTCGTTTTTATTTAATTTATTGTGCTGCAATTTATGTGTCACAAATTTGAAGTACAGTTAACAGCATTGAATTTCGAGTTCACATGAAACTCAGTGATCATAATCTTGCTCGAAAGTTAGCATAAATAAAGCCAACTCCATGATTATGCGAATAAGTCAAATTTCTTCAAGAGGATGATTTACTTTTAAGTAAAAAAAACACTGCTTATTTCACCTGCTATTGTGAAAATACTTATATATACTTAATTAGGAAAATTTCCTGTTAAAGGTAAGACTAATCATCAGTTTCAAGAAAGTTGAAATCTGATCGAGTGAGTAATTATTGTGTTTATGGAACATCTTCTCAATGACACTTCTCCGGAATTTGTGACAGACATTTTCGTCCCCAGTGCCAAAATATCCATCGACAAAAACTATCAGTATCGACAGAATTTTCCATTTGGAGGTTCTATTTGCATGGTGTTTATCACACCGAGTAATACATCTATTATCATTGTTATCTATTGGTCGTTTGATTTTCCGCAAGTATTCGATATCATGAACAAGCAATAAAGTAAATGGTAAAGTATCGTTCCCACTGGGTAAAATTATATGTGTAGATTACGAATCCATTAGTGTTGTATATATTTGACGATGAGCCAAATACATATGAAAATATAAACAGAGTTATGATTCCCAATTCATGTGTGATTCTCGTTTTTTTTTTTTTTTTTTGTCATCCCATCAACAAAGGAATACAAGAGAAAGCAAATTGAAGAGGAAGATCTAAAACTCATAATCAAGAACAAGAAATTAACAATCAAGAAGAAGGAATTGAGACAATCAAGATTATGGAACAAACACCCAAAATCAAGAACAGAAACTCAAGAATCAAAAGAGTTAATAATCAAGATTTAAGATCCAAAATTAAGATCCTTTAAAAAATAATCATTCACAATGAATTAAGGTATGTTCCGCATTTAGCCCCCGTCCGTTTCCCATTATTTGAATACAAGAATGAATTTTGTGATAGTTTTTTCTAGCACATGGGTCCCATTGTGATATAGAAAGTCAAAAAATAGGCTGCTATAATTGCAACTGTTTGAAATGCTATTAAAACGAGGCAAAAAATTGGAAACATAAAGCACCTTAATAATTATCTTGGTGACATCTCTATATCTCTATGAAAGACGTGAACATGAAAGTATGCATTAAAAACGATCGTATATTTAAAATAATCATGCAAAGCATAACGATATATCTCTATTCCCTATCGATCTTTACAATGGTTATTATAATGTGCTTTCTATTCTATTATTTATAAATCAATAAAATTTACAAACAATCCAATTAGTAATCAAGTATTTTAAAAATCATTAAATCGTATAACAATCATCCAAGAATAAACACATATTGAGCGTCAAATTATCGAATTTATATTAAAACATCATAATAAGTGTTCATCTACATCTTTGTAATTAAAAACCTAGCTTAGCATTACGAAATTATAAGTAAACATGTTTAATTGTAAGAACATATATAATCCGAATTTTAGATTGATGAAGAAGGAGATGATGAATCTTGAAATCTTGAATGGTTTCTTGATGAATCTCCAATATATCTTCTTGTTGTCTCTCCAAAAATCAAGGTTGGAGCTCCAATTTCTTGAAAACTTGTTATTATCATTTAACTCACTTGAACAAATGATTGACTTCTTTTTTATGATGTTAATTGATGAATTTTTGGTGTATGAGAGGTTTCCCATATTGACTGCCCATGTTTAATATTTATAGAAGTGAAATTAGGTCAAAAATTGTGCAAGAAAGTGATTTCCATTTAGAATTTTAGCAAAAAAGCTCGATTTTGCCAGATTTGGCTGGGCATTCGTCGAGTAGGAAATTGGGCACTCACCCAAGTAAGAATTTTAGCCACTGTTTTTGAACCGCCTTGCTTTATAATTGGACAGTCGCCAATTATACAAGTTTTTGAACTCAACGATTTGGACCTCAAATTTGATTCTTGTTTCTTTCAAGTCAATTTTCTTTCAATTTCGATAATTTAACTTCTAATTGCATCCGTAACATCTTCAATCTTCATTTTTGTAGTTCAAATCAACTAATAAAATGTTGCAATTTAGTCCCATACTTTGAATTTCACCAATTTTCATCAATCTTCTCTTATTCCTTTCAATCTTTTTTCATTTATCGAGTTTCACCTAATAAACAAAATATAGAATGAATTAGGTTATAGTTAATCAAAATAATTTCAAAATATCCATATTTAAAAATCTGAATTAATGTATAAAATATAGTTATCACCTATAAAATCCTCCGTCCGCCACCACCCGTAGATGCCATCGCCACCCTGTATTTGTATGAGCAAAAAATAATAATAAAATGGAAAAATGTAGACCCCACAAATTGTCAAGTGGGCAATGAAACCATGTGCGATCATATGGTGGATGGCCATTATCCCAATCCACTAAACTCTCTTTTCATCACTAAACTCGAAACTTTGAAAATGAAAGATGAAAACACACATTAATTAATTATAATTAAATTCGCAAAATGAAAAGATTGATTCTCAAGTCTCCTTCTCACCTCCCATTTTCAATCCTCTCTCCCTAATATTCTTCTTTCTTCATTCTCTTCCCACGTTCTCTCTTGATAATTCCCTCACTTCTCTCTCTGTCTTTCTCACACATACAGTCTCTTTTCAATTATAAGTAGATCTTGGGTGTCAGAATTCTGAATTAAACAGAAGTTTTCTTTTGTTCTTCTGAGCAAGGAGGTCCCTTTGTGTCAGAAGAAAATCTATACTTGTACCCTTCTCCATTCATTTGCCAAAAAGATTTTGCCTTTAAGAGCCGGGCACAAACCCTACACTCAAAACCCTATAATTTTCTTCGATTTTCTCAAATTTTTCCTTCAAATTTCACTACTCTTTGCCCTCCATGACTACTCAGATCATGCCCTCAATCAAAACTAGGTTTACTTACAGATTCATTCGAGCCGTGCAGAAACTGAACAAGAATAGAGGTGTTTCATCATCCATGAAGGAGACATACAGGAGATATCATATGATTAGAGTTGCATCCTATGCATCCATGGCTTCTGCAGTCGGGTCGAAAAGAGCGTGGAGTCAGGCCGTTCTGCGGAAGATTAGGAACCATAGCTTGCATCGCGATTTGAAGAAAAAAAGCGGAATTCATGCTTTGATCAGGAGAAGAAAAGTAAGCGAAAACCCTAGAAATAACTTAAATTTTCATCAGGAAAATGATCTCAGGAAGCTTGTACCAGGTGGTGAAGATATGGATTTTCGCAGATTGTTGAATGAAACTGCTCACTACATAAAATGTCTTAGAACCCAGGTACAGATCATGAAAAATATGGTTGATCATTGTTCAAATTGAGCCATATTGATATACATATATACACATAAATATGCATATATGCATACATATCCATATATGTATGTGTGTGTATAATGTATATATATGGCTTGAGTTCGATCTGATGATCAGGAAAAGGGATGTCATACCAGACAGATAAACAGATGATTACCACCCTCCAAATAATAATATAAATAGCTATATTTGAGATACCATGGTGTACAGATGATCTGTTTGCTTTTTTCTTCAAATTTTTACCAGGGTTTGCATCAAAAAACTCAGCTTCTTGTAAGATGAGACTTTTCTTTACTGTCTGTGTATATATATGAAGATTGGAATGTTTTGAATTACTAATGATTAATGCAGAATTCATTGAGAAAATTTTAGAAATTTATTATATATTGGGAAAAAAAAAAAGTTAATTTTCTTGAAGGAATGAATTTATGTAATTGTTTCTTGAATTTAATACCTAAGGCTGTTCTATTTACCATTTTCAAGCCCTTTTTTGTTATCGATTTTTCAAAACAGTGAAAACGTGTTCTCTTTCCTATTTTCGAAAACGTGTTTTTGAAAACAAGTTAAAAATTTACAAAGAAAACCGAAAACGACAAATGTCAAGTCAAAATTTTCAAAACACGTTTTGGGCGTTTTCAAAACAAATTTTCAAAATATCAAATAGAACACATTTTCAACATTCTCAAAATGGATACTCAAAACACAAAAGTCAAAACGAATTCAAAACTCAAAACACAAAACTGAAATATAAAGAGAACAGCCCTAAAATTTTTCTTTTGTATGGGATTTTCTCTGTTTGAAGTTCCTTATTGAAGTTCCCAAATTACATTTCTTGGTCAGCAATATTCTTGGCATTATTTGCTTCATGGTGGAGATTCTTAGGTATAAGAGGTACATTAGTCAAATTTATATTAATATATACTAGTTGTGAAGAACGAAATGAGTTTTACTTAGGTCTCGAATGAATTCAAGAACATATTCGAAGAAATTTGACCTCTAATCGGAATGGTTTGTGGTTTTGGAACATCCTTCATATTTATAGAGTTACATGTCAAAATTCATGTGGATATAGTAAATCTCACTTGGACTGCTTCAATGGTAGTGTGTACATTTTTCCTTTCGGTGTGTGGATAAGTGAAACAGCTCGATGATGATGAGCAATATCGATCCACCATAACTTTGTGTTTGTGGATCGAATCCCTGAGAGGACTGAGAATGGTAGAAATTAATGCATACAAAGAAAGAGTATTTACTCGTTGGATTAATGCACGATTTCTTATTGTAGGTTTGTTTATTATTAGGACTGAAAATTGAGGTTAAGAGTTGGTTAGATGAAATAGAAAAAGTACTAAATGAATTCTGCGGGATAGTAAAATTCTTACTTGGTTAAAAAGCTAGTTCTACACAACAACTACGAGTTATATACGATGCTTAATGGTACAGAGTGTTGGGCTATTAATGAAAATAATAAAATTCGGATGATCAACTAGCGATACCGATTAATTTATTCCCACGAATCAAATGTCACAAAAATATGCCCCCAAATTTTTATTTTATTTTTTTAAAAAAAAAAATACCAGTGCAGCACCGCTGCTAAATTTGAGAAAAAAAAAATAAAATATTTTGTATTTTTTAAAATTGGAAGGAATTCCTAACATATAAATGTAATATTCATTTTTCTACATTTTATTCTGTATTTTACAAATTAATATTACTTCATTGCTTTGTATGTCCAAGTAAAAGTTAGGTTCGATGTATAAATCAATATATAAAGAAATTTGTAGATATTTTCTAGAAAGAAAAAAATCATGATTCAAGATATTTTTTTTTGAAAAATCGAACATTGAGATGATAGAATTTTAATTGTTGATCTAATGATCTTCAACACGTATGCAACAAGATACGAGTATAAAATAGTCACTGTTTGATATCGATTAATATTTAAATTTTAACCACATATTTTATGAGTCTCATAATTTTTCAATCATACATCTCATTAACTTCTATCAAAATATACAAAAACTTTAATTTCAATCCCCACCAAACAGGGCATAATATGTTCGGATGTTCGGCTTCATGCAATGCAGATATAAGCCAAATAAATTAGCTTATCTTATCTTCAATAATTTAAGTTTTTAGAAAAAATAGTTTGATATATTAAATTAAAAAAAAAAAAAATATATATATATATATATATATATACGTGGCTCTAAGTCAAAATTGAGTTACATATTTTGATGGGTGACACATATGGATCCATGAAATTCGATCTAACCTAACCCAGCCATCTTAAATCAAATATACAAAATAGCACCCATTAGAGCACCACCTCTTTTTTTTTTTTTTGTTTTTAAAGAATTCCTTTATGTAAACCTTCATTTGTAGCGACATTTATGCAGTTCAAGCAATTTTGATGCCTAGGCAAAATAGTCAATGGGGGTAGTTTAAACAACAACAACAACAATATGTAGTGATTGATCGCTGACGAAATTTTTATTAATGATTATCAACGGCATGACAGATGATTTTAATTGAAATCAATATTCATTGTCTCACTCGTCTTGACACCAAGCATATGATACAACTGACAGAATTTCAATTTATTTTTTTTAACTTAATAAAAGTAAATACTATGATACTTGAACTAGAAAAAAGCTAAAGATAGAACTTCTAGATATTTTGTGTTCATAGTATAAACTCATAAATAAGTCAAATATCCCATTAAGAGAGGGAAAAATGCTATAGAAAAATTAATTAGGAAAAAAAAATTTATATTTTTCATTTCTATAACTTGAGCACTATACATAAGGAAGCAGCTAATGCAGGAAACAAGAATACTGCACAAGTGGCCATATGCTGTTAAGCTCAACCCTCTACATATTTGCCTCCTGCAACACTGTATGTTAACTTGTTAACACAATCTAATCCCTCTAATGTATAAAAATTATGTTTATATGCAAGCTATAAACCTTTACTCTACTTCAGTATATGTTTGAGTTCGCCTGTTCGAGTTTCGAAAGCCATAAGAAAGCTGCAGCTTCGTTAAGCTTCAACAGTAGAGCCAGTTTGAGGAATCACGAGAGACGGCAAGTCTCTGATTCTGCATCCGCTGCCCCAGAATGAAGCGAGACAAAGGCCCATTATAGCCATGGCAACCACCGAGCAAGCAGGAGGAACAGCTTGAGTGCTTCCAAGGAATTGTGTTGCGAGGAGCCCTGCAAGGGTCGAACTTTGCATTCCTGTGCACAGTGAGATTGTCCTGCAGACTTCTTCCTCTAACCTGCCACAACATGATCAGATTGACTATAAAAGACGATTTCAACAGAGGGATAAGCTATGCGAATTACACTTTAATTTAAAATCAAACAATTTAAAATTCAGCAGACTGCAAACACATCCCAGGTTTGACAAGGAATGTGTATCGAAAATATTGACATATTGTTATAATCTTGCACCAAACAAGCAAACGAAAGGGATAATGAAAGAAATATGACAGAGAACGCCGGAAGGCATACATAATTATCTTCAAACTTAAAAAAACTGCTAGAAAAATAGATCGAATCAGATGGAAGATTGCTTGTTTGGCACAGGGCAGTCATCGAAAAACTTATGCTGATTATAACTATATTTATTTAATCATATCCTATGGCAAGCTAACTGATGCACCTGCGTCTCATTGAACTGCTTTCATTGATATTTCAAACCAAGCATGAGAGTGACTTGAAGGAATAAGTTACCTCAAAGGTGGAATTTTGGAGATCCAGTAACCCAAGGCGAATGCCGCTGCATGAAATGACAATACAGGGCCAATCAATTTCATACCCTCTGCTGAAAGAATTTGGCTCCTATTTATAGCAAGGGGGCTTCCAATACACAATGAAGTACAAATCATTGCAACAAAAGGCATTAAAGGTTGTAGAACAGATACAACCGGTTTAGCATAAGTATTTAGCACCAGCCCAAGAGTGACAGGAGCAAGAACCACCTGGAAAATGCAGAAAATTCATTGGCAAAAATGCTAAGGAAACGAATGGCCGAGTCCCATCCAACATAGGCATGCATATATAAAATAAGCTACCACTGATTAATTTCTAAGTTAAGCATCTGAAATGGCTTATAAGTCACCAAAACTATAAGGTTTTGGACTAGAGTACTTGATCGGATAGAAATTCCTTTTGAATGAGTTAATATTCATTTTCATATTCCCTGAGCAGAGAATGTGAAAAAAGATCACAATTTTAGTCTCGACATTTGTGATGAAGTAGAAAGAGACAATTGCATTTAAGTTGTCGATGAGTATTGGTACCTGCAAAATTGATTTCGACATGGCAACTGCATCAATTGGAACCACAGAACCTATAAGAAGGCCGGTTAAAAGAGGAGTAACAAGAACAGATGCAATAGTAGTCGAGCTGGTCAATAGAATGCTTAAGGCCACATCGCCTTTACTCAAGAAGCTGGCATAGCTTGATAGTTGTGCCCCAGCAACACAAGACATGAGAACAAAACCGGCATAGAACATTGGAGACATCCCAAATCCCCTAGCTACCAACACTCCAAGAGCCGGTTTCAGTACATATTGTGCAGCAAAGCCAACAGATAACGGCACAGGTCTGCGACAAACACAAATTTGATAACTTCCGAAGCCTTCAACAATCCACCAACATCAAGAAAATTAAATTCACAATAATTTCAAAGAATAAACAATAAAAATTTGTAACCTTTTAAAAGCAAGAGCAAAATCATCAATGGAGAGTCTAATTCCAATAGACAACATAATTCCTCCAAGTGCAGGAGCATACAATTCCTTGGACACCCTGCAGGTTCATCTATCATTTACAACACCAACAACATACTTATGTTTTAAAAACAAAAATTCAAGCAAGAAGTTACGAGTACATATGTAAGACAACATACATAAGTACCCAAAAAAATATTAAATAATTTTTCCAAAACAAGCACTTTTCAATGTCAAGGACCCAGAATCGATTATAATTATAATAGTATATCTTATGCTATAAGCATAGAAATATGAAACTCCCATTACCCCAAAAGCTACACAAAGAACCTTAAATGAAATGGATAGCTACACAAAATAGAATAAAATTCAAAAACTCCGAAATAAAATCCAATTAATACTACTACTCCAACTTACCAAGTGAAAGTGGAAGGCTGATAAAGAGCGGTAACTGCAGTTAGAGCCACCACAAACGGAAGCATTGCTGATAAAACTTGTGAAGCACCAGCCTTTGCCTCAGTTTCCAACACTCCTTTAGGATCCACCCCAAACGACAGCGACGAGAAGTTGCCTTCTCTTTTTTGCAACCCAACTTTCCCTATAAAAGCTGATGAAGTTGAACATGCTAGAATATTATTAGCTTTCCTTGGAAGCTTTCTTCCAATCGGAGAAAAAGAATGATTCCTTAAAGGAAGGGAAAGGGAATTCCTCCGATTGGAATTGACGTTTATAATAGAAGTTTTGAGAGTATTTGGGGTCGAAAAGATTAAAATTGATGACATTCTTGAGGTGGGTTTTTGTGGGTTTGAGTTTTGAAGCTCGCCCGCCGGTAAAAGGTGGCGTTTCCCGGCGAGGGAAGTGGTGGTGGTGGTGGAGAAGTGGTGGAGGGGATAAGATGATAAAAAGATTTTTTAATGATGTTTGTGTGTATATAAATTATTGAATTTAGAGTAAGGAGTTTATTAGGTGTAGAACTGGTGTACAATGTTTCAGTGTCTTCCAACAAAAAAAAAAGGTTCAGGGTATTGAGGAAAGTGCGTGTCTGGCACGACAATTGAACGGTTGGGATTGCATAAATGTTAAGGTATTAGGTATGTCGCAGAACTTGTACGGGGATTGAAAAAATTGGACAAATTCGATATCTGTGGGCCTCGACCCAAATAGAATGAGGATTATCCACTTAATCGAGCATTTGAAGTAGGGACTGGACAGAATTCCTGTCCTCGAAAATTACACAAAAAATATGACAAATAATAAAAATTTTAATTGACCAAATATATTTGAATAATTTAATTTTTAAAAACAAATTAAAAAATATATTATTATCTCACGTTAATGATTGGGGGCAATAAAATGAATTATACAAAAAAAAAAAAAAAAAGAGTAAACGGGGCAAGCACCCTGCCTCACCTTAAACGGGTAACAAGCGGATATGGGTCGGGGGATGGGAAAGGTTGCCCTAACTCTCCCTGTTGTCATCTCTAAATTTGTAGTGTCTTTTGGTTTCTCTATATTTGTGGTTTTAGGTTAGTTTCATACGAGCTCATATAGAGTCACATTCGACTTGACCTAGGTTTAGGTCAGGATGTATAGCGAAGGGAAACCGCTTGTAGATTTGACTTAAACCTATGAACAAGTCGAACTAGCTCGACTCACATCCGCGATCAGTGGACACAAATCGAGCAGCAAAAATCTTGCTCGAGCTGCTCATTAGCTTGCAAGCCGGGCCTCTATCGATTTGCCTCATCAAGGGTTGAGCTGATGGGATAAGTTGAAACGGAGCTGAGTGGCACGACTTGTCTCATTTAATGCTCTCTAGGTCTAGACTCAACTAGTGATCTAGAATCTCATGTGTCAAGTATGTGAGCCATGTTCGACCTCATAATTTTGAACATGTCATGCTTCTAAAATTCGAGCACTTGGTTCAATTTACAAATCTAAGTAGTAGAAACTGTTAGAATTAGGGAGTGATCAAAATTCTATTTTGAAATACTACTTGGGAATTTTATTCGAAGTCAATTGAAAATTTAAGTTGGAATCGATTTTGGAGTTAGTAGTAGATTTGAAGAGATCTCAAAGGAGTCCAAGTTGCATTGGAGAAGTAAACATCGAATTAGCGCTTGTTGACGCTTTGATCCCGCTCGAACACTCAAAACATGAGCACCAATGCTTACTTACCTTGAGGCAGCTGCTCGAGCGGTCGGTCACCGCTCGACGCCCTTGTAGACTGCCGACAATCTTATTCAAGGAATATTATGTTCGCACTTTCCCGTTTCATCCTAAATATTCCATTATTGATTTCACACATTGTATTGAAACTTCACTTCATATTAAACTCTTCATTGTATTACATTCCTAGTATGTTAGGAATCTTAGTATTATATATAGTGTACAACACATACTAAATTAATCCTTACATTTTACACAATAATTTGCAATCCTCCATTACTGATATTAATAAATTCTCCTCTTCTGCCCGTGGTATATTTTTACTACGTAAATCTTGTTTTCCAATTTGATTTTCATATTACAATATTATACTTGTTCTTTTATTTGCTAATAAATGGTACCGGAGCGTGTATGTATTGGTTAGTTTGTTAACATAAACTAGAGTAAAAAAATTTATTGACATTTGTTAACAAATAGAAATGAAAATATTTTTGATTTAGATTTTGCTACTTGTACATCAAAATGGTACATAACCGGTTACTGAAAATGATGTGGAGGGAAAATATTGGATGAAAAAGGTGATTGTGTATAGAGTGACAGGTGATATTATGCAATCTCTTACGTAAATCTTGATGCACATGTAGTAAGATCCTTTTGATTTACCCCCAATTTTTTTTATTATTCAATAAATTTCATAATTGGGCAACAATTTTCTCCTATATCATTTACAATCCTCAAGTTTTTTGATAGCAAACAAATTTATAGAAACATAATGAAATGGAAAAATCTTGCAATCCTTACGTTATTTACTTGGTGATTGTTTGACAAAACTTCTGATACAACATTATCACTTAATTACTTAGTTCTATCCTATTCAAGCAATCAAGGACGGTCCCAGCATCGAAGTTCAGCCCGGGCAAACGTTGATCAGTTAACGTCGAACTTCAATAAGTGTGCAACACATAAATCAGTAATGCTTAGCAATGTTTTAATTCAAGAATGAAGCAACACATACATTAATACATCAACCACAAGAACATCAATGTAACAATGTCTACTTTAAAATACTTAAATCAGAAATGAAAACATTGGGCTTCTAAGCCCTCAGATTCAACTCAGTAAAGGGGCAAACAATCCAAGAGTAAGAGAAAACAAGAAAAGACAAATGCCATAAGTCCATAACCATTTGGTACTCAATAATAACTATGATAAAACTAATCCTCCACAGGCTACAAAAACACATTCACTAGAAGAACCAAGTATATGTGGCTATCAATCACTAAAATCTTTGCATTTCATTGCACTTAAATTTCATGATTTGATCAAAACAATTCATAAAAGCTTAAAAAATGACAGTTTACTCAATCAAAAACAACTTATGGTTTCACCACATCTCGCAGACGTGTGTGCGTGACCAGGGGCTGAGGGACTGAGTGTTACCGAAGACGAAGTGACGGATGGTTGTGGCCGGACTGGTGGTGGTGGACGGAAGGTGATTCACCCACCGACAAGCGGCAGCAACAAGCGAGAAGTCGAGAGATTGGAGAATGTGAAAAATGGAAATTAGGGGATTGATTTCGATTGAAGGGATAAAGGGATCTGGGTTATGCGGCCCAATTTCAAAACAAAAAAAATGATGGGTTGGGCCAATTTGAAACCCAAAAAAAAAAAATAATAATAACATCAATTGGGGGATTGAAGAAGACGAACCAGGTAGAGGTACCTGTCGGCGAAGTATTCCAATCCCAAACTGTTTGACGGTTCGGCCGGCGGAACCCAGCACTCGCGGCCACACCCTCTGGCCGAGTGCTGGGTCCGTCACTGCAAGCAATGTCTCATTACATGGAAACAACTATGCTCCTGTTTGGCCCCCATTTTTGTTCATTAAATTTCATTTTCTTCGGTCAAAAGTTCAACTTAGCTGGGACCCACTGATTCTTTTGATACAACGACTTGTACTCGAAATGAATTTCTTATATTTTAATATAACCATTAATGTCATGAATGACAAATTCGCTCCTACTATTGTTTAAATGTCAAAATGAGGGCGATGGTGTTTTCGTCCTTTAATTGACCAACGGTTGTCTTGCAAATTAATGCATCTGACACGTGATTGACTCAATTGATAGGCTAGTGTGTTGAAAAGTGGGAAAATGTGCAAAAATGAAAATTAATGGGGGCCAAGCAGGGGCTATGTTTGGTAATGATTTAATTGTGTTCTAAGCAAACTAGTTTTATTTTTCCCTATTTCAAGAAAACTCGAGTCTTGTCTCTAATCTAATCAGATAGAGTCGGAGTTATCGTGCCTTTGTTTCAGGTCATGAAAATCCTGCGAGTCTGTCCCTGTTCGGATTGCTGGCTGCCACTCGAACGCTAATCCTTGTTCTTCATAGACAGATAAAACGGGGAATGTGAAACTTGACACAGCACATTAGCGTGTATAAATCATAATCTGGCATTTATAAACAGAATCAATGAACTCTCATGTTTATGTCCACATTCACAATGAATTCAAACTAAATAAAAAAAAAAAAAAAAAAAAAAACTTTAGCAAATCTATCTCCTCGTCCCGGAACCTCATGCTCCGATCTTCCTCACGTAGATCACAGTCGAACAAGAACAATGCAGACTCTGTACTACACGGCAAACCACGAGCTAACGAACTAGAAACAAAAAAAGTGCATGCTAAATCATGACTTATTACAGATAATATGTACATACAAGGAAAATTCATAACAGGTCGCACGCTGTCCTTGCAATATCGTCTTGATTAGGCTGATACCGGAGCTTCTCTGATGTAAACTGTTTATGAAGACAATTCGATCAGCTCGAGTTATAGTTTACTATCCAAAGTTAGAGTGTAAACTCAAAACTTCAAGTAACTTGCAATAGATACAGACGGACATTCATGCTTAAAAGTTACTTTTTATGAAAGTAAGATTTGTTAGTGAAAAATGTTGCTTTCGAAAATCATGTTTAGCAAAATAAGTAAGTTGAAGCTGAACCAAACATACTCTAAACCATCAATCCAAACAAGTAAAATAAAAAAAAAAAAAAAAGAAAAAATTCAAGAAAATTAAGAATTCGATTAACAATTTTTTTTTTTTTACAAATGAAAGTTGACCTTAGAAACTGTCTCCACTGTATGTCTTCCATCTTCAAGATCCGGTAACTGAACAGCCAAACAATCCCTTGGAGTCTCAAAGGAAGACAAAGAAAACTGCTTAGAAACCACACCTACATCAAAGTAAATCAAACCGGAGCTTGGAATATCGACTCTGATTTCTTTAACCGGAAACCACAAGAACAAATCCTGAGCAGAGATCCCAGAAAGCCCGTCGATCTGCCCGTAACTTAAGGTGCCCGAAACATTCCTATGGTAGTGCAGTTCATTTTCAAACTTGGCAGTGCAGGCTTGATCTAAATGAACTTCGAAATTCCCTGAACTGTCAAAGGTGAAGTCTTTTACTCCTTTCGGAAGCAAGCCGATGGGCAGCCCGTGAAGCTTAAGCACTTCATAAATGGAGGATTCATTGGATTTAACAACTGATAACAATGAAAAGATAAAGAGAGTGGATATTAGGATGGAAAAATGGCGGAAATAAATCATTTTTTTTTTTTTTGTGAAGAATTGTGTGTTTTCTTTATGTTATAACATTAAAAAAATTTCTGGCTAAAAGAATTATTGAATGCGCCTAAGGTTTAAGAGAGACGGTGGCTGCAAGAATACAGAGAGGTTTAGGAGAACACACTGGCAATCGTATTTATCTCAATAGGGGTAAATTAGTAATTTCACTTGTAGGACATAACATCTGTAGAAAAATGTCGGATTGTCTGAGGAAGAGACTAAATGGAGCGTGAAATGACGCGGCGCTTATTGTGGGAGTGGGAGTCATTAGACTGGCAGCGTATATGCATGAAAATTAATTAACGAAGAAAAACGATTGGCGAGTGGCCGTGGGATTTAAGTACGGTATATACCTTCCAGCGCGTGCCTTTGAATGGGTTTTTAATTTTGACAGAAGAATCCGAGAGAGATCTATTTGACAGAAGAATCCGAGAGAGATGGGTCGAATAGTTCATTCGATTTGTGAACTCGACTTATTTCATCTCGACTCGATTTATGAGTCGCTTGGACTTGTATTGTGATGACTCGAGCTTAATTATTTTTTTTCACGAGCCGGCTTGTGCATTATGGCCCACAAGCCAATTTATCCTGACTTGAGCTCACGGATGGCTCATTTTTTGGTTCGTTTTTGGGTTTTTATATTAATTTTTTAAAAAAGTGTCGGTTTGTAAGCTCATGGACATCTCATATCTACACGAGCTAAATGACTAAATTGAACCTTGTCTGTGGACACGAACTGAATTCGTACATAGGATTGAGTCTAGCCTATGTGCTTCTACTTCTTGTATAAGTACTTTCTACAAAAGCTATTAGGGTGTGTTTGATATGCCAAATTTTTTTTGGAAGTTGGAAAATAAATTCCTTTTTCTTGCATTTGAGTTGTTTGATGGACCACTTTTTCCCTCCCATTTGTTTTCCACCCAACTGCCTCACGCGCCCCAATTCAAGGTTTTGTGGGAATTCATTTTCCCACCCACTAGTTGCTGACTTTTTTTTTTTTAATATTTATATTATAGCATTGGAACCAAATTTCATAACCAAGTGTAAAAAAAAAATTTCACTTTCATAGACAATTTTGATGCAAACGAAAGTCAAACGAACACTAAACTTTGATAAAAAAAATGATTTTTTAGGAAACATTTTTTTTTAATTTTATTTTTACTTTTTGGTAATGGAAACAAATTTTATAACCAAGTGTGAAAAAAATTATCACTTTAATAGACAATTTTCATATAAAATAAAGTTAAACGAATAGAAAATTTAAAAATTTTTCGGGTGGAAAATTATACAAATCAAACACACTTAATTAACAATTCCTTGCAAAATATTTTTTAGGCAATTATTTTCCCTGAAAATCATTTTCTTTCCACCCAATTTCCACCCTTGCAATCAAACGCACCCTTAGATCCACTTCACCTTAAATCCCTATTTGAGTCACATTATTTTTTTATTTTCATTCTTCTATTAATTTTCAATCACACATTCTTCAATAAAATAATATTTTCTATCACATCAATAACTTTTCTTCTTTTTTCAACCACATATTTCTCATCACATCAAATAAAAAAAATACATTCTTGAACTCATAAATGTGCACCAAACAGAGGTTAAATCTATTCCAATCGAATTTCAAAAAATTATTTTAAGAAGTTCAAAATAATTTCATAATTTTAAAAGTGATTTTTAACTTTTCAAATGTCCTGCTAAATTGACGTTAGGACAATTGGAAAGTAAGGTGGGGTAGTCTAGGAAATTAATTCAAACGTCAAGCTGTATCTGTCATGTATGCACATGAAAAAGGGCATGTGAACGTAGGGCAGGAATAAAGATGATTATGATTTTGCCTTGGCATAAAATCATTATTGCCCAAAACAATTAGATATTATTCCTTATTTTCACGGGTATAATTGGGGTGCGTTTGAGCTACGTTATTTTGGAAGAATGTATTTTTAAATAGTAAATTGAGTGAGAATGTGGAGTTGAAAAAGAAGAAAAATTCATTTGAAGAAGAAGAAGAGATGTGAGTTGTTCCATGTTTCCATAAGTGAGAAATGTGTGTATTTGAATGATTTCAAGAAGTTGGCATATAAGGCCCTGTTTGGGATGGATTAAATTTTTCTACAGTAAATCATTCTCATTTTCAACCACACATTTTTCAATAAAATAATATTTTCCATCACATCAATAATTTTTTCTTCTTTTTAACCACACATTTCCCATCATATTACTATTCAAAATCAATTTTCACCCAAAAAATCTCTCCCAAACAAGCTCTAAGTGTGGAAAATTTGATAAGGTATATTGGTAAAGAGACATAACGAAATATTCTACATTAAGAAACATGTCTATATATTTGGGACAAGAGAAAAAGGAAACTTGGCCTATATAATTGAGACAGAGAGAATATTATTTTATTGAAAAATATGTGATTGAAAATGAGTAGAAAAATGAGAATGAAAATTTAAATGTAGCCCAGCCCCTATTTGGTACACATTAAAATTTTCATTTTCATTTTCATTTTCATTTTCATTATTTTACTCATTTTCAACCACACAATTTTCAATAAAATTATATTTTCCATCACATCAATAACTTTTCATTCTTTTTCAACCACGAATTCTCAATCAATCTACTATTTCAGAATATATTTTGCCAAAATAATGTGACTATTAGACTGTTTTAATCATTGTCATCATTTTCATTCACCAACGTATTTGCCAAGGAGGAGGGTAGAAATCATCGAACAAAGTAGCAAAATGCTTAGTTTATGGACGAGAAACTTTATTAAAAATCCATACACGCGCCTTCTTGTGTCCCTTCTTGCGACTTTAATGCACAATTTATGAACATAAAGTGATCTAATGTCCTATTAATTGACTTGAGAGTAATAAAGGTTGAAAGATGGGGGGCCACTCAAAGAATTAAAGGCATAAAATATACAAGCATTTTCTTAAAGATTGGGTACGTCCTTTTAATTTATGAAATATTTCTCTGTACAAAACGTTTATTAGAAACTTATGAAAAGTACCACTCAAATAGCCTATTCAAGGGGCATAAAAGACATATTTATCTTTCCCCAAAAACACAATTAACAAAGTTGAACTTAAAGGGGGGCAAAAGTGACATAAATTGAAATTTATATGATGCCAAATATATTGAAAATAAATTTGGAGAAAGTCCAAAAGTCATCTAAAATATTCTTTGAAGAACACTTTCAAAAAATAAAATAAAAATAAAAATAAATTAGAAATAATTTAAAGAAGAAGGATAGGATCCTTTATTTTTGCGCAGTGTGTAGTTTGGACATATACATAAAAGGCTCATAAGATGTTCTACCAATGAAGTAGTGTATTTACGAAATTTCATTTGGTCTGAACTTAATTCGTCAGTCTCGCAGCTATATAAAGATATATACAATTTCATATTCTCACAAATATATAAGATCAATGTTACATGTACAACATGTTGGAAATATGTAATAAAATCTGGAAAAAATTAATGAACTCGAAGGCACGAAAAACGTTATCTTTTAAGAGATGTTTCTCCCCTTTCCAACAAAGTCACGATCGGGGTATGATAGAAAATCTCTCTCAGGATACAATGGAGGCGTTTGATTCAAATTGTGACTATTTGATCAAACCAAGAAAACACCTTACAACGAAACTGATGATACCAAGAGAAAAGAGAGAAGAATAGAAAATAACGAATTTTTTAATGTGCCTTGCAAGTGAGAATTCGCCCAGAATATATAGAAATGGAGGCAATTTTTTGAATAGGTGCGTCCCTTGAAATGAATGGACGCGTCTGTTGGAAGCAACCTTTTGAATATGTGTGTCCCTTGAAATGATCTGTTGGAAGAAACATACCTATTCAAAGTCTTCTGAAAATAAAATTCTCTTTCGGGGGCAGCCCCTCGACCCCCGCGACCCGGTCCCCGTTGCATAGCGGCAAACACTAGTTGGGGCTGCAAAACATTCGCAAAACAAAAAATAACACATGCAAAATGATGAAAAATATCTAACACAACACATGTGTTACAATATTGGGTTACAACCTCTCACAAGGGAGGTGTGCCCCACGATTGAAATAATAGTGGATCCCACCTCCCTTGTGAGAGTTTGTAACCCAATGTTGTAACCCAATATTGTACAATGAGCATTATTCAATATATAATTGGTCTTATATTATCTATTGTGATATTTTACGATGGGAATTTTAACCACAACGTTTTAATTATCCATGTTTCCCCTTCAAGAGACAACAGAATTAAGAAGAGGACTTGTTGGTCTCATATAGAATGAGACAAGGATCCCTCTAGAAAATCCTCCCCAACAGTGGACTCGGCAAAAATTGTGCTTGCAATGATGAAATTTTAAATGTAATGAATTTTTATCAACTTTGAAGATACGCATTAAATGCCTTCTTAATGCACAGTATATAAATGTAAAGTTAAAGTGGTCTAAGGTCCTTTATCAAATTATTTTTTTCCACAAGGGATCGTAATGTCTTTATGTGAGATATGTGGTCTCTTATTAGTTCCTATTCGTCGTGCATGATTTCTTGAAAAGAAATCGTCGCATATTCCTTAAACTTTAAGTAAATGTTTAAAGATTGGTTTCAGCCTCGCAAATTGCCAAATGATATAAAGGGGGCAAAATGACATTTTAGTAATTTATAGGGGGCAAAATGAAATACCATCAAAAATTGTAAAAAAAGTGACAGAGAGCACAACGGCTCGATTCTCAAGAGAACTGGCGAAGATGAGCATCGAGTGTCCGCCACCAATTAATCTGCCTTTTTTTACAGCTCATTCACACGCTGTCGCACAGAATCGAAGATCCCACAATTCCATAACCCCCACCTCTCTCTCTCTCTCACATAGAAAAGACACTGCTACTCTTTCGTGCACCGTCATAATTTCTGATCAATGCTTTTAAGATCACCGCATAATTACTGTTTTCTCTGCTTCATTTTGGTCCTCTACTTGGTAGCAGTTGGTTTAGCAGGAGACCCATATGTGTTCTATGACTGGACAGTCTCTTACATCACCGCGTCCCCTCTTGGGGTTAAACAACAGGTCCTCAATTTCATTTTAATTTTATTTCTGTTTTTTGTTATAGACCCTTAAAGTTTTAACTTTAATTGTTATGTTTAATATTAGACTGTGAATTCTGTTTGTATGAAAGTTTACTTTGTGCATTTAGGCGACTGCACAGGGATTCAAATTAGGGGATGGAGGTTGCACTGTAGTATGGTAAATACGTAGGACAGTTTGTTAAACCTCACTGACTTACAATTTTCCATTTAAGAAAAAAATGGTGATCCAAATATTTCTCTCGTGACTCGTGAGATTATTTGCTGTAATCCAGCATGAGAACAGGCTTTATTCTTTAAGGTATTGAACTTCGTAACTAAATCTTGCAATAACAAGAGCTGAAGCTTTAAAAACATTATGATTTTAGCATATTGAACGAGACTATGCCAAGGTTTTCAGTTTGATGTTTTGTAACTTTGTAATTGAACACATTTCTGGCTCAAATGAAAGGAACTCAATCCAAACATTAGAGAGCATCTTAAACATAAATAATTCAAAAACAATTCTGGCTAACTTCTTACAATTTTCGATGATTTGGCGATTCATCATTAGTATTAATGCTTTAACATGACTTATCATGATGAAAATGTGAACTTGTGAGCTAGGCCTTAGTCCTGTGGTAAAAAGAGAATGGGTTCAACTCTTACCACGGAACTGTGGACTATTTGTTCAGTTTTGTATTGGACTCGTACAATTATAAGGGGAAAAAATGAAGAGTTTCTTAGTGGTTGTGTAGGACCGAGGGCAAGCTATACCTAATACTGCTCAAATCTTTTAATTTTCTCAATAACCCAAGCTTGAAGTTGGTCCACATCCGGGTCTTGGCAGCATTTGTTGCCATGACCAGTCAAACAATCCCCTCAGCAAGAATTGTCTCTACTACTAATTGTACTCACAAGTTGAATCTACTACTAATTTTAGAACCTAGCGTTTTATGAAAGCTACAATCAATGGCATTGATGGTTCTCAATTATTTTAATCTTCTTTCAAGCCCAAGCACCACATGTTGACTGTGAATCTGTCACCCTCCGAGCCTCCACCATGAGTGCAGTTTTTGCCATACCCGGGCCAACAGATTTACATCATTCACAAGGTCGATTAGGTCTTCTACATAAGTGCACATTTCTATAGAGAAGATATGTTAACCTATGCAATACGCTTTTGTTTGAAAGTATTTTTTAGTGCTAGGTCTTTATACCTTGATTTGGCTGGCATTTGTTGGAAATTTTGGTTTTTTTTTGTTGTCGTTAGTTTTCTTTGATATCTCCATAATTGTGATTTTTGGGGGTGTTTTCTACCTTTTACTACTTTCTTTTATTGTTACGCCTTATAGGACTCCATAACTAGAGGAATTGGAACAGTCTAATAGAGCATAACTGGAATGATCTTTTCCCTTCCCTTTTCACTCAGTAGTCTTTCTTTAAAAAAAAGTTCACTTTTGATACATGTTTATTTGTTCTATCTCCTCTTCAATTTTGTACAACACCAACACAATGTCTGCAGCTGACACCTAAACATTATATTTCAGGTGATTGGAGTAGAAGGACTATTTCCTGGCCCCATTCTGAATGTCACCACAAATTGGAATGTCGTCGTCAATGTCAAAAATAATCTCAATGAACCATTTCTTCTCACATGGTATATCGTTGAATCTTGATCCAAATATGATATATGATGGTTGTGATTTAATTGTGCTAGTGAAGTGCAGGAATGGCATTCAACATAGAAAAAATTCGTGGCAAGATGGTGTTACAGGCACAAATTGTCCCATTCCTGCTGGTTGGAATTGGACATATCAGTTTCAGGTCAAAGATCAGATAGGCAGCTTCTTTTACTTCCCTTCCCTTGGCTTCCAGAGAGCTGCGGGTGGATACGGAGGAATCATGGTTAACAACAGAGATGTCATTCCTGTACCTTTTGGAATGCCGGATGGAGATATTACCCTCTTTATTAGCGACTGGTACATAAAGAGTCATAAGGTTGGAACTTGTTAGAGATGATGTATTTCTCAATTCTTATATTCCTGCTTTAAAATGTAGTCTTTGTGCCTCTGACTTAGTAACTGTTGTTTATGGGGTAATAGGAACTTAGAAAAAATATTGAAAGTGGGACTAGCCTTGGAACTCCTGATGGCGTTCTGATTAACGGATTAGGCCCTTACAGATTTGATGAAAATCTTGTGCCAGGTGGTATTACTTATCAGATAATAAATGTTGATCCAGGTATCTCTTTGTAGCTTTACATTCTGCTAAATGCTGAATTTTGTGGTGCTTAGATATGTGGTTTATATGTGCTTTCACATGTTACAGTTGCTATTTTTGAATGAACATTAATATTGAACTTGATTTTGAGATTTCTAAAATGAAAAAGAAAATGTAAGAAAATCTTACTGGCTGAAATTCGTGCAAAAGACCCTGGACAATTAATTGGTTTTACTGGTCCATGCTTCATTAGTTTGGAGCAGTAACATACACATTTCATAATGAACAAGAACCAAGTCATGTCCACAATATGGATGGTAATCAAGATGGAAAGCTCCCCTGTCGTGGCTGATATTTTGATGAATAGGAAGATTTTCAGCCTTATATCTGTTAAAGATTCTTGAAGAGTATCTTCTCAAACATCATACTCAATGTTGAAGAAGGAGTTTTTTATTTTTTACAACAAATCATTTCGAATGTGGGCTTGGAGGTCCTTCAGTGAAATAATTTTTGCTACTTCACAGGCTCCTGTAGGTACTTTTTAAAATTCAATTTGACTAGACAATTACAGACAATGTTTCCCTTTCTGCTAGGGTTTTTCAGTGAATGTCTATTGGAAGACGCATTCTGGGAGGAATGTACTATTCTTTTTATCTGTAGCTGACCCATAAAACTGGAATCAGGCTTCTTGAGATGAATTGAGTTTCAACACCAAATACCCCAAAATAGGAAACCATTGTGCTTGTTTTTGCATGTTTCTTCATTGTATATCAATTGACTTCTCTTAATCTTCGGTTTGTGTGAATTGTAGCTGTGTATTTATAAACATTTAACTTAATTTGTCATACATGCAACAGGCAAAACCTATCGCCTACGGGTACACAATGTTGGAATCTTGACTAGCTTGAATTTCAGAATCCAGAATCATAACTTGGTTCTTGTAGAGACCGAAGGATCTTATACCGTACAACAGAAATACTCAAACATGGATATCCATGTGGGTCAGTCATACTCATTCTTGGTAACAATGGACCAAAATGCTAGTAGCGATTATTATATTGTTGCCAGTCCGCGGTTTGTCAATTCCTCAGCCTGGTCCAAGGCTACAGGTGTTGCTATACTGCACTACTCAAATTCACTGGGGCCTGCTTCAGGTCCTCTTCCAGACCCTCCTAACGAATATGAGACGTCATTCTCAATGAATCAAGCAAGATCCATAAGGTTGCACGTAAACATATTAGAAAAATATCTCTAGATTTTAGCCTTAATTTTACGATAAATGACACGCATTTCACTCTATAATATGTGGTTTGGAATAAGTGAGACGGGCTTTTTTACCTGTAATGCTCATCAATACAAGGTATATGGTATATGATCCTTGGAACAATTGGAATTTGATATTATACAAGGAAGCAAGGCAAATAATGCTAAAGTATTGCTTCATTGCGAGACTTTCTTATTTATCATTTTGTACCATGTTTCTTTGCATTCAATAGCTTAGCCAACATATTAGGTTCGTCCATATTATAATCTTGAGCTGACTTCATATACCGTGTTGTAATACAGAATGAATGTTTCTGCTGGTGCTGCTCGCCCAAATCCACAAGGATCTTTTAAATATGGCGAAATTACTGTGACTGATGTATATGTCATCCTCAATAGGCCTCCAGAGCTTATTGATGGGAAATGGCGTACTACTCTTAATGGAATTTCATACTTATCCCCTACAACACCACTTAAGCTTGCGCAGCAATTTAATATCCCAGGGGTCTTCAAGCTTGACTTTCCAAACAGGCTGATGAATAGACCTGCAAAAGTTGATACCTCTGTAATCAATGGAACTTTCAAAGGATTTATGGAAATCATATTCCAAAACAATGATACCACTGTTCAAAGTTACCATTTAGATGGCTATGCCTTTTTTGTCGTTGGGTAAGCTCAAGCTTTTAGCATAAGTTCTCTGCCCTAGCGTTTTTATGTTAGTTATTGGAAATTGGGAGTCCATTTGTCTTAAATTTTTTATGCGGTGACAGGATGGATTACGGAGTGTGGACAGAGAACAGCAGAGGAATTTACAACAAATGGGATGGTGTAGCTCGCTGCACTACGCAGGTTATCATAGTCCTGAAATTTTGTTTCCTAGAGTTTATTATTGTTGCAACTGCTTGAAAGGTGCCTTAATTCCTTTGTTTATCAGAAATTGAATAGACAGAATAGCTTTGACTTGTCTTCACCATTATATTTGTCCACTAGTCTAAATTTGATTTGCCGAAAGAAAGAGATGAGTTTAGACTAAGCTTTGTTACGATATAGAATAAGAATGCATGTGGTTGAACAAACAAGTTTTCTGCTTCTTTAAGACGCAAAACAGAAGCCAGAGATATAAATAAAGGATATATATATATTCCTGATACCATTGCCTGTTGTTATGTATGGGATATATTAATTTAGTATTTCTGTTCTCTGCACTCCTTTGCTCCAAAAATTTGTATATCAAGGTTTTGTTTTTTGTCTTCATTAATATCCACTGGTACTTCTTTAACAAGATTGGGGATATCATGACAATATTTTAGCTTTAAAATGGCAGTTATGCACTGATAGTATGTTTGACCTGATTGCAGGTGTTTCCTGGTGCTTGGACTGCTATTTTAATTTCTCTTGATAATGCTGGACTGTGGAACCTCCGTGCACAGAACCTTGATTCATGGTTTCTTGGCCAAGAAGTTTATGTCAGTGTAGTGAATCCCGAAATTGACAAAACTGAAGTTCAATTGCCCGATAACACAATCTATTGTGGTGCTCTCTCATCCTTGCAGAAGTAAGATATAATAATATATGTTCTTTTTTACCAACTCACTAAAGACATCAATACCGCTTTCTTGGTCAATCTTTTGATTTAAAGTTTCCCTGCGCTTGTTATTTGACTCTTTATCAGTATCTCATCAGCATATTTCTTCGGATTATTGAATAATTTGGAATTGCTGTTAATAAGATTTTCTACACTGTTACTTTTTGAATACTGCAGGGACCAGGCTCAAAGAGTCAACTTTTCTGGTGCATCACCTTCTGCTGAGATGGTTAAATCTGTTCTGATTGCAATTCTAATAGCCTTATTAGGATCTTTTATCATGTAATACATAACTTGAAGCTTTGAATTGGAGACTTTGATTTAGATAAATAGAAAAAGGAAGTGTATAAAAGCTTTGTCGCATTCTTGAGCTTAGCTGAGTTTAAAGTTTTATCGATATTGTAAAAACAGCCTCTGTAAACATACCGCTGTGCAGTGTATATGAGATAATGTGAGGTTCGGAGCTGGTATTTTGTACAAGCTATTAGTTAAGTGTATATGAAATGGTAACTTATGGGATTCTTGATTCTTCTGTTGTAACAAAACTGGATTGGTGTTGTCCTTTATGGCTTAATAGACAGCAAAGACATATCTCCTTCTTACCATTGACGTCTGATGCATTGTTTGCATTAAATTTTTTTTTACCATTTTTGTTATGACAGTTCTGATGGGGAAGCCAACATTTAGAATTCTCAATTTTTTAGGAACTTCAAGAACTTGTGCAGTGCAATGCATCGAAATTTTCATTGTTTAAAAATTTATTCTCTTTGAACTACGCATCTATTGAAGTCTTAGGATATGTATGTTGGTATGGAGTACTTGAAATGACTGAATGGTTGCAAAAATTCTTAAATAGTTTTTATTGCAATATTTATAATTATACGATGAAGTAGCCTAATTTTGTGCTTAACCTATTAATGAAGTCCCAACATCAATTAAGAACACTTTGAAATGTGTAAAATCTTGACTCCAATCAACCATTTACTCCTTTTTTACTCATTTTATTGTTTTGAATGTAAGTAGCCAGAATGTAGGCTAATTTTATGTTTCTTCGCCATTTCTAAGTAACAATATTTAATTCTATTATTAATAAACTTAAAGGTAAAGTTGCATGGTGGAGGGAGAATTCAGCCACTTCCATAAGATAGTCTATTAGTTAACACTAATTTAATTGACAGTGAAGTTACTGTTACATTATTCAATATAATTGAAATGCATTTTTATTCACGGAACAAAGTGACGGTAAGTGTTAAGCATACTGGTGCTAGATGGTATTATTCGAAGATAGTGATTTTGTTCTTTGTTTTATCACATATCTTCAGGACATTAAGCTCTTGTTTGGTTTAGATAAAGATTAGATTTCCAGTAATTTTTGATAAAAAATGTTAAAGCTGTTGGTCCCATAAAATGTGTGATTGAAAAAATGAATTTGAGGAATGATGAGTTAGAAAATGAAACGGTGGCTAAATGATAGATTCAACTAAATGGGTTCCACATTTTATAATTGAATCTATCCTTTATTGTCATATATACGGATGGCGCTAACACACTAGTCGTGTTATCATTATTTTTAATGAAAATTCATGCTTTTCATTTGTTGAAATTTTTCAACCGTTTTACCGCCAAGGGAATAATTATTCGTGGCTCAAGTCCTTGAAAGGAGACCTTCTCCCCCTTCCACTTATAAAATATAGTGAAGCTTCAAATTATTTTTCTATATTCTTGGTGAAGATGGTTCGCGTCTTCATTTTTTAAAGTAGCATCGAATTATGATACTATTGGTGAAAGTTAAAAAGTTATATTACTAATGTAATATGATACAATTATTGTTTGACATAACAACAATACAATATTTATCTCATTTGTTTCACGCAACATATTAAACCCGTGTTTGATGGTTATTACTTCGAAAAAAATAGTGTTTTGAATATTGATTTTTTTGTTACGTGAATGTGTGGTTGAAAATGAATATGAAAATTAAAAAGTTTTATTTTAAAGAGGGACAAACATGGCTAAATTATGCAAAATTAATCGAGGAGACAACATTTCTTAAATGAAACAAGTTCAAATCCAATATAGTTAGAAGATTAGCAATAAACATGTCAGAGTTATAAGTATGAACATTTTAAATATGTGATTTTTAGGCCCTGTTTGAGATGGATTAAATTTTTCAACAGTAAATCAATTCTCATTTTCAACCACACATTCTTCAATAAAATAATATTTTTTATCACATCAATAATTTTTTCTTCTTTTTCAACCACACATTTCCTATCATATCACTATTCAAAATCAATTCTTCCCACAAAAATCTCTCCCAAACAAGCTCTTAGTATAGATGAATAGATAAGATTTCAATGATTTTACCTTTAATACTGTCCATTTAGTATTAGTATAGACAAATGGATAAGGTTTCAATGTTTTTTTCCTTTAATACTGTCGATTACTTGTCACTTCATATTCAACTAGTAATTGCATTCCATGATCCATCTTTGTTTTTATCTGAATTGTGTCAAAAGATATGGGCAGTGAACAGTGAAAATAAGGCACGGCAATGGCTGTTTGATGAAGCACTCTCCACACCCCCGTTTCCTCTTTCCATTTCGCTTGCCTAGTAAGCAAAGTATAGTTCAGCTTGATCAAAGCCCATCCATAGTCTCATTATAGAAACAGATTACATAAGAAAATTTCCTCTTTCTCGAACTCAACTTTTCTATCTCTAACCATGTTCAAGAATATTCCCTTGTACTTTACCTTACTGTTAATTTTAGTCCATCTTCTTGTCCCAATACAATCAGTGCCTGAAGGTGCACTGATTACTCAGATTCCAGGTTTCAGCGGCACTTTCCCTTCCAAACATTATTCTGGGTAAGAATGTTACGAATTTCTTGGTTTTTGTGCTTATTTTGATGCTTTTGTTAATGGGTCTTTGGAATTATCGTTTTCTTCATCTGGGTTTTGTAGATATGTGACGATCGATGAAGTTCATGGGAAGAAATTGTACTACTATTTTGTTGAGTCTGAAAGAAATCCATCAAAGGATCCTGTTGTTCTTTGGCTAAATGGTGGTCCTGGATGCTCGAGCTTTGATGGGTTTGTTTATGAGCATGGTAATGGAAATGTTAATGTTTTTTAAACAAGAATTTGAGTTTGAATTTCTCAAATGATTTGTACTAAAAAAATTACTGAATCTTAATTTGTTATTGAAGATGATGCTGTAAAGATATTAAGATATTAATCTTTTGCATCCTATGTTGGATGCATAACATCAGAGGGGAGTTTTATAAAATGCTGGTTTCCATATCTTGAATTGGGATTTTCGGGAAAGAAATAAATTGATTTTAGCATTATACTCGTGAATTAATTGGATATCTTGGATAACTAGAATCAATTTATGGATTTTTAACTGAATTATAAAATTCTGTTGTTCTTGTTCGATTTAATGATATTCAGAATTTGTTAGTTCGGACTTCGCAGCTTTCTCTGCATATTTTCATCTAGTGAGGTGGGTTGTGTTCTTTATCTACTGCAATGGATTCAAGAATACAAGACATCAATGTTTTTTAGTTCAGCGATAATAAAGAGTTCATTTTGAAAATATGATGTTATTGAGCATTAATTGTAGATATAATTCAGTCTTTTCATTTATTGATGCACCGGAATGAAAATTATTTTATTTATCAAAATAAATAATGAATATCATTTTGGTGTTCTTGCTGATAAAGAAAAGCATAAAGGATCACTATTTTTTTGCAGCTCTGTTTGTTATTAAAAGATTCTTTTTCCATTTATAATTTCAGGTCCCTTCAATTTTGAGGCAGGAAAACCGCGTGGTAGCCTTCCCACCCTGCATCTCAATCCATACAGCTGGTCCAAGGTTATTATTTTCAATGTTCTTGATAAACCCATTCATTCCCATCTAAGTAGCTACGAGATCGCATCAATTTGCTTGATAAAATGGTTTTTCTATGTATGTACCAGATCACATGGTTTATCTTGTTTTGATTTCTCAGGTATCCAACATTTTATATTTAGACTCTCCTTCTGGTGTTGGATTGTCTTACTCGGGAAATAAATCTGATTATGTTACGGGAGATTTGAAGACTGCCTCGGACTCCCATACATTTCTCCTCAAGGTGAACAATATCTAAAGTGCATGCTTGCAAAGCTTATAATTTCTTATAAGCTAGTCAAACTCTTCTATCCACACATGCCGTAGGATCCACAAATTTTACCTACTTATTATCCACACAATTCGTAGGACCCACATCTTATAACCAAATAAAAGCTTTACCAAACCTGAACTTAGAAAGTTAAAATCCAAGTTGTTTGAAGTGTGATGATTTTTTCCTTACATAACTGTATATCTTTATTTTCTTATCCTTCTGGTGTTTAATGTTCAACAACTTGTTATCATGTGGTCAGTGGTTTGAGCTCTACCCAGAATTCCTATCCAACCAGTTTTATATAGCTGGAGAATCATATGCTGGAGTGTATGTGCCAACCCTGGCCTATGAAGTAGCTAAAGGTGATTCTTTTGATATTTCAGTTTCATCATTCATGTATGTTTGACAAAGCTTTTAAGCGTTATAAGTAGGACAAACGTCATTTTAACCACACATTTCTTAGGACCCACAACTTTTATCTACTTTTTAACTACACATTATTTGGGACCCACTACTTATATTAACTTCAAAAGCTTAGCCAATCAATCACTTCATATGTACTTAGAAATGGGTTAAACACCAGTAGTTACTGATGTCATGTTGGTCACTAAATTTTGTTTTGTTTCAAGTTGGTCACTGTATTTAAACCTTGGTTTAAGTTGGTCGCTGAACTTAAAGGCTGTCACAATTTTGTTATTTCGTCCATGTCTGTTAGTTTGACTGACGAAAAAGATGACATATCAATCTTGTTTACAGCCTAGTTGGCGAATAACTAGGCTGTAAACTGCCAATATGTCACATCACGGTTTTTTTAGTCTAACTAGTGGACATTGATGGAGTGACCAAATAGTAACGAAGTTTAACTTCAGTGACCAACTCGAAACAAATGTAGTACAGTGACGAAAATCTGCTAAAAAAATTAGTAACCATAAATGTATTCAATCCACTTACGAACAAACTGACACTTTCCTGGAATTTCTGTAGGAATTGATGCCGGTACAAAGCCTGTTCTCAAACTAAAGGTATACACATTAAACATTTCTCCTGTTTGGTATAGAATTTGCGTTGAAGTAAATCCATCAATTACAGGGGTACATGGTGGGAAATGGAGTTACAGATGACGTGATTGACGGCAATGCTCTTATACCATTTGTACACGGGATGGGTCTCATCTCAAATGAACTTTTTGAGGTATCTGTGGCTCTGTTATTTCATATTAATTGCACAAGTTCTACTTTCATTATTCTGGAAAGTCTCTCAACCATGTTATTGCTATCTTAAGGTCATGCAAGTATTACCTGCCTTACAAGCACAAAAGGATTACCTACATTTTGGTTGTCTACCTACTCTTTTCGTGATTTTTTTTTCTCCCTTTATACATGGAATACTGAATTCTATATGATGGATTTTGTTGAATCATTGGAACTTTGAATCTTAGTGGTCTATAGTAGTAGGAAAGACCGAAAAATCGTTTTAATTTTATGAGCAGACGATTATACCTTATTTTCTAGCTAGCCACATTTTCTTCTGTGCATATTGCTTATTCTGTTGAACTGCAAATGCAACTAATCATGAAAAATCTTGTTGGAGATTTGTGTTACCTCTGACTTTAACCAGAACAAAGATGAGCACTTCCCTGGATATGGTATCGTTGAAGCTAATGTAAAATCTAATAACATCTGGCAACACAAATTCATTAAAAATCTTGTTGGAGATTTGCGTTAACTTTAACCAGAACAAAGTTGAGCACTTGTAGTGGGATCAGCTGGACTGGATACTGACTACCAAAAATTTGAACGGAAGAACATTTTCCAGTCTTTAAGTGTCCATTACCTGAATGAAATTCAAAATATTAGAGAAGCATAGGATTTTACTTTTGTGTTTTGGATATTTCAAAATGAAACAAAGATAAGTCATTGTCGAACTTGCTTGTTTCTAAGTAACAATTTTCTGATACTTTTTGCTTCACGTGGCAGGAAATTAATGCTGATTGCCAAGGGAACTATTATAATCCAACGAGTTTTAACTGTGAAAACAAGCTTGCCAAAGTTGATAAAGTAAGATGTTGCCAAGGGATCTACACTTAATGCTTACTACTTTGTTCTGTTTGGTTTTAATTTCTGAATAATTTCAGGAAATTGAGGACTTAAACATATATGACATTCTTGAACCATGCTATCATGACCCAAAAAGTAAAATCACACTCGGTAATGAGAAGTTGCCACTGAGCTTCAGGAAATTAGGTGAGACCGAGAGGCCACTACATGTGAGAAAAAGAATGTTTGGGCGTGCCTGGCCACTAAGAGCACCTGTAAGAGAAGGACTTGTCCCCACTTGGCCACAGCTTCTCAATAGTGAAAGCATCATGTGCACAGTAAGTTACTCCGACTTTTCTCTACTCCCTTAAATTTTTGTTCAGGCTAACAAGCATAACCCAATAATCTTCTACTAATGATAAGCATGAAGGCTAGACATCTTAATCTTGTTGTGTCCTGTTATTAAAGAAGAGATATACTATCCAATTGCAACTCGAATCATTTATCTGAGATAAGTCATAATGTAATGGTCATTATAGGGCATATCTTTAATCTATAACTTCTAGGAAATTCATCAGGAACTTCTATATATGTCCCTATGATTTGTCAAACCATCCATTGAGAGAGACATTTGTGCTTCTTAAATGCAAGAATGTAAAATATTATTACAAGGCATTATCTTTTAGACGTTTGGAGTATCAACAAAGGTATGTTCCGTTTTTATATGTGTGTTTGTTTGCTCCATCTGACTTCTTGAACTTCTTGTTGTGTACGTAGTGGCCAAGTTGGTTTAGTTCTTGAGCTTTATTTTTGGAACGCCTTATTGGTATTTGCCTCTGGTAGTCTTATTATTTGGACAAACTATGCAGGATGATGAAGTTGCAACTTCATGGCTGAACAATGAAGCAGTTAGGAAAGCAATTCACGCTGAAAATGTAAGTTTTCTCATCTCAAATTGCACCGGCTTTTGAACAAAGTGATTTATGTCCACTTGTATATCAGGGAAATGTAATAGGAAACTGGGAGCTGTGTACTGAAAAAATAATATTTTATCATGATGCTGGAAGCATGATCAAATATCACAAGAACCTCACATCTCGAGGATATCGAGCGCTTATATACAGGTATAGAAAATCACTAAACCCTATAATCTAATTCAGTATCCGGCCTCATCGATGTAATTCTAAGTCTGCAAACACAGAGGTCTTAATTCGTTTGTCAATAAATTCCCGGGTTACCAAGACTAAGAGGATGTGTGATTAAGTTATTCCATTTGCAAGATTTACAGCAAGTAAAGAGATGGTTAGATTTTATTCCCTGTCATTCATCTTACTTTCCCATTTGTGGAATCAGTTCCTGGAGCCTAAGATTTAGGCCCAAGATTTTTTCAAGTTTCTCATCTTCTCGCAGAACAATTTAAAAAGAATAAAAATAAATTGGTTCAGATCTATTTAATGTGTATTGAACTTTATCAGGGAACTCCACCCATACATTTGCACTTTCAGGCAGAGAGAGAGAGGGAGAGAGAGGGCTGTCCAGCAGTACATACACGTTAAGATTGTCCCTTGCAAAAAACTTGAAGTCAAGGGTTGAGGTACTGTGAAGGTGAAAATGTTTGATGGAGTGGTGAGAAGAATAACAGGTGTTTTGCATGTCCCAAGAATGAAGCGAAATTTAATATCGCTGGGAGCATTGGGCACATTGGGTTATGAATATTCTACCAAAGGTGGTGTGATGATTGTGAAGAAAAATTATTTGCCAATAATTAGAGGTGAAAATAGTGGTAATTTGTACAAGTTAATAGGGAAGACAATTTTAGGTGGAGCTGCTTGATTGGAGTCGCACCAAGGGGAGTCTTCTACTATTACTAAAGTTTGTGAGGTAGCCAAGATGGGTTCTGTGGCCAATGGCGTGAAGGTTGAAGAAAGTAGTTCAAAGATATCAAAACGAAATGTGACGTTTCATGAATCTTTGAATACTGTTCACGTTTATTAGAATTTTTGGTCAAGGTGGAGATTGTTGGGATTGATTAAAAATAATTATGGAATATAGGATTCTTGTTTGACAAGAAAAGGAAAAAAATGGTCAAGTTAAATTAGGAGTGTTTTTCTTTATATATATATATTACCAAGTAGAAAAGGAAAAGAATATTATTGGTATTATTATATAAGGAAAATAATTAAGAGAGTTCAATTGTAATTAGGTAAGTTTTTGGCATAATTTATGGTTATATATACATTGAACTCGTCAAATTGAAGGTGACGTGAACAAGTGAACAAAGGAGAGGAGAGAGACAAGTATTGTGTTCCTGTGAGAGTGTACAAAGGAAGAAAACACGTTTGTTGTTCTTTATTTGTGTAGGGAGAAGTTGTGAGGGTGAGAAAAATATTGTAACGAGTGATTTATTTTTCTTATCAATAAAAGTGTTCTTCTCCTGTGGTTATCAGCAGTCAGCTGAGCCACGTTAAATTCTTTGTTTTCTCTTTTGTCCAATTATTTTATGTTTTGTGTTTCCACCGCGTTTGGTTGATTAGGGGTGGGAAAATTGATTTTTCCCAACAAGATTGTCCCTTACAAAAATTGTTGCGTCTTATGGATGAAATTGAAATGTATTGTGATTTAATAGAAACATGTTTGTGATTATCATGAGTGTCGTGCAGTGGGGATCATGATATGTGCGTCCCATTTACTGGAAGTGAAGCTTGGACAAAGTCGGTTGGATACGAGACTGTAGATGAATGGAGGCCTTGGCACGTAAAAGACCAAGTAGCTGGGTATCTCTCTAACTTGTGTTCATTTGTAGCTTAGTTTTTGGTCTCTACTGAAACATCCTTATTAATCAGAAGTGATCCATCTGAGGCTGATTAGAACTTTTCTTTTGCTTCTATAAACAAATATATACGGCTTCTTTTTCAGATCTCAAGGCACAAATTAGCCAAACCAACCGATTGACTGCCATTTTATTGTATACAGGTACATACAGGGTTATGATAACAATCTCATCTTCCTCACCATTAAGGTCTGTGCATCCAGAACTTTGTACTTTTATTATTAATGGAAAAAGCCAAATGGCCAGGGCCACATGGGCCCTGGCCAACCAGCCCCCCCCCCCCCCACCCTATTGGTGGGGGGCCTGTTCCCATGTGCCGTGGCCATATAGCAGGGCTCATTATTAATTTTGGAGTTACTCAAATTATCTTGATAAGAACTTGAAAAAATAATCATAATCCCTGTTGTAAGTGGTCGAGTATTGAATTTCAAATCTTAATGATGCAGGGAGCTGGACACGCAGTACCAGAGTACAAACCGCTTGAGGCATTGGAATTCTACACGCGCTGGCTGGAGGGCCGAAGAATTTAACATGATCAGGTTATCTCCAAAGAGGGACATAATTGTGGAAGTTGATGATGAGTGCATATGAGCTATGGGGAGGGAAAGAGGGAGACAATGTGACAATAAAAACATTAAGAAACATCCAGGGATTTATCGATGTTCATGGAACAAAGAATTTCCATGTATTATGAATTAAATATGCTCGAATTAACTAGAACAACGAATTTCCTTGTATTTAATTGTTGGAAAATGGGTAATTTTCCAAAAATGTTAATTAAATGTAGGTAAAAATTCAAAATTTTAAAAAATGAGGTCTTTTTAGTTTTTAAAAAGAAAAGGTGTACAGCCTAATTATTACAATTTTGGCTGGTCTGTTTTGATTGTAAACTTAGTCCGATTTTGCTAAAATTCAGATTTTTAGCAGATTTTGATAAAGTTGTACGTCTGTGATTGAAAATAAATTTTTGAAAACGGGGCTAGACAGGAGCTTAGAAGGGCAGACGCCAAGTCTAAGAAAGGCACGGAATATATATCTAAAGTGCAAAATTTTTCTAATTAAGTTGTGGCAAGACTTGATATCGAAATTTTCTAGCTTGTTCGTTTATTGCGTTGAGCCATCTCATTTAAAAGCTGTTAAAACTTGACAAAAACGCTGAATGCGACAGTGAATACTGAACAAAAGCATGTACTTTGTAACATCACAAATTCATACGATTATTTTTCTACTTGATACAAATTCAAAGTTGATGATGCCTCCATTATATAATAATAGTGGCAAACTGAGAGAATTCAAGTCCTGGAAAATCTCTAAAAATTTCTCAATTTTGGGATTTCACTCTTCTTGATTATCTACTGCCCCCATCAGTTGTCTAATTATTTACCAGGTGGATCAAATATTGCTTCAAGCTCTTCGGCTCGATCTCCCTTCTATTTGCCTTCACAGAAATACTCATGTCAGCATATGTTAAAAAGACAAATCAATAATGAAATCAGTTGTAGTATACCTCTACTGTGAAAACGTTCAAGACTGAGCCATTTAACGTAGTGACATTGGCATCCATCACTTTTAGTCCTAAAGAATCCATAGCCTCCATCAACCTCACAAAGCCACCTCGTTTTTTCACGCATATACATCGCAGCAAGAATACTTTTGCACCAATTTGGCTTACTTCGACCTCAACCTTAGAAAGTTGATCAACATAAAAATAAGTGGAGATTTTGCAAACTTGGATGCTGAAAAATGAGAAACATTCTCCTTACCTGTGCTTGTTTCTTTTCACTTGCAATGCTATAACTTTTGTCAATGTCTGCAGCCAGTAAATATTCCTTGTCAGCAAGCTCCTTGAATGAGCTTCGAGACTCAGTTTTAGCATTGTTTCTGTTGCAGTCCTCTGCCATTTCTCTAAGTTCATCTTGATATTTTTCAATTGTCTCCAGCAGCTCCTTTATGTATCGAATAGCATCCCCCAATATAGATGCTCTATCCATCTGGTAGCAAAGAAAATGACAAAATTCACAAGGATAAACAATTCTGGGAGTCGTTATGGATATCATTTAATATGGTGAATATTCAGAGAATGTTTGGCTAAGCTTACAAGTAACGCCAAGAAAAGTTTTCTCGAAAGTATCTACACACACTTATTGAGAAAAGTAACTTTTAAGTTTAGCTTCACATGCTATATAAACCTTAGAAATCATTGGGACTAATGAGCGAAGAGCAAAGAGCCCGTCTTTTATCCTCTTTCTTCGGTTTCTCTCTGTGACAAGATTCTTTGATTGGTAATGCTCCTTTCCTCCCCTCTGCAAATCCTTCAAATTGGCATTCTCATCGGCGTTTTGCTTCCTTTTCAAATTCAAATTGCTGCTCGGCATTTCTGAATATTTTCCACTTGATTTTTCAGGCAACATGTTTCCAAACACACGGTCCGCATGTATGCTAAGTGATTGATGCTCGTTTGAAAGGGTCGAGATAATGGATGATCCGTCAAAGCTAGAATCAATATTTAGTTGTGATATTTCGGGATGCAAATTCAAATAATGAAGTGATGGGGGCCAATCAATTTGGTGGTTAAAATTGATATAGCTCTTCTCAGACATGATTTCTTGTTCTGCAGAAATTTTGAACCGAGCAAAGATGAAATCTATTAATTTCTGTTCTTTTGGTACCTGGAAAACAAAATGAGAATTATCTTTCAGAAAATTTACTCCAGAAGAATAGAATTCATTACATTTTCTAGAAATGAACAGTCTTACATGATTTTTGCTAAAGAGCTCAATCAAACCACCAGCAACTGGAATTAGAACTTGGGTTCCAACAGGTTCCTGCAATGAAAGTAAGCTTACTGATTCGAATTCACGACAAAAATAATTTGGCCAAAAAAAATTCAACCCGAAACTTCTTAACCAAATCAAACTATTGTTGTAAGTTTCTCTGCAGATTCTCAGTAATATTGATGTCAAAGAATGTCATCAAACAGACAATCTGGTCAAGGCTCAAAGTTCACACATTTGTTTGTAAAATATTATGAAGTCCACGATCAAGCTCGACTAGAAAGGATTAAATCATTTCTCGGGAGCAATGATCCAAGGATAATGCCAATCAATGAATTAGCACAACTTTGTGAAATATATCTCCAAAGTTTTAATCCCTATTTCAGCATAGCAATAAAAGAAACGAAAAACAAGAAAAGCCCGCAGATTTAGAGCTACGTCGGGTTAGTCTAATTATCGAGGGGATTAGAGGTAAAATCTTAATACACGAAGCAAAATTACTGAGCAAGAAATGCGAAGTGAGATACTCACAGATAAACTGTTCGAAATAGAGGCATTTGCAAGGGTTAGCCATTTTGGTTGTTTCGATATCACTACCTCTCCATGAATCCTGATTATAATTAAACCTCAGTAATAAGAAAAATTTTCTTGGTAGTAACAAAATTATGCCCAAAAATTACAGTAAATCAAGAAAACAAATTAGTACATTTACATGAAGATTTACAGAAGATTAATATTACCCAGAATACAATCCTATGGAAGAAGGAAATTTTGCAAGAGCTCTGCAAGCCTTTGTTCTAACAGGATGCTTATTTCTTGTATCTTTGCATTCAATAATCAAATGCTTTTCCAAACCAATTTCTTCTTTCATTTTGAAGTGTCTGCCATTTGCTCCACTGCAACAACATGTCCCCCATTCTATAAACCTGAAAACTCAATCAAGAAATCAAAAGGGTCGAAAAAAAAGTGATAATTTTATTGAAAATAAGTGCTTATAATTATAGTACCTTGAAGGGTCATCCCCTAACTTCCAAATAATACAGTAGTCCCACGCCTTTGTTTTTACTAGGGGTCTCAGCCACTCAACTGCCGTCTCTAAAGCTGCCATATATGTTTGAACGCTTCTTTGTTTGTTTATGGGCTTTTCTGTTTTCTGCTCTAAGGGACCATTTTCTGTTGTCACTTCAAAAATCTGTTGATCAGTTTCTATTTTCATCCATCTTTTTGATATATAAAGCATTTATGGAAGACAAGCCTAACAGAATTTGTAAAATGCAGTGTCCTTTTAACCAGAATCAAATCTGTCAGAAGAATCTGATTCTCTTTCCCGGACTATGGAGAGATTTCCCCTGCCCGTCCCAGTCTTTGATCTTAAGAATGCTAATTTTAAGAACAAGTGATTGACATTCTCCGATATCCCTAATGTCCAACGTGGAGATAATCGGATTGAACTGTTGACATCCATCGTAGGGAAAATCACCGTCGCACATGCTCGCTGGTTCGATTACTAAACAACCTTTTTATCAGAATGAGGTGATAGATTGTAAAAAATTATTGGCTAAGAATGATTCAAAAGGTTTAGTGAAGGGGATGGATAACTGCACATGGTGATGATGATTCATTTTCGAAAATGGAAAAATAATATGCCTTAATTGGTAAAAAGATTTTCTTGGGATATTTTTTTATGTTTCTTCTATTTTTACTGTGGAGTGGTAAAAAGTACTGACAGAAAATGCAGGACATGAAGAGACAGAATATTTGGACAGTCAGTGGTATATCTCTGACTTTTGTCTTTTGTGGTGGTCCTATGATTTGCCATTAGAATTGGTTCGTACAATCGTACCCTCTTCAACTATTGATTTTTTGGAACATTTTAGGACTTTTTAAGAATTAAGCCTTTGTGCTAATGCGATTTCTTAACAAAGACTTGACTATTACATAGATACTTCTAAAATAATTAACTAGTGTATAAATTGACAATGTATTGGATTGAAATCACGATCTTCATAGAATATATGGTGACAATGTCACAATGGTTCACAATATTTTCGACATCGTTCATTTTTTGATACTTAGCATATTCAACTCAGAGTCAACTTATTTCCCACACGAACAAATTTGTTCGACCCAGATAATCAGTCTCCCTTATTGAGGTAGGTTTGATTTACACTTTTTAGCTTATGTCCTACTCGAACAAACATTATAGAATCTTACTTCCTTAGTGCCAATACTAGCAAGAAGTTAAGATACCTTGCTTAGTTTTGTTTTTTGGTCAACAAGTTTACCAGATCTTAGCTTCATGCAGATGAGTCAGCTAAACCCGAGACAAAACAGTAGGATGACTTGCTTATCTTCCTCGATTGGGTTTGTTCTTGAGCTTGACTAGTTGAATTTATCTCGACTGAGGTTGATTTCAACTAGACTAGAGTTATAGAGACTTTGGATAAAGGATGTCAATCAAGTAAGATTACGTTGACTTGACGTAGGCTGTCCTCGGTCCTAACACAATTTGTAAAATGGCTATCTGTCAAATGATTTTCTTATCATGCAAATCATGCAGAATGATTCAATGATAAACAATTACACTTTGTACAAAGAATAATCTAAAATATACAAGTCGAGCGAATTCACACTCTCTCATCAAGATACTTTTATCACCTAAGTCAAATGTCTTTCCCATTGAGGATAGAACGAATTTTTGTTCCAAATGACTTAGCATCAAAAATTCACGACCTTCTAAGTTTTAATAGATTGAAGCATATCAAGAAATTACAACCATTAAAATTGGAGATTCAAATTTCAAGATTGTGTCACCAGATTTGATAGATAAAACTTGAGTTTGTGTGACCTTCTTACTAACGAGTTTTAAATCCATTGTTTGCGCCAACTACGGTTAATCGAGTAGCCACGACGTCAAATTTGATCACTAATCTCCCATACAAGTGTTGCAATGGTTGTTGTGTCAGGAGACTCTTTCCTACATTTTCTAAACATTTTAAAGAAATTCAAGGGACACGTGATCGTTGATAGAGTAATTGGGAAATGTCTCGTCCGTATTTCAGGTCATCGAAGCACAAAAACACACATTCCAATGACCTCCTTTTTTCAAGGTATCAACCGGAAAATTGCATTTTTTTTTCATATTTGAACAATTTTGACATAATTTATGGGAAATTATAAAAAATCAGGTGTTTAAAGATTGATTTTTAAAAATAAGGGTCTACAATTTATTTATTTAAAAATCAGGTATTTTATTTTAAATATTAAACACTTAATCTATTCAAACCCTAAACTAATTTATTTTTCTCTATTCTCTCCCAATCTATTCATCTCTCCACTCTCTCATCCGTCGCCTCCAACACCACTGTCAGCTTCTCTCTCACCCGCCGCCTCCATCGCCACAGTCAGTTTCTCCTTCCTAAGGGCAGTAGTGTTGGTGGCGGGTGGAGGGAGAAGCTGCTGCTGCATGAACGGCGTCGCGACGCTGTCGGGTTGGAGCAGCGTCGCGAAGCTGCTGCAGTGGGAGGGGGAGGGAGGCAGTAGTGTTGGTGGCGGATGGAGGGAGAAGCTACTGTTGCACGAACGGTGTTGCGACGCTGTCGGGTCGGATGGAGGGTTCAGGTACTTTGATGTTTGTGTGGTGGATTTGACGGTTGGGGAGGGTTTGGATGGGTTTTTGTGTGGTGGTCGTGGTGATGGTGTTTGTGTGGTGGATCTGGCGGTTGGGGAGGGTTTTGGATGGGTTTTTGTGTGGTGGTGATGGTGTTTATAAGGTGGTGTGTGGTGTTGCAGCAGGTGTTTGTGGCGGCGGCGACGACAACGATGTGATAGTCATGGCTTTGTTTCCGACGACGATGGTGGTGCGTTTGTATTGTTGGTGACGATGGTGCATTTGTGTGGATGTGGCAGTGGTTGTGGTGGTGGTGGTGATGTAGTCGTGGTATGTGACCACTATTTGTTGTATGTGATTAATTATTTGGTCATCTGCGACCAAGTATGGGTGGTGGATCGGATCGGGGTGGGGTGTTTCAGTATATGTGACCAACTATTGGGTTCAACTTGAAAATTTGTGACCGATTTATAAAATGTGACATACAATTTTTTTGATCTGTGACCAATAAAATAAACCACGACGTATAAAATTTTTATTTGTGACCTCGAAAAAATATGTGACCAATTAATTTGGAAATTTGTGACTGTGTGACATATAAATTTTGATATGTGACCTACTAATTTTGAAATCTGTGATCAACGAATTAATTGTGACCTACAGAATTTTTGAGATGTGACCGTGAATTGTAAATCTGTGACAAGAATGGTCACCAAAATAGTCGCCGGAATCAGAGTAGTAGCCGAAACGATCGCCAAAATAGTTCCCGAAGCGATATGGGTGGTGCATATGGGATGGGTTAATTATATTATATAAAAATTAAATATTTAATAATAAATTGATTTAATAATTTATTATTTCATAAATAAAAATTAAAAAATACCTGATTTTTGAATTGGTGTAAAGTAAACACCTTATTTATGAATTTTTCCTATAATTTATTACACTTCAAACGAATTTTTAAATAAAATTATTGCAATTATTTAGCAAAATAATTAAATAGAAGGAAAAATTTCATCCGGGTTCCTAACTGTTTCGAAAAGTACAAATGGGTCCCGAACCTTTAATTAAATGTTCATTAATTAAAATTTCTGTTGTCCCCGCGTTTCCAAATGCTTCGCAAACGCCTTTTATGCACTAAAATTTTACCGACTGCCGTCCACCACCACCGCGGCCGCTGCCACCAGAACCAGGGGCGGATAAAGCAAGTAACGAAATCCAATTTCTCAGAGGCTTTTGGAGAAATAAAGACTCACATATCCAACTCCGATTTCATAGCCGTGTCGTTGCAGCAAACCGGTGCATACTCCGCTCCATGGCAAAGGGTTCTCCCCATCGACACCGAAGAGACAGCGTATCTCAAAGCCAAACGCGCCGCCGAGCGGTTTCAGGTTCTTCAGTTCGCAGTCTGCCCTTTCTCTGTCAAAGCTTCCAAGCTCATAGCTCACCCGTAAAATTTTTTCCCCAAATCTTTCATTAGCTGTGCCCTATATTTTATACCTATTGCACTTTTGAGTTACTGCTAATAGAATGAAAGCTGTGAAGTGAGTGATTTGGATACGTCATAAGAATTTGTTAGTGTAATTTGGCCTTTTTTTAACTGTTGCTTGACGTGGCAGGAATATTTTTCTTAATGCTGAGAATCACATTTATAATTTATATTATTGTAATTGTTATTTATTGTCACTAGAAGGATGGGATTTGGAGGCTGGGAAGCTTTTGATTTTAGTAACATTTTACCGTCCCCAAATCCTTAGAGATATAGTAGATTTGGCCAAGAATTATTTGCAGAAGGCACAGAGAAAATAACTCATACGTTTGTGAGGTATCAACAATTCTTTTATTTTAGGATGTCTTAGTTCAGGAAAATGCAGGAGAATGATCAATTGATATGTACCTATAATTCCAAATGGCTAGAGTGATAACCTACGAGAAATAAAATAAATGGGCTTGAAAAGAGGTTTCTATAGCAAGAAGAAGGAAGTTGATGTCGAGCATCACTTGAACATGAGGGTGGACCTATTTCGTAAGGATACTTTGAAGTAAGAGCCCAAAGGTATAGTTGCTTTGAGTGGATTCTTGGGCTTGATCGTGGGTGAGAAAGGGCTTATTGCGCTGTCCCACTAGCTATAGCTTTTATTAAAGTAGTAGCATCTCCATACATCACAAGTCAACTTTTGGGAAGTATAGTTCACAGTGTCAACACCATCTGCTGAGGGCTATGCTCAAGTTCTTGTGACGGCACTTCATACCAATTCCTTAATTCGGCATTTAGAACTCAATGAGATTAGTGGAACTTTAGTGTTGAAATCTACTAAAGGAATAAAAATAGTGTTAAAAAATATTTAAAAAGCATAAGAAGATGAGAAGAAAATAAAGTAGAAGGGTACAAGAACCAATAAGACTCTGTTTGATAAGACTTAGTATTATTTAGACAATTCCATTTCATAGGGGAATTTTCATCGATGGCAATCTTCTTTCTATGGTTGCAGGTATAACTTCCATTTGTTTCCAAGGGATGAGTTGAAAATTGCAATGCCTTCTTACAGCTTTTCATGCCAACCGTCATATTTGACCTCTATGGCTCGAGAAGGTTTTGATTTTAATGCCTGCATATATGATGGTATGTGACATCAATTCTGTGGAATTCGGATATTGTTGAATATGCATCCTTGTATCTTTTCTGAAGCTTTTGAAACCTTACGAGGAAGAAATATTTAGAAAATTAAATTAAGGAATTCTCATATTTTTTTTAGTTCTTCATGGAGCTAGAAGAGCAGTTCTCAGCATTTAGGCAGGCTAAATTGAGCGTTGAGGCGATACCTCCATCAAGTGAGGCATAAGCCTCAGTGCAATTTAAGGCATAACATTCAATGTAACTAATAACGTAATTTAAAAAATTGCAAAAAAAAAATATATATATATTTATTCTCATAATAAACCATAAAAAAATTATAATATAACATTTCACCAAAACTAAAAGTCTAGTTACAACTTGGAACTTAAAATGGATAAATGAAGTTGCAAATAATATGTTGATAAAGTGGTGATCATATTGTAGCTGAGCTGATGCTGCACATATTTTTAATTATGTCTTACAATAACTAGCATGTAAGTAATTATCAGTGACACACTTGTATGCAGACTCATGCTTAATTTGCTATTCTAAACCTCTAAGCTATTCTCTTGATTTCCTTTATTGTTGGTGTTTCCATTTTTTCTTTCCGTTTTGCATTTTTTTTCCTGGGAGTGGGGATAGGACGATAGGTGGGAAGAAAGTCAGGGAGGAAGTGTTGTAGTTGACATGTTGCTGTCTGATTCTGTAGAAAGGTTCTGGTACAATAAGTAAGCATTTCCATCATTTCCTGCTGACATTCACTTCTGTCCCAAATCTGGAGTTTCTTTTTCGGACAGGTATATCATACTTGTCCAGAGCACAAGAACTGGCTGCAGCAGATCAAATTGGACTTTCATCACCCAGTAGCTTTGTCGTGCCATCTTCATCAGCCAATTCAATTGCTGATTCTGTTTTTAGAGAAAGCACAAAATCTCGAGTTAGACATTGGATAAATGCTTGTAAAGATTCAAACAAGAAGACAGAGGGTTAGTAAAGTGTTAATTTAATTTATGTTGTTCCTACTATTTTTTTTCCTTTTATAGTCTAATATTCTTCTGCATTTGCAGACGTTTTGATCAGTATGTTGAGAAAACTTGTCTCAGGAAGTGAAGTTTACGGCTCTAGACCGTGCTTAATTATAACTGTCTGTAGTGAACGTCAAGTGCAACTTGTATTAGAAGTGAGCTAATTTGTCATGTACTTGCTACAATATGATTAAGTTTGATGTATGTCCTGATATATTTTTAAGTATTTGAATTGGGCCGCAGATGTTGAAGGAGTTTATTGATGTTGTACCTATGTTAGTTCCTGCAAGAGGAGGAGGAATACAGGCTGTTCGAGTTGTTTTGACAAGTTCAGAAGAAGACAAGAACCTTCTCGAGGTATTAAGGAATTCATTTTTCTCAAATATGATTTTTATGATTGTCTTATGTTTAACCTGGTCTATTTAACATTTTTTGTTTTCTCAAACTACAGAAGGAACTTCGGGATATGGAAGAGGAGCGTAATAAACGTGTTCGTGGCTTTCGAGAGGTGATAGACTTGATTTCCACTTCTCAGAAACCTGTCGTTGCTCACAATTCACTCAATGGTCTCTCTCTCTCTTATGAAACTAATTATATCAGAGATTAATCCTGCCAAACTTGCTTTAGTGATAAACTCATTACACTTTATTTGGTTAATTCATGCAGATTTTACATTTATATATTCAAAGTTCCTGGGTCCACTTCCTTCAACAGTCAATGAATTCAGAAGTTCCTTGCTATTGGTCTTTCCTCGTATACTTGATGTTAACCATCTTATGAAGGAAATTGACCCTTTTGAAAAAGCGAATAATCTACCCGCGTCCATCTCCTATTTGAGGAGGAAGTTCTTTGCGCCCATAGATATGGAAGTTTCTCACCGAGGCAAGTACTTACGTTTATATATATATATATACAGAAATGATCTAATGAGCACCGGTGCTCATCTTATCCTAAACACCAATGAGTTGACACATTAATTCATTGGTGGATAAAGATTTTGTGAGTTCCAATCCACCAATGAATTAATGTGCCAACTCATCGGTGCTTAGGATAAGATGAGCACCGGTGCTCATTAGATCATTTCTGTATATATATATATATATATATATATATATGCTTTGCCTTGTAAGCGTATTTACCCTTACTCCGCTTGTGCTTTATTTCTAAATATGGAATAAATATTTAGAAAGAGAATCGTTGCTTCTTTCAGATATCTTCTCTGACAAGTATGCTTATAGATTTCGCGCATGGTAAATCAAGCAAAAAATTGAAATGCTTTTTATTCTTCATAACTTGTAACTAACTGGTGATAATTTCTTAACATCAGCTGAGGCAAACAAAGTCCAGAGTCATGGCCATAATGTTCTGCGAATAAGCGAGTTGTTTGCTAAGCTGTGCCCTGTATTAAAAATCAATCCTGAAACTTTTGAAGATGACTACAGCAATTTGTCATCTGCCCTTCAACGCCATGCCAATACATTTAACCCTTCCTTGACCAGTTCTGAAGATCCCATTGATGAAGATGTTAGAATTTGGAATAAAAATAACAGAAGGATTAGCATCGACAATTTGGTTTTCTTATGGGGGTTAGAAAGTGGGATTTCTGCTGGAAAGCTGAAAGCCCTTCTTCATGTTTCACATGAAGTGTTTTCCAATGAATTTGATGTTCAAATGGTGGATAAGAATTGTGCAGTAGTTGTTTTCTGGACTCCCGGGGTTTCAGAACATTTTCTGAGGATAATGGATTCTGGAGAAATCTTCAGTGTATCTCTGAAAGATATGATCTCGAAAGGATTAGCAGCAGCAAGTTACAAGACGTACAAACGCGTCTGTAAATTAGGTTTATGGGAAGTAGACTTAGCAGATGCATTAGACAAAGCCTTGGAAGAAACTGAGAGACTTTCGAAAGCCAAGTCGAAGGAAGATCTATCAGTAATCAACTGGAACAATGACGAAATGATTAATTTAGATGACCTTTAACATCTGCTTTTATTAATGTATCCCGGAGATAGGCCGTGATAGCCGTTCATTCTGTGAACTGTTGTGAGGTTGAGAAGCTGCAGGTTTGGATTGAGGGTTTGAGAGGCATATTGGAGGGCGGATGACCACGGAGCATAGCCCCAGAAACATCATCAAATCCCTTGGAGAAACTTGTCCAAACCCACATCGATGCTGGGATGATTGATTGGTAAACAAGCTTAATCTACTTTATTTATTAGTAGGAACAAATTCTAAATGATGTCAAGTATATGGTTACAATGTTGATGGGCATGTATCAGTTGAACGAAAGGCGGTCATAATCAATTTGTTCATGCATCGATATATTCTACTCAAGTTGTTTGTGTTGAGCCTAATCCCATTTCAAACTAAGAAGACTTGAATTTATGAGAAGAAATATAATAAGTGATAGTCTTTACATTTTACCTTAGTGCATTATATAACGTGTTTGCACACGTAAGGGAATCATACTATGTTCTATTATGGATAAATAAGAATCTGTGATCAATCTCCGATTGGGGATTCCTCTTCTCGTGATACCTCCTAGTGATCCCATATTTGATGTACCAGGATATGAAAGTTCATATTCAATGTTGGCAGGTCCTTTGTCTATTCCCATATTTGATGTACCAGGATATGAAAGTTCATATTCAATGTTGGCAGGTCCTTTGTCTATTCTAAAGCTTTGGATCTCTGTTTCTCTTTCTGATCTCTTTTCCTCCACTTCTTGAAGTTCAGCAGCAAACTTCTCGAAGCTCTTGTGAATCCTTTGATCATCTATCCACTTTGGTGATAGCTCTTGATCTAATTTTGATTCACTGGACACATACCTCGACAGAACCTCAACCAAGTCTACGCGAAGAGTCATCTCAGACCTTGTAGGTAAGATATTGAGATAAAACTCGTTGGGATTCCTACGAAATTCAGCAAACAGGTGTGACCTTTCAACTGGAATAAACTTTCTACATGACGTAGAGCGATTGTGAAATGCTATTCATCCCCATTGGGGATGCATCCCCAATCTATGTGGTGTTAATGTGGCATTAAATGATAGGTAAAATTAAATAAGTCATTTAATTTCATCTATCATTTAACCAATCATTTACATCCACATAAACTGGGGATGAATAACATTTTTCAGAGCAATTTGCTGGATAATCAGTGTACACACTGTCAGAAATTAACAGCAGCATAGATAGCTGAAACAATCCAACACCATGTTTCATTGCATTTATTGGGATTTCTGATCACCAATTGTGAATCTCATGGTCAGAACTAACAGAAGCAATCATCTTTGTAGAAATATGAGCAGAATTCTGTCATCCAATTCTCGATTGTGGTCCAGATATCCAGTCCAACTGCACCATATGGATTGTCCTCAAAAAGAAGTTGAAAAACTTTTGGCTGATTTTCATTGTGAATGGCCATTTCTCTGCATTAAAGTTTCACTGTATTATGTACTAAGCCCTTATACCCACTGCCAAGACCAATAATAAACAAAAAATCGCTATGAAAACAAGAAAAGCATGTACAAGACCAACTTTTGCGCTAGTATTTTTCTAGGCCGAACCTAATATTTATGGGCTGGGCCTGTATTACATTCTGTGAAGCTTTTAGCAAATCCTAGAAGGGAAAATTAGGCCCAATACGGCCAAAAAGTTTGAAAATTGATTAATACAATGAAAACTAATTCTTACGGCACACAAGTTCTTCATCCCATAATTCATACGGTGAAAACCTCCAAAATCCTCAAAATTCCATAATGCCTCAACTTCATCACCGGCCACCCACACTGTCATCTGCAACCACTCCACCACCTGCCTCGCCAACCACCTCTAAAACAACCAATCATCGGATCAACGGCTGCTCATCTTTCCGGATACGACTCTTTCTCAATTTCTAGCTTTTCCGTAACTTCTAAAAGTGTTTCAATTCTAGGTTCAGATTATTACTGCAAACATTAGCTATTCTATTTCAATCTTGGCTGTAGATTATCCAGTTAAGAAAGTGGTTGTGTGTCAGATGATGGAGGCTCGATGCTTCTACTTGATTCATTGGTTGAAACAGTCGAGTTTACGAATATTCCAAAATAAAGCATGGAACCTCGGCCTCCAGAGTTCTACTTCTCTGAGAAAATTGACTACTTAAAAGATAAGGTTCGGCATACTTTCGTGAAGGATCGTAGGCCATGAAGGTAAATTAGATGAATTCCTTTCTTTTGCTATATTTGGTGAATTTAGTGGAATTAAATTCATTCTTACACAATGTTTCCAAAAATGGTTTCAGAGCATTGGATATTGGGGTGGTGGCAGAGAAGGGGGAGTGGTAGAAGTTGTATAAAATAATATAATATAAGGTTTTGACCAGTGTTTTGTTACATTTTTTGAGCAGTTGTCATATTTTTTAATTTTTGTAAATTTTTTTAGTGTTTGTCAATCATTTGAATAGTATTGTTGCTTTTTTGAACATGTTCATATTTGAGTTCATTTTTCTTCTGATTTATGTGTATAGTTTTTTGTGATTAGGCTTTGGTCCGAGGGTAGTAATAGTGATGTTGTTGGTTGAGTTGATAGATGATGATGGTGATGAATTGATTTAAAGATGCTTAACGTTTTGATTGTATTTTATCAGTGATCTGATTTAAAGATGTTTGAGGTGAACGGAGAAAGAGAGGGAGCGTGGTTGTCACTTTTTTGACACTTTATTGAACTATTCCAATGTTTTAGTTGGTATTTTGTCATTTTTTTGAATATTTGTCACTTTTTTTTATTTTTTATTTTTGTTACTTTTTTAATATTTGCAACATTTTTTTAAAAAAATTTCTACCACTTTTTTTAATGTGTTATTTTTTTGCCACTTCCTTGAAATTTATGTCATTTTTTAATTAAAAAAAATTACACTTTAACTTTTAAAAGTAATATTGTATAACATTTTTTTTATATAAAAGTAGCATTAACTTTAAAAAGTGACAATGTGCCACTTTTTTTTACAATTGACAAATAATTTTATATAGTATTTTTTACTTTCAAATATTTTTCATATGATTTTTCAAAAGAGTCCTAATTTTAAGAGTATTGCCATTTGTCGAAAGGCATAAAATATGTGGGAGTGATTATTTTACAAATTTTAATAGAAAATTATTGGTTTTTTAATACCTTGTTGCAATTTTTTTTTTTTTTTTGTTTGAAGCTTAATTGAGGACCTGTTTGATAATTTTGTTTTTACTTCTGTTTTCACGAGAACTTCCTTAGAAAGCTACTTTAAACGAACTTCCTTTTAAAGCCCTTCTAATCAATCAAAGCACTTTTAGAAAATTATTCAAATCAGTTCAAAAATTAATTTTTTTAATCTCATAAGCATTGTTTGACTTTTCAAAAGTCTTGCCTAACGAACCCTTAATAACCTTGAGTCAGACTTGGACTTATTACCTATATCTAGAATTGGCTAATTTAGAACATTGCAATGACTAATTTAATGTTAGAAATAACTCGAGTTTGTAATATTAGAATCGATTTCTCTAATAACAGGAGTTCAATGTCACAAACGTGACGTAATATAATTAAACGTAAATTATATCTTCAGTCTAGTGTTTAAACATACTATAGGAGCTATAAATGATGAATTTCAAAATTTATCGAGCTCTTTAGAATCAAGACCCACCTTTCAATTTGTTGGAATAAGCTTTTGTTTGTGGGGTTGTAAGAATCATATTTTCCTATAAAAAGCTCAAGCATACTTTAATTTCTCAGGCATTAGCTGAAATAAAACTAAATTTTTTTTCTTTTATAATCGTGGATATCAGAACCAGCTTGCGCGCACTTCGACTAATTTCACAGGGCCTTGAAGTTTACGGGCGTGTACTCATCTCAGTGGTCCTGAGGGGACTCGAGTTGGTGACTATTAGAAAGCAAACCCCTCAAGACTTGACCAATTGAGCAATCCTTCATGGTTAAAACTAAAATGTTTCTTATATTCCACAAAGGCTCATAATTTCAAATATGAATTGCACAAGCGTGTCATCAAAGACATGTTGGGTGAAGTGAACAATATATTAAAGAAGAATAATAAAGAATGAAACGATGTTAAAATTAATAGTATCAAATTGCGTGTGCTACTGCATATTTGAAGCAAAAATTGTATGAACTGCTTTACAACCTTGACACGAGTATATCCTGAGTCTTAGCACAGTCACATACACCACTGAAAGCACAAGAACAAATGAGTGATTCTAGATCATTATGAGAAGGAACGCATAAAATATGAAGGCGTCAAGCATTGCATGAAATTCGTATATGAGTCCTCTTTCTACTAACACAAGTTTTTAGACGAAGTGATTCAAGATAACATGAACAGCCAAAGGTCCCAAGATTAAGCAGCCTCACCCATTTATGCAAAATGAAAACTCATCAAGTGTTGGATAAAAAATGGAACCTAGTCTAGAAATAACCATCTCGAAGGGCTTGATTCATCATCTTCACTTTCAAAGAACATAATAGAGCCCTTGCTTGACAGCCATTATTTTCAATTTTTTTCTTAGCATGCTCATTTTCAACCACACATTCACACAATAAAATATTCTGCACATAAATCCAAAACATTTCTCTATTTTTTAACTACACATTCTCCTAATAATCACAATTCAAAACTCCTTTTTCCCAAAACAATAGTTATCAAACAAGGGTTAAATAAGTTGGTAATTATGTAGAAGAACAAGGAATGCACAACAAAAGGTATTTCTATACTAACCAAAAACTAAACCAAATTTCATTTGTTGTATTCTACAAAGGTGAGTAATTTCTCCAGATTAAATAAAATTCAGGTGATAACCATCTCAATTCATATACCTTAATATCTGAAACCACATTACTTATTTCAGAAATACTAAGCTCGTATCAGCTTTCATCCTACACAGAAAGGCATATACAATGATCACAGGACATGCACTTACATGCTTATTGTACAATAAGCGAAAAGCATCAAACACGAACATCACATCCCAGAAATATCCTAAGACCATTCAGCCCAAAACACTATTAAATCAAAGGTAAATTAACAAATCACGTCATTCTTAAAAACCATTCTTAATTTAGGATATCAAGATCAAGATAGTATCTATATTCAAGCACGTTAGAGGTAGTTATTCGAGTACACCATTCCATTCGACAATATTAGCCATGTGGTACATAGTTTTCATTTCATAAGCTTGGAATTAGAAAATAGGAAGTAATATTGCATTTAGTAGGTTACTTCCATAAGCTAAAAGACAAGTAAATATCTCAATTTTGAGGCTCAAATTATGTACATCTATTGGATTAATCCATATATGTGTATCTACATTCAAAGTTTTTCAGGGCATTAACATTATTGAGGTAATGATTCATCAAACTTGAATTGAAATAACCATATGATCATCAACTCGAATTTACACACCAATGCAGAAATTAAACCAAAACTTTCTCTAGCTAATCATACAAAGAACATCAAATCCTCCAAGTTAAAATCATTCAAATCTCAGCACATTCTAACAATGCATACATTTAGATAATTTCCAACAATTTGATTCAATGAAAAAAGGAATACACAGCGGTGGAAATATAAACAACAAGAGCAGAGGTCATCAGAATCACCAGTGCCGCCACAGAGTGCACGGCCGACTTACTCCCACAAGACAACATCCCCAATCTAATCTGGATCACATTTACCATTGACAGCAACAGAAACAAGCACCCCATCACAGAGCCAACGGCGGAGGCCAACATCCCAAACCTCAACACTTTCAAATTTATATGGGCCCTGAAGATCTCATCCACATCCTTGCTATTCAGCAAATTAATGGCCAATTTAAGGCCTTGGGCCACTAGAGAGGAAAACAGAAAGAAGCTGAAAGACACCACCTCGAAAACCAGGAGTTTCTCAGCCACATCGATGCCTGCATCGCAGGCAGATTTGTTTTCGAGGCTGTGCTGGCCGGGAGTAGTCAAGGATAGACCCACAAAGACTGCTACTGTAAAGAGGGAATTAACATTTACCAGGCCGTCTAGGGCGGTGACGTGGACGCTGGTGGTGGTGGTTGATTCTCCTGGATAAGATTCAGATCTGCAAAAGTCAAGACAAGAAAAATCCCATAAAAAAATCTTGAATACATTTATGAATAATATACAAAATACATCATATATACATATAGGGGACTTACTGAGACATGATTAAGTTTTTGGGTGTAAAACGTGTATTTCTAGCTTGAAATTATGCTGATTCTTGGAGGGTTTATTTCTCCATTTCCTAGCGTACCAGGGAAAGTAAGAGAGAGAGAGAGAGAGAGGCGAAAGATACCGATCAAATAAGAAAAGATACCGTCAATCTTTATGTGTTATTATTGAATATGTTATTAAATAATATTTAGTTGGTGTTGTTTTCTTATTTAGAGCTTGTTTGGGAGAGATTTTTGGGGGAAAAATTGATTTTGAATAGTGATATGATGGGAAATGTGTGGTTGAAAAAGAAGAAAAAGTTATTGATGTGATGGAAAATATTATTTTATTGAAGAATGTGTGGTTGAAAATGAGAATTGATTTACTGTAGAAAAATTTAATCTCTCCCAAACAGGGCTTTAGTGTATTTTTTGTGTTATCTGTAACCATTGGATGATAATGATACTCCAATTGTTATCTGAAATCTAGAACACCACTCCAGTCGTTATTTACTACGTAAAGCGGCACTACAGTCTTTATCTATTGTGATTTAATTTTTCAACAAACTGACTTCTAATAATGGACTCACTAACATATATAACACATAAAGATTGACTGTCACAAAAAAAACGATTGAAATGATATAGCTTTTATATTATTGAGATGGTGAAAGCACAAGTCTTCATAATCACGTGTCGATTTAGTTAATAATATATTTCTCAACTTATGTACGTGTTATGTGCATATTTCAACATGAATAAGTTCTAATTATTTTTGAGGGTACGAATGGGTCTTGGTTGCTTATACTAGTGTTTATACACGTAACAGCACAAGTCTCGTTTTCATGACCAGTAATGACACTTGTGTCGTTTCGAAATTTTCACCTATATATATATTTTTTTAGCAAAACAACATCTTGTAATGGATTCTCTAACTATCTAACATAGAAAGTTTGACAATGTCATAAATAACGTAAATGAGTTTCACTTATTGGTTCTCAGGGCACGGATAAGGCGCAATTGGTTATACTCGTGTTTACAAACATAATGGTACAAGGGTCGTTTTCGTCTCAGTAACGACACTTGCGCAGTTCTGTCAATTTTTCCTACATTTTGATTTTTTTTAATGCAAAGAAATCCAATAATTGACCCCTTAACGTATGTAAAATATAAAGGTTGACTATGTAACAAAAAATATAGAAATGACACCATAATACTTATACTTTCAAACGAATTTAGATCGAGTTTTTTTTAATGCAAAGACAACCAATAATTGACCCCTTAACGTATGTAAAATATAAAGGTTGACCATGTAACAAAAAAAATAGAAGTGACACCATAATACTTATACTTTAAAACAAATTTAGATCAAGACTTGTAATTTCACCGTTTGATACCATATGTTCTATATCAATTCTTCCTTTAGTTGTCACATAATCAACATTTTCGACCTTCTTAACTTAAGGGATCCAATGCTTGAGGTCGTTCCGCTGAAAAATTAGCAAAATTTTAGAGAAATCAACAGAATGGCACAAGTGCCGTCAAACGACACTTGTGCCGTTTTGTCCATAAATAAGAGTATAAGCAGCCACGACCCCGAAGTGTAAGAAAAATGGATTGTTTCTTATCTTTGTTAAAGAAAATATAATTACAAATATTCTTCAAGTTAGATTATGTAAGTTAAATGTTTATAAAGCGGTTATGAGAACGACGGAAGTGTCGTTACAGGACTTATAAGCTTCCATGAGAACGACACAAATGGTGTTACTGGACTTATAAACGTCCATGAGAACGACACAAGTGTCCTTATCGAGATAAAAATGCTCTTGAGAACAGCACAAGTGTCGTCGTTGATTTATAAGAGTCTATTATAATTTATATCATTTCAATCGTTCTTTATCACGTGTCAATTGCTCGAGGTCGTTATGTTGGAAACAAATCAAAAAGATATAGTCATTACTTAATCAAAAAGAAAGACGAAAACGACACAATTGCCGTTACTGTTTAGAAAACGGCACAAGTGTTGTTCTGCCTCTGAACAAGTGTATTAAGCGCCACAATCCTTCAGAGCCACGATAATCGATAAGCTGAACTCATTTCGGTTGCAGGATGGGCACGACTCTTACAACATTCAATAGATATAGTCATTACTTAATAAAAAAGAAAGACGAAAACGACACAACTGTCGTTACTGTTTAGAAAATGGTACAAGTGTCGTTATACCTCTGAACAAGTGTATTAAGCGCCACGATCCTTTCGAGCCACGATAATCGATAAGCTGAACTCATTTTGGTTGTAGGATGGACACACCTCTTACAAAATTCAATAGATATGGTCATTACTTAATCAAAAAGAAAGATGAAAACGACACAACTGCCATTACTGTTTAGAAAACGGTACAAGAACCATTTTGCCTCTGAACAAGTGTATTAAGCACCACGATTCTTCCGAGCCACGATAATCGATAAGCTGAACTCATTTGGTTGCAGGATGGGCATGCCTCTTACAACATTCAATAGATATGGTCATTACTTAATAAAAAAGAAAGACGAAAAGAACACAACTGCCGTTACTGTTTAGAAAACGGCACAAGTGCCGTTTTGCCTCTGAACAAGTGTATTAAGCGCCACGATCCTTCTGAGCCACGATAATCGATAAGCTGAACTCATTTTGGTTACAGGATAGGCACGCCTTTTACAACATTCAATAGATATGATCATTACTTAATCAAAAAGAAAGACGAAGATGACACAACTGCCATTCCTGTTTAGAAAAAGGCACAAGTGCCGTTCTGCTTCTGAACAAGTGTATTAAGCGCCACGATCCTTTCGAGCCATGATCCACAGTTAGTTGTCACCTAATCAACATTTTCAGTTTTCTTAAGTTAAAGGGTCCAATTCGTGAGGTCGTTCGGCTGGAAAAGTAGATGAAATTAATAGAACGACACACATGTCGTTTAACGAAACTTGCGTCATTCTGCCTGGAAACACCTGTACCGAGCGCCACGACCCATCCAAGCCACGATGAACTCATTAGATGTATTCATTTAAGTTGTAGGATGGACATGCCTCTTACAACGTATGGGAGATATGCTCAACGCTTACACTTTCAACAAAATCAATGTACGCTTGTGTGATTTCACCGTTCAATACCATATATTCTAGTTCAATTCCACCATTAGTTGTCACCTAATCAACATTTTCAGACTTCTTAAGTTAGAGGGTCCAATTCGTAAGGTCGTTCGGCTGGAAAAGTAGAAAAATATTGATGAAATCAACATAACGAGACAAGTGTCGTTTAACTGCACGTGTGCCGTTCTGCCTGGAAATACATGTACAAAGCGCCACGACCCGTCCGAGCCACGATGAACGCATTAGATGAACTCATTTAAGTTGTAGAATGGACATACGTATGAGAGATATGCTCAACGCTTATACTTTCAAACAAAATCAATGTAAACTTGTGTGATTTCACCGTTCAATACCATATATTCTACATCAATTCCACCGTTAGTTGTCACCTAATCAACATTTTCAGCCTTCTTAAGTTAGATAGTCCAATTCGTGAGGTCATTCGGCTGGAAAAGTAGAAAAATATTGATAAAATCAATAGAACGACACAAGTGTAGTTTAACGACACTTGTGCCGTTTGCTTGCAAACACCTGTACATAGCGCTACGACCCATCCGAGCCACTATGAATTCATTAGTTGAACTCATTTAAACTGTAGGATGTACATTCCTCTTACAACGTAGGGTAGATATGTTCAATACTTAATCGACATGAAAAAGAAAATGACACAACTGCCGTTAGTGTTCTGAAAACGCCACAAGTGTCGTTACAGCACCAGTGACGTTTTAGTGTAACAAAAAAAAAAAGAAAAAATCATAATTGTCGTTCTGGTTTCATCGAGTCTAAGACAATGACACAATCACTCGTTCGAAACATTATAAGTAGTTTGCTTTTCAAAATTACAAAAGTAGTACATTGTAACATAACACCACAATCCTTTTTCAATATTACAAAAGCGGTATATCATAACACTATAAAAGCCTCATATGTGCTGTCTTGTCTTCATCGTTCATGTCTCTCGCTGAGTGGTACACGATCTGTACAAGTGATACGGTTATGCCAGTTTTAAACACTTACTACACTTACGAGACTTGCGCATCTCTCCGGCTAATTGTTTTCTTTTTTCGGTGGACGTCTACTTCCTCTTCGTGTCAACGGTCGTATCATCTTGCTAGTTGGAACATAAAGAATATCCACATTTTTCTTCAACATTCCCTACATAACTCCATGCCCATTTTCCTTATTCAGTCTTTTTAAACTCAACAAAATAGCATATATGTACCCATATTATTTTTACAGAATCCATAGCTGCAAATAAAATAAAAAAGTTAAATAATTTACTCAAGTATATATCAAAGTAATATTAAAATAGCTATCATATTTAAATTATCAAAGTAACTACATTGTACTATCAAGAATGGACAGACCATAACAGAAAATGTTTGTATTGTCATTTTACATGGAAGATAACGACTGTAGTGTCGTTCTACATTACATAAAACGGCTAGAGTGCCGTTATGTACTACAGTTCGTCCAACAGTTGCGTACAGTACAGAAATACACCAATTGTGATAAAAACAGTTAAAATATCATTTCATACTATATTCAATAATAAAAGGACCAATGTACATGAGATTTGCAAAAATATCTTTCTTTTTTCTTCAAATATTATAGAGGTTTCAAAGTAGATAATGTAGAAACCAAATTTCTTGTTCAAATGCTCAAAAAGTTGAAGAAGATAGGTGACGAATATAATGAATAACAAGAATTTGGGGATAGCTAGCACGGTAAACGGAGATACGATTGGAGATGAATTGGGGGATTTAATCGGGTTGAAAATGTATTTGAGTCTTTTCATGATAGGGATATTTTACACATTTTACATCTTTTATTTATTGTATTTTTTAAGTGAGACCATTTGACCTATAAACATTGAGAATGAGTTTTTTTTTTTCCAACTATTTTGTCGACTGGGTCTTTCAACAAAGAGTCCCGTCAATGAATCAATCTGCATTATTACGGGTATTTATATGCAATGAAAAATTGCACCATAAGTATCCAACTTATGAAGTAACTAGCAAGTTCGTCTCCAATTTCATTTTAGTTGTCGACCTTTAATGTTGGTGTACAAGAGTTCTAGTTGACGATTGTGAACAATTTTCTATTGAAAAGTCATGTTTACTAAAAAAGTCACGTCCCTCATTTCAAATTTGATTCTTATTTGAATGAAACATGCCTATGATGTTAAGAGGAAGTGGGGGCAATGGATGACGGAACTGAAGTGGTGGCTGAGTCGGTGAGGATTATAACACTGTTCAGGGTGGAAATCGATAGTGGGAGGTATTGTTGCTGGTGAAGGTTCAATGATGGCAACCGGGCTATGGGTTTGTTCGTGGCGGTTTAAAAGATTGAGAGTGAATTGTGAAATATAAGATAAGTAATAAAATTATAGTTTGGATTATAATTAAGGTTACCCAGTGTAATTTCCTCTATTTATAAGCATTGATTGAGGACAAGAAAATTGACATAAATAGCACCGGAAATAGTTGTACAACAAAGTTGGTAATACTCATTCGTGAACTTTCAGTTGTAACACTACTTCTTGTGAGTTTCACAAACAAACATGAATAATACTTTTTTGTGGACTTCGATTGATAAAGACTATTTTTTTATTGTGGGTCTATGGAAACTTTGGAAAATTGAATTTATGATTTATTTATTTTAAGCGTCACTTGCTCAAGATACTTTTTCTTTTTTGGTTACAACAATGTACATGCTTTAATTAGTATAGCTAGCCTATAATTAACTTGCACGTACGCACGTATTGGAACTTGTTTTAATTCAGTCCTTATAATGTTTTCAGAATACCAAATTTTTTTTGCAATATTGAGTGTATTCTCCTCCCCATATGGGACAACAAGGTCGCCAATAGTTAGGCATATAACCTATATTATCGAAAAGTGCACTAATGGTATTATCAGATGCACGTATTGCGTAACATCCTACTCATAAGTGTGCAAATGTTCCAGTTGTTTTGGACTTATTGACCTAAGCACGGGGAGAAGGTTGCCTGAGACGAAGGACCTCGGGGGCAATACGGACAGTCCGTGAAAGTTGGTATCAAATTTTATTTATACATTTTTAAATACTCATAAATACTATCCACACATTCATCACTTATTTATATCTATTTAAAATTTAAACAATTTATAAATCCTTTCCAAACATGCTTTAAATATTATTATCAACATTAACCAAACACATCAAGTCCAATCCTCTAAACTATCATTGAACAAAGATACAATTTTTTCCATCTATAAAAAGATGCACTTTTTCATACACGTCTAATCATAAATATTAGAATCCCATACCGATAATTGAATCAAACTATGAACAAGTCGTGCTTACAGATATAGTACAAGAGTAATATGAGCAATTACACAAAAAGGAATTTACATCATCACATTTGACAAAGTGAAATTTTTTTTCAGACTATATTGTTCAATACTGTTCAATACGAGACATGAAAACTTCGCGTTTTCACCTACTTATCACCCATTATTTGGGCAAAAAAACAACGAAACAAATGAAATAGAGTAGCAATGACATAAATTAGCAGTCCAATACCTACTAATACAGCCAATACTGCAACAGCAAATACTGACTCTCCCCCACAAGAAAGTATTCCCAACTTCACTTGAATAGTATACGCGATCGAAATGATCAACGAAATGGATCCTAATACGGATCCCAAGGCGGAGCCTAACAACCCGAATTTCAATGCAGAAGTGTTAATTTCAACTTTATGATGTTCATCCCAATCTAAACTGTTCAACGAGTTGATTGTCAATTTGAGACTTTGTGCAACGAGGGAGGAAAATAGAAACGAACTGAAGGCAACCATTTCAAACACTATAAGTCTTCTGACTGTTTCGATGCCCACGTTGCACGACGGTGTAGTGTTCCCGACCGTATCGGTTTTGGGCCCAGAAAAGGAGAAGCCGATGAAGATCGCGATGGTGAAGAGTGAGTTTACGTTCACTATGCTATCGATGGCTGTCACATGGATGCTCGTCTTGGACGACGTTGTGGGGGTTGAGTCACTTATATTGAGACAAAATTTTTGTATTAGTATAGTGTGCAATTAAAAAACATACATCTTCATGCACAAAGAGGGCTATAAACAACTTGTTACGTATCAAGACAAATTTTTATAGTAGAGGAGGTGATTCGACAACACTCACAGTACACATGTTAAGATATAAATCTCACATGACTAGTTATCGACATATAGACCAACATATATATAAGAATTTGAAGTACATTTCTTAACAAGATTGTCATTTTAAGGTGGAATCACAAATCTTAATATGGATTCAGTGTTCATTAAACTCCAATGAGCAAATTGACCTAATTAAGACTAAAAAACGAGCATATGGATTTTAAAATTGGTCCGCTTAAAAAATCAACCATCTTGTGGGGACAAAAATAGAGATTCGGGCGATTGCGGATGATATAACTAGTAAATACGTTCCTCCTCATATGAATATATTTTATTGTTTAGGGGACCAACGTATAAGAACTTGAACTGCTCTTATTTATAAGAACTTGAACTGCTCTTATTTATAAAATTGCTCTTTTGAGATGTAATAACACACACCTATACACATATTTGTAGTGCATATATATATATATATATATATATATATATATATATAGAGAGAGAGAGAGAGAGAGAGAGAGAGAGAGAGAGAGAGAGAGAGAGAGAGAGAGTACCCGCTCATGATTGAATTAATTCGACTAATACCGGGAAGTTACAAGGAAGAGTGGATGAGACAAATGATTTTCGTCGACGATTTTCTTGAGGAATAAACAGACAACATAATCCATATATATAATTGGCCAACCATTCATTCTATTAAGTTTAACCTCCACTTGCTCCGGATGTGGCATTTATTAATGACCCTACCTGCAGTTTGATGTTTGAGACTTGTTTTGATCAAGTCCACAAATTTTTTTCCAGAAGATGGAAAGACCATAAAAAGTCTTGATCTGGCTGGTTGGCTGTCTTTTTAACTTATTATCTGATTTTAACAGCAATACGGCAATAAGATTTAATGCTGCCTAGTATTATCTCTTTAGCCCCCGTTTGGTTTTAGCTAAAAATATTATTTTTTAGTAGATTTTGATAAAAGTTGATGAAATAGAAAAGTTGTTAAAACATGTGGTCGAGATTGACTTAGAAAAAATGAATTTTAAGTGGCCAACACGTGTTTAACTTGTTGTCATACATGTAACGTTACATGGACGATTGAACATCACTGAAGTAGAGGGTCATATCGTGGTAAGGTTTTGTGCCGGATAAACTTTTGACTAATATTTTTGTCGCGGAACTTTGCTTCAAGTATCGTCAAAACGGTAATTTTCGAGCTCAATTTCACGTTAACTTTCTGTACCAAACAACAAATCCAAACTGCTCCACCACACAACCAGTATATTCACCTCGATTGCTTCTCAATCTCACCCACAAAAGACAAGATAACGGTAATGATTTGTAACCACAAAGGCAAGAAGGAAAAACAATAAAAGAAAAGCACAAGAGGGGAGCAATAACTCAAAGTTAATTAACAACCTGTTTTTGCTAGACAAAGACAACTGATTTTTCTCTCTCAAAGGATAATAGTTAGACCAATAAGAGGTTAAATGTGTCAAGATTTAAAGTCATTAAAGAGGTAATATATATGGACCGTGAGCAACATTAATTGTTCAAATCGCTTCCAACTGCCCACGTTATTTTTTGATTGAGCCTTTGAACTTGGTTGTTGGTAACAATTTAATTCAACGTTTACATCATAACCCAGTATTCATTGGATATCAAAACCCAACAATTGTGACTCAACTCTGTTAAGAAAATGAAGGAAATTGTTACAGGTGAAATGTCATGTTGCTTAAATATGAGAATAATAATTCACAGCTACTCTTATCAGTAATCTTTTAAAGAAAGAGCTCCAAGACATAGTACTTAATAACGAAGATTTTGAAAATGAAAAGAATGCCATGTGGTATCATGTATCCAAAAACTCTAAGGAGTAATCACATCCATTTAAAGTTCAAACAAAATATCATTTTGCAAGAAAGATTTGAGATAAAAATCTACATGAGATAAATGCGAAAACAATAATCAATGTATAAGAGTCTTAACTTTTTCTTTTCACAAAGTTAACTAACTCAAGATTCAATAGAAATCATATCATAGTTTAATTCACACACAAATATATATAGAGTACATATCCATGATGGAAAATTTAGACGGAATTTTTTTTTGTCCTTCCTTAATATGGAATCAGTATTCATTAAACTCCAACGAGCAAATTGACCTAATTAAGACTAAAAAACGAGAATATAGATTTTAAAATTGGTCTGTTTAAAAAATCAACCATCTTGTGGGGACAAACATAGACCAACATATAAGAACTTGAACTGCTCTTATTTTTAAAATTGCTCTTTTGAGATGGGACTTAAGTCTTAATAACACACACCTATATATACAGAGATTTGTAGGGCAGATATATAGAGAGACACACACTGAGAGAGAGAGAAAGAGAGAGTACTATAAAAGGCCTACCGTTCATTCTATTAAGTTCAACCTCCACTTGCTCTGGATGTGGCATTTACTATTCATGACCCTACCTGCAGTTTGACGTTTGAGACTTGTTTTGATCAAGCCCACAATTTTTTTTTCCAGAAGATGAGTCATGAGAAGACCTTAAAAAGTCTTGATCTGGCTGGCTGGCTGTCTTTATTATAACTTATTATCTGATTTTAACAGCAATACGGCAATAAGATTTAATGCTGCCTAGTATTATCTCTTTAGCCCCCGTTTGGTTTTAGCTAAAAATATTGATTTTTAGTAGATTTTGATAAAAGTTGGTGAAATACGTGATTAAAAAGTTGTTAAAACATGTGGATCCCAAGAAATGTGAGATCGAGAATGACTTAGAAAAATTGAATTTTAGGAGGCCAACACGTGTTTAATGTGTTGTCATACATGTAACCGGTATGTAGATTTAAATCTCGAATCTATTGAGAAAAATATGAATTCATATATGCAAATCCACTATCAGTATGCAAAAGAAAATGTTACAGTGACAAAATGCAGAAGCAATTAATTAAAAGAGACGCCCCCCCCCCCCTCCCTTCGGGGCTCAATTTCACGTCATCTTTCTCTACCAAACAACTAATCCAAATGACTCCAACACACAATCAAGCTCGATTGCTTATCAATCTCACCCACAAAAGACAAGATAATGGTGATGATTTGTAACTACAAATGTAAGAAGGAAAAACAATAAAAGAAAGGCACAAGAGGGGAGCAATAACAGTCAATAACCGATTTTTGCTAGACAAAGACAACCGATATTTCCTCTCTCAAAGGCCACACGTTTTTCTCCTTTCAAACACACAAATCATACACTTAACGGATAAGGCACAGACACCATATATATGTGTGTTTGTGTTAGGTAAACTTTAGTTAAACCAATAAAATGTTAAATAGGTCAAGATTTAAAGCCATCAAAGAGGTAATATATATGGACCATGAGCAACATTAATTGTTCAAACTGCTTCCAACGACCCACGTTATTTTTGGATGGAGCTTTTGGATTTGGTTGTAGGTAACAATTTAATCCAACGTTTACATAAGAACCCAGTATTCATTGGATATCAAAACCCAGCAATTGTGACTCAACTCTGTTAAGAAAATGAAGGAAATTGTTACAGGTGAAATGTCATGTTGCTTAAATATGAGAATAATAATTCACAGCTACTCTTATCAGTAATCTTTTAAAGAAAGAGCTCCAAGACATTGTACTTAATAACGAAGATTTTGAAAATGGAAAGAATGCCATGTGGTATCATATATCCAAAAACTCTAAGGAGTAATCACATCCATTTAAAGTTCAAACAAGATATCATTTTGTAAGAAAGATTTGAGATAAAAATCTACATGACATAAATGCGAAAACAATAATCAACGTATAAGAGTTATAACTTTTTCTTTTCACAAAGTTAGTGAACTCAAGATTCAATAGAAATCATATCATAGTTTAATTCACACACAAATATATATAGAGTACACATCCATGATGGAAAATTTAGACGGAATTTTTTTTTGTCCTTCCTTGACTCCGCTCCTACATATACGCAGGGGCGGAGCCAGGAATTGATCGTACGGGGGGCTAAAATTTTTAAAATGTAATGTACGAATAAAATTTATATATAACTAGAAAAATTGTAATATAACGTTACCTATTATTTTTCAGACGTAAACTTCTAATTCCCTTTTCACAAGATCAGCTACCTATTATGTAAATCAATTTGAATGGAAAGATATTTCATAGGTTGGAACATACCCGGAATTTTATTGATCAAGATCCGTGCCTTTTCGGCTCTCTTCAGATTCAGGTGGGCACCTCTGCTGGCATTGTACCTGTTCTCATCCTGTTTCACTAACGCAACATCAGTGGCACAATATACAAGTGCAAGGTCATCTTCATGCCATTTTTGTAACAACTAGCCAATCAAAAGAATTACTTGCAACAAAAAATAAAAATTTCAATATCAAGATTTAGTTTACAAGAGATGTTGTAGAAATCAATGTTCATTGCAGCTGGTGTATTGATGTTAATTTGATTCATAACATCAATTATTGCAAGAGAAGGAACCAGGCAGTTAATAGTGATTCAATATATAAAGATGCTTCCAATCTCTTTATCCTTCCTCCCCAACCCCTTATTCATGTCATGGTAAAGAAGTTAAATGATTGATCATGCCCAATTTCTCAAAAGGAGAAACTATCACGTTCAACCACTAGCATAAGCGCTTTAATTTATATTCTAGACAAGTTATCAAGTTTAAACCCTAATCAATACAGTTCAATTACAAGCAAGTGGGGAATATTGCAGATCAACTACAATCTAGTCAAGAAAACTGAAAACCGAAATTTAGTTTTATGTCCCAAAAAATAATATCATAAATCAGCACATAAATCATAAATGTAAATATAGGGATTGTTTGAAACACCAAATCTACTCATTCAAGCAGTTTATTATTAAAAAAAATTCTCCAAAAGAATGTGGAAATTACAGACTCAGAAGCAGGCATAATCTTTTAACGCTTAAGCTAAACAAAGATGTTCAAGTAGATCAAGCTAATTGATGATATAAAAATAAAAGAATTCATCTCAATCTGAACCGAATAACAATCTAAAAACAACCATTTTCACATTACCAAAATAATCTACTGTAATAGGAACCAAAAAAGGTAAAAATGAAGAATTTGTCTCCTTACAGTTCTAGAAAGAAGATAGAGAAGGAACAAATGAATTCAGCACCAAATGAACGACATATTTAATTGGCCAACATCCTTAAAAGACCCAAACATTCCCCACCCACCCAAATAAATGTATTAAGGCATGAAAATCCAGCCATTAAGCAACTCGATTTCATAACATTACATTCGTTTCACTGTTTCAAAACACACAAATACTGAACCACCAATTATTTTCCTTCAAAAAGCGTGCAAATTCAGATTTAGCCAATGCAGATTGCAGTCTGCAGAACATCGAATAAAGTTCAGTCCTCGAGAGTAAGATAAACACATAAAAAAAGAAAAAGAAACTCAAGTCTCCTTTGATCATTACTAATACAGTAATACTCAAAACCCAAAATCTTTTAAGCATAAAAAAAATTCACGGTATGCATATAAAAAAGATCAGGAAAGATAGATAATACACGCATGCAATGAAAATTGAAAAGAACTTAAAAATTGATGGGGATTTTTGGGAATTACCTCCGCGAACTCCAAAACCGCAGAGAATGCGAGAAATGTCTGAAAGAACCGGCGGAAGCGGAGCATCAACCGTGCAAGGAAATGATTTTGAAAGGGTTTGAGATTCGGGAATTTGGGATGTGAATTGGGTTTTCATTGACAAATGGGTTTGGGTTTTTATTTTTCAAATGGGCTAGAGCCTAGATGGTGGGCTGGAAGTGGCAAAACAATGGGCTAAAACCTATAACCAATTTTTTTTTTTATAGACCTGGGCTTGGACAAGGGTGGGCTACAGCCCACCCCAGCCCACCCCTGTCTCCGCCCCTGCATATACGTACTCGACTACTCGTATATGGAGTTCAGGTTCGTCATCTCAAAATATACGAGAACATTTGTTTTCAAGAATCTATGCACGTACAATGGAAATTTTATTGGGATGCCTTTCAAGACCAGGCGTGCAAGTTTCCCTATTTGATGTTGGAAACCTGCTCCCTACTAAGTCCACAAACACTGTTTAAGATATGAAGAAATCTTGGTATCTTCTTTTCTAATTTCCGACATTATGTTGTCCTTATTTACGTAATATTATCAAACACATTGAAACATATTAACCGTACTTTGCACGAATGAAATATGATCAAAATCAAAATATTTAATTTACATACTAAATAAATGCGAGAACATATAATAGACTAGAAAACATATGCCTTATCCCTAACCATATTTAAATCCACAATTTATTGTAGAGCGATGGACTAAGAATGGAAACATGATTAAACTAGATAAGTTGTAACCAGAAATTCCAAAGACTAGAAAAAGTCGACGCGACGCATGGACCACATGGTGAAGGAGATTAATTGTCGAGTTATGTGTAAATGTTATGCCCTAGGTCCAATCAACTTTGGACATAAATACTTTGAATATATATATAATCAATGCATATGTATGGCAATATCTATTATTTAATTGAATTAATATTCTAATAAATTAAATAATAGAATCCGTAGATTCAAGTTTTGGTGATTTGTTAATCACAAAGAGTTGTGATTGTGAGATACAAATTACATATGACTGAATCTTAAATCGTCCGTGGTCGAAGTAATAACGAGATACGGATATCGTTATTACGGATAGACTATCGCGTGTGGCATTCTTACTTGTGTAGTAAGTAGCTGATCTCACAAACTAAAGTGTGGTGACACTTGAGTAAACACGTGGATGTTTTGTTATAGAACAAAACATTGGAGACCCACTGAGAGATTTCACATGGATAACTATCTAAGTGTTAGTGGTTAATCTCTAGCGTTCGGTAGTGGAATTGGTCCTTTGACTTGAGGTCATCATAGTACCTTATATGAGGGCAGTCATACTTTGGTGGTGTTGGATGTTGCTCTGTCAAGGGTCGCTAATACAGCATCGTTCGGGTATGTCAAGAATCATATGAAGGTTATGAATGATCAATAGAGGATTCGTCACTCTTAGATAGTAAGAGATTATGATCTACATTTTATCCAGTTGAGTTAATAATGAAATCCTTGGTCAAGGTGAACTCATAAGTCGGAAAAGAGTTTTCGACGTACATTGGCTTAACAGTGGGATAAAAGATATGATCGATAATTGAGATTGACACATATCCATATCTCATAATTGATCGGATCATATTGACGAAATGATTATAGTTTCATGGTAAACGAACAAGTTTGGTTTTGTCATGCTACGTGATATTTCCCGTCACATGTATTGCCCTGATACATTGCTAGATGTCAATTTGGGACAACGAAAGTGAATTAGTAATAAATTAAAAGTGGCGTTTTAATTTATCGATTTTGATTAGATCAAAATAATAATTCACGTCGTTCGACATCGTGATCGGGAACCTAATGGGTCACACACAAAAGAGAATTAGAAGAATGAGATTTACCAATTAATTAATTGACAAGTGTTAGATAATTAATTAATTGGGTTGTTTATTAATAGGCCCGAATTAATTAATTGGATTAATTAATTCATGGACCAGATTTAATTAATTTGATTAATTAAATATTGGATCGGGTTAAGTTTAATAGATGAGCCGAGCCCATCTGAACTTATATTAATAGACTACTAGGGTTTGAAAACAGTATGGGTTTTTATTATTCTTGCTAGCACAAGAAAAGAAACTCTAGCCACCATTCTTGTTCTCTGTGTGGATCACCATTGGAGGTTGGGCAATTGGACAACTTGGATTGCAGATCGTGATCATTGGAGTTCGTGAATCAGCAAAGGGTTTTGCAGAATTCATCAAAGGTATAATTCTAATCACAGTTTCTATCTAAACACATCGCAGATCCTCATTTGGGAATTGAAAATTGTTTTAATTTCCGCTGTGCATGATTAAGTAAATTCCCAACATTATGACAGTGTGAATATGACATGTTGCGATTTCACATATCTTTTATACTCGGCAGTATGTGGAGGAGTTAAAGATAAGATAGATACCCTAACTTAAACAAATTATCACTAGTGGTTGCTGACATAGCCCAGTATACCACATATGCTATGAGTTTGGACCACACAAGTATTGCAAAATAAAGGGCATAACTCACGAAGTGTGGGTTCAAGGAGCCGTGGTTATTTTTTTTTTGAGATTGAGTTGGTGTTTAGTGTACCAAGCTTTGGGCACAAGATCAAAAAGAATGTAAGCCATTCTTAGTGAGATGTACTCCAAGATACAAAGAATGACAAGAAGAATCAACGAAAATTCTATAACATAAAATCGTGAATGAAAAAGTGCGAGAAGAATTCTCAACTTGATCAGGATGTTAGGAGTGAAGTAGATAGGTGTCACTTTCACCTTTATTGCAGATCTAATCCCATTCCACTGTTTCTCTCTGAAAACTAGATTACATAAAAAATGCTGCATATATGGAAGTAGTAATATAAACCAGTAAGGCAGAACCTACTAATACAACCAGTGTTACGACGGCGTATACAGATTCATGTCCGCAAGAAAGTATGCCCAGTTTCACCTGAACGAAATCCACAATCGAAAGCATCAAGAACACACATCCCATTACAGATCCAATGGCGGAGCCAAACAAGGCGTTTTTGTGGAAAGAAGAGTCAATATCAGCTTTATGAGGGTCGGTTGCATCTAAATTGTTCAACAAGTTGATTGCCAGCTTGAGACTTTGGGCTATGAGTGAGGAAAAGAGAAAGAAACTGAACGAAATCACTTCAAAAACGATAAGTCTCCTGATTGTTTTGACGCTAGCGGTGCATGATGTCGGACTCCCGGCGCTGCCGGCAGCAGGCAGAGTTAGGGAGAAGCCTATGAAGATTGCCATGGTGAAGAGTGAGTTGACGTTTACTATGCCATCGAGGGCTGTTACATGGACGCTCGTCTTGGACCTCCCTGTGGCCGTGGTGGTGCCAGCGGCGGCGGTTGTGGGGTTCTGTGTGTCCAATGAAGCCTTTGATTGTGACTCAATTCTATATAAATCACAAAAGGAATAATCAGATCTTGAAAACAAGATTTAAATGAATGTATACAGATGACTTCTCTATAAAAAAATTAATTTTTTAGACGAAACAATCATATATAGAGAGGAGAGGCAGAGGTACCCATCGATGGTCGGTGACAGCGGCGCCGGTGCTCCAATAGTAGAGTAATTTCTCGAGTTCCTTCGAGAGAGGTTATTGTTTGACAACATCTTGTTACAAAGATTATATTAGGAAATACTTGTAAATTGTAATGTGCAATGCATGCATATATTGCTACTTATATATATAGAAATTGAGAATACCAATACAATAGCAAGTAAAGTTGTTTAATAATATGTGTTTCATTAAAAATAATATTACTGTCTGAAGAGTGGAATCTCGCCAGAATTTTTCTTGGGATGTCATTCTTGACCATGCAATTTATCCTATTTTAACTTCAAGCCTGCAGGTCCCCATTGTGAGACCACAAATCTTGGATTTCAACAATACAATTTAGGGCATGTATGACGAAGTTTCAGATAAAAATTTTAGCAGAGGTGCTTGAAAAGTTAATAAAATTGTGAATTTCATAAAATGTGCGATTAAGATTTAGCCTATGTTTGGTTAGAATTAAAATCTAATTTTAATCCAAGTCAAAGTCAAACAATCAATATTAACCACATATTTCATGGATCTCACAACTTTTCAACCGCACATTTCAACAACTTCTATTACAATATACTAAAAATCTAATTTTAATCCCCACCAAACATCCATTTAATTTTGATTAGTTAAAAAGTTGATAAAATTTTGTTAAAGTTTTATCAAACAAGATGTTAATTATTTCTCAAACAATGTCCATTTTTCCAATGTCACGATATACATGTCCTTACGTGTAATTCAAATTCATTTGTTTTAATTATAGATTACATACGTACATAAAAATTTATTAAATGAATGGAAGCAAAGTTTTTATACCTCGTTAACCATCTCAATAACTGATATTTCGTTCAATGTGCTTGATATATGTCAAAGTACGCTCAAATTGAAGGTCTTGAGTTCACATCTTGCACGTTTCATGTTTTTCGTAGAAAAATCACATTAAAAAGCATGTCGAAAACTTGCAAGCCTTCACTATCCACTGTAATTTTTAAAATCAGGTTTTCAAGATATATAAATTTCATCTTGAAACCCATGTGTTGTCCTCATTTAGCTAAGTTTGGTGTGATTAATATTAGCATTATTAAATGTAATTTCTTAATATACAATACCCATCAAGGTTTTGGTTCCATTTTCTAGCTAGCCTCCTGTCCAATAGATCAGAAAGAAGAAGATAAGGTCTCAATGAATAATTGGTTGGCAAAGCTTAATTTATTATTTAGCCCTGTTTGGCCCACATTAAATTACATTACATCACATTAAATTTTTTTTCTCTTCATCACAACCACACATTCATCAAATAAAATAATATTACACACAAATCTAAAACTTTTCATTACTTTTCCACCACACATTCTCCCATCAATCACTATTTTAAAAATTTTGAACCATAAAAAATGCAAAATAATAGGGGCCAAACAGGGGCTAAGCTGGCCATAACAATTTGCTTTCCACGCATCGTTCACACATTTCGTAAGATCTACAAATTTTAAGCACTACCTACCAAACAAGTACTTTGATATAATCAAAACTCATATTGGAACTCGAGCCTTGCAGACAATAATGACCTAAGGGAATTTGTTGTTTTACCCTTTCATCTCCAACAACACATGCTAGCAACTACCCTACGGAAAAATAAAGTATTTAACACGCAAATTTTTGTGGAATAACTTGTCATTAAATATATATGAATGAAATTTTTTTAAAGTAATTTCTGCATAGTGGGGTTGTACCTAAAGTGGGATTAGCAGCCATTAATTTGTTGTCAAGTTCATCTGAGGCGGCTTAATCACATGTTTCCACAACTAATTAATATATTTTAAGTAAGAATTGATAAGGATTAATTTGTGTATAATTTGCTTAGAAAGCATTTCTTGAATGTTGACCTGGAAAACATATAAACGATGATAACTTAGTTCACGTGGAAAATGCTTTTCTTGAATCTCGACCTTAAAAAACATATAAACGATGATAACTTAGTTCACGATGATGGAAAATGCCTTTCTTGAATCTTGACCTTGAAAACACATAGACGATGATAACTCAGTTCGAGATCATGGAAAATCATTGTATAACTGAAATCAGAATAATAAAAATGCAAGGATGACATAGTATAAAAAAGCATATTCTTTTATGGAGAAATTTCAAGATTAATCTCATCATTTTGTCTCACCATCAAAAACATGGCCATCTGATTTCTTAATGGCATATCCATTTATTGACTACGCTTCTGGTTCAGGGCTTGTCACGGACTTCATATGTACCTCATGAAGTCAGGTGAGGGTTTTATCGGAGCGGGGGGTTGATCGATGGTGGCTCTTGCCAATTTGTACCTTAACAAAGTGGTCCACGAGCTAGCTTTTTTACGTGTTTTCATCAGTTTTTATGTAGTTGAGTAAATTGTACTCTATTATTTCTCGCATATAATCTTGCATAACAATATCAGTTCTCTTCCTTCAATCAGGCCTCAAAGAAGGAAGTATTCGAGAAAAAATTATATTTTCTCTTCCTTTAGCTTTTATTATTTTATTGGGTGTAGTTTTCTCTGTAATCAGAGTTCTTAAAGCTGTTAAATGGTTCAAATTTGGGCTATGCAATGTTGAAATTGTGAAGATATCTAAGCATTCATGGAAGGGAGGATTTTTGGAAGGGACTATTGCACAACCAACTTTATCAATACTGAATTCAGTTGCTGTACGTAAATTTTCGACAGATCTTTTTCCAGAAAAAGGATGTTTCAGCAAAGTCCGTGTCAATAATGGTCGGGCTCATGAACTTTATCGGTTGCTGGTTTGGTGCAACGCCATGCTGCCATGCTGCCAGAGGGCTTGCCAGACAGTACAAATTTGGTGGGAGGACTGGAGGGTGTGCGTCGCACTTCTTGGTGTAGCTAATTGACTTCGGGGTTGGTTTAGGCAGTTTTTTGGCTAAGATTTTGGATCAATTTCGAGATGGGGTTTTAGGGTTCCTTTTTTGTTTGCAGGGATTGAGTTAGTTATGTGTTCACGATCCTGGAATGGTGGCATAAGTAATGGGGTTTTTTTGTTGGAGGAAATTTGGTAGTGGCAAACTTTGCAACAAAAAAAATCTTTAACCTGTCAAACTGAATCATAATCGTGGTTTTGGAAATTGTTGGTTTGGGTTCACATAATTTAAATTTCGACTGTTTCAAAATCGAATCAAACCATTTGGATTCAGTTTGATTTAAGTTTCGATAGTTAAAAATCGCATGAAATCAAATAGAATCGTTCACACATTTATTTTGAAACAATTACTTATTTCATCCAAATTATATTATTTAAACTTCAAATTACTCGAACTGTAGTCCCATTGTTTCTTTAATATTGTGTGTCTTACTCGTTTTTGTACAGCTCAAAGTGACATTTAACACATGTTTTAAGCCGTAGCTAATTCGATCGAATTGTGTTAGGATTAAAGTATGATTATGAAATTCACGATTCTTATATGTATAATTAGACAAGTTGTAACTAGAAAAAAGTCATGCGAAGCTTGGACTGCATGGTGAAGGAGATTACTTGTCGAGTTGTGAATATGACATGTTGCGATTTCACAGCTCTATTATACTCGACAGTATGTGCAGGCATGAAAGATAAGATATATACCCTAACTTAAACAAATTATTTAATTTAACTTTTATTTTTCAAAATTTTGATTACGAATATGAAATTTGCATGAAAAAATAAATGAATTCTAGGCTATTCAATTGGCTAGAACTTATTTGTACGCAAATTATTAATTAAATATGTTTAATTGATTTAGTTTTCAACCTAAAAAAAATATTGTATTTATCTATTTTTTATTGGTGGATAGATGAGAGGGTATATATATAAGAGAGAGAGAAAGAGAGTGAATTATGTGGAAAATAAAAACCACCCCTCCATAAAGAAAATATTTTTATTATTTTTGAGGAAAATATGATCATATGACAAAAAGTTGGAAAATATTTTTTAGGAAAAAAATTGTCAATCAAACACCCTAAAAGTAGGAATTAGGATGGAAAAATTACATTTTCCATAAAAATAAAGCCAATCAAATACACTCTTAAGGGTGCGTTTGATTACACGCATAGAATTTGCAAGGAAAGTTAATAAATTATAGGCAAATCAATTGCCTAAAAGTTATTTGTATGAAAATTACTAATTAAGACATGTTTGATAGAGATTAAAATTAGATTTTTAGTAGATTTTGATAAAAGTTTATAAAATGTGTGGTTGAAAAGTTATAAGATCTATGAAATATGTGGTTGATATTGATTGTTTGATTTTTATTTAGATTAAAATTTGATTTTAATCAATACCATACAGGGGCTAAATGTGTTTGATTGATTTATTTTTCAACCTAAAAAAATATTATACTTGTCAATTTTTTATTGATGGGTAGATGAGAGAGAAGACTAGAGAGTAATTTACGTGAAAAATAAAAACCATCACTCTCTATAAAAATATTTTTCATGCAAAAAATTGTCAATCAAATAGCACAAAAATAGGAAATTAGGTGAAACAACACATTTCTCATTAAAAATATTGACAATCAAACGCACCCTTAGTGATAATAACCACACCACTTCACTAGTGGTTGTTGACATAGCCCAGTATTCTGCATTTGCGGTGTATTTGGACCATATAAGTATTGCAAAATAAAGGACCTAACTCAAAGTGTGTATTCATGGAGCAGTGGTTTTTTTTCGAGATTGAGTTGGTTTTCAGTGTACCAAATTCTGGGCACATGATAAAAAAGAATGCAAGGCATTCTGAGAGTGAGATGTCCAAGATACAAGGAACGATGAGAAGAATCAACAAAAAATCTATAACATAAAATCGTGAATGAAAGAGTGCGAGAAGAATTCTCAACTCGATCAAGATGTCAGGAGTAAATTAGATAGGTTTCACTTTCACCTTTATTGCATATCTAATCACATTCCACTATTTCTCTCTTAAAACTAGATTATATAAAAAATGCTGCATATATGGAAGCACGGGGGCAGAGGTAATGGGGGGCAGTGCTCAGCTAGCCCAAACAAAATCTTTAAGAAAAAAGGGAAAAATTTATGGGTCAGGTGTTTACTTTCACGAAATCACGAATCAAGCCCCAATGTTTAATCTTTCAAAACTCAGGTTTTCGGTCGATTTAATTAATTATATTTAAATACAAATCTAATATTATTCTTTCCTTAATTTACTGATACAGTTAAGATTTCCTAATATAACAGATTATCTCCCTATTTACTTTGATTCTGCTTCATCTCCGGACTGATATCGATTCTGGACCAAATTTGACGGCAGATTAAAGGAGAAATCGGTCACATATTAGAACTAATCCTCGCCGGTCACGTAGTTCCAACGGTGGAAATTCGATCACAGATCGTAATCGCCAGTCGAATTTCTGCTACTGAAAATCCAATTGGCAGGTTACGGCTACGTTGAAGGTCCAATTGATAGCACCGATTGGAGAAAAAACGCTGCCATTGCCGCCACCGATTTACCCATTGCCCAACGGTATTTTTTATAGTTTACATAAACTTGTGACTCCGATTGATGAAATAACAACGCACAATCAATAATAGATGTGCAATGATGAGAATGACATTTTTGAAATCTGCGGCTTCCCGCATTTGAAATCTGTGGCGTGCATGAATTCAATGGAACTTCTGTTTTCCTACAGTTGTCTCCTCTATTCTGAATTCTGCATGTTCTCCAACCTGTGACTCGGAACACCTATGTAGCCTGCATTTAATTTCGATTTATACTACTGTCTTCTTACAATTGAATTCTGTGACCTGCATGTTCTACTATCTGTGTCCCAAAATCTGTATGTGACCTGCATGTTCTACTACCTGTGACCCAAAACACCTATGTGGCCTGCATTTAATTTCGATTGAATTCTGTGACCTACATGTTATACTATCTGTGTCCCGAAACCTGTATGTGACCTGCGTGTTCTCCTACCTATGACCCAAAACACATATATGCCCTAGATGGAATCAATTTAAGTACTTATTGTTATCTGTGACCTGCCTGAATATATGACCCTACGTGATCTCCTATTTGTGACCTGCATGAATCGATTTAAATACAGACAACATGCATTTCATTTTGCAGATTAATGGATGTCCACGTATGTTTGCAGAATGGATCCCAGATATCAGTGGTTTTGCTAGCTCGTAATTGCACATATGCGAAACTTGTGGATACTGCAATGAAAGAGTTTGGTTTGGATCCTACAAAGGTCGCAGTCACAATACAGTATATTACAATTCCAGCTGCTGTACATACAAACTGTGACTTGTGACCCTCAGATTGCAATGCGTGACATGTACTTAGACCTGTGACTTGTGAAACTCGTTTGTGTCACCAGTTTAATGTTCACTGTAGTATGCAAAAAATCTCCACTTAATTGAAAACCCGTGTTGCCAGTTCACTACTATCTGTGACCACCACAAAAGAATCTGTAAACATATAGTAAGACCCTGTGACCTTTGACCTGATGTAACATTATGTGAATAATAGTATTACTGTGACCTACGTACTTCAAAAATATTACCACGTGTGACCCTATATAAATCTTCTATTACAGTCTGTGACATGTATTGCCAAACAATTCCATATAGTTTTATTTGTGACCTGATGTAACATTATACGAATAATAGTATTCCTGTGACCCTACATATTCAAAAATATTGTCACGTGCGACCCTGTAGAAATCCATATAATGTTCTCTGTGACTTCATGTAGCATTATGTAACTGCTAGTATTCCTGTGACGTACGTACTCCAAACATATTATCACATGTGACCTTGTAGAAATATTCTAACTGTGACCATCATAAACCTGTGTGACCAAAGCAATTTTCACTGTGAACATCCGATTGCAATGTGTGATATATGGAATGACATGTGACCATTAGATTACAATTTACACAGCTGCAAATAACATGTAAATTAAACACATTCCTGCTCATAATGAAAATGGTCCCAATTATTATCGAAAATTCAATGTACATATGTCCCATTCACAAAAACTACCGCAAATCGAAACAGACAATCAGAAACTTTACAGAGTTTGTTCATCGTTTTAAACTTTAAAAAAAAAAATACGGCCATCACTTAATGAGAATCTCATCCTCTTTTTTTTGCTTCCCCATCTTTGTAGTCTTGTATATGCCTCTATGTTTAAACATACGTGTTGCTATGTCTAGCTTTGTTCTCCCCTCATCAAATTTGTTCGGCATCGAATTCTTATCGTCATGTAGCAAATACTCAGCATATTTGGAGTATGCACCTTTCTGAGCAGAAAATATTGAATCAACTGTGACTGTAGGACTATGTCATTGCAGTCCATAAAATGCCCAAAGCATATTCCCCTGAGTATTCTTCGCTGAGCTTCGTTCAAATATCTCTTCAGGTTAGTGATAACACTCTTTGTCATGGACGTAATCTTGCCAGGAAACCATTTTTTGTTGCGATAGAATGAATTTCCAAAGCTATAGCAAAGGAGTTTATGTCAAGTCACAGATGCAAATTAACAGAGGTCACAAGTATAAATCACATAATATTATCAGGTCACATCCGCGCATAAGCATATAACATGTTACGAAATTAGGTCTCAGATACGGTATAAACTCCATGACATGTGTCGGGTAGGTCACAGTTCCATTACTCTCTCTGTAACATTCACTTCCAAACTGCACTTCCACCATAAAAACCCCCCCCAAATTTCAATACACCTCCAAAAAAAATGAAATAAACAAACAAAAAAAAAACAGATACGAAATTAAAAAAATAAAATATTGACCATACGAAATTAGTGTCATTGTAGTAAAGGAAGGGAAGTTTTTATACCATTTTATCACATGATAATTGTCCAGTGCTAGAGAAACTTATATTCCAAATTGATAACAAGTAGTGTTCTACTACAGTCTGTGACCCTGTAGAAATCCATGTAGTGTTCTCTGTGACCTCATATAATATTATGTAACTACTAGTATTCCTGTGACCTACATACTTCAAAAATATTATCACATGTGACCCTGTAGAAATCTTCTACTACAGTCTGTGACCCTGTAGAAATCCATATAGTGTTCTCTGTGACCTCATATAACATTATGTAACTACTTGTGAATATGCTGGAAAGTAGATAACCTAGGAATGTAGGGAATTTTCAACATCATTTCCAAAGTATCATGGGCAAGGTTTGGCTCACCCTTTTGCAAAATAGCTTCAATTAGGGACTCATAAAACTCAAGATCAGGCAAAAAATCTATTCTCGGCATCAAGACCAAGAGCTTGTGCCCAGCTACACAGGTTCCTTCCTTGCAATGCCCCAAGATCAAAGTTTTATAAGCCATATGATTCGGTTTTAATAATAGCGTCATTCCTAAATCCTAATCAAATTTCAAAGTTCATTCAAAAATCAAAATGTACACAGATTGACAGATAACAGATCAACAAAACTCTCATCCAAAATCGCAACTTCTCTAACATCAAAATTCAAAATCCCTAAAAAAAAATCAGTAGGCACTGCCGGAACTTACCTTGTCAGATGGGAGAGACGTGAGGGTTTTCATTTTGAAGGAAGTCTTTTTCCTTTCTTATTTAAAAAAAAAAAAATCAAAATCTCCCAACTAGGCCCCACTGTAGATCCGCCGTGTTGCCGAATAAGTTCTCATAGACAATATTGAATGCACCGGAGATTGGGTGGAGAAGTTTTCTAAAAGTGGTGGAGAGAGGGCGGTAGGAATGTGGAGATGAAATGGTGATCGAGAGAAAGTAGGACTCGATTAGATATGGAAGTTGAGATATTAACCATTTTGAAACCCACAATTAACGGGATACGCGCGTCATTTAATTGAAAAATTAATTGTTTAATTAAAATGATAAAAACCTGAGAAATGAAAAAAAAAAGAGGTGAAAACCCGACTTTTTAAAATGCTAAAGAAAAGGCCTGATTTCATGTAATTTTCACAAGAAAAAATTGTAAATTTCAGCCCAACGCTACCCACAGCCCATATAAAATCCTTAAGAAAAAATTATAAATTTTGGCCCTAATATTAGCATTAGCCGAGCTCTAGTTTGAATCTCAACTCAAGTCCAATGCTCAATTATTCAAATTGTATTAAAGATGCTATGATTATTAATTACTCTTTTTATGACATTCATGAAACATGAATATTTTATTGTCAAATTAGATATTCTATTTAATGCATGTTTGACTAAATTTACTTATAATTATTAATTAAATTGTATTATAGATAATCTGTATTGATTAGATTTAGATAAGTTGTAACTATTTATTTTAGTACTTTGAGACACTATATATTTTGATAAATTAAAATTAATTAATTTTTTTTATTTCTACATATTTTTTCATATATTACCTATTCATACTTATAAAAAATTACTTATTTTGACCATAAAAAGGATATTATGATCAAAATAAATAATTTACTCTAGATTCGATATTAACAATAAAAAGAATATTTGTTAAAAAATATTTATTTATAAATTAATTTATAAATAAGTATATTCTTGAAATCGAGCCAAAAATGGATGTAAATTAAATTAAATTTCTTTGACCATCGGAATTCTTAGTTGATTTTTCTCACTTTGGTTGATATTCTTCTCTCACTTTGAAATGTGATGACATAATAAATAAATAAACACACCAAATAATATTTCAAGACAATATCGACTGCGTGTTTCGATCAAGCTTTTAGTTTTTGGAAAGATTAATTGTCAAAGTTACTGGAACAGTGCTCTTTAAGTAATTTTTTAAATTTTAATTGGATATGTATTTTTCTTATTTCTATCACGATTCGGTCAATTTATATTTTTTAAGGCAAGCATTGATTTTCTATTTGGTAAAAAAAAATCAAAATACAAAGATTTAGTGGAATATCTTAATGTGAGACATTTAAACATTTTTATTTCATTGAGTTCCATATTTTTTTTTTTCGTGAATGTCACGAGAGTAGCCTCCGAAACTCAATTTTTTGTGGCATGAGTTCATTTGAAATTTTTTAAGTTTCAACCAATCCTAACATCATTTTCTGGCTCAGCCATGTGCAAGCAGTAATACAAACCAGTAAGGCAGAACCTACTAATACAACCAGTGTTACGATGGCATAGACAGGTTCATCTCCACAAGAAAGTATGCCCAGGTTCACCTAAACGAAATCCACAATTAGGGGTGGGCGCGGGTCGGTTCGGTTTTTTCAGTTCCAGAAATTTTCGGGTATTTAGTAAATGGAACCGTCGGTTCTAAATATAATTTTGGAACCGTTTGGTTTTGGTTCGGTTCCGTACTATAGTTAAATTTTTTAACATTTAAAATAATGCTACATAAATACACCTGAAAGAAGATACTAATATTAATAACAAAAAGTAGATACAAATATCAAGTTCAATCTTAACTTTTACAAATTAAATAACATATCAATAATAAGTTGTCAAATATAAATACCAAAAAGTAAATATTACTAATAAAACTTCGATGATTCATATCAATAATTCATTTGTTTCAAACCTTCAAGTCTACATAAAAATGAAATATAAATTAGAAGTCATAAAGATAAAATATTTTAAAGTATTGATAATACTTACCAACTATTTAATGTAATCATCAGTTCATTAACTTTTCATACTAACTATTAAGAAATTATACAAGAAAAAATTGAAAAAACACAACTAACAAACATAAATAAACTCTAAATTGTTCAACTAATAAGATTTAATAAGAAAAAAAATTATTAATTTGTTTAGAAAAAATAAAAGAAATTGATTTATCCAATATTAAAAAAAAAATTCGGTTCTTATTCGGTTCTGGGTCTAGAACCGAGAACCGAACCAAACCATTCGGTTCTCAATTCCGATACCCGTTCGGGTATTTCATTTTAAAAAACCCGTTCGGTTCGGTTCGGATATTTTGCCCAGCCCTATCCACAATCGAAAGCACCGAGAACACACATCCCATTACTGATCCAATGGCGGAGCCAAACAAGGCGTATTTGTGGAAAGAAGAGTCAGTATCAACTTTATGAGGGTCAGTTGCATTTAAATTGTTCAACAAGTTGATTGCCGTTTGAGACTTTGCGCTATGAGTGAGGAAAAGAAAAAAACTGAACGAAATCACTTCAAAAACTATAAGTCTCCTGATTGTTTCGACGCTAGCGGTTCATGATGTCGGATTCCCGGCGTTACCAGCAGCAGGCACTGTTAGGGAGAAGCCTATGAGGATTGCCATGGTGAAAAGTGAGTTGACGTTTACTATGCCGTCGAGGGCTGTTACATTGACGCTCAGCTTGGACTTCCCCGTGGCAGCGATGGTGGTGGCGACGGCGGCGGTTGTATGCTTCTGTGTGTCCAACGAAGCCTTTGATTGTGACTCAATTCTGTATTAATCACAAAAGAAATAATCAGATTTTGAAAACAAGATTTAAATGAATATATACAGATGACTTCTCTATAAAATTTTAAACTTTAAGATGAAATGATTAACAGTAGATCATATAGAGGGAAGGTGGGACGAGGGGTACCTGTCGATGGTCGGGGACAGGGGCGCCAGTGCTACAATAGACGAGTTATTTCTCAAGTTCCTTCAAGAGAGGTTATCTTTTGAAAACATTTTGTTACAAGATTATATTAGGAGATACTTGTAAATTGTAATGCCTGTATATATTGACACTAATATATATAGACTTGAGGATACCAATACAATAGCAAGTATAATAATATATGTTTCAATAAAAATTGAATTATTGTCTGAAGAGTGGAACCTCGCCAGAATTGAATATTTCTACGTATGGCAAGCATTATAGGGTGAATTTTGCTTGGGATGCCATTCTTGACCATGCAATTTACCCTATTTTAACTTTGAACCCGCATGTCTCCATTGTGCCCATAAAAGTATTGTTTAAATAAATAAGTATGAAGAAATCTTGGCCTTGAACAATACAATTTAGGGCTTTCGTGAAGAAACTTTTGATAAAAAAATTTAACAAATTTTGATAAAAATTGATGAAATAGATGATTGAAAAGTTGATAAAGTTGTGGATTCCATAAAATGTGCGATGAAAATTGAAGTTTGATTGATTAAAAAGTTGATAACGTCTACTGAATTTTTTAAATCAGGTTGTTAAAACAAATAGATAAGTCCAAGCTATATACACAATAAAACTAGAGATATAAAATCCATCTTGAAGCCTATGTGATGTCTTCATCTAGCCAATTTTGGTGTGATTGATATAGCATTATTACATTTAATCTCTTGATACAACACCCCATCAAGGTTTTGGTTCCATTTTCTAGCTAGCCTCCTCCATTAATAGATCAGAAAGAAGAAGAGATGGGTTCGATTTATAATTGTTTTGAAAAGCTTATTTTATTATTTAAGATCGTCAAATATACTTTATATTAATACATTTCATAGGATCAATAATTTACTTTTCGCTTATTATACACACATACTGTAAGATCGACAATATATAAATACTTAAAATCACTATCAAACAAGTACTTTGAAACCCATATTAAAACTCAAGCCGAATGGACAATAATAATTTGTTGTTTTACCTTTCATCCCCGACAACACACACTCACAACAATCCTATGGAAATGTAAATTTATCAACAAGAAAATTTGGTACATTTAACTTGTAATTAATTATATGTGAATGACAAAGTTTTAAAGAAATTCCTACGTTGTGGGGTTGTACCTAAATAATTAATCCAAACTACCCCATCTCATGAGGTCCGTAACTTTTCAACCATGAAGTTCATTAACTTTTATCAAAATTTATTTAAAAAAATGTGCTTTATCTGAACCAAAAGGGGCCTAATTTTGTGGCTGAATCAAACTGGGGCTAAAGGTTTTGGTCTTATTTCTAGCTAGCCTCCCCCAATATATCAGGAAAGAAGAAGAGAGGGTTTCAATTAATAATTGTTTGGCAAAGATTAATTTATTATTTAAGATGATCAAACATATAAATGCTATTCATCCCCACTGGGGATGAAAACACAATCTATGTGGCGCTAATGTGGCATTAAATAATAGGTGAAATTAAATAAGTCATTTAATTTCACCTTTCATTTAACCTATCATTTAATATCACATAAACTATGTTTTCATCCCCACTGGGGATGAATAACATTACTCTTTTTTTTATCTACGCATTTAATAGAATTCACAACTTTTTTCTATTTATTATTCATACAATCTGTAAGACTCAAAGTTATAAATACATAAAAGCACTACCAAACATATACTTTGATATAATCGAAACTCATAATGGAACTCGTGCGGAGCCCACGATAATGAACTAAAGGGATTTTTTTTTTAAACCCTCCTCATCTCCAACAACACATGCTCATAATTATCCTATGGAAAAGTAAAGTAATTAATAAGAAAATTTCAACTTGGAATTACATATGAATGACAAAACTTTTAAATTGTTCCTGCAAAGTGGCTTGTACCTAAAGAGGCGTTAGCAGCCATTAATTTGTTGTCGCGTGATATCTAAAACTAGTCATTGCGCTTTTTTTTTTTGTAATTTTCTTTACTTGTCAAGTTTTTTTTTTATGTATTCTCATTGCTTAGCCTCTGTTTGAGCAATATTAAAATTTTCATTTTCATTTTTTTACTCATTTTCAACAATATATTTTTCAATAAAATAATATTTTTCATCACATCAATAATTTTTTCTTCTTTTTCAACCACATATTTTCTATTAATTTATTATTTCAAAATACATTCTTTCAAAATAATGTGGCTCAAACACACTTTTAGAAGGGAATTTTTTTTTAGTACTCTCAAAGTATGGACTACTCAGTATTTTCTGTCACTATTTGATTGATGTGCCTATTAAATAATTGAGAACCACTAAAAAATGAGAATGAAACATGAATAAATTATGCATGTATCACTTAAAAGTGGCAGGGCTAGCCGAATAATGCTGGATGTACAGGACCTGGTTCATAGGTCCCGTCAGGCAAGACAAAGGTGAGGTCCGTACCAATTTTTTTTTAAATACATGTGGAGGCACGTCCCTTTGTGAGGGACCTGTAAGGCCCTGTGAAAAATTGCCATTATTCGGGCTAGCCAGACCGTACAAATTTGGTGGGAAGAGTGGAGGGTGTGTGGCACTTCTTGGTGTAGCTAAATTGGTTTTGGTATTGGTTTTAGGCAGTGTTTCGGCTAAGATATTTGATCAATTTCAATTTGGTTTTTTTTTTTTTTTGGGTTGGGATTTAGTTATTTTGTTCAAATTTGGTGGTGGTAGGTTGGGGGTGGGAAGAACCAGGTCAAAAAAACAAAAAAATAAAAAAATAAAAAAAATTGCCAACATGTCAAATCGAATCAAAATTTAGGTTCGGTTCGGTTCGGATATTTTGCCCAGCCCTATCCACAATCGAAAGCACCAAGAACACACATCCCATTACTGATCCAATGGCGGAGCCAAACAAGGCGTATTTGTGGAAAGAAGAGTCAGTATCAGCTTTATGAGGGTCAGTTGCATCTAAATTGTTCAACAAGTTGATTGCCAGTTTGAGACTTTGCGCTATGAGTGAGGAAAAGAAAAAAACTGAACGAAATCACTTCAAAAACTATAAGTCTCCTGATTGTTTCGACGCTAGCGGTTCATGATGTCGGATTCCCGGCGTTACCAGCAGCAGGCACTGTTAGGGAGAAGCCTATGAGGATTGCCATGGTGAAAAGTGAGTTGACGTTTACTATGCCGTCAAGGGCTGTTACATTGACGCTCAGCTTGGACTTCCCCGTGGCAGCGGTGGTGGTGGCGACGGCGGCGGTTGTATGCTTCTGTGTGTCCAACGAAGCCTTTGATTGTGACTCAATTCTGTATTAATCACAAAAGAAATAATCAGATTTTGAAAACAAGATTTAAATGAATATATACAGATGTGGAGGCCTGTCCTTTTGTGAGGGACCTGTAAGGCCCCTGTGAAAAATTGTCCCGTACACTGGGCGTTATTCGGGCTGGCCAGACCGTACAAATTTGGTGGGAAGAGTGGAGGGTGTGTGGCACTTCTTGGTGTAGCTAAATTGGTTTTAGGCAGTGTTTCGGCTAAGATTTTTTAGTTATTTTGTTCAAATTTGGCGGTGATATGTTTGGGGGGGGGGGGGACTAGGTCAAAAAAAAAAAAAAAAATTGCCAACATGTCAAATCGAATCAAAATTGTGGTTTGAAATTTGTTAGTTTGGTTTCACATTTTTTAGGTTTCAACCGTTTCAAAACTGAACTTTTGACTTGAGTTTCTATACTTAAAAATCACATGAAACCAAATCGAACCCATTCACCAAATTATTTTAAAAAATTTACTTGTTTCACCCAAAATATATTATCTATTCTTCAAATTTACTCGAACCGTAGTCCCATTCTTTCTTTAATTTTGTGTCTTATTCATTTTTTGTAGAACTCAAGCGACATCTAACACGTGTTTCAAGCAGTAGCTTATATGTATACAATGTCGAAGAACATCTAGAAATGAAGAAGTTGAGATATATACCTATTCAAATGCATACTAAAAAATGTTATTATTTACAAATAAAAACTGTTAAAAGTGTGGCTATAGAGTACAATTAACTTCAATACAAATATTGGCCACCATTGGAAACAGATTTCTGAAAAACTGACATCAGTTCTCTCGACAACATCTGAAAATATAGTATTTGGACAGTTTTTTATGAAGTACAAATATGAAAAATAGAAGAATAGCCACACCTTTAGAGATCCCACTAATAAGAAATAGACCAAAGAACCTATGAACGCCTAGAGTCCTGCTCGTATTCGTCTCAATGTCACTAGATAACGGTGATGATTGGCTTTGAAACCATTTCTTTTCGATCTCCAGAAGTTTTCCCTTTTCTCTGAGTCTGGCAATTGCTTTTGACATTTCATGGACCAACGGTGAACCTTTTTGGAAAGCCTGCAACATGAGATAACAGATGCATGTCCTATTAAAAAGATGAGAAGTTCTAAAGAAATTAATTCACACTTCTCAAATGAACCATAGATGACACTCAATAGCGCTCATCAGGGTGATTTGCTCGGGTTAGCCAAGAAAGCCTTAGCACGCAAAGGCACAGAGCTCAAACACAGGCTTAGTAAGAGGTTCAAAGACTGTAGTTAACGGTCCTCACTCATGGAGGTACTTGTGGCAGAAAAGCGGATCAATTATGATGAACATGAGCGTAGTATTTCTAACTTTTAAAAGGCAACCCTCTGGCTTGAGCATTCGTGTTTGCTTTATGCCTGGCATGACCAGGTATATAAGCATTGATTCCTAATGTATGGTATCCTTAACCTTACAGAAAGCAGATTTTGAATGACGAAAACAAACCATGTCTTATACTCAATAAATGAATTTAAGGGGAAGGGAGGTGGCAGGGAACACGCATGTTGTTCAAGGAAGAAGAACACTTACAAAAGCAAAGCCATTAGTCGTCTCTTGGGAGTCAATCATGGCGTAATCATGTGGGTACTTAGCAAGGAATAACTTTATGTAAGGTATTTCATCAATTATAGCACCAACACCGCCTTTCTTGCTTCCTCTTCTTAATGCCTCATCGTATTTCTCAGGCGAAGAATATGGCATAACCATGTTATCCTGGAAGTTTAAGTTGCTAACTGTGAATCCTTGTACAAAAGACTTGGCTCCTATAGAATCGCCTTTTACCAATGTAATCCGTTGAAGTGTCAGAAGTGAACCCAAGTTTGCAGTATAACTTGATGTAAGTATCAGAACTACGAATAACCAAACACCCACAACAAATTTTGATATATTACTTTTTAATTTTTCTCCTGCAAAACAAACCGAAACACAATTCACAGGCTATAAATAAGTGCCTAAATCTCACCTATGCTTCAAATAGGAAAACCATGAAATTCAATAACAATAGGACAGAAAGAGCTTACTATGAGCATAAACAAGAGTTGAAGCTGCAAACCACACAATTGTTCCAATTTGCGAAGCTTTGGAACCTTGAAATTCATCGTTTATAGGGTGTTCAATAAGCCAAACGATGAAACCGGTCAGAATGAAGGAACTTGCACTCACTATCCATAGAGGCCCACTGAGTGGCTTTAAGAAGAACCATGGATCTTTATCGTTCAATCTTGCTACCATTCCAACACCTAATTCTGTGAAAGGCAATGTGAAGTCGACATATTGGGACCTGCCGGAAGTGATTGTTATGTCCCCCACCACAGCATCGTAAGTCTACTCCATTCAAAATCATGATGCAACAACATATCAGTCAGAAACAGAGGAAATTTTAGGGCCCTATCGATGACTTTTTATCTACAAGAAGATAGTAATACCTGAAGATAAACTTGCTGTACATAATCATTGTAATTTCCAATCGGCATTGGAACCAACTCATAAAGTAGTTCATGACGTAAAGCCTTAATGGCAGTTTCGAATACATCTATGCAGTAGCCTGAGATGATTGTTGCATTGGTTTGAGGATCATAACGTACATCTACCAATTCTTTAAAACTAAGCTTCACTGGTACCCCAATTCTAAGCTTTTTTCTGCCCATAGTTTGTAATAAAGAACCTCTGGGAATAATTCTATATCCCTTACGACAGGTAAAAGCATTCGAATCTTTAGAAGGATTAAAACTGCAAACTGATGAGTTAAGTTCTCTAAAGCTTCCATCTTTAGTCGTCCATACTCCCATTCTTTTTTCTTCATTGTCTTGAACATTCACAAAATTGAATTCTTCAGGATATAATTTCCCATCCCCTAATTCAAACTCACCACTTAAACCCTCAAATCTAACTTGTGAAAGCTCATGTAGGAGTAACATGCCACCATGAGAATGTAAAAAACTGGACCTCAATCCTGCAACTTGATCTTTAGCATTTAAAATTTCAACCCTCTCAACAGCTTCTGCTAGTGCTTGCATTGTATCATACGCCCGTATGCCAACGACGGGCAACTTTTTTGATACCATTTTAGGGTTCTTATAACGATATTCCCTTCTCCATCTCGAAGTGATGTTGTGCAGTTTGCTCGATTCTGCTATATTTGCCTTGAAACCTAAAGCCCCTCGAAGAGATTCAATGACATCAAAGTCCATGGAATGCACTGAGTTCATCGCTTTATCGGTGATTATCCAAACATATTCATCTTTTACCATTCCCAATCTCTTTGCATTCACCAGAAGGCGAGATGCAAGAGACAGGGACATGTGCACTACATATATTTTTGTATCCAGAGTCATAATCTTATGCAACTCTTTGAGGATTTCATTATCTTTAGAGGACAAAGAAATGACACTTCTGTAAGAGATGTGAATATTTTTTCCTTCAAATGATTCCACCCAATGAGGTATAGTTTTTCTCTCATTTTTAGCATACTCCTCATAAATAAGAACAACGTCGTTCCATTCAAATGATTTGACAGTAGAAGCAATGCCATCAAACTGAGTGGCCTCGTCCGATCTAATTTTAACGATGTAAGGGAATTCGTTAGAGGAGACAACAGTAGGAGCGAAAGACAATATAGGAATTTTAGCTTTCTCTGTCAGTATGGCTAAGAAATTGTCTTCAAGAAATGTCTCGAGGCCAATAATTGCATGTACCTTAATGTTCTCCAAAAGATCCACAGCTGCATTAGGAAATAAAACGGCCATGAGAAGAGCTAATCAAGATTGCATAGATGCAAAAGGTGAGATAGACTTTTCAAACAAATAAAAAAAATAAATCGACAGATGTATCAAAATAAGCAACGAAATAATAAAAGAATATATATTATTTTCCCTTTTTAACACTTGAACCATAATTTGGGCATAAATTACCAACAAATTCATAATCAAAATGTTTAAAAGGATAAATAATTAAAAACTAACATGAATTATCCTCCACGAATAGTGAAACTTCCAAAAAAAAAAAAAAATAGATGCATATTCTTTATTATATAAATAAATAAATGTCGCCAAACTATCGAATATTTTCAAATTCTCACAGCAAACTTTGAAACAATTTTGGCCCTTTTTCATCATTGAATGTTTAAAATGAAGAAGAAACTAAGACTGACCTGCTGATAGAACACCAAGTGGTCTTCCATGAGAATCTCTTACATGCAAAACTGTACGTGTTACGTAGTGACTATTCGACTCGTATAAATCAGAAATGGCCATAGAAATGCAGGCATAGATAGTCTTCCCAACCCACGATCCCATATCAACTATGACTCCAACTTCAATTTCTTGAATTCTATTTGTTGAACTAATCAAATTTGCAGCATATAATTCATCAGTTAAAAGACCAAAGCAAATGGAAAATATGAGAATTCTGCTAACATTTGCCATTTTCTTTTCATCTAATTATTAGTTTCATACAAATATGCTGCAGTTGTGAAATGAGACATATGAAACATTGAATATTATTTTTATTGATTGGTAAAAAAGTCTACCATGTGAGCAGTTTGCTTGGATTTTGAACTTGATAAGGACATTTACTAGCGAATATTTAAAAATAGCTCTCTTGTAATAGTTATATATTTACTTTTTAATGAAGAAGAAGATGAGAGCAAGGTCGTGGATCTTGGGCTTGGCTTGGATTTGGGCCAAGCTATATATATTTTTTGATAAAATAATATTTGATTTATATTACTTTTTTATTATTTAAAATAATAATATATTTAATTTATATTATTCTTTTGCAGGTCTTGTAAGTTGATGTCGTTGTATTTTGGAAAACGAGTGTCGGAATACCGTCGGCATTAGTACGGGACATTATCGTCTTAAGGAGAAAGATTCGAACTCTTTCCTCGACCATTAATATTTTCGGTCTTGCTAGAGGTACATCACCCCTTGTGTAAGGGGTGATGTACAAGAAGCATAATTCTAATATTTTATAGCATTCATTATGCACGACGTTATTTTGTCCAAATCAATTCACGGTGATATAATTATTTGGCAGACTTCCAATGAATCAAATTAATTCATTAGATGACATAAATTATTCGTATTCTTTTTCAGCAGGCCGAAGCCATTGACCTATCAAATTTATTTTTCTAATTTAGCCCCTGCTTGGGCTCCATTTTTCGAAATTATAATGAGGGGAATAGTATTTTTCTGGAGAATGTATGGTTAAAAAAGAAGTAAAATTTTTTATGTTTATGTGTAATAATTTTTTTATTGGAAAATATGTGGTTGACAAGGAGAGAGAGAAATGAATTTTAATTCAATGGGAGCCAAACATGAGCTTAATAAAGTTTGAGATTAACATTATTAATATTTTTCCAATAAAATTAATAATAATGAATATATTGATTTAGACTTAGTAATATAACATATTATTATCATATAAAATTCAAAAGAAATTTTATATTACTAATAATACTGAAGAAAATCATTGTAATTATGAATATCCTTTTAATAATTGTATAACATACACAGAATATATATATATATATATATATATATATATGTATATATATATATATATGTATATATATATATATATATATATGGTCTGATATAAGGTTATGGGACCGATTCCTGTCAACATATGTTTTCAGTAGTCAAATGGTATCAGAGCCAAGTTGAAAGGCTTGCGATCCCAGTGGCGAGGGTTCGAAACTCTTTGGCAGCAAATGTAAGTCCATGGATGAGGAGTAGGTAATCAGTCCTTTAAAAGCTGGGGGAATGGTCTGATATAAGGTTATGGGACCGATTCCTGTCAACATATGTTTTCAGTAGTCAAATGGTCAGGATATAAGGTTATGGGACCGATTACTGTCAACATATGTTTTCAGTAGTCAAATGGTATCAGAGCCAAGTTGAAAGGCTTGCGATCCCAGTGGCGAGGGTTCGAAACTCTTTGGCAGCGAGAAATGCATAAGTCCATGGATGAGGAGTAGGTAATCAGTCCTTTAAAGCTGGGGGAATGGTCAGGATATAAGGTTATGGGACCGATTACTGTCAACATATGTTTTCAGTAGTCAAATGAATATATATATATATATATATATATATATATATATATATTTTTTTTTACCAAACACTTAAATGTTGATTTTGTAACAAACAAAAAATTTCCAAATATTATAACTGATTTTTTGGTACAACTAAAGCCGATTATCTTAAAATCAACGACCGGGAACCTAAATCGCCGCTATGAATTGCAAGCAAAGGAAAAAGAAGATTAATTGCTATCAATATATTCAAGATGTTGACTCAAGTAAAAAACGACGGAAGGTCACAATAGATGAATGGAAGTATTCAATACAATACATTATTATTCAGCATAATATTTTTATATAACCAAAATAGTGAAGGGAAATTTTTGCATTCAAATTCTTCTAATATTGCGTTTCACATTGCAGGAATGATCTGTTCAAGTTGAAGGATTGACAGGAAACAGTTAATATGTGGACTTTGAAGTTTGAAGAAGACTGAGAACTGGAAAAATCCATTTTCTACTCGGTTATTTATAATAACTCATTCAACACGAATGTATGACCAGAAGTGCCCCATTTGCTGACATTTAAGGCAGGATACCGACAGTTCTTCTTCTCATAAATCATAGCCAATGAAAACTCGCCATTCTTACAGTGCTCAATCCCAACCCGCAGGGGCGGACGGAGACATTTGAGGTTAGAGGAGCACAATTAAACCCTGTACAAATCGAATACTTTGTTCTTGATTTTTGAATAATTCATACTTGACTGGAAAAAAATAATAATATATATATGTAGGAAGTCGTTAACCCACTAAAAAAAAACATCCCAAATTTTTATATACTGACTTTGCATTGTACGTTGAGGCATTTGATTTTCATATTGGTAAAGCTAGAAAGAGACTGTATGTATGTTAAAGGTGAGTTGGGCTTGTTTGGTAAGGTTATCATAGGGGTTTCAAACGGTGAGTTGGGCTTGTTTGGTAAGGTTATTATAGGAGTTTTAAATGGTGCGCACGGGGACGAGCTGAGAGCGAGCCGGATAGCCTCAAGAAAGTTGTACTCGACTTGCCCCTTGATGAGGCAAGTCAAGCCAGTTCGCGAACCACTCACGGCTCGTCTCTTTCTCTCTCCCTTTTCAAGCCAAAAAATGCATTTTGTAGCTAAAATGCAAACTGTTGCGAAACTTGAGGCAAGCTGACTCGCACGAGTGATTTGTTGTTCGGCTCGCCAGTGAGACGAGTTGAGACGACGAGCTGCTAGTCCCACTTAACACCCCTAAGTTATAAAAGAAGAAAAGTTTGCTAATTTCATCTATTGTATAGTACAATCATTTTCAATAATACTACCAAACATGCATTTAAAACATAAGCTCAAAAACATTAAAAACCCCATCCTGTCCAGCAAAATAAAACCTAAAGAAGCCATGAATTAGCAACATTTATGCGACTAAAATAGAAGTATTAGAAGCCAAATCACAAACTTCTTTATAATTTACTGTAAATTGTGGCTATAGTACAAGAAATATCATTACATATGACTCATAAAACCAAGAGTGAACAATAGTAGAGAATTTTGAAAACCAGACACGAGGTTCTTGTTTGAGACCATAAAGTACATTCTTAAGCTTGCAAACATATTCAGGAGAGTGAGAAGGACCAGGAGGAGAAACCATATAAACCTCATCTTGAAGATTTCCATTCAAAAAGGCATTTTTGACATCCAACTGAGAGAGACTCCACTGACGAACAAATGCAACTGCAATAAGGGTACGAACAGTGGTCATATTGGCAATAGGAGGAAAAGTCTCCTCATAATCCAAAACACACTACTGATTAATACCCTTAGAAATTGATATAGCCTTGTAACGGTTAACTGAACCATCAAATTGGGTTTTAATCTTATAAACCCAACGAGAACCATGTTGACCTATGGTTGACGTCTCGTATTGATTATCACAAATAAATTGCGTTTATTTCTAACAAATTGATTTCAAGTGTCTATAGTGATTATTGCAAATCAATAAAATTGAAGACACGAAGTTCGAGGCAAAATAACTTGCATGCAACGATCGACATGGAAACAAAATTGATCAAACGAGGCTATGAAGATTGATATTGAAAAACTCACAAGAAGATGCCTCAACAAGAATCGAGATTAAAAAAAATCAAAATACAGTCAAGCATGTAAGTCAAGACGTTCAAAACGAAGCGCTCAAACTATTTACACTCATATGTAAAAGTAAAACACTCTAGTACGTGGGAATGAACCGTAACAAGATCAAAATCGATTTTATGCATGAAAAATCATGGTACAAAAATGTTTACATAAAGATTATTTTTCAAAAGGTAAAAATCCCAAACTTATATTTGAAAATGTCAATTACCTTGAAAAATATTTTCAAAACGTCTCTCAAGTATTTACATTTGATAAAAACTAAAACTAGGACGTTCCAACATAAAACTGTTGTAATGGACGTCCGATATGGTGGTTTTAGACCAACGGTCAAAAATTGAACCGTTCTGATTTTCTGACAAAACGGCTAGTTGACCGTCCGGTATGTGGCGGATGTCCAATACACTGCATCCGGTTTGGCAGAAGGCCTTGCTCGTGACGGAGAGCTCGGTAACGGGGGACGTAGATCAAGTTTGGGATCGAACCTCTATAAATATATCGTTTGCATCTTCTCTCCCTTTTACTTATCATTTTTATACTTATATTTGTCATTTAAATTAATCTATCTATTTCTTATTTGTTTAAAATTAGATTAATTTTACGAAAAAGCGTTAAAAACCAATTCACCACCCCTCTTGATTTGCCATTCTTGGGTTTTCAATTGGTATCAGAGCTCAGTACTTATTTTCAAAGATTTCATAATCTTGAGAAATGGCAAACGCTATGTTTCAAAAACATGAGGGGCACTCCACAAACCGACATCTCTTCTTTGACGGCACACATTATAATTATTGGAAAGCAAGAATGATGATTTATATTCAATCCATTGATTACAATATTTGGGAAATCATTGAATATGGTCCATAGGTGCTAACTAAAGTTATAAAAATTGATGAAAACCCGATGAAACGATCCATAAGCTTAGAGAGGAATATGATGAAGATGACAAAAGAAAATTGTGCTTAAATGCTAAAGCCAAGAATCTACTTTATTGTGCTCTGGATAAAAATGAATTTAATCGTATTAGCACATGTGATTCCACTTATAATATTTGGTATGCTCTAGAAATTACTCACATCGGTACTAGTAAAGTAAAAGAAACTAAGATTAACATCCTAGTAAAATAATTTGAAAACTTTTTTATGAAACAAAGTGAATCAATTGTTGATATGATTACTCGTTTTATCGATATTATAAATGGATTGAAAGGATTCGATCGTAAATTTACTAATGGTGAACTTGTAAGCAAAATGCTTAGGTCGCATGAGAAATGGAAATACTTCGAGGAAAAGATAAAGTAGAAAATTTAGCTAATTTGCAACCACTACAATTAGAAATGTCATGAGTTTGCAAATCTCTCAATTGACCCTTAGAAACTAAAAATCTCAAACGACTAGCGGATGCCACAAATAAAAACTAGAGGACGATGAATTGAAACCGAAAGATGACAAGTCAACACCAGAAGTTGCAACGTGTAGTGGTCACAGATTGTCCAAAACATATAACCCTCCTTAGCTATGGCCTATTCCAATAAGTTTCTGATATCAAAGGTCCTGCACATGGCAAGCAGTGAAAGAAAACTGAACTAAGTATCTAGAATCACACAATCGGCTAATAGAAATAAGATTCAAAGTAAGAATTGGAACACAACCGACATCTGAAAGCGAGAAATTATATGTGTTAACAGAACCAACACCTACTAAATGCAATGGTGTACAATCAGCAGTCATAACAAACATAGACGAGTTAGAAGGATACAAGTCATTAAAGAATTTTGAGTTTAGAAAACATGTGTTTTGGAAGCACATGAGTCAAAGATCCATGATGAAGAATACCTGAATGACTCTGGGATGACAAACCTATATAAGTTATAACACCCGAACCCGAATTTGTAGGTCTAATTATGAGAATTGAAAATTTAAGGGCTCATTTGAGTATTAATCCATCTTTTAGGACCTTATAGCAAACTTAGTATAAATGCTAATTCCCACACGTTTTGCTCTTTGAAGAAGGGTTGAATGCTTGGTCAAACTCTTATATAGAAATCCTTGATATATGCTTTTTTTTTTTTTTTTTGTCATATTCATGATTGACCAAATATAAGGTAATCTGTAATGTGAATGCGTGTGTATATAGAATATAGTATTCACGTGAGAAATGAGAGAAATATTATTGCTCATTTCAAAAATTTCTAGGAACAATTTTCAATGCTAGAATTAATAGCCTTTTCCACCATCATGGGTTTTTCCTTAATGATGCATGTCTAGTCTTGTCCTATTTAAGCCCCTTATTCACATCACATTCTACCACTCACTATTATTTTTTCAGTCCAAATAATATACACATATACACGTACATAGCCATTGTGAAAATTTTAAGAGGGATCAAGCAATTTTATTCCGTCTCTATTACTCTTTCTTTTATATTTCACGCTGTTTGGATTATTATTATGTTATAAATTTCAAGAAAATTATTATGGATCTCATATGGTACAATATGATTATGATTATGTTAAAGGGACTGGAGTTTAGTAGCCCTACACATAAGAATTCTTACCACCCGTGTTCGGTAAAATTCTTGTGTCTTTATAATGTTGATTATGATTATTATACTCCTTTAAGTTATACACGATAATAATTCATGGCATATTTATGGGAATTTTATAAATCTCACTCTGATATTTTCCCTTTCAGGCAATTGATGGTTCGTTGTAGTTAACGTGTAGATGGCAACATGTTAGGATTAATAAATTATAGTGTGTTTGAAATAAAACTTTTAAGTTTCATTTTTTTTTTTTTTTGATATACTAAGACATTATTTAGGCCATGTTTACGTAATGCATTATTCTTTAATATGAAGCGTTTGCAATTAATTATTGAAGTTAAAATTGCTTTTTATTTACTTAATGAGTACAACCGTTACTTGTTACTATTTAAGCCCCTATATAATAATCAAATTTTATTTAGTGAAACTTGAATAGTCAAGGATTCGGATAGTCTCAATTGGTATCAGAGCTAAGAGTTTTTTTAATCGGTTTTGTAGACTTAACATATATTTTCAAAATTTTGAACTTTACGAATTTTTTGTTATAAAAAAAATTAGTTGAGTTACTGTTCATATGAACAGTTACTTGCAGTCGCTGTTCATTGTGAACAGTGACGTGTGCATTGTTCATGACACGACAGTGAAGGTGCATGGTTTGAAAAAAAATTAATTATTCCCATTAATGGACCATCCAATTTTTGTGTAGAATATGTGTATGGACTTTGGGCTCTTATTTGATATGGTATCGAGGTTTTTATTTGATATGGCAACAAAAGTTACCCACACTGTGGAAAATGCCAGAAGCATCATCAAGGAGCTTGCCTTTTGGGTACAAATGCATGTTTTCGGTGTAGAGAACAATGACACATGGCTCAGTATTGTCCTAAGTACGGGAACAACCAACAGAGGCTACAAGAAAACAACCAGCAAAGGCCACAAGGGAATAATCAGTAGAGACCACAGGGAAGCAATCAACAGAAGCCACATGGGAACAACCAACATAGACAAGTCCATGCACCAGGCGGACAAGCTTAGGTTTATACACTGGCAAGGCAGGACGAGGATCAGAATTGAAATGTCTTGGTGGGTAAAGTCCTCATATTCGGGTTACTAGCCTATGTATTGATAGATTAACAGTTGACGAGGTTAAGGTGGTATGTGAATATCCAGAAGTCTTTCCCGAGGAGTTGTGTGGCATGCCTCTAGAATGAGAGGTAGAATTCACAATCGACATTACTTCGGCTAGGTACCCATCTCCAAAACCCTATATAGAATGGCACTCAAAGAATTACAAAAACTGAAGGCACAACTAAAGTAACTATTGGAAATAGGTTTCATCATGTCCAGTGTATTACCATGGGGAGCACCGATGCTATTTGTTAAGAAGAAGGATGGATCGATGAAGATGTGCATCGCTTATAGAGAATTGAATATACTTACTATCAAGAATAAGTATCATCTTCCTAGGATTGAGGATTTGTTTGATCAGCTTAGAGGTGCAGTGGTGTTTTCCAACATCGATTTAAGGTCTGGTTATCATCAATTGAGTCAGGATATCTCTAAAACCGCTTTTAGAACTGAGTACGGACACCACGAGTTCTTAGTTATGCCATTTGGGCTAACTAATGCTCCTGGAGTCTTTATGGATTTGATGAACCACATTTTCCACAAGTATCTAGATCAGTTTGTTATCGTGTTCATCGATGATATTCTGATCAACTTAAGAAGTAATGAGAAGCATAGAAGTACTTAAGGATTGTGTTGGAGATTTTGAAGAAGGAGAAGCTCTATGCCAAGTTAAAAAAATGTGAGTTTTAGCTGGAAAGAGTAGTATTTCTTGAACATATTGTCACGACCTGAGGGATAGATGTGGATCCTAGTAAAGTGGAGGCAGTGTTGAATTGGTCAAGGCCAACCAATGTAGGAGAAATTCGTAGTTTCTTAGGCTTAACAGGATACTATCGGAGGTTCATTAAATGATTCTCTGAAATATCAGGACTGCTGACACAGTTAACATACAAGGGTGTAAATTTTGACTGGAGTGAGAGTTGTAAACAAAGCTTTGAGAAATTAAAATAGAAGTTAGTGAACGCCCCAGTGTTAACCATACCTAATGAGTCAGGTGGTTTTGTGATTTATAGTGATGCTTTGAAACAAGGTTTGGGATGTGTCTTAATGCAGCTCAGCAAAGTGGTTGCCTATGCATCGAGACAATTAAAGCCACATGAACAAAACTACCCCACGCATGACCAAGAACTTGCCGCAGTGATCCATGCATTAAAGATTTGGAGGCATTATCTTTACGGAGGTAAATGTGATATTTATACGGACCACAAAAGCCTCAAGTACATCTTCACCTAGAAGGAGTTGAATATGAGACAGAGAAGGTGGCTTGAGTTAGTAAAGGATTATGATTGTGAAATTCATTACCATCCAGGCAAGGCGAATGTGGTAGCTAATGCCGTGAGTCGGAAAATGACAAGTTAATTAACTATGATAACTACGTAGAAACCACTACAGAGAGAATTTGAGAGGATGTTGTCACCCCTCAGCTAGGTGTGGTCACTCGAGTAGTAGCTCTCTCTATTCGACTGATACTCCATAACAGAATTAAAAGACATCAAAAGGGTGATCAGTCTTTTGAGTATATCAAGTCTGAGATTAACTCAGAAAAGCAGAAGGATTATCAAGGACGGATGTGTATACCGGATTTCAAGGAATTGAAAAGAGAGACCCAAGAGGTACATCTCAAGAGGCACAAAGATGTACAAGAATTTGAAGGCAATATTTTGGTGGGAAAGCATGAAAAGGGATGAAAGCCGAACACCAACGACTGTCATGCTTACTTGAACCATTGGAAGTCCCATAGTGGAAGTGGGAACATGTAACTATGGACTTTGTGATTGGTTTTCCAAGGTCAGCAAGAGGTCACAATGCTATTTGGGTCCTAGTGGATCGACTCACCAAATCGGCTCATTTCTTGCCTGTTCGAATGATGTTTCCTATGGACCAACTCATACATATGTGAAAGAGATAGTAAGATTACATGGTGTGCATGTAGAAGTATCGGATAGAGATCCAAGGTTCACATCAAACTTTTAGAAAAGTCTATACCGAGCTATGGGAACTAAACTAAAGTTTAGTACGATATTCCATCCTCAGACGGATGGGCGTCTGAGCAGACAACTCAAATAGTGGAAAACATGCTTTGGACATGTATACTCGAGTTTGGGGGACAATGGGATAAGTATTTACCATTAGTTGAGTTCTCATACAACAATAGTTACCACACTTCAATTGATTTGGCACCATACGAGGCATTGTATAAGAGAAAGTGTATATCATTAGTTCATTCAGATGAAGTCGGTAAGCGAAAGATTTTGGGGCCAGAGATTATTAAGCAGACGGTGCATGCAATTGAGAAAATTCGTGCCAGCATGAAAATTCCCAGGATAGATAAAAGAGTTATGCAGATAGAAAGAGAAAGGGTCTCGAATTTTCAGTTGGTGATAAGGTATTCCTCAAAGTGGCACCAATGAAAGGAATGCTATGTTTTGGCAAGAAGGGTAAGTTACGACCAAGGTTTATTGGCCCGTTGGAGATCTTGTAACGTATCGAGAACGTCGCATATCAGTTAGCGTTACCACCAGAACTTTTAGCTGTACATGATGTCTTCCATGTGTCAATGCTTAGGAAGTACGTCCCTGATCCGAGTCATGTGGTCAACCATCAGTCTATTGTATTACAACGAGGTTTGAACTATGAAGAAGTATAAATAAGAATTGTTAATCAGAAATTTCAATCCAGAACAAAGTGATCCCCCTAGTAAAAGTACAGTTGCATAATCACTTGGTTGAAAAGGCTACGTGGGAGTGAGTGGTGGAGATACCGGCCAAGTACCTACAACTTTTCGATGAATTTCAAGGTAAATTTCGAGGACGAAATTTATTTTTAGGATGATAGATTATAACACATGCACCCGACTTTTTGGATCTAATTAGGAGAATTGAAAATTTAAGGGCTCATTTGAGGGTTAATCCATCTTCTAGGACCTTGTAGCAAACTTAGTATATATGCTAATTCTCACACGTTTTGCTCTTTGAAGAAGGATTGAATGTTTGGTCAAACCATTATATAGAAAACCTTGATAAATGCTTTTTTTTTTTGTCATATTCATGATTGACCAAACATAGGGTAATGTGTACTGTGAATGCATGTGTATATAAAATGTAGTATTCAGGTGAGGAATTAGGGAGAGATTCTTGCTCATTTCAATAATTTTAACAATTTTCAATGCTAAAATTAATAGTCTTTCCACCATCATGGATTTTTCCTTAATGATGCATGCCTATTCTTATCCTATTTAAGCCTCTCATTCACATTCACATTCTACCACTCACTATTATTTTTTTTAGTCCAAATAATATACACATATACACGCACATAGCTAATGTGGAAATTGTAAGAGGGACCAGGCAATTTTATTCCGTCTCTATTACTCTTACTTTTAAATTTCAAGGTAAGTACGCTACTATGTTTGGATTATTATTATTATGTTATAAATTTCAAGAAAATTATTATGGGTCCCATATAATACAATATGATTATGATTATGTTAAGAGGACCGAAGTTTAGTAGCTCTACACATAAGAATTCTTACCACCTATGTTCGATAAAATTCTTGTGTCTCCATTATATTGATTATGATTATTATGCTACTTTAAGTTATACACAATAATAAATCATGGCGTACTTATGTGGATTTTATAATCTCACTCCATGATATTTTCCCTTTCAGACAATTGATGGTTCGAGACAGTCAACACGGAGATGGCAACGGATTAGGATTAATAAATTATCAAACACAACTTTTAAGTTTCTTTTTTTTTTTTTTTTTACTATGCTAAGACATTATTTAGGCTATGTTTAAATCAATGCATTATTCTTTAATATTAAGATTTCAAAATCAATCATTGAAATTAATACCGCTTTTTATTTACTTAATGAGTAAAATTGTTACTTAATATTATTATTATTATTTAAGTCCCTATAAAAAAATCGAATTTTATTTAGTGACACTCAAATAGTCAAGGATTCGGATCGTCTCATGAGTAGAGGCTGACATAACATGTGGTTATGTGGCTAAGAACTTCTAAAATTGCTCTGCTAAATTAGTCAGCATGGGACTGGAGGAAGGTAGGGCTTCAAGTACAGATGAGTCACTAGGTGGCAGCTATGTTAGCATTTGTATGATTAGATCGTTGATGTGGTTGTGGCTGCTGATTCTTCAATAGTTTAGGACATTGAGACTTCCAATGTTCCTTTTGTTTGCAAAAGTTACACTCATCACTAGCAACTCTCACATAACATTTGTTCTGATTCTATGTAGACAGTCGAGAGGGTACAACCAACACTGAGGTGTCAGATGGAGGAAGAGATAACTCTTCTACAAGAGATTTCAAACGTGTTTCCTCAACTATAAGTTCACTAACCACCAAATCAACTGAGGGGAGTGAAGTGCGATGCAAGATAGAGCCTCTAAGTCCCTCAAAATCACTGCAAAGTTCCATTAAAAATTGAACTAATCACTGCTCTTCTCTAAAAGTAATATATTCCTCACATGCTTTCAATCCCGCTGATTCCATAAGAGCCAACTCATCCCAAATTGAATTCATAGCGGCGTAAAACTCGAGAATACTCATATTCTTCTATTATAAAAATTGTATATCAATCTCCAACTGATACTTCTTTTCAAAATTAGACTTGGACAACTTCTGAAAATAATCCCAAACTTCCTTTGCTGTTTCAAATTTCGTCGACTGTGTACTAGTGGATTGCTCAATAGAATTATGAATCCAAGAGTTTTCGCATTGTTTGATTCCCAATTATCCAACACTGTCACATAATTCTCAGTGGTGTTCTTGGGTTTCACAACAATTCCACTAACAAAGCCCTACAATCTTTTTCCCTTTAGAAAATTTCTTATCATGATACTCCAATATGAGTAATTTTTACCATTTAATCTTACACTAATGGATTGAAATGAATCATCTCTTTCAGATGCCATCATAGAGTCAACAAATAATCAACTATGAATCAACGAAATCACCTAATTCTAAGGAAAACCAACGACAACCAACGTACTACCACAAACTACAATCGGAATATACTGCACAGTACATATATAACCAAAGTAATACTACGAAAAGATCATAAATTTACCAAGGAACAAACCGCATTTTGGAATCACCTCGAAAATTGAGCTCACCCGCCCTAAACGTCACTGCATGTGAGTCCCACGCGTCGTCGTCCAGTGCCACGTGCTAACCGGAAGAAGCGTTTCGACCTGCTGAACAAGAATCTGGTCTCAATTTTCTCAAATGGTCTCTGGTTCTATAGGAATCGTGATTTTTAGTTGCGATCGAGTATGGTTTTACACAGTTTTTTTTCTGACTAGCTTCTGCTTGAATTTCTAGTGTATTACAATTAGAAATTTCACACAAATTTCACTCAACTATATGCTCTGATACCATGTTAACAACATTAGCTATCTTAAACCAATATAGTGAATCAATTCAAAGAGAAGAAAAGAACAAAGAGAGAAAAATCAATAATATATTGAGCCATTCAAAATTAGGTTTTTTTTAGTGAAATACACAAAATTATATATTACAAGAAAAGTAAACAAAAAGGAAACCTATAAAAGAAAGAAAATAAATATTATGCAATAATATTATATAAGGCTAACGCAAATAACTTCAATACAAATCATATAAGCAACCATTGGAAACAAATTTCTGGAAAAACATCAGTTCTTTTCTGTTGGTATTTACAGTCCCAAATCACAAAAGAATAACAAAAAAAAAAACCACAACACAAAGAATTTTCGCCCTAAGGCCCGGATGTTCACCCTTAAAGGCTACTCACCCGTTGAGCATACACCGGAGTGATTATCGCTCTAATCCACTAGAATCCAACAAAGTTATCAAGTACAGATCAGAGACCCAAAAATCACTCGACTCAAACCCTCAGCCCAAATCTCACTATTTCTCCCTTTTTCAGATTACAACACAGTAACCCAGATCTGTGCTCACCAAGAACACAAGAATCACACCAGAATAGTAATCTATACAAAGATATCACCAAGATTATCTAACCTCAAGATTACAAGATGAAAACCAAAGGTTTTCATCGACAGAGAGAAAAATACAGAGAGAGGAACCGTCTAGAGAAAACCCTAGAATATTGAACTGATCTCTCAAACAATGGAAGAGTCTCGAATATGTATAGTCACCATGCATCCAGCGGTCCAGCCACAGACATGTGTCACAATCTCAGCCCTTTGCTTAACAACCAAAATCGCATAGCCAGAAACACGAGATTACACATGTGGGCCAAAATAACCGGGTCACACTAGAATACAGTAACAGGCTGTGATAATTGGGCTTCATCATTGGGCCAAACACAATAGATGTTAAGCACAAATATAACAATCTCCACCTTGCTTGACATCTTCGGGTTTCATGTGGATTAGAGGTTAACTCCTCCTCCGGTTTCATTTGCTCTTGTACCTGCAAAACAGTTAGTTAGTAACAATATTTAGGAGATTTAAACAATCCCTAAATTTATATAAAGGAAGTATTTTGGTTCCCATATCTGCTGGATTACACTTAGTAGAAATCTTCTCAATTTTAATAATTTCCTTTTCAATAATATCTCTTATGAAATGAAATTTAACATCAATATGTTTAGTCCTATCATGAAAGACTGGGTTTCTACTAAGATGTATTGCAGATTGACTATCAGAGAAAACAGTAGCATCATTACCAGAGAAGCCAATTTCATCCAATAAATTTTTTAACCAAATACCTTCCTTTACTGCATCTGAGGCTGCAATGTATTCAGCCTCTGTGGTGGAAAGAGCTACAATTTTTTGCAGCTGGGATTTCCAGCTAACACAAGTATTGTTTACAGTAAAAACATATGCAGAAGTAGATTTTCTATTGTCACAATTACCAGCAAAATCAGAATCAACAAAACCTTTAAGTTGAATTTCAGTTTCACCTTTGCAGAACATTAAACCCAGTTCAGATGTTCCTTTTAAATATTTCAGCAACCATTTTAATGCTTCCCAATGATATTCACCAGGATTGCTCATATATCTACTCAAAGTGCTTATGGCAAAGGCAAGATCAGGTCTTGTGCAGACCATGACATACATAACAGAACCGATAGCATTTGCATAGGGGATTTTATTCATTCTACTTTTCTCAGATTCAGATTTAGGACATTGTTCCACAGAAAATTTAAAATGACTGGCAAGTGGTAAACTAACACCTTTAGCATCATTCATAGAAAATCTACTTAACATCTTTAGAATATAAGCATGTTGTGTGAGAAAAATTGTCTGATCAGATCTATTCCTTCTAATCTCCATACCTAAAATCCTCTTAGCAGGACCTAGATCCTTCATCTCAAATTCTTGTTTAAGTTTTTGCTTGATGTTATTAATTTCATCAACATCATAACCAGCCAACAACATGTCATCCACATAAAGTAAAAGATAATAAGAATTTGGACCTCCTTTTCCTTTATAGTAAAAACATGGATCATAATCACTTCTATTAAAATCAAGGCTTTTGATAAATGTATCAAATCTAATATACCATTGTCGAGGTGCTTGTTTTAAACCATAGAGGGACTTTTTCAGAAAACACACCCAATTTTCTTTACCCCTTTTTTCAAAACCTTTTGGTTGACTCATAAAAATTTTTTCATCCAGATTACCATGCAAGAAAGCAGTTTTCACATCTAATTGTTCCAATTCAAAATCATATTGAGAGACAATAGATAACAGAATTCTAATAGAGGTATATTTGACTACCGGAGAAAAAATTTCATTATAGTCAATTCCCTCCCTTTGGTTAAACCCTTTAGCAACCAGCCTAGCCTTGAATCTAATATTACCATCCTTAGGGTCTCCTTCTTTGACCTTAAAGATCCATTTGCAGTCAATGACTTTAATCCCTTTTGGCTTATTGACTAATACCCAGGTGTTATTCTTTTCTAGAGACAACATCTCTTCCTTCATTGCTTCAAGCCACATGTTAGCATTTTTTCCTTCAACAGCCTCTTCATAAGAGGCAGGATCACCTTCTAAAGATCCTATAATACTAAGGGCAGTGATAAAATCAGGTTCACTGTATCTGACAGGTGGTCTAATCTCCCTTCTAGTTCTATCTCTGGCCAAAAGGTAATCTTCCAAAGGGTTAATATGGTGGTCAGGCTCAGTTTCAAAAATAGGTTCAGGAGTATCCTGCTCAGGTTCATTCTCCACCTGGAACTGATCTTCATTTCCAGTGTCAACAACAGCTGGAGAAAATTCTGTTTGAGTAATGCTTGTATTCTGATCAGTTTCAGTTGGAGTGGGCTCTTTTCCTTTTAGGCAGGGCATGTCTAGTTCATTAAAGACAACATTTCTACTTATTGTGACTCTATAACCTCCCTGATCCTTTAGCCAGACCCTATACCCTTTGACACCTTCACCATATCCCAAGAAAACACCTTTAGTGGACCTAGGCTCCAGTTTTCCTTCATTTTGGTGAACATAGGCAGAACAGCCAAATGTTCTGAGTTTAGAATAATCAGCAGGCTGTCCATTCCAAACTTGGTCAGGGGTTTCATAGTTCAGGGATTTGGTGGGGCATTTATTTATGAGATATGAGGCAGTTTTGACTGCTTCTCCCCAGAATAATTTTGGAAGACCTGAACTGGTTAACATACACCTAACTCTTTCTAACAGAGTCCTATTCATCCTCTCAGCCAATCCATTTTGCTGTGGGGTATAGACTACAGTTCTATGCCTAAGGATCCCATTGTCTTTACAAAAATTATCAAACTCCTCATTGCAAAATTCAAGGCCATTGTCAGTTCTAAGGGCTCTAACCTTCTTATTTACTTGATTTTCAACAAGAGTTTTCCAAGTAACAAAATTTTGAAAAGTATCAGATTTATTTTTCAAAAGTAGGACCCAACTTTTCCTAGACAAATCATCAATAATCAGAAGATAGTATTTAAAACCAGAATAGGTATTCACAGAAGCTGGTCCCCAAAGATCAGCATGAAGATAATCAAGTATGCATTTAGACTTATGAGTGCCTGCAGAAAAAGGTAATTTCTTTTGCTTACCATATATGCAATGTTCACAAAAAGATACCTTCTCAACTCTTTCATTTCCTAAGTGTCCTTGTTTCTTAAGAATATGCAGATTCTTATCACTTATGTGGCCTAACCTTTTATGCCAAAGTTCAGATTTATCAGACAGTGTGACTGCAGCTGCAATGGACTGATTTGTTTGTTGTAAAGCTTTCAGAGTGTAAATCCCATTTGATTTAGAAACTTGAGCAATTTCAGTAGCATTTTTTTGAAGAATCAAGGTACCTTTATTTATGATTGTGTTAAAACCTTCATCATCAAGTGTGCCTAAAGAGATTAAGTTTCTCTTTAGGCTAGGGATGTATCTGATCTTATTCAGAATCAGATCATTCCCATTTTCAAGTTTCAAAACAGTTTTTCCAATTCCCTTAATCTTGCAAGAAAAATCATTTCCCATTATTACTTGTCCTCCTTTGGTTTCTAAGAATTCAGTGAAGTACTTCTTAGAAGGTGTCATATGAAAAGTACATCCTGAATCTAGAATCCATTCATCTTCAACAGATGAATGACAGGTCACATAGACTTGCCCATTAGTGGTCAGCAGCCTTCCTCATAGGCTACTGCAGCTTCACCATCCACTTTGTTGCAGTTTTTCAGTTCATTAATTCTCTTGTGACAGTCTTTTATATAGTGACCCATTTTTCCACAGAAATAACATGTTTTTCCTTTAGCCTTATTGTCAAATTTATTGAACTTAGGTTTACCTTTTGAAAAATTTCCAGTGTGCTCTTTTGATTTCCAAGAATTTTTATTTTGAAATTGGTTGTTGTTCCTTTTGAAAGAATAATTGCCCTTTATGTTGTACCCAACTCCAATATTGGAGGTTTTTGAATCAGTTTTGAACTCAAGTTCTTTATTTCTCAAAGAGGACACAACATCATTAACAGTGATAGAGGTTCTACCATATTCAAGAGCATTTTTAAGTTCCTTATATTTTTCAGGCAAAGATGATAATAAGGCTACAGATTTCTGATTGTCAGATAAGATCTCACCACTGTTGGTGAGATCTTGGGTCAGTCTATTAAATCTGTCCAAATTGGTTTCAAGATCACAATTAGAATCAAATTTGAAACTGAAAAACTGTTTCCACAAGTAACATTTATTTGGAAGAGTTTTGGTTTTGTATAAAGATTCAAGTTGAGTCCAAATTTCAGCTGCAGTGGTAGTATCACCTACTTCTCTAATCACATTGTCTGACAAATGCAGGAATATAGTACTCCAAGCAATTTCAGTTTGTTCAATCCTTTTAATTTCAGTGATTTCATCACCCCAAGTCTCATCTAAGGCTCTAGCACATTTTTGTTGTAACAATAAGGCTTTCATTTTTTTACTCCAGAGACTAAAATCACCCTTAGCATTCCAGATTTCTATGTCAATCTTAGAACTTGCCATATGAATTAACAGTATGATGCAAACACAGTGATAAACAGGTATCAAGATTGAATGAGATTATAGCAGAGTACACACCCAGTGTTGAAAACAATTAATCTTCACAAGTAACACTTATGCACGTACACAGAGAGAGCAAAAAATTATGCAACATAAAATCACTTCTCAGAATTTTTATCAACTAAACACAAAAACAGATGAAAGATAATCTTGAAGGAGCCGTTAAACCTTGTCCCCTCAGATTCCAGGGTTCTCTTATGAAACCCTAGACAAAGGAAGATCAAAGTGGGTTCCAACCAATTTGACACAGTCAACTGAAGTTTCGAAAAATAACAAACAGAGTTAGGGTTCAGAAATTCGTTACCATACGCGTCTCAGTGCAATAGTGTAAAATAGTGAAAACCAGACTATTTTACTTTCCAGAAAAATGAAGATTTAGTTTCCTCTGAATAGATCCGTAAAGAATCAGCAACCAAATTTCCAGAAAAAGGAACCAAGGGTTTCAAATCAGGGGTTACCACAAAAGATCGAGAGCTCTGATACCACTGTTGGTATTTACAGTCCCAAATCACAAAAGAATAACCAAAAACAAAACCACAACACAAAGAATTTTCGCCCTAAGGCCCGGATGTTCACCCTTAAAGGCTACTCACCCGTTGAGCATACACCGGAGTGATTATCGCTCTAATCCACTAGAATCCAACAAAGTTATCAAGTACAGATCAGAGACCCAAAAATCACTCGACTCAAACCCTCAGCCCAAATCTCACTATTTCTCCCTTTTTCAGATTACAACACAGTAACCCAGATCTGTGCTCACCAAGAACACAAGAATCACACCAGAATAGTAATCTATACAAAGATATCACCAAGATTATCTAACCTCAAGATTACAAGATGAAAACCAAAGGTTTTCATCGACAGAGAGAAAAATACAGAGAGAGGAACCGTCTAGAGAAAACCCTAGAATATTGAACTGATCTCTCAAACAATGGAAGAGTCTCGAATATGTATAGTCACCATGCATCCAGCGGTCCAGCCACAGACACGTGTCACAATCTCAGCCCTTTGCTTAACAACCAAAATCGCATAGCCAGAAACACGAGATTACACATGTGGGCCAAAATAACCGGGTCACACTAGAATACAGTAACAGGCTGTGATAATTGGGCTTCATCATTGGGCCAAACACAATAGATGTTAAGCACAAATATAACAATTTCTCGACAACATCTGAAAATATAGTATTTGGACAGTTTTTGACGAAGTAAGAATATGAAAAATAGAAGAATAGCCACGGCTTTAGAGATCCCACTAATAAGAAATAGACCAAAGAACCTATTAATGCCTAGAGGCCTGCTCGTATTCGTTTCAATGTCACGAGATAACGATGTTGATTGACTTCGAAACCATTTCTTTTCGATGTCCAGAAGTTTTCCCTTTTCTCTGAGGCTGGCAATTGCTTTTGACATTTCATGGACCAACGGTGAACCTTTTTGGAAAGCCTGCAACACGAGATAACAGACGCATGTCCTATTAAAAAGATGAGAAGTTCTAAAGAAGTTAATTCACACTTCTCAAATGAACCATAGATGACACTCAATAGCGCTCATCAGGGTGATATGCTCGGGCTAGCCAAGAAAGCCTTAGCACGCAAAGGCATAGAGCTCAAACACAGGCTTAGTAAGAGGTTCAAAGACTGTAGTCAACGGTCCTCACTTATGGAGGTACTTGAAGCAGAAAAGCGGATCAATTATGATGAACATGAGCATCGGATTTCTAATTTTTAAAAGGCAACCCCCTGGCTTGAGCATTCGTGTTTGCTTTATGCCTGGCATGACCAGGTATATAAGCAGTGATTCCTAATGTATGGTATCCTTAACCTTACAGAAGGCAGATTTTGAATGACGAAAACAAACTATGTCTTATTCTCAATAAATGAATTTAAGGGGAAGGGAGGTGGCAGGGAACACGCTTGTTGTTCAAGGAAGAAGAACACTTACAAAAGCAAAGCCATTAGTCGTCTCTTGGGAGTCAATCATGGCGTAATCACGTGGGTATTTAGCAAGGAACAACTTTATATAAGGTATTTCATCAATTATAGCACCAGCGCCACCTTTCTTACTTCCTCTTCTTAATGCCTCATCGTATCTCTCAGGTGAAGGATATGGCATAAGCATGTTATCCTGGAAGTTTAAGTTGCTAACAGAGAATCCTTGTACAAAAGCATTAGCTCCTATAGAATCGCCTTTTACCAATTTAATCCGTCGAACTGTCAAAAGTGAACTCAAGTTTGCAGTATAACTTGATGTCAGTATCAGAACTACGAATAACCAAACACCCACAACAAATTTTGATATATTACTTTTTAATTTTTCTCCTGCAAAACAAACCGAAACACAATTCACAGGCTATAAATATGTGCCTAATTCTCATCTACGCTTCAAATACGAAAACCATGAAATTCAGTAACAGTAGGACAGAAACAGCTTACTATGAGCATATACAAGAGTTGACGCTGCAAACCACACAGTTGTTCCAATTTGCGAAGCTTTAGAACCTTGAAATTCTTCGTTTATAGGGTGTTCAATAAGCCAAACGACGAAACCAGTCAGAATGAAGGAACCTGCAATCACTATCCATAGACGTCCACTGAGTGGCTTTAAGAAGAACCATGGATCTTTATCGTTCAATCTTGCTACCATTCCAACACCTAATTCTGTGAAAGGCAATGTGAAGTCGACATATTGGGACCTGTTGGAAGTGATAGTTATGTCCCCCACCACAGCATCGTAAGTCTACTCAATTCACGATACATAATGCCACAACATATCAGTTAGAAACAGAGGAAATTTTAGGGCCATACGGTTGAATATTTATCTAGAAGAAGATAGTAATACCTGAAGATAAACTTGCTGTGCATAATCATCGTAACTTCCATTCGGTATGGGAACGAACTCATAAAGTAGTTCACGACGTAAAGCCTTAATAGCAGTTTCGAATACATCTATGCAGTAGCCTGAGATGATCGTTGCATTGGTTTGAGGATCATAACGTACATCGACTAATTCTTTAAAACTAGGCTTCACTGGTACCCCAATTCTAAGCTTTTTTCTGCCCATAGTTTGTAATAAAGAACCTCTGGGAATAATTCTATATCCCTTACGACAGGTAAAAGCATTCGAATCTTTAGAAGGATTAAAACTGCAAACTGATGAGTTAAGTTCTCTAAAGCTTCCATCTTTAGTCGTCCATACTCCCATTCTTTTTTCTTCATTGTCTTGAACATTCACCAAATTGAATTCTTCAGGATATAATTTCCCATCCCCTAATTCAAATTCACCACTTAAACCCTCAAATATAACTTGTGAAAGCTCATGTAGGAGTAACATGCCACCATGAGAATGTAAAAAACTGGACCTCAATCCTGCAACTTGATCTTTAGCATTTAAAATTTCAACCCTCTCAACAGCTTCTGCTAGTGCTTGCATTGTATCATACGCCCGTATGCCAACGACGGGTAACTTTTTTGATACCATTTTAGGGTTCTCATAATGATATTCCCTTCTCCATCTCGAAGTGATGTTGCGCAGTTTGCTCGATTCTGCTATATTTGCCTTGAAACCTAAAGCTCCTTGAAGAGAATCAATGACATCAAAGTCCATGGAATGCACTGAGTTCATCGCTTTATCGGTGATTATCCAAACATATTCATCTTTTACCATTCCCAATCTCTTTGCATTCACCAGAAGGCGAGATGCAAGAGACAGGGACATGTGCACTACATATATTTTTGTATCCAGAGTCATAATCTTATGCAACTCTTTGAGGATTTCATTATCTTTAGAGGAAAAAGAAATGACACTTCTGTAAGAGATGTGAATATTTTTTCCTTCAAATGATTCCACCCAATGAGGTATAGTTTTTCTCTCATTTTTAGTATACTCCTCATAAATAAGAACAACGTCGTTCCACTCAAATGATTTGACAGTAGAAGCAATGCCATCAAACTGAGTGGCCTCGTCCGATCTAATTTTAACGATGTAAGGGAATTCGCTAGGGGAGGCAACACTAGGAGCGAAAGACAATATAGGAATTTTAGCTTTCTCTGTTAGTATGGCTAAGAACTTGTCTTCAAGAAATGTCTCGAGGCCAATAATTGCATGCACCTTAATGTTCTCCAAAAGATCCACAGCTGCATTAGGAAATAAAACGGCCATGAGAAGAACTGATCAAGATTGCATAGATGCAAAAGGTGAGATAGACTTTTCAAACAAATAAAATAAAATAAATCGACAGATGTATGGAAATAATAAAAAATCAATATTATTTTCTCTTTTTACACTTGAACCATAATTTGGGCATAAACAGGAGAGGCATAACAGATAATTATCCTTTAATCACTAACAAATTCATAATCAAAATGTTTAAAAGGATAAATAAATAAATAAAAACTAACATGAATTATCCTCCATGAATAGTGAAACTTCCAAAAAAAAATAGATGCATATTCTTCATTATATAAATAAATAAATAAATGTCGCCAAACTATAGAACAGCAAACTTTGAAACAATTTTGGCCCTTTTTCATTATTGAGTGTTTAAAACGAAGAAGAAATTAAGACTCACCTGCTGATAGAACACCAAGTGGTCTTCCATGAGAATCTCTTACATGCAAAACTGTACGTGTTGCGTAGTGACTATTCGACTCGTAAAAATCAGAAATGGCCATAGAAATGCAGGCATGGATAGTCTTCCCAACCCATGATCCCATATCAACTATGACTCCAACTTCAATTTCTTGAATTCTATTTGATGAACTAATCAAATTTGCAGCAAATAATTCATCAGTTAAAAAACCAAAGCAAATGGAGAATATGAGAATTCTGCAAACATTTGCCATTTTCTTTTCATCTAATTATTAGTTTCATACATATATGCTGCAGTTGTGAAATGAGACATGTGAAATGAAACATTGAATATTATTTTAATTGATTGGTAAAAAAGTCTACCATGTGAGCAGTTTGCTTGGATTTTGAACTTGATAAGGACATTTACTAGCGAATATTTAAAAATAGCTCTCTTGTAATAGTTATATATTTACTTTTTAATGAAGAAGATGATGAGAGCAATGTGACGGGAGTGTTTAGGAATATCAAATTTAAAGTGATTATTCAACATATATACAACTAATAAATAAGGCCCGTGCCACCGAAAAAATTGTACTTGAAGGTTCCATGTCTCGGACTGAGAATACACTAAGAATGATCACGAATAGAACCTTCAAATTACTTGCTCCTCCAAGGTAAGACTCCTTGCATGGCAAGGGCTCTAGGCCCAGAGTGGCGCTTGGGCATGAGTGGTCCGGCGACTCAAGGCATGACTAGGTCATCTGGAACTTAAATGATATCTTCCAAATCTAATTTTTATTTTGTGCTTTTAGCTTAAATGACATCATAAGAAGCAGCAAAATGGTCTGCTTTTAATTTCTTCAATGTTACGATTAAAATATCAATTTTGAACGGTTGGAAAAATTGGCTTTTATTAGTTGATTTGACCAACTTTTGACCAATTATTTTAGTGGGTCCCGTTAGTTGGAAGAAATATTTCTTTGGAAGAATGTGTTCTACTTCATGGGTAGATTAATGTAATGTATTTATTTTCTCAAAACCAATTTAGAATGAATGAGAAATTAAAGCCAAAAGATAACTACTTGAAGTAGCAATAAATTGGAATAAAAATTGGTGAAAAATTGGAAAAGTGCAAATCCCACATAGAAAAGCTAGATGAGTATAAACCACTTTATATTACTCAAGTTTGAGACTTGAGTTTGGGTCCCAAAGAGTACCAATAGTCTTTGAAGTGAAGAGAACATACATGCTAGTAGGTTGGGCCAAGGCCCACATGCAGGTCGTGGATCTTGGGCTTGGCTTGGACTTGGGCCAAGTTGATATATATTTTTTGATAAAAATAATATTTGATTTATATTATTTTTTTATTATTTAAAATAATAATATATTTAATTTATATTATTCTTTTGCAGGTTTTGTAATTTGTAGTGCTACTATTATAAGTTGATGTCGTTGTATCTTGGGAAACGAGTGTCGGAATACCGTCGGTATTAGTGCGGGGCATTATCGTTTTAAGGAGAAAGAGTCGAACTCTTGCCTCGACCATTAATATTTTATAGCATTCATTATGCACGACGTTATTTTGTCCAAATCAATTTACGGTGATATAATTATTTGGCAGACTTCCAACGAATCAAATTAATTCATTAGATGACATAAATTATTCGTATTCTTTTTCCGCCGGCCGAAGCCATTGACCTATCAAATTTATTTTTCTAATTTAGCCCCTGCTTGGACTCCATTTTTCCAAATTATAATGAGGGGAATAGTAATTTTCTGGAGAATGTATGGTTAAAAAAGAAGTAAATTTTTTTATGTTTATGTGTAATAATTTTTTTATTGGAGAATATGTGGTTGATAAGGAGAGAGAAATGAATTTTAATTTAATGGGAGCCAAACATGAGCTTAATAAAGTTTGAGATTAATATTTATTAATATTTTTCCAATAAAATTAATAATAATGAATATATTGATTTAGACTTAGTAATATAACATATTACTATCATATAAAATTCAAAATAAATTTTATATTACTAATAATACTGAAGAAGATCATTGTAATTATGAATATCCTTTTAATAATTGTATAACATACACAGAATATATATATATATATATATATATATATATATATATATATATATATATATATATATATTTATTTATTTATTTATTTATTTATTTATTTTTATTTTTTTTTTATTTATTTTTTTTTTTTTTACCAAACACTTAAATGTTGATTATAACTGATTTTTTGGTACAACTAAAGCCGATTATCTTAAAATCAACGACCCGAAACCTAAATCGCCGCTATGAATTGCAAGCAAAGGAAAAAGAAGATTAATTGCGATCAATATATTCAAGATGTTGACTCAAGTAAAAAACGACGGGAGGTCACAATAGATGAATGGAAGTATTCAATACAATACATTATTATTCAGCATAATATTTTTATATAACCAAAATAGTGAAGGGAAATTTTTGCATTCAAATTCTTCTAATATTGCGTTTCACATTGCAGGAATGATCTGTTCAAGTTGAAGGATTGACAGGAAACAGTTAATATGTGGACTTTGAAGTTTGAAGAAGACTAAGAACTGGAAAAATCCATTTTCTACTCGGTTATAAATTTATAATAACTCATTCAACACGAATGTATGACCAGAAGTGTCCCATTTGCTGACATTTAAGGCAGGATACCGACAGTTCTTCTTCTCATAAATCATAGCCAATGAAAACTCGCCATTCTTACAGTGCTCAATCCCAACCCTCAGGGGCGGACGGAGACATTTTAGGTCAGGGGAACACAATTAACCCCTCTACAAATCGAATACTTTGTTTTTGATTTTTGAATAATTCATACTTGACTGGAAAAAAAAAAAAATAATAAAAAAAAAAATAAAAAAAAAATAAAAAATATATATATATATATATATAGGAAGTCGTTAACCCACTAAAAAAAACATCCCAAATTTTTATATACTGACTTTGCATTGTACTTTGAGGCATTTGATTTTCATATTGGTGAAGCTAGAAAGAGACCGTAAGTATGTTAAAGGTGAGTTGGGCTTGTTTGGTAAGGTTATCATAGGGGTTTTAAATGGTGTGCATGGGGACGAGCTGAGAGCGAGCCGGATAGCCTCAAGAAAGTTGGACTCGACTTGCCCCTTGATGAGGCAATTCAAGCCAGTTCGTGAACCACTCATGGCTCGTCTCTTTCTCTCTCTCTCTCTCCCTTTTTAAGCCAAAAAAATGCATTTTGTAGCTAAAATGCAAACTGTTGCGAAACTTGAGGCAAGCTGACTCGCACGAGTGATTTGTTGTTCGGCTCGCTAGTGAGACGAGTTGAGACGACAAGCTGGTAGTCCTTCTTAACACCCCTAAGTTATAAAAGAAGAAAAGTTTGCTAATTTCATCTATTGTATAGTACAATCATTTTCAATAATACTACCAAACATGCATTTAAAACATAAGCTCAAAAACATTAAAAACCCCATCTTGTCCAGCAAAATAAAACCTAAAGAAGCCATGAATTAGCAACATTTATGCGACTAAAATAGAAGTATTAGAAGCCAAATCACAAACTTCTTTATAATTTACTGTAAATTGTGGCTATAGTACAAGAAATATCATTACATACGACTCATAAAACCAAGAGTGAACAATAGTAGAGAATTTTGAAAACCAGACACGAGGTTCTTGTTTGAGACCATAAAGTACATTCTTAAGCTTGCAAACATATTCAGGAGAGTGAGAAGGACCAGGGGGAGAAACCATAAACCTCATCTTGAAGATTTCCATTCAAAAAGGCATTTCTGACATCCAATTGAGAGAGACTCCACTGACGAACAAATGCAACTGCAATAAGGGTACGAACAGTGGTATATTGGCAATAGGAGGAAAAGTCTCCTCATAATCCAAAACACACTACTGATTAATACCCTTAGAAACTGATATAGCCTTGTAACAGCCTTGTAACGGTTAACTGAACCATCAAATTGGGTTTTAATCTTATAAACCCAACGAGAACCATGTTGACCTATGGTTGACGTCTCGTATTGATTATCACAAACGAATTGCATTTATTTCTAACAAATTGATTTCTAGTGTCTATAGTGATTATTGCAAATCAATAAAATTGAAGACACGAAATTCGAGGCAAAATAACTTGCATGCAACGATCGACATGGAAACAAAATTGATCAAACGAGGCTATGAAGATTGATATTAAAAAACTCACAAGAAGATGCAACAAGAATCGAGATAAAAAAAATCAAAATACAGTCAAACATGTAAGTCAAGACGTTCAAAACGAAGCGCTCAAACTATTTACACTCATATGTAAAAGTAAAACACTCTAGTACGTGGGAATGAACCGTAACAAGATCAAAATCGATTTTACGCATGAAAAATCATGGTACAAAAATGTTTACATAAAGATTATTTTTCAAAAGGAAAAAATCCCAAACTTATATTTGAAAATGTCAATTACCTTGAAAAATATTTTCAAAATGTCTCTCAAGGATTTACATTTGATAAAAACTAAAACTAGGATGTTCCAACATAAAACTGTTGTAATGGACATCCGATATGGTGGTTTTAGACCAACGGTCAAAAATTGAACCGTTCAGATTTTCTGACAAAACGGCTAGTTGACCGTCCGATATGTGGCGGATGTCCGATACACTGCATCCGGTTTGGCAGAAGGCCTTGCTCGTGACAGAGAGCTCGATCACGGGGGACGTAGATCAAGTTTGGGATCGAACCTCTATAAATATATCGTTTGCATCTTCTCTCCCTTTTACTTATCATTTTTATACTTATATTTGTCATTTAAGTTAATCTATCTATTTCTTATTTGTTTAAAATTAGATTAATTTTACGAAAAAGCGTTAAAAACCAATTCACCACCCCTCTTGATTTGCCATTCTTGGGTTTTCAATTGGTATCAGAGCTCAGTACTTATTTTCAAAGATTTCATAATCTTGAGAAATGGCTAATGCTATGTTTCAAAATCATGAGGGGCACTCCACAAACTGACATCTCTTCTTTGACGGCACACATTATAATTATTGGAAAGCAAGAATGATGATTTATATTCAATCCATTGATTACAATATTTGGGAAATCATTGAATATGGTCCATAGGTGCCAACTAAAGTTATAAAAATTGATGAAAACCCGATGAAACGATTCATAAGCTTAGAGAGGAATATGATGAAGATGACAAAAGAAAATTGTGCTTAAATGCTAAAGCCAAGAATCTACTTTATTGTGCTCTGGATAAAAATGAATTTAATCGTATTAGCACATGTGATTCCGCTTATAATATTTGGCATGCTCTAGAAATTACTCACATCGGTACTAGTACAGTAAAAGAAACTAAGATTAATATCCTAGTAAAATAATTTGAAAACTTTTTTATGAAACAAAGTGAATCAATTGTTGATATGATTACTCGTTTTATCGATATTATAAGTGGATTGAAAGGATTCGATCGTAAATTTACTAATGGTGAACTTGTAAGCAAAATGCTTAGGTCGCATGAGAAATGGAAATACTTCGAGGAAAACATAAAGCAGAAAATTTAGCTAATTTGCAACCACTACAATTAGAAATGTCATGAGTTTGCAAATCTCTCAATTGGCCCTTAGAAACTAAAAATTTCAAACGACTAGCGGATGCCACAAATAAAAACTAAAGGACGATGAATTGAAACCGAAAGATGACAAGTCAACACCAGAAGTTGCAACGTGTGGTGGTCACAGATTGTCCAAAACATATAACCCTCCTTAGCTATGGCCTATTCCAATAAGTTTCCGATATCAAAGGTCCTGCACATGGCAAGCAGTGAAATAAAACTGAACTAAGTATCTAGAATCACACAATTGGCTAATAGAAATAAGATTCAAAGTAAAAATTGGAACACAATCGAAATCTAAAAGCGAGAAATTATGTGTGTTAACAAAACCAACACCTGCTAAAGGCAATGGTGTACCATCAGCAGTCATAACAAACATAGACGAGTTAGAAGGACATAAGTCATTAAAGAATTTTGAGTTTAGAAAACATGTGTTTTGGAAGCACATGAGTCAAAGATCCATGATGAAGAATATAAGGTAAGCTGTAATGTGAATGCATGTGTATATAGAATATAGTATTCACGTGAGAAATGAGAGAAATATTATTGCTCATTTCAAAAATTTCTAGGAACAATTTTCAATGCTAGAATTAATAACCTTTTCCACCGTCATGGGTTTTTTCTTAATGATGCATGTCTAGTCTTGTCCTATTTAAGCCCCTTATTCACATCACATTCTACCACTCACTATTATTTTTTCAGTCCAAATAATATACACATATACACGTACATAGCCATTGTGAAAATTTTAAGAGGGATCAAGCAATTTTATTCCGTCTCTATTACTCTTTCTTTTATATTTCACGGTGTTTGGATTATTATTATGTTATAAATTTCAAGAAAATTATTATGGATCTCATATGGTACAATATGATTATGTTAAAGGGACTGGAGTTTAGTAGCCCTACACATAAGAATTCTTACCACCCGTGTTCGGTAAAATTCTCATGTCTTTATATTGTTGATTGTGATTATTATATTCTTTTAAGTTATACACGATAATAATTCATGGCGTATTTATGGGAATTTTATAAATCTCACTCTATGATATTTTCCCTTTCAGGCAATTGATGGTTCATTGTAGTTAACGTGTAGATGGCAACGGGTTAGGATTAATAAATTATAGTGTGTATGAAATAAAACTTTTAAGTTTCATTTTTTTTTTTTTTTTGATATACTAAGACATTATTTAGGCCATGTTTACGTAATGCATTATTTTTTAATATGAAGCGTTTGCAATTAATTATTGAAGTTAAAATTGCTTTTTATTTACTTAATGAGTACAACCGTTACTTGTTACTATTTAAGCCCCTATATAAAAAATCAAATTTTATTTAGTGAAACTTGAATAGTCAAGGATTCGGATAGTCTCAATTGGTATCAGAGCTAAGAGTTTTTTTAATCGGTTTTGTAGACTTAACATATATTTTCAAAATTTTGAACTTTACGAATTTTTTGTTATAAAAAAAATTAGTTGAGTTACTGTTCATATGAACTGTTACTTGCAGTCGCTGTTCATTGTGAACAGTGACGTGTGCATTGTTCATGACACGACAGTGAAGGTGCATGGTTTGAAAAAAAAAATTAATTATTCCCATTAATGGACTATCCAATTTTTGTGTAGAATATGTGTATGGACTTTGGGCTCTTATTTGATATGGTATCGAGGTTTTTATTTGATATGGCAACAAGAGTTACCCACGCTGTGGAAAATGTCAGAAGCATCATCAAGGAGCTTGCCTTTTGGGTACAAATGCATGTTTTCGGTGTAGAGAACAATAACACATGGCTCGGTATTGCCCTAAGTACGGAAACAACCAACAGAGGCTACAAGAAAACAACCAGCAAAGGCCACAAGGGAATAATCAGTAGAGACCACAAGGAAGCAATCAACAGAAGCCACAAGGGAACAACCAACATAGACAAGTCCATGCACCAGGCGGACAAGCTTGGGTTTATACACTGGCAAGGCAAGACGAGGATCAGAATTGAAATGTCTTGGTGGGTAAAGTCCTCATATTTGGGTTACTAGCCTATGTATTGATAGATTAACAGTTGACGAGGTTAAGGTGGTATGTGAATATCCAGAAGTCTTTCCCGAGGAGTTGTGTGGCATGCCTCTAGAATGAGAGGTAGAATTCACAATCGACATTACTTTCGGCTAGGTAGCCATCTCCAAAACCCTATATAGAATGGCACTCAAAGAATTACAAAAACTGAAGGCACAACTAAAGTAACTGTTGGAAATAGGTTTCATCATGTCCAGTGTATTACCATGGGGAGCACCGATGCTATCTGTTAAGAAGAAGGATGGATCGATGAAGATGTGCATCGATTACAGAGAACTGAATATACTCACTATCAAGAATAAGTATCATCTTCCTAGGATTGAGGATTTGTTTGATCATCTTAGAGGTGCAGTGGTGTTTTCCAACATCGATTTAAGGTATGGTTATCATCAATTGAGTCAGGATATCTCTAAAATCGCTTTTAGAACTGAGTACGGACACCACGAGTTCTTAGTTATGCCATTTGGGCTAACTAATGCTCCTGGAGTCTTTATGGATTTGATGAACCACATTTTCCACAAGTATCTAGATCAATTTGTTATCGTGTTCATCATCATATTATGTTCAACTTAAGAAGTAATGAGAAGCATGAGAAGTATTTAAGGATTGTGTTGGAGATTTTGAAGAAGGAGAAGCTCTATGCCAAGTTAAAAAAATGTGAGTTTTAGCTGGAAAGAGTAGCATTTCTTGAACATATTGTCATGACCCGAGGGATAGATGTGGATCCTAGTAAAGTGGAGGCAGTGTTGAATTGGTCAAGGCCAACCAATGTAGGAGAAATTCGTAGTTTCTTAGGCTTAACAGGATACTATCGGAGGTTCATTGAATGATTCTCCGAAATATCAGGACCGCTGACACAGTTAACATACAAGGGTGTAAATTTTGACTGGAGTGAGAGTTGTAAACAAAGCTTTGAGAAATTAAAATAGAAGTTGGTGAACACCCCAGTGTTAACCATACCCAATGAGTCAGGTGGTTTTGTGATTTATAGTGATGCTTTGAAATAAGGTTTGGGATGTGTCTTAATGCAGCTCAACAAAGTGGTTGCCTATGCATCGAGACAATTAAAGCAACATGAACAAAACTACCCCACGCATGACCAAGAACTTGCCGCAGTGATCCATGCATTAAAGATTTGGAGGCATTATCTTTACGGAGGTGAATGTGATATTTATACGGACCACAAAAGCCTCAAGTACATCTTCACCTAGAAGGAGTTGAATATGAGACAGAGAAGGTGGCTTGAGTTAGTAATGGATTATGATTGTGAAATTCATTACCATCCAGGCAAGGCGAATGTGGTAGCTAATGCCGTGAGTCGGAAAATGACAAGTCAATTAACTATGATAACTACGCAGAAACCACTACAGAGAGAATTTGAGAGGATGTTGTTACCCCTCAGCTAGGTGTGGTCACTAGAGCAGTAGCTCTCTCTATTCGACTGATACTCCATAACAGAATTAAAAGACATCAAAAGGGTGATCAGTCTTTTGAGTATATCAAGTCTGAGATTAACTCAAAAAAACAGAAGGATTTCATCACAACTGAAGATAAAGCATTATATTATCAAGGACGGATGTGTATACCGGATTTCAAGGAATTGAAAAGAGAGACCCAAGAGGTACATCTCAAGAGGCACAAAGATGTACAAGAATTTAAAGGAAATATTTTGGTGGGAAAGCATGAAGAAGGATGAAAGCCGAACACCAACGACTGTCATGCTTACTTGAACCATTGGAAGTCCCATAGTGGAAGTGGGAACATGTAACTATGGACTTTGTGATTGGTTTTCCAAGGTCAGCAAGAGGTCACAATACTATTTGGGTCGTAGTGGATCGACTCACCAAATCGGCTCATTTCTTGCCTGTTCGAATGATGTTTCCTATAGACCAGCTCATGCATATGTGAATGAGATAGTAAGATTACATGGTGTGCATGTAGAAGTATCGGATAGAGATCCAAGGTTCACATCGAACTTTTAGAAAAGTCTATATCGAGCTATGAGAACTAAACTAAAGTTTAGTACGGTATTCCATCCTCAGACTAATGGGCAGTCTAAGCAGACAACTCAAATAGTGGAAAACATGCTTTGGACATGTATACTCGAGTTTGGGGGACAATGGGATAAGTATTTACCATTAGTTGAGTTCTCATACAACAATAGTTACCACACTTCAATTGATTTGGCACCATACGAGGCATTGTATAAGAGAAAGTGTATATCATCCGTTCATTCGGATGAAGTCGGTAAGCGAAAGATTTTGGGGCCAGAGATTATTAAGCAGACGGTGCATGCAATTGAGAAAATTAGTGCCAGCATGAAAATTGCGCAGGATAGATAAAAGAGTTATGCAGATAGAAAGAGAAAGGGTCTCGAATTTTCAGTTGGTGATAAGATATTCCTCAAGGTGGCACCAATGAAAGGAATGCTATGTTTTGGCAAGAAGGGTAAGTTACGACCAAGGTTTATTGGCCCGTTGGAGATCTTGTAACGTATCGAGAACGTCGCATATCAGTTAGCGTTACCCCCAGAACTTTTAGCTGTACATGATGTCTTCCATGTGTCAATGCTTAGGAAGTACGTCCCTGATCCGAGTCATGTGGTCAACCATCAGTCTATTGAATTACAACGAGGTTTGAACTATGAAGAAGTATAAATAAGAATTGTTAACCAGAAATTTCAATCCAGAACAAAGTGATCCCCTAGTAAAAGTACAGTGGCATAATCACTCAGTTGAAAAGGCTACGTGGGAGTGAGTGGTGGAGATACCGGCCAAGTACCTACAACTTTTCGATGAATTTCAAGGTAAATTTCGAGGACGAAATTTATTTTTAGGATGATAGATTATAACACATGCACCCGAATTTCTGGATCTAATTAGGAGAATTGAAAATTTAAGGGCTTATTTGAGGGTTAATCCATCTTCTAGGACCTTGTAGCAAACTTAGTATATATGCTAATTTTCACACGTTTTGCTCTTTGAAGAAGGATTGAATGTTTGGTCAAACCATTATATAGAAACCTTAATAAATGCTTTTTTTTTTTTGCCATATTCATGATTGACCAAACATAGGGTAATGTGTAGTGTGAATGCATGTGTATATAAGATGTAGTATTCAGGTGAGGAATGAGGGAGAGATTTTTGCTCATTTCAATAATTTTAACAATTTTCAATGCTAGAATTAATAGTCTTTCCACCATCATGGATTTTTCCTTAATAATGCATGCCTATTCTTGTCCTATTTAAGCCCCTCATTCACATTCACATGCTACCACTCACTATTATTTTTTTTAGTCCAAATAATATACACATATACACGCACATAGCTAATGTGGAAATTGTAAGAGGGATCAGACAATTTTATTCCGTCTCTATTACTCTTACTTTTAAATTTCAAGGTAAGTACGCTATTATGTTTGGATTATTATTATTATGTTATAAATTTCAAGAAAATTATTATGGGTCCCATATGATACAATATGATTATGATTATGTTAAAAGGACCGAAGTTTAGTAGCTCTACACATAAGAATTCTTACCACCTATGTTCGATAAAATTCTTGTGTCTCCATTATATTGATTATGATTATTATGCTACTTTAAGTTATACACAATAATGAATCATGGCGTACTTATGTGGATTTTATAAATCTCACTCCATGATATTTTTCCTTTCAGACAATTGATGGTTCGAGACAGTCAACACGGAGATGGCAACGGATTAGGATTAATAAATTATCAAACACAACTTTTAAGTTTCTTTTTTTATTTTACTATGCTAAGACATTATTTAGGCTATGTTTAAATCAATGCATTATTCTTTAATATTAAGATTTCAAAATTAATTATTGAAATTAATACCGCTTTTTATTTACTTAATGAGTAAAATTGTTACTTATTATTATTATTTAAGTCCCTATAAAAAAATCGAATTTTATTTAGTGACACTCAAATAGTCAAGGATTCGGATCGTCTCATGAGTAGAGGCTGACATAACATGTGGTTATGTGGTTAAGAACTTCTGAAATTACTCTGCTAAATTAGTCAGCATGGGAGGAGGAAGGTAGGGCTTTAAGTACAGATGAGTCACTAGGTGGCAGCTATGTTAGCATTTGTATGATTAGATCATTGATGTGGTTGTGGCTGCTGATTCTTCAATAGTTTAGGACATTGAGACTTCCAATGTTCCTTTTGTTTGCAAAAGTTACAGTCATCACTAGCAACTCTCACATAACATTTGTTCTGATTCTATGTAGACAGTCGAGAGGGTACAACCAACACTGAGGTGTTAGATGGAGGAAGAGATAACTCTTCTATAAGAGATTTCAAACGTGTTTCCTCAACTATAAGTTCACTAACTACCAAATCAACTGAGGGGAGTGGAGTACGATGCAAGATAGAGCCTCTAAGTCCCTCAGAATCACTGCGAAGTTCCATTAAAAATTGAACTAATCACTGCTCTTCTCTAAAAGTAATATATTCCTCACATGCTTTCAATCCCGCTGATTCCATAAGAGCCAACTCATCCCAAATTGAATTCATAGCGGCGTAAAACTCGAGAATACTCATATTCTTCTATTATAAAAATTGTATATCAATCTCCAACTGATAATTCTTTTCAAAATTAGACTTGGACAACTTCTGAAAATAATCCCAAACTTCCTTTACTGTTTCAAATTTCGTCGACTGTGTACTAATGGATTGCTCAACAGAATTATGAATCCAAGAATTTTCGCATTGTTTGATTCCCAATTATCCAACTCTGTCACATAATTCTCAGTGGTGTTCTTGGGTTTCACAACAATTCCACTAACAAAGCTCTACAATCTTTTTCCCTTTAGAAAATTTCTCATCACGATACTCCAATATGAGTAATTTTTACCATTTAATCTTACACTAATGGATTGAAATGAATCATCTCTTTTAGATGCCATCATAGAGTCAACAAATAATCAACTATGAATCAACGAAATCACCTAATTCTAAGGAAAACCAACGACAACCAACGTACTACCACAAACTACAATCGGAATATACTGCATAGTACACATATAACCAAAGTAATACTACCAAAAGATCATAAATTTACCAGGGAACAAACTGCATTTTGGAATCACCTCGAAAATTGAGCTCACCCTCCCTAAACGTCACTGCATGTGAGTCCCACGCACCGTCGTCCAGTGCCACGTGCTAATCGGAAGAAGCGTTTCGACCTGCTGAACAAGAATCCGGTCTCAATTTTCTCAACTAGTCTCTGGTTCTATAGGAATCGTGATTTTTAGTTTCGATCGAGTATGGTTTTACACAGTTTTTTTCTGACTTGCTTCTGCTTGAATTTCTAGTGTATTACAATTAGAAATTTCACACAAATTTCACTCAACTATATGCTCTGATACCATGTTAACAACATTAGCTATCTTAAACCAATATAGTGAATCAATTCAAAGAGAAAAGAAGAACAAAGAGAGAAAAATCAATAACATATTGAGCCATTCAAAATTAGGTTTTTTCAGTGAAATACACAAAATTATATATTACAAGAAAAGTAAACAAAAAGGAAACCTATAAAAGAAATAAACTAAATATTATGCAATAATATTATATAAAGCTAACGCAAATAACTTCAATACAAATCATATAAGCAACCATTGGAAACAAATTTCTGGAAAAACATCAGTTCTTTTCTCGACAACATCTGAAAATATAGTATTTGGACAGTTTTTGACGAAGTAAGAATATGAAAAATAGAAGAATAGCCACGGCTTTAAAGATCCCACTAATAAGAAATAGACCAAAGAACCTATTAACACCTAAAGGCCTGCTCGTATTCGTTTCAATGTCACGAGATAACGATGATGATTGACTTCGAAACCATTTCTTTTCGATTTCCAGAAGTTTTCCCTTTTCTCTGAGTCTGGCAATTGCTTTTGACATTTCATGGACCAACGGTGAACCTTTTTGGAAAGCCTGCAACACGAGATAACAGACGCATGTCCTATTAAAAAGATGAGAAGTTCTAAAGAAGTTAATTCACACTTCTCAAATGAACCATAGATGACACTCAATAGCGCTCATCAGGGTGATATGCTCGGGCTAGCCAAGAATGCCTTAGCACGCAAAGGCATAGAGCTCAAACACAGGCTTGGTAAGAGGTTCAAAGACTGTAGTCAACGGTCCTCACTGATGGAGGTACTTGAAGCAGAAAAGCGGATCAATTATGATGAACATGAGCATCGGATTTCTAATTTTTAAAAGGCAACCCCCTGGCTTGAGCATTCGTGTTTGCTTTATGCCTGGCATGGCCAGGTATATAAGCAGTGATTCCTAATGTGTGGTATCTTTAACCTTACAGAAGGCAGATTTTAAATGACGAAAACAAACTATGTCTTATTCTCAATAAATGAATTTAAGGGGAAGGGAGGTGGCAGGGAACACGCATGTTGTTCAAGGAAGAAGAACACTTACAAAAGCAAAGCCATTAGTCGTCTCTTGGGAGTCAATCATGGCGTAATCACGTGGGTATTTAGCAAGGAACAACTTTATATAAGGTATTTCATCAATTATAGCACCAGCGCCACCTTTCTTACTTCCTCTTCTTAATGCCTCATCGTATCTCTCAGGTGAAGGATATGGCATAAGCATGTTATCCTGGAAGTTTAAGTTGCTAACAGAGAATCCTTGTGCAAAAGCATTAGCTCCTATAGAATCGCCTTTTACCAATTTAATCCGTTGAACTGTCAAAAGTGAACTCAAGTTTGCAGTATAACTTGATGTCAGTATCAGAACTACGAATAACCAAACACCCACAACAAATTTTGATATATTACTTTTTAATTTTTCTCCTGCAAAACAAACCGAAACACAATTCACAGGCTATAAATATGTGCCTAATTCTCATCTACGCTTCAAATACGAAAACCATGAAATTCAGTAACAGTAGGACAGAAACAGCTTACTATGAGCATATACAAGAGTTGACGCTGCAAACCACACAGTTGTTCCAATTTGCGAAGCTTTAGAACCTTGAAATTCTTCGTTGATAGGGTGTTCAATAAGCCAAACGACGAAACCAGTCAGAATGAAGGAACCTGCAATCACTATCCATAGACGTCCACTGAGTGGCTTTAAGAAGAACCATGGATCTTTATCGTTCAATCTTGCTACCATTCCAACACCTAATTCTGTGAAAGGCAATGTGAAGTCGACATATTGGGACCTGTTGGAAGTGATAGTTATGTCCCCCACCACAGCATCGTAAGTCTACTCAATTCACGATACATAATGCCACAACATATCAGTTAGAAACAGAGGAAATTTTAGGGCCATACGGTTGAATATTTATCTAGAAGAAGATAGTAATACCTGAAGATAAACTTGCTGTGCATAATCATCGTAACTTCCATTCGGTATGGGAACGAACTCATAAAGTAGTTCATGACGTAAAGCCTTAATAGCAGTTTCGAATACATCTATGCAGTAGCCTGAGATGATCGTTGCATTGGTTTGAGGATCATACCGTACATCGACTAATTCTTTAAAACTAGGCTTCACTGGTACCCCAATTCTAAGCTTTTTTCTGCCCATAGTTTGTAATAAAGAACCTCTGGGAATAATTCTATATCCCTTACGACAGGTAAAAGCATTCGAATCTTTAGAAGGATTAAAACTGCAAACTGATGAGTTAAGTTCTCTAAAGCTTCCATCTTTAGTCCTCCATACTCCCATTCCTTTTTCTTCATTGTCTTCAACATTCACCAAATTGAATTCTTCAGGATATAATCTCCCATCCCCTAATTCAAATTCACCACTTAAACCCTCAAATATAACTTGTGAAAGCTCATGTAGGAGTAACATGCCACCATGAGAATGTAAAAAACTGGACCTCAATCCTGCAACTTGATCTTTAGCATTTAAAATTTCAACCCTCTCAACAGCTTCTGCTAGTGCTTGCATTGTATCATACGCCCGTATCCCAAGGACGGGTAACTTTTTTGATACCATTTTAGGGTTCTCATAATGATATTCCCTTCTCCATCTCGAAGTGATGTTGCGCAGTTTGCTCGATTCTGCTATATTTGCCTTGAAACCTAAAGCTCCTTGAAGAGAATCAATGACATCAAAGTCCATGGAATGCACTGAGTTCATCGCTTTATCGGTGATTATCCAAACATATTCATCTTTTACCATTCCCAATCTCTTTGCACTCACCAGAAGGCGAGATGCAAGAGACAGGGACATGTGCACTACATATATTTTTGTATCCAGAGTCATAATCTTATGCAACTCTTTGAGGATTTCATTATCTTTAGAGGAAAAAGAAATGACACTTCTGTAAGAGATGTGAATATTTTTTCCTTCAAATGATTCCACCCAATGAGGTATAGTTTTTCTCTCATTTTTAGTATACTCCTCATAAATAAGAACAACGTCGTTCCACTCAAATGATTTGACAGTAGAAGCAATGCCATCAAACTGGGTGGCCTCGTCCGATCTAATTTTAACGATGTAAGGGAATTCGTTAGGGGAGGCAACACTAGGAGCGAAAGACAATATAGGAATTTTAGCTTTCTCTGTTAGTATGGCTAAGAACTTGTCTTCAAGAAATGTCTCGAGGCCAATAATTGCATGCACCTTAATGTTCTCCAAAAGATCCACAGCTGCATTAGGAAATAAAACGGCCATGAGAAGAACTAATCAAGATTGCATAGATGCAAAAGGTGAGATAGACTTTTCAAACAAATAAAATAAAATAAATCGACAGATGTATGGAAATAATAAAAAATCAATATTATTTTCTCTTTTTACACTTGAACCATAATTTGGGCATAAACAGGAGAGGCATAACAGATAATTATCCTTTAATCACTAACAAATTCATAATCAAAATGTTTAAAAGGATAAATAAATAAATAAAAACTAACATGAATTATCCTCCATGAATAGTGAAACTTCCAAAAAAAAAATAGATGCATATTCTTCATTATATAAATAAATAAATGTCGCCAAACTATAGAACAGCAAACTTTGAAACAATTTTGGCCCTTTTTCATTATTGAGTGTTTAAAACGAAGAAGAAACTAAGACTCACCTGCTGATAGAGCACCAAGTGGTCTTCCATGAGAATCTCTTACATGCAAAACTGTACGTGTTGCGTAGTGACTATTCGACTCGTAAAAATCAGAAATGGCCATAGAAATGCAGGCATGGATAGTCTTCCCAACCCATGATCCCATATCAACTATGACTCCAACTTCAATTTCTTGAATTCTATTTGATGAACTAATCAAATTTGCAGCATATAATTCATCGGTTAAAAGACCAAAGCAAATGGAGAATATGAGAATTCTGCAAACATTTGCCATTTTCTTTTCATCTAATTATTGGCAGCTGGAATACATATAGACTGTTTTCTTTTCATATACATATGCTGCAGCTGTGAAATGAAACATGATGAAACATTGAATTTTATTTTAATTGATTGGTGGGCAAGTCTACCATGTGAGCAGTTTGCTTGGATTTTGAACTTGACGATCGAGGACTATTACATTAAATATTTAGAAATAGCCCTCTCGTAATAGTTATATAATTGCTTTTTAATGTGACGGGAGTATATAGGAATATCAATTTAAAAGTGACTATTCAACATACAATTAATAAATTAGGCCCGTGTGACACCGGGCAGAATAGTGATTATTTTATAGGCTGGAATCAATTGACAATAAAATAGAAGAACACACTAAGAAAAATGAAAAAATCTTTATTATTCAACAACCGAACGAAAATAATCCATAAGCCGAGTTAAATAGCTAGAAAATAATAATTATCGGAATTTTACCAAAAATAGCAAAATCATATTATTCATACCAAAAGAAAAGGAAATACGTAATCACGGAAATAAGATCCCAAAAATCTGGCTTAATTTGAGATCGTAATCTATGTCAAAAAGGAAATTGAAATATTATTAAAAATGGCAAAAAATAACTTAAATTGATGATTCGGAAGGGGAAACAGTTGAATTTGACCTCGAAATCGACGTGCGCGCTGAAAAGAGCTTTTCGAATTGGGGTCATAGGCGTGATTCTGACAACTGTAGCCAAAGTTATGGCCAAAATACTGAAACGTGTCCAAAAACGGCCTCGTTAGGAAATGTCGATGATTATTTGCCAATTTTGTGCTGATCCACCAACTTATGGTATCTCAGCGCTATTAACGTACTATCAGACAGCTCGACCTCGTCTGAATCTTCCTGCATCACCGTGCCACCAAAAATTGTAATTGGAGATTCCCTGTCTCGAACTGAGAATACACGAAGAATGATCACGAATAGAATCTTCAAATTACTTGCACCTCCAAGGTAAGACTCCTTGCATGGCAAGGGCTCTAGGCCACGAGTGGTGGGCATGAGTGGTCCAGGGACTCAAGGCATGACTAGGTCAGCTTGAACTTAAATGAGATCATAAGGGCAGCAAAATTGATAGTTTTTAATTTCTTCAATTACCTATGATTAAAATATCAATTTTGAACTCCCAGAATAAAATTAATTCATTAGACGTGACATAAATTATTGGTATTCTTCCCGCCCCCCCGCCGCCAAAGCCATTGACCTATCAAATTTATTTTTCCAATTTAGCCCCTATCTGGGCTCCATTTTTTCAAATTATAATGAGGAAAATAGTAATTTTTTGAAAATGTGTGATTAAAAAAGAAGGAAAATCTTTTATATTTACGTGTAACATTATTTTATTGGAGAATGTGTGGTTGATAAACATGAGCTTAATAAAGTTTGAAATTAATATTTATTAATATTTTTCCAATGAAATTAATAATAATGAATATATTGATTTAGACTTAGTAATATAAAATATTACTATAAAATTCAAAATAAACTTTATGCTACTAATAATATTGAAGAAGATCATTGCAATGAATATTCTTTTAATAATTGTATAACATGCACAGAATAAATAATTTTTTTTTTTTACCAAACACTTAAATGTCGATTTGGTAACAAACATAAAATTTTCAAATATTATAACTGATTTTTTGGTACAACTAAAGCCGATTCTCTTAAAGTCAACCACCCGAAACCTAAATCGCCGCCATGAATTGCAAGCAAAGGAAAAAGAAGATTAATTACGATCTATATATATATTCAAGATATTGACTCAAGTACAAAACGACGTGAGGTCACAATATATGAATGAAAGTGTTCAATATATTATTCGGCATAATATTTTTACATAACCAAAATAGTGACGGGAAATTTTAGCATTCAAATTCCTCTATTATTGTGTTTGACATTTCAGGTATGATCTGTTCAAGTTGAAGAACTGAAAGGAAACAATCAATACGTGGACTTTGAAGTTTGAAGAGGATTGAGAACTGGAAAAATCCATTTTCTAAACGGCTATACATTTATAATAGCTCATTCAACACAAATTTATGACCAGAAGTGTCCCAATTGCTGACATTTAAGACAGGATACCGACAGTTTTTCTTCTCATGAATCATAGCCAATCAAAACTCACGATTCCTCAATAGTCAATCCAAACCCTATTAGGTAGCTTATGCTCTGGGGGATCCATTTTCTAAACAGTTTTTCAAAATGATGACGGGGCTCAGTCTTCTTCCTCTGGAGGTTTAATTTATGGCGCCTCCCAGCTGTAACTCTCTTTTATCTACACCTGTGGTTTGACTTCTATAAATTTGCGACAGCCTCCATGCATTGTTAATTGTCACTTTTCATTCTCTAATTTATTGCAGGAATTCTTTTAATTATCAAATTTAATGTTTGTAATTATTACGAAGATGATTCCACTTGTATAAAAAATTACCTAAGCCTCCTCTGATATCATCTTCTATAACAGATTCTCCTTACAAGTCAAGAAAATCAAATATAAAGTTCACCTTTCATTTCATGTATGAAGTCATTAACCCACTAAAAAAAACATCCCAAATTTTTACACACTAACTTTGCATTGTTTGTTGAGGCTTTTGTTTCTTCATATTGGTGAAGATAGAAAGATTGTACAAGTATGTTAAAGGTGGGTTGGGCGTGTTTGGTAAGGTTATTATAAGGGTGTTAAATAGTGCGCTCGTCCATGGGAACGAGATGAGAGAGGCCCCTTGATGAGGCAAATCGAGCCAGCTCGCGAACCACTCACAGCTCCTCTCTCTCCCTCTCCCCCCCCCCTTCCTTTTTTTTAAAGCCAAAAATTGCATTTTTGTAGCTAAAAGGCAAGCTGTTGCAAACTTGAGGCGAGCTGGCTCGCGCGATTGATTTGTTGTTCGGATCGCTATTGAGAAGTGTCAAGATGACGAGCTGCTCACCCCACTTAACACCCCTAATTTATAATAGAAAAGTTAGTTGATTTCGTCTATTGTACGGCACAATCATTTTCCGTAATACTTACCAAACATGCATTTAAAACATAAGCTCAAAAACATTCCAAATCATCACAAACTTTGTAATAAATAACTTTAAATTGTGGCTATAGTACAAGGAATATCATTACATATAACTCATTGAGTGGCATTTGTCATACCAATTGTATTGGCTGTAAATAGGTATCTAAAAATGGATACCAGTTTTCTTCCTGCCAAAATTCTGATAACATAGTATTTGATGGACACTTTATCACAGAGTACAAAGACCAAAAATAGAAGAAGGGCCACGGCTTTACAGGTCGCATTAACAACAAATAGACGAGAGAAATTAGTAATCTCCAGAGTATTGGTGGCAGGTAGCTTAGTGTATATAGAAGATAATGACGATTGGCTTGTAAACCATTTATTCTCCAACGCCAGAAGTATTTCCTCTTCTCTGAGCATCGCAATCTGTCTAGACATTTCATGGACCAATGGTGAACCTTTTGGAAAAACCTACAGTGTTCATCAATTATAAGCATGTATATAATCACACAAACACGCCTATGTATATAGATTATACACAGAAACAAATACATAAACCCCGTTACACTCAACCACCTTTTTTTGTATTTTTGTTCCAAAATAGTAAATAACATATGAATATCCTATTAAATAAAGGGGTTGGGGCAGTGAGGGGAGAGGACATGCACGCACATATTTTTCGAGGAAGAAGAATCTTACAAAAGCAAAGCCATTACTTTTCTCTGAGGAGTCAATTATGGCATAATCATCATGTGGGTACCTCGCCAGGAATATTTTAAGGTAAGGAATTTCTTCAAGAATAGCACTAACGCCGCCTTTTTCACTTCCATTTTTCAAAGCCTGATCATATTCCTCAGGTGAATTAAAAGGCTTAAGTCTGTTATCCTGAAAATTCAGGTTGCTGACAAGTCCCTTTACAAAAGAGTTTGCTGAGTACCCTATGTAATCGTTTTTTGTCAATTTTATCCGTCGAACTGTCAAAAGTGAACTCAAGTTTGCGATATAACTTGATGTCAGTATAAGTACTACGAAAAACCAAACCCCCACGACAAATCTTGATAGATTACTTTGTAATCTTTCTCCTGCAAAAACAAAGAGACACAATTCACAAGCTGAAAATGTATCCTTAAAACTCAAGTTCATATTTTTGTTTTGGGGTTGCCATCTAACTTTATCCTATATGCTATGTTGTGATTCCTAAAGGCGGGCCTAGAGGAAGTAAACTGTTAATCTCCTTTTGTGCTTATCAGAAGGGGCTGATTACCTGCTCTACTTTGGAAATAGGTTACAAAATCTGTTATAGAAATCATACATCATCCTCTGCTGTTAATTCTTAACAAAACTGTTACCTTTGGTCCAGAAAAGATGATCGAATCTCATTAAATGCCTAGTTATTTTTCAATGCCTTTTGTTTGAGTCCAGCTTGAAAAAAGAAAAATTAGATGCCCCTTTTTTTCTTCAAAAACTGCACAGGAAGCTTGCATTCCTACCTGACAATATCTACGAGCCAATCAACAACACAACAATCATTATGGATATGTAGAAGATGATGATGTAAAAGTCCGCCAAGAACTACATCTCATTTCATTGAAACTGGATCTCCCTTTGTCTTTGGTTTCATTGCTGAATCAGAAGTTCATTTGTTAAAAGATATGAGGTAGCATTTAACGAGTTTGTAATCCGGAGTTAGTGAGAACCAGTGTTCCCAGATTAATTAACCCTATATTGACAACTGCAAGTCTAAAATTTATGCTTATGTTTTCTTTGTTGGTTCAATTTTGGTTAAAATCCAGATTATGTGTAATCAAGATATGAAGTTAAACCTTTTTTTATACAGAACATAAGATAGTTGAACATGTATTATGAGATTGGGTGCTAAAATAAGTATTTTACTCCTCAACAATAACAATTAAACAAAGTATTTTTCCAGCATTTAGTGAAGCTTTGTATTTGACCAAGCCAAACTAGGATCATGTAAAAAACTAACTCAAACAAAGTCTTGTTTCTCCAACAAAACTATATCTGGTTTGAGATAATTGTTTAGTTTCCAAATATAGCCTTGTTATCTGACTGCATGGGATGATTTTGGAGAATTACTATTATAGTAATCTATTGGAATCTCAATTGGGCTAAACCTCCATTCATTCTAGATTTCCTTGTTATCAGCTCTTCTTGTCTGGGTGGAGTTATGTAGCAAATTTCATTTCCAAGATCAAGAGTTCGAGTTGGTATGAACCCCACACATTCAAAAAAATTCTAGATTTCCTTGTGTATGAGAGGGTTGGGGATGATTTAGCCCAATTTGCTGCTGAGGGTTGGTTTTGTGGTTTTCTGGATGAAGCAAAAAAAGTGAATTCGATGATGGAGGTGAACAACCAAGAGAATAGATTAAGGTGATTTGGTGACATTCAAAGAAACCTGCTAGATGCACACAAGTTAAGAAATCTGATGCTAGTATTAATAGTAAACTTAGAGAAAGATAAATGAAATCCTGTGAAATAAGACAAATAGAAAGGTTAAGATTTTGTGGCTTAACTTTAAGATGATTCTTGATATACTGAAAGGAAATCAGAATATCCACGTTCCGTACTCTAGGTAAATATCGGATGAGTTTTTAGAAGAGAGTAATCGATTCTTTGAATTTTCTGAAGGGAGTATGTATTGAGTTTTTGGAAGAGTGTAATGTGGTGAATTTTTGGAAAGCCAAGGGATTGGAGTACTAATTTCAGAGCACAGAGGTAATCAGCCACTTCTAACAAACATAAGGAGGTAATATGCATCTTACACTTTCTTTAAAGCTAAACATTCTGTTACTTCAGTTCTTCTAGATTAAAAATGATGTATTGAAAAATTATCTGTCTACCCATTTCCTACTAGACAGAAAAAGATTAGAATAATTCTAACTGTCTTTTGATCACAAAAATTCTGGCAGTGACATGCAACTCAAAATTTAGCTTCTGTGCTTGCATAAATTTGTGATGCAATGAGAGTGGCTTTCTTTTTCTGATTATTTGTTCGTCGGAAAAAAGAAGAAAGTTGATTTCTGGTTTCCATTTTTTTTTTTTTTTACTGTGTCTTCATTAGCGAACACTAGCTAGTCGATCAACAATATTTGTTTCTACAATGAGAAAAAGGATATTCTATAGCTCCACTAAGGCCAAGACCAGTGAATTTCTTCACCACTCTTAAACCTGAAGATGGTTATAGCACAAGTATTATATTCCTATTTCCAAAATTATGAGATGACAATATGTTTAATTATCTGTGTTAAAATAATGTTGTCACCTACATCATCAGGATACTACAAATAAAAAAGGATAAATCTACTTGTACATCAAAAGCTGTACATCAAGGTATCCACCTCTCTCACATGGGGGTGGGACCCACTCGCATAAAATATTTTTTTATTTAAGTGGGTCCCACCCCCATGTGAGGTGGGTGGACACCGTGATGTACAACGTGATGTACCCGTAGCAAAGCCGAATAGAAAAATAGGCGGGAAATATGGTGACAATAGATAGGTAGCTTACTTTGAGCATAAACAAGAGTTGATGCCGCGAACCAAAGTATTGTCCCAATTTGCCATGCTAGAGAACCTTGGAATTCTTCATTGGTAGGGTGTTCAATAAACCAGACAATAATTCCCGTCAGAATGAAGAAACCAGCACTCATTATCCATAGGTCCACACTAAATGGCTTTAAGAAGAACCATGGGTCTTTATTGTCCAATCGTGCTACCATTCCAACACCTAACTCAGTGTATGGCAACGTGAAGTCAACATATTGAGACCTGTCCGAAGTGATAGTTATGTCCCCTACGGCAGCATCAAAAATCTAGTCCATTCATGACACAGAGTGCAATATGAGTTAGAATAGCATCACAAGAGTAGATTTTCTCCCACTCCGAGATTTTTAAAGTCAAGTCCTACTTTACATACAGGAAATTGTAGAGAACCAAATTGAAGGCTCTTCTGAATTTAATTCTTCTAATAATAAAGTGGAAAAACTAAACCATGTAGTTTAGTAACCAATCAAACTTGTCTAGGTTTTTCCTTTAATAGTCAAGAATATGGAAGATTAACATACCTGCTGAGAGACCTGATTTATGAGATCACTATAACTTCCGTTGTGATTATAGAAGGGAATAAATTCATAAACTATGGCTCTGTTCAATCTCTGAATTGCCATATCGAATACATCTACACAGAAGTCAGTGAATGTTGTTTCATTTGTGTGTTGATCGTGCTGCCAGCTTATCAATTCATGGAACCTCGAGTTCATCGGAATTCCAACTTTAAAAGGTCTACCATCCATTTGAACTAACCAACCTTTTGGAGCAGTTTTGGAGAATCCTGGCCAAATAATAGTTTCCAGACTGCTAGAGGAACAACTGTTGGTGGATGGATATATTTCCTTGGTGAGTCCACAAGCTGGTGTCCAGAAACCTACTCTTTTTCCCACATTTCCTATCATATTTACTATTTCATAAGTCTCATGGACTAATTTTGCATTCGCGAGCTGAAATTCTCCCCCTAAACCTGTAAACTGAATACTTTGAAACTTGCTCAGGAGGGCTGAACCAACATTAGAAACTCTTATGGGAGCTAAGCCTGTTAGGTTCAGTCCCAAGCCTTCTCCCCTATTTGGAAAAATATGTATTCTTTCCCTCTCAATTGCCTCTGCTAATGCCCATATTGCATCATAAGCCCATATACCAAACACATTCAATCCCCTAATTTCCATATCAATCTGACTAAGCTGAAATTCCCTTCTCCATCTCAAAGTGAAATCCCGGAGCTTGCTTGATGCAGGAATATAAGATTTGAGACCAACGACTCCTTGAATTGTCTCAAATACAGCAGGATCTTGGAACTCCAAAAAATTCATGGTTTTGCTAGTCACAATCCAAGCAAAGTTTCCACTCATCAATTCCAATGTTTTTGCATTTTTAAAAATTTGAGATGCAAGAGAAACTGATGTATGCACAATAATTATTGATGTTCTTATAGTTCTGAGATTATGAAGCTTTTTGATGATTTCTTCATCTGTAGCCCTGGGAGTAATGGCAATGTCATTTACGGCATCCACATCATTATCAAGAAAGGTGTCGTGTAGATGAGATAGAATTTGTCTGGTATCTACAGTGTCCTCGTAGATAAGTACAACAGTCCTCCATTGGAATGCTCCTAAAAAGGCAGCAACACCGTTGAATTGAGTGGTCTCATCTTGTGCAACTTGCAACAAATAAGGATGTTCATTGAATGATGATGTTGAAGAAAATGAAAGCAACAGCACGTTAGCTCTGTCACATAGAGTGGCCAAGAAGGTCAGTTCACTTGACATTTCTGGGACTATGATCGCATGCGTTTCAGCATTTTCCAGAAGATCAAAAGCTGCATGAAGAAATAATAAGAAATCCTGAGTCAGAATAATCTAAACCTCCACAAAACGAGGCAGTTTTTCAGTAAGCCTAATGGACTTCTGTCTACCTTCTAGCAACTTCCTTCAGAATATACATAAGAGAACAAATAAGTGTAGCAATAAAATGACTCACCAGCAGCTAAATAATTCAGCGGTTCTCCTCTCAAATCTCTTGTTTCAAGAGCAATCCTTGTTTTATACTGTCCATTGAGCATGTAAAAGTCTGAAATTGCCATTGTAATGCAGCTGTTAACAACCTTCCCCACCCATGATTTCGAGTCCAGAATAAGACCAATCTTTATGGTTTTCGTTTCTTGGTCACTGTCCTGAGATGCATCAGGATATGGTTGACCATGAAATTCACAGAAGAGAAGGAATAAGATGAACCCGTGGATCTTCATCTTCATCTTCAACTTCCCCTAGCCAATATTCTAAGCCTTAACGACCTTAGTTTGATAAACAGATTGCTGCTGCCAGCCTGTACATTGCAATTTATATCCGAGATAGAGGTAGACCAAGTCGCCATATGTAATTTCCATTGACATTCTACAATAACACGATCAGGAATCAACGAAATCTTCAGTCTCAATAGAACCACACGAAATAGTGGCGGTCCACGCAACCGACATTTCACCAAACACCTTTTCTGCATCTCTTAGAATCCGTCAGCTATACGCTCACATTCATTGGGTATTTAATTAATGACACTTGGATTGATTACAGTAAATACTTAAGACATTATGTGGGTTCGTGACAACTGCATGGATAGCGAAAAAACGAATCGATATTACGTTGTATTCGTCAAAGTTTCTCATATCGCTTTCAAGAAAGCTGACTTCAGGGCGGATTCCTAGTTTTCTGGTGATGAACGTTGACAACGAGTAATTATAAACTTTAAAAAATTAGCGCTCTTTTTTTTTTCAAGGAAACATTGTTTTGTATAGTAGTAGTTGACCCCAGTGATTATTTGCAGTCCTTTCAATTTGCTTACAATAGGTATTAACCTTTTCTTCAATGCAAATTTTTATGATTCCAAAAGTACCCTCAAATTTCTTTAACACGTTTTTGGTGTTAAGAGAGCTAAATACTCAAGGGCAATCCTGTAGTTTAGGATTGGTTATTTGAGGGTAAGAATGGGAAAACAATTTCCAACGCTGTAGGTGTCGTCAAAGAATTTGATGGCCGTTAGGTGGACCAATAGTTTTAAATCCATATACTACCGTTCCAAAAAATGAAATCAATATAAAAAGAGATTAAAGGGTGGATGTTTAACTTGTTCACTACTCTAAAAGGCGGAGTCCAAGTTTTTTGGTTATGAACGTTGACTACTACGAGTAATTATAAATTTTTAAAAATTAACTTATTTACTGTGTTCTAAAAAACGACGTCTAAGAGTCTAAGTGCGAAATGAGAGCAAAACGCCTCGATTCACGCTTTTCAATTTTTTAGTTCTTTATTTTACTTTTTAAATTTTTTTAACGCATAAGCGTGCCTATTGCGTGCTTTTTAACGCATTTTTTTTACGCTTTTATTTTTTTCCCTTGAATTATTAAATATGTTTAGATTGATTTAAAAATTTAAAATCACGTAATAAATAAATTAGCAATTTCAAGATATATGCGACTTATGAATCAATTATGACATCTTCTTAAAATACAACTAAATCATTGTTTGTTTTTCCTAAATTGATGTCGCATCGTATCTCATCTCTAACTTTTCTCAATATAGTAAGAATGTCTGGTGTGATTTTCTCATACTACAATGAAAAATCGTTCGATGTTGTCACTACTTTGAGAGCTTCTTATCTCAAAATGGGCTCCATATTAGATCTATGATATTCAACTTCATTATTTTGATTTCCTACTATTTTAGTTTATTTTTAAATAGAGTTTTTGCTTGGTCAAATGTTCATACATTAATACAGTACATTGAATAATGCAAATTTATTTTTAGAAAAAAAAAAATAAGTACACTCATGCAGTTTACTTGGTTAAAGTCAAATACATAGAATGCTAAATTTGTAGGGTGATAAAAAAAAAAATCATTATTAAATGATTAATATTTCTAAATTAATAGATTTTTCTTGACTCAAGGCTATTAATTTATAGAGGTGATAAAAAAAAAAAATCATTATTAAATGGAGTTTTATAAGATTATAAAAGTCTTGGAGTATTCACTATGAATCCTAGACTTTTAATAGTCCTCAAAAATTTATATAAAATCAAGACTTTTATGATTTTTATTTTTAATTATTTATTTATCTAATTGGAATGACTTATCTATTTTTATATTCTTAAAAATTATTTTTATTGATATGAGAAATATAATTTGTTTTATATGATTTTTATATATGATTTTTTTTTTTCTAAAATGAAAGTAAATGAATTCTATAAAAAAAACTAAATGAAAGTTTATAAAAATCTATGAAACACTTTATTAATTCTGTAGATTTATGAAGTCAATAAAATTCACGCATTTCATAAAAGTTCTATCACTTGAAAAAAGGCTAGAATACATCTCTTAAAAGTAAGTATAGAAATGAAACATCTAAAGATGTTTGGACATAAAAACTTATTTAGGGGTGTATTTATTTGAGAATTTTTAAAACTATTGAGGATTTAAAAAGTTTAAGGGTACATTCGATTACGAGCATGAAATTTGCATGGAAAAAAATAAATTATAGGCAATTCAATTGCCTAGAACTTATTTGTATAGAAATTATTAATTAAAATGTGTTTGATTTATTTATTTTTCAACCTATAAAATATTATATTTGTCCATTTTTTATTCCTAGTAGATAAGAAAGAAATGACAGTGTAAACAAAAAGAGAGAGTGAATTACCTAGAAAGTAAAATCCATCTCTGCCAAAAAAAATATATATATATTTACCATGTTTTCAAGGAAAATATGATCACATGACCAAAAGTAAGAAAATGTTTTTCGTGAAAAAAATTATAATCAAACAGCACAAAAGTATGAAATTAGATGGAAAAAATTTATTTCCATGAAAAATATTGGCATTCAAACGCGCTCTAAGTGTATTCAATTGAAACTTTTAAAAACTCTAATGATGTGTTTGATTGTCAATATTTTTCAAGGAAAATGTATTTTTTTCACCTAATATCCTATTTTTATGCTGTTTCATTTACAATTTTTTGCACGAAAAATATTTTCTTAATTTTGTTGTGTAATCATATTTTTCTTGAAAATATTTTCTGCATCTCTGTAGAATCCGTCAGCTATAATCTCACATTCATTGGGTATTTAATTAATGACAATTGGATCGATTACAGTAAATACTTCAGACATTATGTGGGTTCGTGACAACTGCATGGATAGCCAAAAAACAAATCGATATTACGTTGTATTCGTCAAAGTTTCTCATATCACTCTCAAGAAAGTTGACTTCAGGGCGTATTCCTAGTTTTCTGGTGATGAACGTTGACTAAGAGTAATTATAAACTTTAAAAAATTAGCGCTTCTTTCACGCTCTTTTTTTCAAGAAAACATTGTTTTGTACAGTAGAAGTTGACCCCAGTGATTATTTGCATTCTTTTCAATTTGCTTACAATAGGTACAATTGACCTCTTCTTCAATGCAAATTTTTATGATTCCAAAAGTGCTCTCAAATTTCTTTTAACACATTTTTGGTGTTAAGACAGAGAAGTACTCGAGGGCAATCCTGTAGTTTAGGATTGGTTATTTGAGGGTAGGAATGGGAAAACAATTTCCAACGCTATAGGTGTCTTCAAAGAATTTGATGGCCGTTAGGTGGACCAATAGTTTTAAATTCATATACTACCGTTTCAAAAAATGAAATCAATATATAAAGAAAAATTAAAGGGCGTCAAATGGATGCTTAACTTGTTCACTACTCTAAAAGGCGGAGTCTAAGCTTTTTGGTGATGAATGTTGACTACTAAGAGTAATTATAAATTTTAAAAAATTAACTTATTTACTGTGTTCTAAAATGCAGTTTTAAATTCATATACTACTGTTTCAAAAAATGAAATCAATATATAAAGAGAAATTAAAGGGCATCAAATGGATGCTTAACTTGTTCACTACTCTAAAAGGCGGAGTCTAAGCTTTTTGGTGAACGTTGACTACTACGAGTAATTATAAATTTTAAAAAATTAACTTATTTATTGTGTTCTAAAAAGCGACGTCTAAGAGCCTAAGTGCGAAATGAGAGCAAAATGCCTCGATTAGCGCTTTTCAATTTTTTAGTTCTTTATTTCATTTTTAAAAATTTTTTTAACGCCTAAGCGTGCCTAGCGCGTGCTTTTTAACGCATTTTTTTATGTTTTTTCCCTTTAATTATTAAATATGTTTAGATTGATTTAAAAATTTAAAATCACGTAATAAATAAATTAGTAATTTCAAGATATATGTGACTTATGAATCGATTATGACATCTTCCTAAAATACAACTAAATCATTGTTTGTTTTTCCTAAATTGATGTCTCATCGGATCTCATCTCTAACTTTTCTCAATATATGGTAAGAATTTCTGGTGTGATTTTCTGATACTACAATGAAAAATCGTTCGATGTAGTTTCTAATGTGAATTTCTTAATATATTGTTTTTCCTAAATTGATGTCGCATCGGATCTCATCTCTAACTTTATTAATTCTGTATATTTATGAAGTCAATAAAATTCACGCATTCCATAAAGGAAAATGCTCCTCTGCCCGGCCTGTAAAAGGCCTGGCAGTGCTGAGCTCTCACATGAGGACCCACCTCATTAAACCCCCCCCCCCCACCCCCATCTCCCAATTTGTTCTGCCAGGCCTTTTACAGGCTTGGCATAGCAACATAGTCCTTCCATAAAACCTTTGAGTTTGATATTCAATCTTCGACCTCCTCCTTTGATGCCTATGCAAATATTTGTTGGCAAGGCACGAAGTTGAGGTTGAGAAGAGGTGGAAATTAGAAAGAAATATCTGTTTATCTATATAAGAAGTTTTAACCAAATGAAAATATATGTTTTTGAAGAACGATAAGTGAAATTTTATTCTCCATTACGGGAAAGAGGTACATAAAAATCGACAAATAGTTTTTCGTCCAACATTATATATGCTAATATAGTATTAGATACAGAATTTTCATAAATAGAAACCTGCTAACAAGAATTCGACCAAATGGGAAAAGGTTTAGGCTATCAGTATATAGATAGCTATCTCTTGAACACAGATTTAAGTTCGGCCTCAATGGAAAAGAAAAATAAAGCACCTAACAAGACGTATTCACAGACCAAGAACTTTGAGATCATCCCTTTCATTCTGGGGCGACGAAGGGATCATACCACAGAGTTCAGATTCATTGTAGGCTAGGTAGGTAACACAGAAATGAAAACAAGAAAAGCAATGGTTCATTGGTTCACATCAAACAAAATCGTAAGAAAATACATACACAGAGATTTTAAACTGGTATAAAATAAGCAATAACAAACCTAAAACAAAACTACCAACGAATAAATAATTCTGAGTTGAATGCTGAAATAATCTCAAAATGGAAAATAATCGCATTGTTAAATTTTCTAACTAGCAAAGCCCATGATACAACCGTAAGCCATGATCTTTAAAATCGAATTAAGTATTGGAAAACAGATTAATTACCAGCTGGAATAATGGAGAAAGATCTAGAAGGAAATCATCAGGTGGAGCACGGGAATGAGCAGCAGAAGCACAAGCTGGAGAAGTTAGGATAGATTCCAATTCAGTTACATTGTTAATTATTAGTGAGCAATAGAATTTCGACACTTGTATAGGTTTGTTAGGATGAAACATGTATATATATGTGTAATTTGCTGTCCATATTAATCAAGAGAGAATATCAGATTTTACTCTTCAAATCTCTTCCATTTTTCAATTGCAAAATGTCTGTCAATTTTGTTCTTCATGATCAGTAAGGCTGAGCAAATTTAGAATTCTTATATTGCATTTTCTTATATTAAGTTTGTGAGATATGCAATAGAAACATATTATTTGACAACAATTTAATGAATGACGCATTTTCAGACCTGAACCTATGCGTACGCCAATTCCAAAGCCATCGTATGCTTGCAATGGCACTCTCCTTGTTAGCATCAATAGTTTCATTCTCTTGTTGTACTGTGTAAACCTGAATGGTCACAACAATTGGGAATATTGTTCTCCCGGCATTGGTCGGATCAGCCTTGATTTGATGGGCAAAATCTTTAAGTTGGCGGTGTTGGGAAATTATTTAATTTCCCGTGATGGGCCGACATATGTAATTAATTGTGTATAAATGCTATCTTAAAGTTAAGCCCAAAATTAAAGTGATCTAATAAAGAATTAAGTAATTGGGCTTTAAGCATCTAATTAAAGTGTGGGCCGGACTATATGTGTAGAGACCGGATCCATTAGGGTTTTGTATTTGACGATGGGCCGAATACATATGGAAATATATAAAGGGTTATGGTCCCCAATTCATGTGTGATTTTCTCATTCTATGTGGCATCCCATCAACACAAGAATACAAGAGAAAGCATATGAAGAGGAAGATCCATAAAACCCACAATCATGAATTATGATGGAGATTTGAAGCAACCAAACTGGAGATTTCTGAGATCCGGATTCAAGATTCATTGTTCGATTCGAAATCAATTGATTAAGGTATGTTCCGCGTTAATTCAGTTTCTTGATGGTTTGACATGAAGATCTTGGCAAGATCATAAAGTTCAAGTTTTAATAAAGTTCTAACAAGTGGTATCAGAGCCTATTCATGTTAAATCATTGGGAATCAAGTATTTTTTAAATTTGGTTGTTCTATATTTTTATGATTTTCAAATTTAATAATTTCGGATTTAGATTTATTGAATTTGAAAATTATTCGGTTTATTTTCAAAGATTTCCAAAATTTCAGTTATCTAAAAAAAAAAAAAAAAAAAATTTTTTTTTTTTTTTTTAGAAACGCATGCAGTGGCTATCTCGGCGCCCGCCTTTATTCTCTTAGCGACGACCGGCCTTCTTGATAACGTACGCAGCATATTTACCGCGAGTGGGAAACATGTGTTTCGACGGCAGCAACTCACGACGGCTAATTTGAATGTAGAAGCGCGTTCGCGGCTAACTGAGCAAACAAGACGCTGTTGTTCGGCAGCGATGTGAACACGTCTGTGCGCGGCGACCCTCGGCTAGCTGCGGCGAGCGTGGGTAATTGAGGCTGAACGGCGGCCGGCCACATGTGGCCAAGCGGCGCCGAACGGCGCCGCAAGGAATTAGGTGAAGAGCTTTGTTAAATTTTGGAAATTAGGGTTTGGATGAATTTTTGGGGCGGGGGCTTGGGTTGTAAATTTGATGTTTTTAGGTCCTTGGTTGCAATTTCAAATTACGGTTTCATTTTAAGGATTTAACCCCTTAAGTTTAAGGTTTTGGTGTTTCAGTCCCCTAAGGTTATAAATTCATCCAATTGGGCCTTTAAAGTTTCGGGTTTAATAATTCAGTCCCTCAAGTTTCAAAATTAATTATTTTTGGACCATTAAAGTTTTAATTTTAATGTTTAGGCCCCTACAGTTTGCAATTTTGGTTATTTAGCCCCTAAAGTTTAAAGTTCATTCAAGTTGGGCCTTAAAGTTATGGATTTTAATAATTCAGCCCCTAGAGTTTTAAAATTAATTATTTTAGGGCCATTTAAAGTTCTGATTTTGTAATTAAAGCCTCAAAGTTCTGATTTTGTTCCAAATTGGCCCCAAAAGTTTTAAATAATTAATATTGGATCCCTAAAGTTTTCAATAATTAATTATTGACTCCTAAAGTTTCGGATAATCATTTTTTGGATCCCTAAAGTTTTCAATAATTAATTATTGACTCCTAAAGTTTCGGATAATTATTTTTTGAATCCCTAAAGTTTTCAATAATTAATTATTGACTCCTAAAGTTTCGGATAATTATTTTTTGAATCCCTAAAGTTTTCAATAATTAATTATTGACTCCTAAAGTTTCGGGTAATTATTTTTGGATCCCTAAAAGTTTTCAATAATTAATTATTGACTCCTAAAGTTTTTCAACAATTAATTTTGGATCCTTAAAGTTTGAATAATTAATTTTTTGACTCCTAAAGTTTTCTATAATTAATTATTGAGCCCTAAAGTTCTGGATTATTATTTCTGGGTCCATAAAGTTCTGAATTATTAACCCTAGGCCCCTAAAGTTTCAAAATAAAATAAAAGAATTAAGGATTAACAATTATAATTCAAATTTTGGTATTTCTTTTGGATTACTAATTTTTCTAAATGAATTGATTGAAGCAACATGTCACCAAAGTGACCTCTCTTGCCTAGATTAATTTATTTGGGATATTAGAAAGGTTGTGTGTACGTAATTCATGCGGGTATTGACCGGCCCAAAGGAAGGTTAATATTTGGCCGAATTATTTACATACCTGTGGTAATAAATATGTGACAATTATAAGGTTTCATTTTATGTGAACAATAAATCGGTCCAAAGATAGGTTTATTGTTTGACATGGTTTTTATTGTCAATATTTGATTACTACACCAAGAGTACCACTTACAAGTTGATATTTCGTCCAAAGACTAAATATCAATGTTGTCTTAGGTCTCTTGTGATGGGGTTTACCATTATTTGAATTGATTAATTGTTTAATACGGATTCATATGTGAACATGTATATTAAGTATTAGTTCTCTATTCGTTAATCCATCAACTTCCACAATATACGCCAACATCAACTCCATTCTGTGCTAAATGGAACCAACTATTAAGGACGGAAAAGAGAACGTTATGACCGTTCTTGGGTACATGAACTTAGACCTTGCGTTAAGGACCGAACAACCCGCACTTACGGATAAAAGTTCTATTGATGAAAACAAGGACTTTAATACGTGGGATTGTTCAAACCGCATGAGTCTTATGATCATGAAGCGTCAAATTCCAGAATCATTCAGGGGCGCTGTGTCCGATAAAGTAACTACGCGATAAATTTCTTGCGAAATTGAAGAAACGCTTTGCAAAGGCGATAAGACATAAACTAGTACGCTTTTGCATACCTAGTTTCACTAAGGAATAAAAGCAAAAGAAATATTCGGGAGTACATTATGCAAATTTCTTATATTGTGAAATTAAAGGTTCTAAAGCTTGAGCTATCGATGATTTGCTCATGCATCGGTTTTAATTTCTATTCCTGCACAATTCAAGGTCAGTTATAACTGTCAAGGGATAAATGGACTCTAAATGAGCTCATTTCATACGCTGTGCAAGAAAAAGAAATTTGAAGCAAGAAAGGACCGAAAGTGCTCACTTGGCTAGTACCTCTAAGGACAAGTTAAAGAAAAGAAAGAATAAGAAAAGCCGTTGCATTCGGTTCGGTTCAAAATTAACAAATGAAATAAATTTAGCTGTAAATTTTGTAAAAAAAATTTGGGATATATAAAGAGAGATTGTGCTAAATGTTACGCTTGGCGTGTAAAGAAAAGTACATTTCTCACTTTGGTTTGTTTTGAGGTAAATTTAATGTCAATACCAAAACACACTTGGTGGATAAATTTCTCGGTACCACCACTTACATAAGTGTGTTTATGCGGGGTTGTCCGAGGTTGCCCCGAAGCGATTGATGTTTGAAAGATTCATCTATCGCGGCGATGGCAAATCGGATTAAGGTTGAGGCTTTACGGAATTTAGGTTATCATTAAAGGCGATTATTATTTGAATTTGAAAGAGACATTTACGGTACCGTCCTTTTGGATGGAATTTGGTTTCTATTTCTACATTGGACAACTTTGGTTACTCTCGTTCAATTAGAAATAGTCAGTTTGATCTTTTTCTTAATTCAAATATTGTGGGTGTCAGTTCTTTATCCGGTTACGATAACCTATGTTTGCTTAATACGGTTGCCTCTTATAAAGAAACCTTGTATTTGGATTTACGTGGTTTTGAACATAAAATTAACCAATGAGAATTCTGCTTTGTTATGGCACAAGCGATAAGGTCACATCTCTCAAAAGAGAATGGAAAGATTTGTGTCGGAAAGAATTCTTGATTCCCTTGATACTTTCAGACTTAAGTAAATTATATTAAGGGAAAACAAACAAACGTAAGGAGATTAGGTGCCAATAGGATTTCGGATGTCTTAGAACTAATTTATACGGATATCTGTGGATCATTCCCTTCGACTTCTTGGAATGGTCAACAGTCATTTATTTAGTTCATAGACGATTTTTTCTCAATATGGCTACCTATATTTCATCTATGAGAAATCTCAAACACTGGACATGTTCAAGGCATACAAGACTGAGTTCGAAAATCGACTCAGTAAAAGAATTTAACAAGTCAAATCTTACCATAGTGGTAAATACTATGCCAAGATATGACGAATCAGGAGAACAATGTCAGGACCTTTTGCAATATTCCTAGAGGAATGTGGAATTTACCACGCGTACATCGAGATCCTCCTAGGTTTAAAGCACTAAAAGGCTGACTTAAAGTCTCAACAAAGTTCCAAGTAAAGTAATTGTTAAGGGGTTACAAATTTTTAAAGGTCCCACTTTCTCCAGTCAATTTTCGAAACGGGAAATGTTCGATTTCTTGAGGATGTAGGGTTTGTGAGGGGAGATAAGGTTATAAGGTTATGATTTGTCTTGGATGAAGAATATTTATATATTCCTTCTGTTGCAATTGACAATGATTTGGTTCAGGGACAAATTTTTGCTCCAGATCTTATTCAAGAAGCAATTTCGGATCAAGACAATATTACAAAATCCCCCATACACAATCAATAGATTGTTCCAGAAAAACAAACTCAACAACCTCAAGAACAAATGTCATTAAGGAAATCCACTATAAAAGAAGAAAGACAATTTTGGATAACTTTATAGTCTTTCTCCAAGAAAATAAGGATGACATGGATTGACGAAAGAATGATTTATCAATCAACTTTCATCAAGCCATGCAAAGGAATAATTCTAAAGAGTGGATTGATGCCATGCATAAAGAGATTTTCTTCGGTTTCTATGAAAACTCTTTTAGGACAATTATGGCTTCTGTGACATATTTTGGTCTTAAGTTGCATTAGATGGTTTACAAATTAAAGAAATCCATCTATGGACTTAAGTTGGTTTCCTGAATAGGTATCACAATTTTATCAAATAATTATCTCATTTGGTTTCGAGATACATTCAATTGATGATTGTGGATATCACAAGTTCAGTGGGAGTAAGCAAATCTTTGTGATGCACCTTTTGTATTAAGGATATAGATACACAAGAATTGTTCTTGGTGTATTTTTGGGTAATCACAAAAGAGTTGTATCAATAAGGTTCTTAAAATATTTGTAGTGCAGATATGAAAATCAAGTAATACCCCTATAATTAAAGGAGACATCTTTAGTCTCAATTAATGCCCCAATGGTAAATTTAAAGATAAACGATATACATCAGATTCTCTATGCTTTGGCAATTGAGAATTTAATGTATACTCGGGATAGCACACATCCGGATATAGTATTCCTTGTTGGAATGTTAGGCAGATATTTAATTTATTTACGATGGATATTTGGAAAGCAGCCATCAGGTTATTCGGTATCTATAGAGAACAAATTATTACATGATCACATTCAGGAAAATCAGACCAATTGGAGATCGTTGGATATTCTGATTTTGATTATGGAATTTGACTGTAAAATATTGTCACTAGGCTGCATATTTTTGGATGGAAATGAAAGACCACTTAAGTTATTTTGTGACAATAACAGTCTTATATTCCAATAGGAACATGATGATGTCAAAGTTTATAGACATTGAGTTCCTAATTGTTAAGGAATGAATTCAGAGTGGTCAGGTTTTTGTAAGGCATATAAGGACAAACTCTATGGATCCATTTACTAAATGGCTACCACCCGAGGTCTTTCACGAGCATGGTGCTCACATGGGTGTTGCATCTTTTGATGATATGCCAGTTTAGTGGGAGTTTGTATTTTGGATGTTGTCTTTTGACACATAATTTCGGTTGTGCACATTCAGTTCATTTCAGAAATAAAGTATTCAGTTCAGTTCCTACGATTAAAGTTTATGGTTGATCTCATAAGGTATTAAGGAATAAGGCGGGACCCGGTTCGAAATAGGCATGTTTAGATCACATTACATGTAATTTCCATGCTACACATCCACACTTGATCTATGTCATTTGATTGTATTGATATACGTGACCATTGATGGGTTTAGTTATGTTACTTATAACGAAGACCGCTTTGATCCTATGTTGATATAATCAATGGACGAGATTGTTCGGAGATGCTTTTGGTTATGATAGCAAAAGTTTTGAGCTCATAAGGTTATACACATTTATAAGGTAGCATATGTGGCCCAAGTGGGAGATTGTTGGGAAATTATTTAATTTCCCGTGATGGGCCGACATATGTAATTAATTGTGTATAAATGCTATCTTAAAGTTAAGCCCAAAATTAAAGTGATCTAATAAAGAATTAAGTAATTGGGCTTTAAGCATCTAATTAAAGTGTGGGCCGGACTATATGTGTAGAGGCCCGGATCCATTAGGGTTTGTATTTGACGATGGGCCGAATACATATGGAAATATATAAAGGGTTATGGTCCCCAATTCATGTGTGATTTTCTCATTCTATGTGGCATCCCATCAACACAAGAATACAAGAGAAAGCATATGAAGAGGAAGATCCATAAAACCCACAATCATGAATTATGATGGAGATTTGAAGCAACCAAACTGGAGATTTACAGATCCAGATTCAAGATTCATTGTTCAATTCAGAAATCAATTGATTAAGGTATGTTCCGCGTTAATTCAGTTTCTTGATGGTTTGACATGAAGATCTTGGCAAGATCATAAAGTTCAAGTTTTAATAAAGTTCTAACAGGCGGACCAATATTTCCCTCACATCATCATCGCGCTCCAGGCGACGCTGAAAATATACATTCTCCGTCTCTACAATGTACATCCAAGGCAAGTCGAACACCCCTAAGTTTGCATCTATTCTTTCCTCGTCATCACCTTGACCAAGAACTGTTTTTTTTTCAACATGTATTCTATTCTAATGTAATATTAAACAACATCAGCCCACTCAAAATTGGGTAGAATAATGCTTCAGTCATGGGACAGTTGGTAATCGTAACAATATATGTTACGCCTGGCATGGTGAGAACAAACCTGGGGGGCCACACTCCACGTCAAACGCCAAGAGGCAGTTGACCGAACCAGTGAAGAAGCCGAACCAAAGTGTGGCCGAATCCATTTGACTGGGTCGACCCCTTTGTAAATGACCGAACCCTTGTCACAGGAGGGGCCGCAAAAGGGGGTCAACAAGAGATCCTTTACACAATCTTTACACTACTTTTTTCTTTGCAAGAATACAAAACTTTCAACTTAAAAGTCTACGCATTATATAAATAACCATACATGGAATTCGAGACTATAGTTACGCTTCGCATGGTATGGGCCCAGAAGCCCTACATGGCGAACAAACTTGGGGGCCCACACTCCACGTCAAATGCTAAGAGGTAGTTGATGTGAACCCGTGAAGAAGATGAATCCATTTGACTAGGTCGACCCCTTTGCAAAGGACCGAACCCTCATCACGGGAGAGGCCGCAAAAGGGGGTCAGTAGGAGATCCTTAACGCACTCTTTCCTTGTATGTGATTGATGTGACACTCCTGCCACCGCCACCTTAATACATCAACCAGGTCAAATCTAAATCACAATATCAGTTTATGGCCAACAAAATGGTTCTAGCATTGAATGTTTATGATTGATTAATGTCTTTGACAAGAGGTCTCAGCCGTGTGGATGAAGCCACGTATACTTTTATCCAACGGTAAACCTTCATCATTTTTTACTATAAAAACTCACGTTTAGTGCCATTTCAAAGTATTGCAAGTTTATGCACTCAACTTGCAACTTTACTCATTTATTATTCTCGATATACATCCCAAAGCCGACCTCCTTTCAACATTGGAAGCTCACGTCTAAAGCCTCCCACACTCATACATTTATTTTTCCAACTAACTTAATCGTCGGAGTGCGCTGCGCCTACTCCACCACCACCAAAGGAAGCCACGTGTGGTTAACGGTTTGTCCAAGTGTGCAAGATTTAGGCTTACGTGGACGTGAGAGGCCTTGGAATCTGTTGGGCTTGTTAGAGGTACAAAATTTGAGGTCAACAATATCCTTGAGAAGAAGACATTTTACTTTGAGAAGTAAATGTTAGTAAAAAGGGAGAAAAATTAGGGTTTCTCCAAAGATTACAAATCAAACAGAGGCTAAGGCTACAACACATAGAGAGGTTGGAAAGAAAATATATTTGCAGAAAGGAAATAAAATTATGGTTACTAGAAAATTTTCGTAGGTTTTAAGGGATCAAAGTTGTTGATGACTAAAAATGTCGTGAAAATTTAGATCAACTGAATAGAAATTTAGTAAAGTGATAGTTGAAATTGCTTGAATTCAGGAAAATTAAAGGATAATTCCATTGACTGGAGTTTGAAGTGTATTGGAGAGAATACATTGAGTTTGACCCCTTAAAGAGAGCCATTTGCTCCTATTTACAGGCCTCTAAATCAAGCAATCGGGTTGTCCTACGTCACATCAGCTATAGTGTCGACCTAGAATTGTGTGCCACCACTCAAATCTTAGTCCCTTGATTGGTCGCTGAGGTCAGCCATGCTAACCATTATGACGCTGGGACTTCACTTATGACACCAGGCAATGATATTGGGTAATAATTATTATTGGCCAAAGATAAGGTGCAAATATCATGACTGCCACATGTCATTATGGAGTGGGCGATGGTTAAGTGGGAACAGTTTGTTAGTGATGGAAAATCATGATATTCCCTCTAATTTCGACGCTATTGTCTGAGTTGTACCTATATTTTCATTTGTTGAACTTCCTATATGTTGACTTTTGATCCCCAAATCACTCTTTAGTGACATGGAAGATCGGACGTCAACAAATGTTATAACTTATAAATATGCACAGGCATCTTCGAATTGTGTAGAAACGGCTGGGTAGTTTTCTTTTTCTTTTCCTTGGAAAAATGAATTCCGCAGCAAAGTGTGATAAAGAGAGGAAAAGCTAGAGATAAAAGGGAGAGAAAATTAAGATGATAGAAGGTAGAAGAAACGATTGGGAATTTTGGAAATTTACAAAGTATAGATTTGTGTTTTCAAATGGTGAGGTCATGTTTTCTAGGGGTAAAATGAGTGATGTTTGGTTGAGCTTGAGGGATTTGATTGGAATGGATGCCACATTGGAATTCTATCAGCCACGTGTACATTTTTCATCAAACCAAAGAAACGGAATCCATCTTAATAATGAATGGATAACACGATGCAAAGTTTAATAATCAGAAAGTTATGTTTTGAAGATTAGTGAGTTAGTAATAACTGGAGGCCAAGTTTAATGACCCATAAAATAATTTCTATATGTATTTTCTCATTAGTTTTAGAAATTATAACTTGATAAAAACGAGAGATGGATAATTGGTTAGTAGTCGTATATCTTACAAAATGTGTACTTTGACCTTTAAATTATTGCAAATTCGAAACATTTTTCTATATTCAAGTGGGTTATTTCTTTCTTTTTATAAACAGAAATTCCAATCATAATAATTAATAAGACAATGTCGAGAAACTCATGAAGTAATTCAGGAAATAAAAGAAACAATGTGTATTCATTATTTTTCAGATAAATGTACACAAAGTACCCGAAGATTTCATCAATGATTTTAATTTTGTTACATCGGGTGAGAAATATTTCATTATCTTATTTACCAGTTCATTCATTTCTGAGGGGAAAGTACCTTAATACAAAGGCCAGATTTTCTCTATTGACAAGTCTGATAAAGAAATTTTTAACCTGGAACCTTTCTAACGATAACTGTGTCAGGTAGATGACAAGAGCTATGGCAAAACAAATCCCACTAACTAAAAATAAACCACGAAACTGATTGAAGTTCAATATGTTGGTGATAGTCACAGAGCCGTCTGGTAAGAAGGACGATTGACTCTTGAACCATGCCCTTTCCATCATCACAAGTTTTCCTTCTTCTCTTAGTTTTATAATTGCTTTTGATATATCAGGAACCAGTGGAGAACCTCTGGGGAATACCTGCAAGATAAGAGCCAAATAAGTTGAACAGAAACAATTGATTGGCAATGAAAAGGAATACTTACAAAGCCAAAACCACCAGTGGTGGACGCAGAAGCAATCATCGCGTAATCTTTTGAGTATTTTGACAAGACAATCTTGATATAAGGGATTTCATCAATGATAGCGTCGACACCACCATTCTTACGTCCTCTTGACAAAGCCTCAGCATATGTTTCTGGTGAAAGATAGAGCTTAAGGCGCTCGTCTTGGAAATTCAAGTTATTAGCTATAACTCCACTTACAATGGAGTCACCTTGGGTTCCCAAGAACTCCCCGGCTGATCCTAACTGAATTTGTTGCACTGTCAAAAGGGAACTTAATGTAGCAGTATAGCTTGAAGTCAGGATCAGCACCGCGAATACCCACACAAGCACAATACCTCTTGATAAATTACTTGTCAATTTTTCCCCTGCAATGCTCCAATAGATTTACTTATTAATTGTTTTAAGCAATAGGGAAGTATAAATCTTTGCAGTAATTCTGTCATGATGAAAATAAACAAACTTACTATGAGCAAAAACCAGGGTAGAAAAGCCGAACCAGAAGATTGTGCCAATCTGATAAACTACTGAACCTTCACTAAATTCTTCGTTGTTGTTAGACCGTTCAATAGCCCAAACTGCAAAGCCTGTCAGGAAAAAGAAGGCGCCACTTACTAGCCACAATTTTGTATCAAGAGGCTTCAAGAAGTTCCACATGTCTTCGTTGTTGAGCGGTGCTATGGTTCCCACTCCCAAATCGGTAAAAGGTGCTGTAAAGTCCACATACAGAGATCTATTGGTAGTGATTGTTACATCTCCCACAAGTCCATCAATGTTCTATACATACAAAATGAACCATCGAACTAAGTGAATTCTACTGGTCTATATAAACTAACTGTACAAAATTGCAACACCTTACTTTTATAAAATACTACTGTTTCATTTGAACATCTCAATTTCTCCATGAAAATTTAATTCGAGCCAGTTGGTATTCGAACAAACTTAGTTGGAATTTGATCCAACTCCAATCTTTTTGCAATTTGAATAGTACAAACGCTACCATTAATGGGAAAAATGTGCATCAAATTAAGACTCATCACTAGAGACTAATTTCTTGTTTCTTTCAAAGTTCAGACTAGGAAATAAGTCTCCAGTGACAACACTTTTGTAGACAATTATATATATAGCTAAAAGAAGATAGTAATACCTGAAGATAAACCTGATGGACATAGTCATTGTAACTTCCATTCACAAGTGGGACAAACTCATAAGGTGTTCTATAATTTAAGGCGTCAATGGCAGCTTTGAAGACATCTATGCAGTAGCCTGAGATGGTTGTTGAATTGGTTTGAGAATCATAACGCACGTCAACCAATTGTTTGAAACTGATTTTCACTGGCACCCCAATTCTAAGCATTTTGGGGCTCATAGTCTGCAATAAACGGCCTCTTGAAGTAGTTTTACACCCTTCAGGCCATGTCATAGTGTTGGAATCTGTACTATGATTTATCCAGCATGATGATGAGTATACTTCTTCGAAAATTCCATCTGTAGTGCTCCATAATCCGACCATTTTTTCTTCACTGCCTTGAATATTCACCAGACTATATTCTTTAGGATATACATTCCCATCCACCAACTGAAATTCACCACTTAAACCCTCAAATCTAACATGAGAAAGTTCGTGTAGGAGCAATGCTCCACCGTGAGAATGTAAAAAATTGGTCCACTCCACGGACTTCAACCCTAAAAATTGATCATTAACGTTTGAAGTTTCAATACTTAACCTCTCAAAGGCTTCTGCTACTGCTTGCACTGTATCATATGCCCATATTCCAAGTACTGGTAACTCTCTTAGTACCACATTAGGGTCTGTTGCATCATATTCCCTCATCCATCTTGAGGTGATGTTCCGCAGCTTACTTGATGCTGCAATATTCGGCTTGAAACCTAATGTCCCTTGCAGAGATTCAACGACTTCAGAGTCCATCAAATGCACTGAGTTCATGGTTTTGTCGGTGACGATCCAAGCATATTCCTCTTTCATCATTCCCAATCTTTTCGCATGCATAAGAAGTCGAGAAGCAAGAGGCAATGACATGTGCACTATATATATTTTCGTTTTCAGGGTCATGAGCTTATGCAACTCTTTCAGGATTTGATCATCTCTAGAGAAAGAAGAAATGACACTTCTGTAAGGAATGGAAATATTTTTGCCTTCAAATGATTCGCCCAAATGAGGCGTAGCTTTGCGCTCATCATTAGTATCCTCATAAATAAGAATGGCATCTTTCCATTCAAATGATCTGAGAATAGAAGCAATGCCTTCAAGATTAACTGTTTCATCCGACCTAATTTTGACAATGTAAGGATGTCTGGTGGAGGAGCTTATGCTTGGGGAAAATGAAAATATAGGAAGTTTAGCTTTCTCTAGTAGTATGGCTAAGAACTTTTCTTCCAGAGATGTCTCGAGGCCGAAAATTGCTTGTACCCCAATGTTCTCCACAAGATCCACAGCTGTAAAAAAAATACTTCAGAATCAGTGGTTATTTGTTATTATCTCAAAGATTGAAAATGAAGAATATATCATTTTGGATATTTTCCATCATAAAATGTTAATTCTATGTTAGAATAATTCTATTACATGGGTTTCCATTTAATTGCGAATTTTACGGGTCAGATATATGGTTTGCAATGATACTGTGATTGGCCAAATATGTTAGTGATCAATTGGGTCGCTGTACATCTTACGTACTATATTATTATAATGTTGTAATTTTAAGTATGTTGGCCGGAATTATCTAAATCCTAATTAGGGTTAGAGTTGATAATGGGCCGGCTTTATAATTTCCTATATAATGGCTAGGTCTCATCTCCTCTCCATGTTGGTTTTTGCTTGCCCCATTGACGGCTGATTATTTTGAGGATTAAGAAGATGAAGATTCGGTCGGTAATATTTATACATAACAATGTCTTCCACATATATGAATTTCGAACCATCAATTAGTATATGTAATTCTTCTTCTTAGCAGAATTATTGTGAAATTTACAACAATTGGTATCAGAGTAGGCATGCTAAGATTAGAATCTTTTAAACAAAAATTAAAATTGTTTTTAAAGGTACCGTCTACTCTCTCTCGTGCATATAGTTATCACCAAAATCAGTATGAATCAACTTTATAGAATCTGCCCAAACATATAGCACCAAAATAAAAAACAAAATTCCAGGCTACTTGTATGAATTCTTGATTCCTGATGACCACTCTGAATATCGTGTATTTAGGCCCTGTTTGGAAGGGATTAAATTTTTCTACAATAAATCAATTCTCATTTTCGACCACACATTTTTCAATAAAATAATATTTTCCATCACATCAATAATTTTTTCTTTTTTTTCAACCACACATTTCCCATCATATCACTATTCAAAATCAATTCTTCCCCCAAAAATCTCAACCAAACAAGCTCTTAATTTGATTTCTGTGTGCGTATGCATACATTATCAAGCAAAACCCAGGCAGTTTTTTCACCCCTGACCACGTTCTTCTTCTTCTTGCGTTGAATTGTTATTATTATTATTGTGACTATCCCGTTTTCTTCCGTCTGTGTGCATATATTTGTCAATATATGTTATATAACGAAATCAATTGATGCAGCACCTCCACCGTCTGTGTATATGTGTTGAAGTTGTATTTAATAGCATCTGGGTTTTTGTTTTGGTTGTGTGTGAATGTAAACTGCTGCATATTGTTCGAACCCACGCCGTTGACCGTCGATCACTGTCAAAGGCAGCGGCACCTGATGAGGCAGCATCGGGCACTGCGTTTTGAGCGGCGCAGGCTGCTATCTACAGGAGCGTGCGACGCTGCTGCAGATACAGCTTACGGCTGCGCCCTTCGCAGCCGTGGGCTGCCGTCGCGGAGATGGGGATTTGGCCGGGCGGCTGCGTCGCTAGAAGGAGGATAGCTTAGGGTTTTGGATTGGTTTCAGTTAATTTGGGGACGGAAGCCTTCTTTGCAATTTCAGTTATTTTGGGGGCCTGCCTGCAATTTAGTAAAAGCGTCAATTTAAAGAAGTGGAAATTACACCTACCCCTATATTTGGAGATTCAAATTCTAAAATCAGATTTTGTGTTTAAAGTTTCAAAAATCAGATATTTAAATATATAGATACAGATTTTTATATTTAATTAAATATTAATAAAAACATTATGAAAATTAAATTATATAAACCCTCCCCAACCCTAAAATTATCAAACCTGTTGGCGCCCTCTCTCTCTCTCCGTCTGTCGGCGCCCTCTCTCTTTCCACGCTACCGGCGACTCCTCTCCAAGCTACCGGCGACTTCTTCCTTCCCTCTCCTCCCCCTCCCTCCCTTTCTGCCCGACACTCCCTAAATCGCAGCAGCGTGGATGCTGCTGCCCTTATTCGCAGCAGCGTCGCGACGCTGCCCTAGTCGCGACCTTGAGGTGGTGGTGCGAGGCAATTGAGTAGCAATTGGGTCAATTAAATGTGTACCCACAGGCAGAGGCGGTGGATTCTGCACAGAAATTCAAGGTGGTGGACTGTGCACAGAAACCTGAAGGGGTGGACTGCACAAAAATTTGAGGGTCACCAAAAAATTCAAGGCTGCCAGTCCCTTTGGCTCACCAAAAAATTCGAGATCTGCGCTGTTGTGGTGTCGGATCTGTGCTATTGTGGTGATGGTGGTGGATCTAGTGGAGGATGCGGTGGTGGGAGATGGTGGTGGTGGTGGTGGTGGTGATGGTGGTTTTGGCTGCGGGAGTTTCGACGGGTATTTTTCGATTCATTTTTTTGGTGGTGTTTGCGTTGTAGTAGCTGATCTGCATGGTTGTGGCAATGGGTTAGGCTGTGAGTTGCCGGATGTGGTAGCGACAGTTGTTTGAACTTTGGTGTGATTCGTGACCAACTGTAACCGCATAATGGACTATCTGTGACCTTAAAATTCTACAATTTGTGACTAAAAATTAATCTGTGACCTTAAAATTCTATAATTGTGACTAAAATTTAATCCGTGACCTGTAATTTTTTGATTCGTGACCAATAAATTAGTCTGTGACCTTTAAAATTATTGAGTTGTGACCTATGTTGTGACTTGTGACCTGAGTCGTGACCTGGACTGTGAGTTGTGACCTGGACTGTGACTTGTGAATTGGACTGTGACCTAAGTTGTGACCTGGACTGTGACTTGTGACCTGAGTCGTCGGAATCGGAGCAGTCGCCTGAACGGTCACCGGAATCGGAGCAGTCGTCGGTATCGGAACGGTCGCCGGAGAGGTCGCTGGAGCGATGGGGGTGGTGGAGCCGTGGAGGTGGAGGTGGGTTATATATTTATTTATTTATATAAATAATTATTTATATATGTGTGTATGTATAGGTCAAAATTTCTGATTTTTGAAATGTGAAAGTTGTTTTGTTATTTTTGAAATATGGTAAAGATAAAGTAGGAAAACTGAATTTTTCCCTTTAAAGAAAAAGACCTGTGCCATAATTTCTAAATTTTGAGCCCCTTTTCATAATTTTAATTTTAGGATCAATTTTGGAATGTTGAAATATTAAATTTTAAATTTTAAACTTCATTTTCATATATTGAAATTTAGTTGTCTATTTCGTCTCACAATCACGCATAAATTTTACTTTTCGTCATTTGATGATTGTGATTATTATAATTAAATTTTTCGTGGACTTAAAGTTTATTTTAGTGCTCCCATTATGAGAAATATTTTGAAATAAAAGTGGGTGGTAATTATCAAAGTGACACACTCATTTTTATTTATTTAGTTTTCTTCAAAAAAAAAAATTTTGGACGTTAGTATCGTAATTTTGAATTATGACATATAGTATCTTGACCAAATGTGTTATTATTTGTGATATTTTTTAAATTTGGCATAAAACAGTTAACGAGTTTACTTAATCTAGAAATTTCCTTATGCCTAAAAGTGTTGGTATTTCGAAAATCAATATGTTTTGTTAACTAACTTGATCATGTGTTTTAAGAGTACATTACAGCATATTATATTTTTAGCCCAAAGGTAACTTTATAATGATGCATCTAGGCTCTTACCGTAATAATTTTCATTTGATTTTGACTTTAATTACGACCTATCTAATTGTAGTCCGTGTTTATTAGATAGATATGTTATCATTCATTGTTTGCTTGCATTATGTTTGGATGATATTAAATATGTTATTTTATATTTCCACAGTTTTAAATACCTCATCTCTTTCAAATCAATTGTCTGCTATTGAAATCTTGACTGTAAATAATTATGTGAGGTTGAAACGAAATGTAGAAATAGTACTTGGTCTTTTGGGGTTAGATTTTGCAATGGAGAAGCAGCTTTCGAAATCCACAAATAAAAGTGATCTTGAATATGTAGCTAAATATGAAAAGTAGGAAAAAGCTAATAGACTTTGTTTGAAAATTATTAAGAACTCCATATCCGATTCCATTATATGTGATATTCCAAATAATGAAAATACTAAAGGTTTTGTGGATACTATAAGATTGAGATTTATTAAGTTTGATAAAGCTGAAAATGAAGATGTAATGGACAAACTGATGAATATGAGATATGATGATACAAGTGGAGTTAGGGAACACGTTATGAAGATGATTAATATATCTTCTAAATTAAAGGCTCTTAAAATTTTCAATGTTGAGCATTTTCTGGTCTATCATGTTTTGAATAGCCTTTCGAGCCAGTTTAATCAGCTGAAAATTGCTTATAGTGCTCAAAGAGATAAATGAGATTTAAATGACTTTATTGTTGTATGTGCCCAAGAAGAGTATAGGTTGAGATGTGAAAATATTGAAACTGTGCAATTAGTTTTTCAACCACCATAGAACAAGGGGTCATCTCATAACCATAAGTCTATATTCCACAAGGGCAACAAATTACACCACAATCAGTAGAATAAAAATTTTGGAGGTCACACTTCTGGTAGTCCCAAACGAACGATAAAGAAAAATGATCAATGCAAGTTCTACAAGAAAAATGATCACTGGCAGAAAGATTGTTTTTAGTTTAAGACTTGGTTGGAGAAGAAGAAGAGTTCCGTAGGTATCTCATTGACCTTACTTTGTGAGTCTTCTCGGGAGCCAGTATCCATATAGAGAATTCTTTGCAGGGGTTCACAAGCAAGTAGAGACCAAGTGAGAATGAAGTAAACATGTGCGTTGGAAATGGAGTTCAAGTGAATGTTGAGTTCATAGGAGTAGTGAAGTTGTCTTTGGAGTCTGGTTTTTCTCTTGTTTTAAAGAATACAATTTTTGTAACGATAATGAGACGGAATTTAATTTCTATATCGAAACTTGATACTTTTGGTTTCTTCTTTAATTTTGGTAATTGAATTGTTGAATTGTTTTATGATTCTCATTTGATTGGAAATGGCCTCTTATGCGATGGTTTATATAAATTGTTCTTTGATTTCGTTTGGTGAAGTATTTTGTGTTGCAAATGTGTCAAAGAAAAGGTTGCTAATTCGTGAATCATCCTCTATGTTGTGTTACAAACGGTTGAGTCACATTTCAAATGATAGGATGGAGAAATTGGTTAAAGTTGAGATACCTCTCTCTCTCTCTCTCTCTCAACTTCTTTGTTTTGACATTTGTGTGGATTGTGTAAGAGGAAAGTTGACTAAATCCACTAGGAAATGTCCTATTAGGAGTGATGGTATTTTGCACTTAATACATACTGATATTAGTGGACCTTTGCCTTCCACCGTATGTGGGAACAAATATTTTATAACTTTTATTGATGATTTCTCGCGACATAGATATATCTACTTAATTAATGATAAATCCCATGCACTTGAGAAATTCAAAATTTTCAAAGTGGAAGTAGAGAAACAATGTGGGAAAAGCATCAAAGTTGTAAGATCTGACTTTGGTAGTGAGTACTATGGGAAGTATGACTAGTCTCGTCAAAACATGGGTGATTTTGCAAAGTTTTTACAAGGCTATGGCATAGTAGCTAAATACACCATGCCAGAACACCTGAATAGAATGGCGTTTCTGAAAGACGTAATAGAAATCTTAAAGACATGGTCAGGAGCATGATGAGTAGAACAAATTTGCCAGAATATCTATGGTGCGAAGTTTTGAGAACTGTTATGTATATTTTGAATAGAGTTCCGAGTAAAGCTATTGTAAAGACACCTTTCGAGTTGTGGCCAGGACGTAAGCCAAGTTTGGCTCATTTTAGAGTTTGGAGATGTCCAGTTGAGATGAGAATTTATAATCTATTTGAGAAGAAATTAGACCCAAAATCCAGTCATAGTTATTTCATTAGGTACCTAGACAAATTAAAAGGATATAAGTTCTATTGGCCAAACCGTGGCACCAGAATTATTAAATCAATTACTGCTAAATTTCTGACAAATAACTTTGGTGATAGTGGAAGTTCTACGTTGAAGGAATTTTTTGTTGAACCGAATCTAATTATTGTTCCAATTCCTATTATACACGAGAGAGTTATAACTCAACGAGCTGAACTTGTTAATGAAGAACTTGGACACCAAGAGGAATTTCAGGTTCCTCCAACAACAACAATTGAGTCAATTCCTAAGCCACAGGTTAGGAGGTCGCAAAGGGAAAGAAGGTCTGCATTGCCCAATGATTATATTACTTATTTGTTGGAGAGTGATTTTAATATTGGGCATACTGTTAACTCTGTTACTTTTTATTAAGCATTGACAAGTCCTGAATCACATAAATGGATAGATGTTATGGAAGATGAAATAAAATATATGGAAAAGAATAAAGTATGGGAACTTGTTGAACTTCCTTCGGATGCTAAAGTCATAGATAACAAGTGGACCTTCAAAAGAAAATTGGACTTTAAAGGGAATGTTGAACGAAAGAATGTGAGATTGGTTGCAAAAGGGTTCACTCAACGAGAGGATATTGATTATAATAAAAAAAAAAATCACACGTTTCATTCAAAGATTCTTTTCGAATTATCGTGGCACTTGTGACACATTATAATTTGGAGATTTATCAGATGGATGTTAAGACGATTTTTCTGAATTGAGTTCTTTTGGAAAGGGTTTACATGAGATAACCTGAAGGTTTTGTTGACAAGGGAAAGAAAATTTGGTATGTAAGTTGAATAAATCATTATATGGCCTCAAGCAGGCATCACGATAGTGGTATTTGAAATTTGACGAGATTGTGAATTCTCTTAGTTTTGTTGAAAATACAGTTGATCAATATATTTATCTCAAAACCAATGGGAGAATTTTTATTTACATTGTCCTGCATGTTGATGACATTTTACTTGCTAGTAGCAATTTGGGGTTACTTCATGAGACAAAGAAAATGTTATCTATTAATTTTGAAATGAAAGATCTTGGAGAAGTTATTTATGTGCTTGGCATTGAAATATATTGTGATAGAAATTGTGATGTGTTGGGACTTTCTCAAAAAGCTTATATACGACGTGTTCTAGAAAGGTTTAATATGTAGAAATGTGCACCTAGTGATGTACCTATTATAAATGGGGATAAGTTTAACAAAGCTCAATGTCCAAGAAATGAGCTAGAAAGAGAATTTATGAAGATGATACCATATGCTAGTGCTGTGTGGAGTTTGATGTATGCTCAAGTTTGCACTAGACCGAATATTGCTTATGCAATCAGTGTTCTCAATAGGTTTCAGTCGAATCCATGACAACAGCATTGGAAATCGGCTAAGAAAGTTATGAATTACTTAAAGAAAACTGAAAGTTACATGCTCACTTCCCAGCGTTCAAATCACTTGAGGTGGTAGGTCACTCATATTTAGATTTTGCTGGATGTTAAGATGATTTGAAATCAACCTCGGGTTATATTTTCATGTTGGCTGGTGTGCTATCTCCTGGAAAAGGGTTAAGTAGATTCTGGTGGCATCTTCTACTATGCAGACTGAATTTGTGGCATATTATGAAGCTACAATTCAAGTCATTTGGTTAAAGAATTTTATTTATAGGCTGAAAGTTGTTGACTCCATCTCGAGGCCAATCACTATTTACTATGACAACAGTGCTGCAATGTTCTTTTCAAGAAATAATAAAAGTTGTAGTGAATCAAAACATATTGACATCAAATATTTGGTGGTCAGGAACAAAGTCAAGGAAGGGCAGATGACAATAGAGCATATTAATACAGAGGCGATGATTGCAGATCCTTTAACTAAGGGATTCGCTCCTAAAATTTTTACGACACATGTTGCTAATATGGGTATTGTGGAAACTTTTGATTTTTTGGTTAGTGGGAGTTATTTATGTAAGAGAACTACATTTTGGACTTGATCCCTTTACGGGGTACATAGGCAACCCATATGTTCTTCGGGTACAACCCCTTCCAATAATAAAATATATTTTTCCATATCCATATATTATTTTGTGTATGCATTTAACTTATATCTTTTATTATGATATTATTTTGATCTCAAAATATGACAATAAAGATATAAGATGAGTCTCTTTTAGAAACGTGTGGTTCATTTTGATTAGAAACATTTTGCGGACCGATATGAATGAGCACAGTTTGTTATCACATTTGGTCTAAGTTCATACTACATACTACTACATTGGTTGGAGGATGAGGATCCATGTCAATAAGGATGTTGGCATTTATAGATGTGGAATGGTCTTACATCGTTTGATTGGTGTAACGACTTCCATTTTCGATGTTAACATTCTTGTTGGACCGAATCATGTTGTGTAAGGTGTTGTGATTTCAGCTATACTTGTATGGCTATCTATGTAGTCTGACCCGAAGGTTAAAAGTTTTGTTCTATAACATTCAAATATTTGCCCAAGTTGGCGAATGTTAGAATGATTTTATTATATGAACTTTCATTTGATTGCGAAGTTTATGGGTTAGATGTATGATTTGCAATAATACTTAATTATGCCCAATATGTTAGTGATCACTTGAGCCGTTGTATGCCTTATGAGCTATATTATTATAATGTGTTAATTTTAAGTATGTGTGTCGGAATTATGTAAACCCTAATTAGGGTTAGAGTAGGTAAGGTCGGCTTTATAATTTTCTATATAATGGCTAGGTCCCCTCTCCTCTTCATATTAGTTATGGCTTGCCCATTGACAGCTGATTATTTTGAGGAGCAAGGAGAGGAAGATCCAACCAGTAATTTTCATACATAACAATGTCTTCCGCAAGTGTGAGTTTTGAACTATCAATTAGTACATGTGATTTTTCTTCTTAACATGATTACTGTGAAATTTACAATAATCAAAACAGCAAGGATTAATCAAGACTAACCTGCAGATAGAGCACGAACTGGTTTAGCTTGAGAGTCTCGAGCATGCAAAACTATGCGTGTTCTGTAGTGACTATTCAACTCGTAAAAATCAGAAATGGCCATGGAAATGCAGCCATGAATAGTCTTCCCAACCCATGATCCCTTATCAACTATAACTCCAACTTTAATTTCATCGACATTATTAATACTGTTTTGATCGGATGAACTGATAAAATCTGCAACATATAAGTGATCAGTTAAAAGGATGAAGAAAATGAAGAGTCTGAGAGGATTAATGGTGAAAGCATTTGCCATTTTAATTTCAAGTAGTTAGCTTGGAATTGTAGTGCTTGTTTTGTAATTTATATGCAGGATGAAGTTGACAAATGGAACACAATAAAGCGTGGACTATTGTTTGTTTGACTTATTCTCAGGTCAACGCTCATAGTTTCAAAATAAGATGCGTGTAATATCCGACTTGACTCGTGAAGGAAAGTACTTGCTTCCTTGTATATTTTTTCTCGTTCTCTTTCTTTCCTATTGTAGGGGTGTGTAAAGGAGGACGAGTGTCGATTTTACGAACTTCAAGTATAATTAAAAAAAAATTACGAAATTTCCTTCAAGTAGCGAGTCTAAAGGTCCATTTGAGATGACTTTTTATTTAGATTTTGCTTCTTAAAAAAGTTACTTTAAATGTTTATTTGAAAACTAATTACTAAAATAGTTTTTTTTAGTTTTGAAAGTATTTTTAGAGAAAGTTACATTAGATCATCTTTCTCTAAGGGTCCGTTTGATAGTAAGGGTGGAAAATGGGTGGAAAGAAAATGAATTCCAGGGAAAGTAATTGTCTAGAAATTGTTTTCCAGGGAATTGTTAATTAAGTGTGTTTGATTGGTATAATTTTCCACCTGAAAAATTTTTAAATTTTGTGTTCGTTTGCCCTTCGTTTGTATCGAAATTGTCCATTAAAGTGATATTTTTTTCCACACTTGATTATAAAATTTGTTTCCATTGCCAAAAAGTTAAAAAAAATGAAAAAAAAAAAGTTTCCTAAAAAATCATTTTTTTAATCAAAGTTTAGTGTTCGTTTGACCTTCGTTTGCATCAAAATTGTCCATGAAAGTGAAATTTTTTTTACACTTGATTATGAATTTGTTTCCATTTCTAAAAAATAATAAAAATAATAAAAATAAAAAATGTCAAAAGTGACGGCTGTGGCTGGGTGAGAATTGGTTTTCACCAATTTCTAAGAAAGTCAGGCTCGTGGCCACCATCCAAGAAAATTTTTTGCCAAGAAATTCTTGTCAATCAAACAGGCATTTTTTTCAAAAAGATGGAAAATGGTTTCCAATTCCATGGAAAAAGAGTCCTATCAAACAGGGCTTAAAAACTCTTCTAACTAATAAAAAAAAAAAAAGGTACTTTTATAAAATTAGTCAAACGCATTCAAAAGAGCAACTTTTAGGGTGATTATAAAGTAGTTTCTTCATCTTTTATTGTATTTATCCATCCAATTTTTTATTTATTTATACTTGCACCTTGAGTTAGAAAACATGCAACCTATAGTCGTTTAGAAAAAAAGAAAAAAGAAAAAGAAAATAATGAATGTAATACAAATATGCAATCATGTTGAGCCCATTATTGAATTTAGCTACTTTGAAAAACGAATGCTTTTTATTTATTTTATCCAATTTTTAATAATAATGTATGAACTATGAACAAGAAGATGGAAATTGCATGAAATTATAAAGGAAGTAAACTAGCCGTTTTACATGCTGCTAATTTACGACTTCATGTTTAGTCAAAACCGCGTTAATTCAATGCCGACGAAATTGAAAGCAAAACCTTAGTATTTAAGAACAAATTAATTGGAATAAACGTAACACATAAAGAGAAGCAACTGCGCAAGTTGCAACCATGTGTTAATATTAATATATTTGAACCCTAGATTTTTTCTTTTATTTCGATTTGACGTAATTTATGTCGTTGTGGAGAATTTTAAAGATGTTTCCATACAATTTGATCATATTTGACGCCAGACAGAATAGTGATTATTCTGCATGCTGTAGTTCGATAGGTGATTAACAAAAAAGAACGCAAGAGAAAACGTCAAGAAAAATAAGAAAATCATTATTATTCATCCAATATGAGAAAATAACCCACAAGCGGGGTTAAATAGCTAAAAAATCATAATTATCGAAATTTTATCAAAAATAGCAAAATCTCAATATTCATACCAAAAGAAAATACGTAATAAGAGAAATAATGTCCCAAAAATCGGGCTCAAATTGAGTTCGTAACAAAAAAGAGCTTTCCGAATTAGGGTTATGAGCGCTATTCTGATAACCGTAGCCAAAGTTATAGTCAAAATACCGAAATATATTAAAAAACGGCCCCAATTAGGAAAGATCGTCGTTTACTTGCTATTTTTACGCTGATCCACCAACTCATGGTATCTCAATGCCATCAACGAACTATCAGACAACTCGGCATCATTTGACTCGGATCATCCTGCATCATTGGAGCCTTGGCACTTCGACGGTCAAATCAAAAATCGAAATTGGATAATGTATCAGTATGAATCTTACCTGTAACATCTACTCTGTGTAGTGAACTAGCGAGCAACATGAGGATAATAATCTCAGTTTTCACCACATCCTCAACGACACAGGTTACTCAAGATCAAACAATGCTCAAGTTAACATTGGGAACACTTGGTTCACCAGTCTCTCTACTACCCAGCCTCCTCAAGATCAAAATTATCTCTTCACCAGAACACCCAGGGCTAAAAGGATCCATAACATATTACCAACCTCAATTTACATCAGATTTTAACGATCAATGTTATTCAAGATCAAAAGATACCTAACTTGACCCTGAGATCAATATCAATTTTCACCAGATTCTCAATGAACCATTTTGGAAGGATCCCAACACTTAATAAAAACTTGACGATATTAGTCAATCTCGATTTTCACAGTTATCCAGACTGAAAAGATTGGATCAATCTTTGTCTTCATCAAGATTCTCAGTAATCCAGACTACAAAGATCCACATGAACATAGAAACTTGACGCTGAGTTGATTCAAGACCTCTCTGAGATCATTATTCACCCAAGTTACTTAGAATCAAAATGATTCTCAACCTAGGATTGATCCAAGTTTATTTGCTCCAAGACTACGTTGAACCACTTTATCGAAAATTTAATCTGTTAAAGAAAAGACAATTTGTTCATCTGAATTTTGTCATAAACATCTAATCCGAAGTTAGTTAAAAAGAAACTAAAGCAGCCATAACATTTACATGACTAAAACAAGAAGTTTGAAGGCAAATCATCTCAATCTTGATCTTTAACTGCGTATATATATAATGTGGTTATGCTACAAGAAATTTAACATGCATACATTATGTGGCATTTATTCAACCAATCATATTGGCCATTCTATTTCTGCAAAAGAAATATCTAAAAATGGATATCAGTTTTCCTCCCGCCAACATTCTGATAACGTAATATGGAAATGACAACTTTTTATGAAGTACCAAGGTTAAAAATAGAAGAAGGGCCAAAGATAAAGAGATCCCACTTACAAGAAATAGACCAGAAAAGCTATAAATGCCCAGAGTATTGGTCCTAGGTGGTTCAGTGTCAGATAACGGTGATAATTGGCTTCTAAACCATTTCTTCTCCAACTCCAAAATTTTACCTTCTTCTCTGAGTCCAGCAATCGCTCTTGACATATCATGGACCAAAGGTGAACCCTTTGGGAAAACCTACGATACATTAACTAATTATAAGAATACATGCGTACACATACTGATACACCTAACCACCTTATTTTGTCCCAAAATAATAACTGACAGATGCATGTCCTTATCATGCTACATGTACATCATTTTCTACATCATTTTGATATTGTGTCACGTGACAACACATCATTGGACAGTTATATTTTAAAAAAAACACACTTTTCTGCCCACAACTTTTTGAACTCCAATAGAATATACACAATGATGTCAATCAAACAATGTACACTTAACATTATTCTGTCCTTATAAAGAGGGGCAGTGACCACACGTTCACAATCACATTGTTTGGGGAAGAACAGAATACTTACAAAAGCGAAGCCATTAGTTGTCTCTGAGGAGTCAATCATGGCGAATTCATGTGGGTACATAGCGAGGAATAGTTTAATGTAAGGAATTTCATCAATTATAGCACCTACTCCTCCATTTTTACTTCCTTTTCTTAAAGCCTCGTAATATTCCTCAGGTGAACTATGAGGCCGAAGTCTGTAATCCTTAACATTCGGGTTGTTCATGACATGAAGTCCCTTTATAAAAGAATCTTGGCCTATGTAATCGTTTTTTGTCAATCTTATCTGATGAACGGTCAACAGTGAACTCAAATTTGCAGTATAACATGATGTCAATATCAGGACTACGAACAACCAAATACCCACAACAAATCTTGATAGATTACTTTGTAACTTTTCTCCTGCAAAACAGAAAAAACACAATTCACGAACTGCAAATGCGTCCTTATAACTCAAGTTTATATGAACAAAACAGTTGACTCTCATAGAATGCCTACTTAATTTCAATGCCTTTCGTTCAAGTAAAACTTGAAAAAAGAAAAATGCCCCTAGCGCCTTTTTTCTTCGAAGAGGTTTTCCTTCCCACATCTGAAAAATACTAGCTCAGACAAAGTCTCTAACGAGATTAAGTGTACTCAGATTATATCTACTCTGAGACTATTTCAGTTCCAAACAAAACCATGTTATCTGACTGCATAGTATCATTTTGGGGAATTTCTATTAAATTAATCCATTAGAACCAATCTGCAGAGTTTCTAGACCTCCATGCAGTATTTTTTTCGCCGTGTATGCAGGGCCGGCCCTGAGAATTTAGAGGCCCTAGGCGATTGATTATTACGAGGCCCTTTGTAAGAAATAAACACCTTCACAACTCTCAGGATTATTCTTTGTAAGAAATTCAAAAATATCTTCGAATTGAGGAAGAGTCAAGGGTACGAGATGGGAATGAACATTCTCATTAGGGCACTTCCAAAGCCCATGCCATGGATCAACCGAACAAATACAACAAGGATTCCAAGAAGAGAAAATCCACAAATTCCAACAAAGATAAGAAGAACACGAAGAAATTCAAAATTTCTTGTTATGTGTGTAGTAAACTCAAACATTATACTTGGGATTATAGACATCGCAAACAACCAATGCAAGAAGGAAAAGTAAACTCCATTGACAACATCATTGCTACCTTGAGCTTTGTGAATTCGGTCAAAGAAAAGGTTCAAGGATGGTGGTATGATACTTGTGCCACCATACATGTGTGTTATAATAGATCACTTTTCAAAATCTATCAAAAAGTGGATGACGAACACATTCAAATGGGGAATGAAATTCAATCAAAGGTTGTTGGCAAAGGAAGCATTGACTTACAATTTACATCCAACAAGAAGATCATATTAATAAATGAATTACATGTACTAGATATGAATAGAAATCTTGTAAGTGGTGATTTGTAGGGAAACCGGGAATAAAGTGCACATATGAGTTGGGCAAATTTATAATTTTTCGGAATAGAGTATTTGTTGGAAAATGCTATTCTAGTAATGAAATGGTCAAAGTTTGTACTACGGACAATAATATCAATAAAATTGCTAATTTAAATTATGTTGTTGAGTCTATTTCTTTTGGTATGATAGATTAGGACATGTTGGCTTTTCTTTAAAAACAATGATTAAAGCCTGAATGATTTCATGTGAAAACATAGAATATAATAAATGTAAATTATGTGTTAAGTCTAAAATGAGTAAGAAACATTTTCATAGCGTTGAAAGGAATTCTAATTTGCTAGACTTAACATTCTGATATAAGTGAATTAAATGGAATGCAGATGAGGTAATAGATATTTCATAACATTCATAGATGATCATTCTAGATTTTGCAATATCTACTTGACGAAAATAAGGATGAAGCATTTAACATGTTTAAAAAATACAAAATCAAAGTAGAAAATTAATTAAATAGAAAGATTAAGGGTGTGTTTGAGCCACATTATTTTGGAATAGTAGATTGATGGAGAATGAGTGATTGAAAAATAAGGAAAAGTTATTGATGTGATGGAAAATATTATTTTATTGAAGAATGTGTGTTGAAAATGAGTAGAAGAATGAAAATTTTAATGTGACTCAAAACGGGGCTAAATTCTCAGTGATAGGGGAGGTGACTATTTTATCTAGTGAATTTAATCTTTTTTTTTTTTTTTTTGTGAACAATATGGCAGTGGTGCACTTAACTCGAACAAAATGATTTGGCTAAGAGAAAGAATATGACACCAGTTGAAATGATAAATGTTATGTTATTAAATTCTAAGTTGCTATCTAACTTGTGGGATGAAACTTTATTAAATACGTGTCACATAGTTAATAGAATTCATTCTAAAAGATTTAAGGTTTCCCCATATGAATTGTGGAATGGGATAAAATTGAATTGATTATTTCAAAATATGAGGGTGTCTTGCTTATAGTAAGAACACGAATCCTAAAAGGACTAAGTTATCCTAGAGGGATCAAATGCGTGTTTGTAGGATATGCCTAAAATAACAAGGCGTATCGTTTATTAAACTTGGAAACCAATGTTATAATTGAATCCCGTGAAGTAGAGTTCTTTGAGAATATGTTATCTTCATATAATAATTCTCTAAGGAAATCTCAAGTGGAGATTTCTAGCCCTACAAGATCACAAGTAGAAATGCCTTTCGAGAATGTTGAAACAGGTGAACTTCATAGAAGCAAAAAAGCTCGAAAGGAGAAAGTGCTAGGTCCCGATGAATTAGACTCTCCACTAATTTCTTTCTGTGTAGTTTAGAGAAATTCGAAGAGTGTCACAAGAACTACTCCATATGTTATTCAAGTAAAAACCGATCCTAAAAATTATCAAGAGTTAATGTCATCTAGAGATAGCACATTTTGGAAGGATGCTGTAAATGATTAAATTGATTCAATAATGTCAAACAACACTTGAAAATTAGTCGATTTATCACCTGGATCAAAATCTATAGGCTGCAAATGAGTATTTAAGAGAAAGTACAATGCGGATGGTATTCCTAATTCCTTTAAAACTAGGTTAGTGGCTAAAGGATATCAACAAAAAGAAAGAATTAATTACTTTGACACGTATGAACCAGTTACACGAACAACATCAATTAGAATTATATTCACTTTAACTTCAATCTATGATATGCTTATACATTAAATGAATGTTAAAATGGAGTTCTTAAACGGGGATCTCGATGAAATCTATATGGAACAACCGGAAAGATTTGTTCTTCCCGAAAATGAGGATAAAGTATGCAAGCTAATAAAATTCTTATATAGATTAAAACAAGCACCAAAGAAATGGCACGAAAAGTTTGATTTAGTAATAATGTCTTTTGTATTTAAACATAATATTGTTGATAAATGTTTATATTCAAAAGTATGTGATATTAATGTTGTGTTCATTTGTTTATACGTGGATGACATGTTGACTGTGAGCAATCAAATGAAAGGTATAAAAGAAACAAAGATGTTTCTATCTTCCACATTAAAATGAAAGATCTTGGTCAACTGGATACCACACTAGGTATCAAAGTCACCAAGACTAGTGAGGGTTATATGTTAAGCCAATCACATTATGTTGAGATGTGATTAATAAGATCAAACACTTGAACATTAAAGAGACTAACACTCCATTTGATCCAAGTTTGAAACTTAATGATGGAAGAGTTATAGCACAAATTGAGTATGCAAGTGATATCAGAAGTCAAATGCATGTTGTGTAATATACAAGACCCAACATAGCATTTGCAATTAGTAAACTTAATCGGTTTACTAGCAATCCAAGTAAAGAACATTGGAAGGCTATTGGGAGGGTTCTTGGTTATTTGAAGAAACTAAAACCAAAGATCTACGTCTTCAATATTCTAAATATTAGAAGGATTTACCGATACTAATTGGATATCTAGTGTTGGTAAGAATAAACCAACCTCGGGTTGGGTATTTACCCTTGGAGGAGGTGTAGTCTCTTGGAAATACAAGAAACAAACGTGTATTACTCACTCAACTATGGAATTCGAACTTGTGGCATTGGCTGAAGCTGAAAAAGAAGTTGAATGGTTTAGCGATTTAATGTAAGAAATTCCATGTGGAGAAAAGAATAATTCTTCCATATCTATCTTGTATGATAGTCCAACCACTTCAAGTAGAGCATACAATGAAGTGTATAATGGTAAGTCTAGATATATGAGTCTAAGAGGAAATTAATCAAAGATGAAATAATTTCACTTATGTGAAGTCAAATGAGAAATTAGTTGATTCGTTCATTAAACTGCTCACAAGGGACTTAGTGCAAACAAGTAGCAGGATGGGGTTAAAACTCCGTAATTAAATCCACCAATGACAACAACCACAACAGACTATACTAACAAGTATACTTTAGGTTTAAATGGTAACAACAGGTCATTCGATAAGTGGATAAAATTCAGCACTTATTTTTTCTTTTAAAACCCTAACCTAGGTTAAAAGTTCACGAATAGGAGGGTTGAATTCTATAACTCTTAGTAAAGTTCAGATTAGTAGATCAAGTATCTCTAAAAGTGACAAAGATACTGCAAGAACTTTACCTATATAAATTTCGAAATGGTGCCGCTTTAATAAAAAGTTTGAGTTTCTCTCTTAAAAGTTCATAAATAGGAGAAGCGTAAGGTCATAAAAGTGTTAAACGAGATTGTGTGAGACTTGGAACACATAATACTTGTGTGTGATTTCACCGGTATCATCACAAGAAATAATAGGTTCAAACCTTTCAAGCTACATAGGATTTCGATGATTACTTTGTGAGATGTATAGTAAGGTTGGATTTGAATCAAAAGATATCCATACTTTATGTATAAATGTCGTTAAATTAGAGTTTGTACTCATTTTATATTTGAACAAGTGGGCGATTGTTGGATATTGTTCAAATTAATAGTGAGTAGTGATTTTGGAAGTGATGGAAATAGTTAACCATGAGGACAACGATTCATAATCGTGTCCAAACCTTCCATTTTGGAGATTTCTTGTTGCTAGTTTTATTTTCGTTCTTCATCAACTTTTCTCAACGGCCCCTTCTAACAAATACAAGGAGTTACTATGCATCTTATCCTTGCTTCTCAAAAAGAAAAGCAAACCATTCTGTTACTTTGACTCTTTCATATTAAAATTCTTCACCTACTTTGGCCATTTCTTACTAAAAATAATAAATAAATAAATAAAATAAGTTAAAAATGTTCCAAGTTAATTGACTCTTGGTCATGAAATTTTTAGAATTTAGCTTCTCTCATTTTAGGAATTTATATGTGCAATGATACAGTAGCTTTCGTTTTTAAATTTGTGGTTCATCGTCAAAAAGGAGTAAAAACCTGGTTTCCTTTTTCTACTTCTGTTTCTACGGTGAGAAAAAAAGATATCTCTGACTAATATCACAAGCATTATATGTCTATTCCTAGAAGAATACGATGACAATGTGTTTATTATGTGTATTAAAATATATAGTGCTGTCACCTACACCATCAGTATGCTTCAAATGGGAAAGTAGGTGGGAAAAATGATAAGTTGAAAGACCTTACTATGAGCATGAACAAGAGTTGAAGCGGCGAACCAAAATATTGTCCCAATTTGCCACGCTGGAGAACCTTGGAACTCTACATTAATAGGATGTTCAATAAGCCAAACAATAAAACCCGTCAGAATGAAGAGGCCTGCACTCATAATCCATAGATCCACACTAAGTGGCTTTAAGAAGAACCATGGGTCGTTATTGTCCAATCGTGCTACCATTCCAAAACCTAACTCTGTGTATGGCAATGTGAAGTCAACATATTGAGACCTGTTGGAAGTGATAGTTATGTCCCCTACGGCAGCATCAAAAGTCTAGTCCATTCATCACCAGAATACAGCATGAGTTAGAATTGTTGGGGATATAGTATAAAGGTTGTTTTTTATGTGGACAATAATTTGGCACAAGTTTAACAACACAAACGATGTTTAAACCACGAAAGAAAATGGTAGAACCAAAATAAGAAGAAGAAGAAGAAGAAGATAGATAAATGATCCGAGGGAAGTGATAACACTCTTTCCTTAAGACAAATTTGCCCCGCAATGGTGTTAACGGAGTAACGACAATTGTCTCTCAAAATACAACGGATTACTTGTAGTAGAAGCACTTCCAACTACAAGGTAACAACATGACTTTCAAAAACTTGAAATGGAAGAATAACATGTCCTCTAATACATATCGGAAGCATGTAGAAACCCAAAATTGGATGCTTTTCACAATTTAGTACTCATAATAATGTGGATAAATTAAACCATGTAGTTTTGCAAGTTGCAACCAACTAAAGAATAAAATTATAAAAACTTTGTCTACATTACTTGAAATATGGAAATGAACATACCTGCAGATAGACCTGATATACGAGATCACTGTAACTTCCATTATGTCTGTAGAAGGGGATAAATTCATAAAGAATCTTATACTGCAACCTCTGAATGGCCGCATCGAAGACGTCCACACAGAAACCATGGAATTTTGTTTTATTCGTTTGTTGATCATAACTCAAGCCTACCAATTGGTGGAACCGTGAATTCGCTGTAATTCCAATTCTTAAACGCCTGCCACTCATTTGAAGTAACCAACCTTTTGGAGCAGTTGTAGAGAATCCAGGCCAAATAATGGTTTTGAGACCGTCAGAGGAACAACTGTCCGTGAATTGATATATTTCCTTAGCGAATCCACCAGTTGGTGTCCAGAAACCTACTCTTCTTCCCCCCTTACCTATCACATTCACGATTTCATAAGTCTCATGAACTAATTTTGCATTTATAAGTTGAAATTCACCACCTAAACCTGTAAAATTACAACTTGAAATCTCATTCAGGAGGATTGAACCACAATTAGAAACTCTTGTGTGATCTAAGTTTGTTAGGTTCAATTGAAAGCCTCTTCCCCAATTAGGAAAGAACTTTATTCCTGCTCTTTCAGTTGCCTCTGCCAATGCCCATATTGCATCATATGCCCATATACCAAACACATTTAATCCCCTGCTTTCCATATAAATCTCGCTGTGCTGAAATTCCCTTCTCCATCTCAAAGTGAAATTCTGGAGCTTGCTTGATGCTGGAATATAAGGTCTGAAACCAACTACTCCGGCCATTGACTCAACTGCAGAATTTTGTAAATCCAATATGTTCATTGTTTTGGTAGTCATAATCCAAGCATAGTCCTCACTCATCATTTCCAACATTTTTGCATTTTTAAAAATTTGAGATGCAAGAGAAACTGATGTATGTACAATAATTATTGATATTCTCGTAGTCCTGAGATTATGAAGCTTTTTGATGATTTCTTCATCTGTAGCCCTCAGAGTAATGGCAATGTCATTTGCGGCATCCACATCATTATCACGAAAGGTGTCGCGTACATGAGATAGAATTTGTCTGGCATCTGCAGAGTCCTCGTAGATAAGTACAACAGTCCTCCATTTGAATGTTCCCAAAAAGGCAGCAACACCTTTGAATTGAGAGGTCTCATCTTGTGCAACTTGCAACAAATAAGGATGTTCATTCGATGATGATACTGAAGAAAATGAAAGTAACGGAACATTAGCTTTGTCACATAGCGTCGCCAAGAACGACTCTTCACTTGACATCTCAGGGACCATGATAGCATGCACTTCAGCATTCTCCAAAAGATCAAATGCTGCATTAAGAAATAATGAGCAATCCAGAGTCAAAAGGTGTGTAGATCATTTGGAAGAGAAGGCGTCTCTCCATTTGAGATACCCGGGTTTGAATCCCTTCAACAATATTCTCTCTTTTTAAACACGGTAAATAATAATTAAATATTAATTAATAATTGTACTAATGTTCAACAAAAGAAGGGTAGCTCATATGGTATTAAATATTAATTAATAATTGTACTAATGTTCAACAAAAAGAAGGGTAGCTCATATGGTAGAGAGGTCATTTTGAGCACTAGAGGTATGAGTTCAATTCTTTCTTTTTCTACTTTTTGTTTAATTTTTCAATACAATAAATAATAACTAAACGATTATATATTATAAGTTTTCGTTTTTGAAAAAATTTCTTTGAAAAATTTGTCGACTCAAATTATTACTCTATGATATATATACTTTTATTGTTAGGTTTTATTAATTTATTTTATGAAATTCAAATTTGGACAATCTAAGTGTTGTTCTTCATTCTTTTAAAAGTTCGAAAAATACTTTTTCTTTTGAAGTCAAAAATAGTTTTAGTTTTAAAAATCATTATTTTCAAAATTTTGCATAACTTTCGCTTAAACTCGGAGTTTGTCTTTACCATTTAATCATGTTTTACGTATAAATTGTTTCGCTTGAATTCGTAAAAAATTTAAAACTTGATCGTACATGTATGATTGAAAAATGTATTTTTTTTCTTATTATTTTATATTGTATTGGATTATATTTTTAAATGTATATGACTTTTTCACGTTTTAGTGCATTTATATATTGATTAAAAAAATTTTAACATTATTTAGTTAAATATTAATAAACAATCTTATTATTGCGGCCATCAGCGACCGCCATAGCTGACTTAAGATTCTGGATCCGCCACTGACTACGCCTGAATTCATGTGCTGGATTTATTCTAGGTGCATGGGCTTTCTTCTACTTTATTGCAACTTCCCTCAACTATAAGTGTGCTGTGTGCACACACGAGGAAACAAATAAGTGCAGAAATGAAAAAATAAAAAATAAAACACTCACCAGAAGCTATAAAATCAGAAGGTTCTCCTCTTGAGTCTCTTGTTTCAAGAGCAATCCTTGTTTTGTATTGTTCATTGAGCATGTAAAAGTCTGAAATTGCAATAGTAATGCAGCTGTGGACAACCTTCCCCACCCATGATTTTGTGTCGAGAATGATACCAATCTTGATGGTGTATGTTTCTTGGTTACTGTCCTTCGATTTATCAAATATCTGTTTTGAACTTTTAAGCTTATCAGGGTATGGTTGACTTCGAAATTGACAGAAGAGTAGAAATAAGATGAACCCTTGGATCTTCATACTCATCTTCAACTTCACAGGTTTTTCTGAAGGTGATCTGCCTTCTGCAGCCTGCGCATTCCCATCTATAATCACAAACTAAGTCAAAGTCTTTGATATTTATTTTTCTGTTTTGGAATTTTTGTATGTTCCATTTCTAAAATGTGGTGGGATGGATACTTGTATATTGTGTGTCGATACACACCGTTCAAATACATAAATCAAATAAATTTTTAATTTGTTATGAAATTAAGATCAATTGCTAAGATAATGAGAAATTGTTGATTATTGTTATTAGATATTAAGATCAAATACTTAAACCTATGTGACGAAATAATTTTTGTCAATATCACCAAATTCGTCGGTCGAATATTGACTCAAATTTTGTCAAAATTTAAAAGGCCAATGTTTTTGAAAAAAAACCTTGTGTTTCGAAGAAAAGAATAATGTTATCTAATATCACTAATACTACAACATCAGTTTATATGGCACTACGTAATAAATTCAATAAAAGGTTGAATTAAACTATTCATTTGATTATACATCTCATTTAATGTCACTTAGTGTCATCTAAACTAGTATTGTAACATCATGTTAAATAGCATTATTCCTAAAAAGGGGGGGATACCATTGATATTTATATCTTTGACAATATTATAAAATTGAGAGAAATGAAAAGAAAGTAAAGAAATCAATAGACTTATGTATTCCATTGAAAACTAAGGTCTCATATTTATACGGAAGAATTAGAATTGCAAGTGATAAAATGATAATAATAATTAGGGCTGCAAGGATATAATTGTTATTCACTAATAAACATATTATTTACAACACTCACACTTGAATTACACATTATAAAATGTCTATCTCGTTAAAACTTTGTCAAGAAATCCCAGTGCAGCAACACTTGAGCTAAGGAAAAAGAGTACATTTGCTCATCCTGATTTCAATAAATGAAAATTATTATATCGAGTCATCCATGTCTTGCATGTCAATACCTTCAATATTGCAATTTTGGTATAGCATGTTTCATGTTGTCTTGTTCAAACCTTCAAGCAATATCTTCTTCATAGATAATATTTATCAATCTTTGTTTGTCTTTAATCACATGATGATCTGTTGAAAAATAGATCGTATTGTTGTTCTCCAATTTGTAACATATAAAAAGTATTATTTGGAGTGTAAATGTCTTATAGGTTATGAACATCATTACACAAAGAAAATGTCTAGTTAAAACCTTATTAAGAAAAATCTTGTGAAAAAAATTCCTAATGAAGGAAAAATAGTACATTATTCTTTTGAATACGCTACAAAAGTAATCTTATTAAAAATCTTGTTAGGAAAATCCAATGACACAAAATCCTGGTCAAAGAACAAGAGTACAACGCGTATATTACTCCCTTGTGACAATATTACTTGAATTATATGTTTTAGTCATATTAAGTCCTTCAATGTAACATTAATAATCATGAAAGATAAGTTGACTATAATCACGTTTCAAATTTCTTGCATTGGCAAGATAACAAGATATGGACTTGTGTTACATCCATCACGATCTTTGTAATGAAGCGCCCGTAAAAAGTCGATAGTTCATGGAAGCTTCAAACTTCCGTATGCATTATATGGAAGTTCGTGCATTATAGATTACGACTTCATTTATCTTATTTTCTTTTCGCATAATATACATCTTTAGATTTTATTTGGCCAACCATTTATTCGACTGATATGCACTCAACAAATTATTTTGATTCCTCGCTATTCATAATTTGATGCAATGCATCATGTACAAAAATATTGTCAACAATTTTTTCTTTTTCGGTTCTTTTTTCTTTATATAACGACATAACTTATAGAAATATATCAATTTTCAATATATCAGGTACCTGAATCTCTTATGGAATTTTATAATTTATTATGTCTAAATACTCATCAAGTGTGCATGCCTCCTTAATGGGATTATTTTTGTTAATTTTTTTATTTTCATTCAGATATTTTTGTATTAAATTCGAATATCATCACGCTTCAAACCTACAATAAATTAATTAAATATTATAATAACTAATTATCCTCCAAGACGTCAATTCGACTTGAAGTATTTAATGTTGGTGTATGTTAAGTACGTTTTTATATACTTATTTTACTGTCAAAACATGAGCAATTGTTGATTAATATGTTGGAATACAGCTTAATTCTATACAATTCATGTTTTGCAGGATAAGTTATGAATGTAGCGGAAATAAGGAGAAACAAGTTAAAAATGACCAAAATGGAAGAAAGTGAAAGTTCGGGGACTAAAGTGTAAACTCAAAAATTATGTCGGAGCTCACGATGAAGGTTCGAGAGTGATAAGGTTCTATTGGAAGCAATTAGAAGTCAAAAAGGAATGGAATATTATCAAAATCAATTTTCAATTCGCACAAAATATATTTCAGATTTTTAGTCGAAGATTGAAACCCATTTTTGGCATAGTAAAAGTCTGAATTAGAAAAGATCTATTTCTAACAAAGTTGTAGCTCTTTGAGTTATCTTTCTAAATTATTTTGAATTGTCTAAATTGGATATCGAAAGAGAAACTTATAACCAAATTACGGACTGCTGTGCAGAGACAAAAAATCCGCGCGCGAAAACAACTTTCATTATTCGATTAGAACTCTTTTGGAAACCAATTTGGACGTGATTTTCATCCAATTTCCAACTCCTACAAATAATTAACAGAAGAATACATATGGAGGATGCCCCATACACCATTCTTCTCCTTTTTGGCTCAAGAAACTTATGGAGAACTAAAACTCTTGGTGAAGCTACGAAAGAACTCGGTTGGAATTGGTGATTTCATGTCTTTTATTCATTTAATTTGATCTTTTCATTGTCAAATAATACTAGAATTTAGATTTTCATTCTCTTGAATTTATATTAAAATCGGTTTAATATTTACCAGATTTCTCATAGATTCCGCCATACTTTTTCTATTATTCAATCAAACTATTTATTGAGTTTCAATTTCAATTATTTGTGGTTGAAATTGGTTTAACAATTATTATATCCTTCATAAATCCAGCCATGCTTTTTCTATCATTAGATTAAGTTAGTTGTTGAATTTTAATCTCAATTTCACTTTATTGGCGGATTGACTACTGCCTTATGCTTGATGTATATGGTCGATCTTTGATCTTGTTCCAATAAAATTGTGCTAATATGTTTTAAGTCTATTTTAGAATTACATTTGTAAATTAAATTGGTTTTCACGATATATCTTCCGATTAGAGTGCCGGAATGAAAGCCTATAATTGTATTATAAAAATGAATAATTGATATGATTGATCCAATCCAATTGAGGGAATTCTGACGCTTCACTGCTTCAAATTATTGATTTAATTTTCACCTTTTAACATTAAATTTTGTTACACATTTGAGAGAACAATTCAACATTTTTTATCCTTTAAATATTCTTCCATCTCCCTATGGATACGACACCACAAAACTGTGCTACAACTACCGTATTATTCTTTGAGCGTAATCAAATTTTGGGGCCGTTGCCAGGGAGACGGTACAAAATACACAGGGATCAACTACAAAATGATAACATCGTTCATTTTATTGTGTTTTTAGTTAGTTTAATTTTTTTATTGTATTTTTTCTATTTTCACTTTATTTTCTTTTACTTTTTCTATGAGCAGGTATCGAAGAGAACGAGGGCGATCTGCAGACAGACCCGACACAGAGTTTAAACATCTTTTAACCCTATTTTTTATTCTATATCTGTTAAAACTGACACTTCATCACATAACACAAAGTCTGACAATGAGCATAATGTACCGTATAGAACTTTGCATGATTATCTGCACCTGATGCGTACATCTACACCTTCATGTATTATGTTTCCACCCAATATGCCACGTGTAGATTTTAAACCTAGAATGATTCAACTTCTTCCAAATTTCTATGGACTTGAAAATGAGAATCAATATGTGCATGTTAGGGAATTCGAAGAGGTTGTAGCAACCTTTCACAATTAACATGGTACATTGGATGCAGTTAGGCTCAAATTCTTCCCATTTTCTCTTAAAGAAAGGGCTAAGGGCTGGTTGTATTCATTGAGACCACGTTCGATTGGAACTTGGGCTGAAATGACACAAGCATTCTTTAGCAAATACTTTTCCCACCACAAAACTACTGCTTTGAAAAAGCAGATCTCTTCTTTTATCCAAAAGGAGAGTGAAATTTTATATCAAGCGTGGAAAAGGTATAAAGAGCTCCAAGCTTTTTGTTTGCACCATGGTTATGCGAGTTGGCACATCATAAGCTATTTCTATGAAGGGTTAATATCCAGAGAGCGTCAATTTGTTGAAATGATGTGTAATGGTGATTTCCTACAAAAAGATCCAAATGAGGCTATAGGATATTTAGATGACTTAGCTGAGAAAGCCCACACCTGGACTGGCCCTAGTGCCACTGATAGCACCAATAGGTCACGAGCCGTAGGAAATCCTTCTAGTGCAGGAATCTATCATCTTAGGGAAGAAGACAGTCTTAGAGCTAAGATAGAAGCCCTGACTAGAGAAATTGAGAGCCTACGCACTAGTAGTTCAAAGCCTACATCTATTGTTGGTCGTATTGAGTCTTCTAGACCGTGTGGTGGACTTGATCATCCAGTGCAAGAGTGTTTTTGCTCTAGTTGAGATGGGGGGGTTTATGATAAACACTATAATGCTTTAGGTGTGTGCAAAAAGCCTTTTGCCCCATATTCTAAGACCTACAATCAAGGGTGGCGGAATCATCCTAATTTCAGCTGGAAATTTGATAACCAGCAACCTACTCAACCACCTAGAGTTTTCAATACACCATCACATCAACCCTCAACGTCCAGGAATTCCTTAGAGGACACCTTACATGCTTTTATAGAGGCTCAGGAGAAAACAAATTAGAAGTTTGAAACCATGATCAATCAAGTTGTTGAGAAGAGTAAGGAAATGAAAAACTATATAACCAAATTGACTAATGCCTTAGCAATAGGGGAACGTGAGAAATTTCTGGATCAACCTCAACCTAACCCTAAGGGACAATACATGGCACAAACCTCAGGATCTAATGTAAACAATCTTAGGGAGGTAAATGTCATAACCAGTAGGTCAAGGAAAGTCATAGAACCAACCCCTAGTCCAATGAAAACTGAGAAAGAGTCTAGTTAGCCTGAAGAGAGTAGCCATAGGGAGGAAGTGATGTCAAATCCAGTAAAAGCACATTTCCCACTAGCTCTTAAGTCCACCTCAAAATCTGCTGGTCAACATAGTGAAATCTTAGAGTATCTAAAGCAGGTAAAAATCAATTTACTCTTTTTGTATGTAATTTCACAAATTCCTACGTATGCTAAAGTCTTTAAGGATTTATGCACTATCAAAAGGAAACACAATGTCAAGAAAACCGTTTTCTTGATCAAGCAAATGAGTGATGTGATTGAGCAAAGGATCCCGCCAAAGTATAAGGACCCTGGTTGTCCTACTGTGTCTTGTGTCATCTGGAATCATGAGTTTGGACAAGCCCTTCTTTATTTAGGGGCTAGTGTCAATCTCATGCCTTATGCTATTTACTTGTCGTTAGGTTTGGGTGAGATGAAGCCTACATCTGTAGCTCTACAATTAGCTGATAGGTCCACTGTTAGACCTAGAGAGTAGTTGAGGATGTCTTGATTCAAATTGATAAACTTTACTACCCCGTGGGTTTCTTGGCGTTGGATGTAAAAGATGATGTGAATGTTGACTCTAAAATTCCTATCATTCTTGGTAGACCTTTCTTTGCTGCTGCTAATGCTCTGATTAATTGTATGAATGGTCTCATGAAACTTTCATTTGGAAATATGACTTTAGAAGTCAACATTTTTCATGTCACTAAGCAGCTAGAAGAAGATGACAAGTGTCATCAAACACACATGATTGATGAACTCACTCAAGAGGTTGCTGATAGTATGTTCCTTGGACTAGCACGAAAAATTCTAGAATCGGATAGAGTAGACTTCATCATCAACACTTGAGATAGATAATCAAGAATCAGGTAATAGTTCTTATTTTACATTGCCAATTTCTAATGAGAGAACTTTACCTTTTGTCTTGCAAGTCCATACTCCTGAATCTGAGCTCTCATCTAGTTATCTCATGCATGTATTTGATGGAGGCGGAGGAACATCAACAATACCTATGTCCAAGGAGCTTAGTGCATTGCAAAGAAGATTGAAACCATACTTACTGGATGTAGGGTAGGGAGGAAACATTGGGTCGAGCCAAAGACAATAAACAAAGGTGATGCTTGGAAGGCAACCCAATGGGAGTTTGTTCTTTTTCTTCTGCCTTTTACTTTTGCATTTTTATTCTAGTTAATTTTGTCATTTTCTTTGCTAGTGCCTTCGACTCTTACACTTTAAGTTTATGTTGATTCACTACACTATTATGTGATATTTGTCATTTCCTTCATTTGTCTATCTTGTTTATGCGTTGAGGACAATGCAAAATTTAGTTGGGGGGAGGACTCTGTTGGATTTTGTGGTGAATTTGCATAAGTAATATCATGAAGTTTCAAAATTTTTGAGAATTTTTTTAATAATTGTGCCGGTTATTATGTGATCATTTGAATATGTGTCAGTTGTGAATGATGAAAATAGTGCAGTATGAGATCAGTCTAAACCTGTTTATGTAGAACTTGATATTTCCTCTGCACGTCACTTATGTTTGGCATATTGAGTAGTGATTCGGTTCATTTTGTAGAGGATAGTGGAACTTAGTGATACAACCTCATAATCTCTAGTGTCGTATTCCATAAATCCAAATATAGGCTAGTTTGGAGACGATTGAACTGTTACAGGAAAACATTGAGATGAGTAGGGATTCCATGCATGAAAACCTTGTGTGGATTGTCTGAAACTCATTGAGATAAAAACGAGATGAAAACTTTAAGTTAGATGTTAGTTTTTAAAAACTGGATGTCTAAAGGAAAAGGGACATTACACTAATCTTTGAGTACATAAAAAACATCTTTTCGAGCCTATATAACTCGGGTGATTAAGCCTATGTGGGTGATTTAAAACCTGGTGTCCTATGGTCATCCGATTTAGGAGTTATTCGGCCTAAAGCTCATTACATGAGTTATATAGAAAGCAAATGAGAAGATACTCAAATAAAAAGAGAAATTGAGAAAAAATGAAAAGAAAAAAAAATATATTTAAATACATTTGACGAGAAGCAAGTAACTTAGTCTAATCTTAAAGGTTAAAGCGATCAAAAATATAGGAGAGTCCCGACTTGTTGAAGTGTGGACTTGTAGGAGTAATGTCTATCCAAACTAAGAGAGGGTAAGGAACAGAATTGAATGGATTCAACTTAGGATACACCCCGGGAAAATTGAGTGAAAAGCATAAGTTTGGAAGTGTGTGTGAAAAGCATAAGTTTGAAAAGCATAAGTTTGGAAAATCGAGCGAGGAAAGTACATATTTGACTATTATGGGTCAGGGATTGAACCAATCATAATCTTAATATGTTGACATGAGTTTTCACACACATACGTCAGGTTATGCATATAACAGGTGGAGACTGATTTAATTTTTGCATTTTTGTAATTGTTCATTTGTCCGACTACCAAATTTCAAACCTGAGACACGACATATTGCTAAACCATGTTATTTGTAGAGTTAAGTTATATTGTTATTGTTTGAGGACAAACAATAGTTTAAGTTGTATCTAATTGATCATCAAGTTCTGAGATATCTATTGCGTCAAAATCAAACGGATAGTACTAATATAGTTGAATCGCTTTGTTCTTACCAAAAGCATCGAATGAGTTATTTGGAGACAAACATGCAACACAAAGTAGCAAGTCATTATTTACCTCAGAAAAAGATCATTCAAGAAGTTGCAAATCAATGATAGCACAAAACATTTCAATACGATAATGATGCAAATTTGTCACCATCTCACGCCGTGAACGACCTAGAGTTATGAACATATCATCCATAGTGGGAACATTGATCTTGTGAGCTTTACAAAACAAACAAACAACCTCAAAGAAAGGATCACATCCATCATCCCTCATCATTTGAAGCCGTGTTTTACATAATTGCACCAATCTCATGGCATTGACAATATCTTGATCTTTTCGTTGTAATACTTTCGACAATTCATTTGAAATTCTCAAAATCTTTTTCGTAAGATGTAGATTAATGCAAATTCAAATTTTAACATCAGCTCAAATGAAATACAAGCATCACCTCTTGTTCTGGTACTTATAGCGTCAGTAGCAATCATCTCAACAACGTCAACTATGGTTGAAAACATGACAATCAAATTTGTTAAACAACTGTAATGAGACCCCCAACGTGTATCACCAAGATGCTGAAGGGTAGTTTCTTGATTAAGACATCGTCCACTTGATAATTCACCGACACTAAGTGATTCAAGAACTTTCAACATTTAGTTCTCTCGAATAAGATCACTCCATTTCGCCGATCCACCGACAACATTCACCAATCTGTGTACTGTAGTAAAGAAAGTTTCAATCGAATTCTGTAATCTGTTCGAGCTTGATTTGATTGCTTAACGAGACATGATCAAATACTTTGTTCTTGATTCTTGAACCATTCATATTTGACTCGAGCCTAATTGTGTACACTACTTGAAATCCCAACTTGTTTTCTAAGGCATTCTTTCTTTTTCCAATTTGAGAGTCCATCATTAAGAAAGGAACCACCACTCGAACCGAAAAGATAGCAGTAAAAACAAAAAATCGCATCTTTCGTTACACTATATTCCAACCAGGTAGGATGCTCATCATACCACGAAACACAAAATTGCCTATCTTTGTTACCCATTCTTGTAAGTTGAAAAGCGTGATTGCAAGGCTGACAAGGACCCCTTTGCACATATGCTCTTCGAATCACGTCTTGATAATTAATATCATAATTTTGTATTGGAATTCTCAATCCAGGATCGGAGATAAGATGTGCAACATCAACATCCCCGATTCCTCCTACATCTCCAATACCAATACCAACACCAACACCAACACTAACATCAACATCATTTTTCTCACTCTTGTCTCGAACATTCCTTTCATCTGCATTTTACTCCTCAAAAGAAAGCATAGATTTACGTTTAAAGTATTTGTCCATAACTGAAACAAATAAAAAATCAATCATATTAGAAGTCTCTAAATCAGTTTCTTCATCTCATAAGTCATACCAAGTTACCAACCAAATTTCAAACATGTTAATTAGCAAGTTACAAAATTACAATCTTCCTAAATCCTAATTCAAAGACACGGGCTAGTTTCTAATTCAATGAAACATGCTGATGTTTATTGACATGTCACCAAAATCCTTAAATTAAATCTTATCAAAAACCCTAACTATCAATCCCTAAATGCAATTCAAAACATTAGATTAACACTTAACAATCAATAATATAACCCCCATTAATTTCATTTTGAGAGGAAAAACTATGAAAAAATCGAAAAATCTCAATCACAAAATTAACAATCAATACAATAAATTACCTCGGTCCTCGGAGCTTGGAAGTTGTACTTGGAGACTGGAGTTGGGCTGCTTGGACAGAGATCGAAACAGGACCGCGGTGTGACTGTGTGTGGTGTTGTGGGAGAGACCGATAGAGGAAGGGCAGACGCGGAGCTCGGAGTCTCGGACCGGACGGGATGGATAGTGGACTAGTGAGGTGTGAATGTGTGAGAGAGGGACGGCATCACGGAGTGGAGACGGGAGAGTGAAGAGTAGTGACGGGAGAGGAGTGGAGACGGGAATTAGGGATTTGAAGTCTTTCTCCCAATATTTTTTTTTCCTTTATATATTATAAAAAAAAAAAGGATTTCAAAATCTGGGGGGCACTTGACCCCCCAGGCCACCCCCAGGTCTGCCCCTGCTGGACACCACGTCTGTCCTCTATGTGCCAATAGGACAAATTTTCTCCCTCCTATCATAGGGGGACATCTGTCCCCCTGGCACGTACGTAGTATCGTTCAATTTTTTTTTCTTTTAGTTTTACGATCTTGAAGATCCTATACTCCTGGTGTTGTGGTATGAAATTGGTCTGCAACTGTAATTAGACCTGTTTGATTTGAGATGGATGCAAGGTGCGCACATTTTTAGACATTGATTTTGAATGCAAATGTATCCATTTTTTAAACTAATCTTTTCTTCTAGTTATTTACCCTTTTTTGCTTATCGTTCGATCTACAAAATATTGTTTATCCTTAAGTAGCACACTATTATTTAAATATATTCTAATTAGATTTTACTTGCTCTCAAATAGCATAATTAAATACGATCTAATATAAATTATGTTTTTACTCGGTGAATTCTTATACAATTTATTATTTTAAATAATAAATATATTATTGTTCTTCAAGAACACGACATTACGATTTTAATATTTCAGAAGAATATTGACAAATTATTTTTGAAGAATATAATATAACACAAATCAATTATGATCATTTTTGATTTGATGTTTTATGGTAATTTTATGAAATCTCCATAAAAGTCAATATTGAGCCCCCGTTTGACACTTATTAATTTCTCATTCTCATTTTCATTTTCATTCTCATTCTTCATTTCAACCACACATTCTCCAAATAAAATAATATTACACACAAATCAAAAAAATTTCATCACTTTTTCACCACACATTCTCACATCAATCACTATTCCAAAATTTCTATTCTCTTCAAAAATAGATTCAAACACAAGCTGAGTGATACAGAGGAGACCAATTTTATGTTAGCATTTTGTTCTTCACTTAATATAAAAGAAACTTTTAAAGTTTCTAAAGTCAACGTGTTAATTAGTATAATTGAATTATATCTTATATTAAACTAGAAGTTTAATTAATTTTGTTGTTTGACATGATCAGTTGGATCATCACGGGATCAATAATAATGTGAAATTAAAAATTCAAAACATTCAACAAAGAATGAGAAGATTTTTTAATTCAATGAATTGTTATACGATGTATGTTCTCTTTATTATTGGTCATTAACCATCACTAGTTAAATACGGATTGAATTCCTTATAGTGGATGTTTGGTGGGAATTAAAATTAGATTTTTAGTAGATTGTAATCAAAAGTTTTTCAAATGTGTGGTTGAAAAGCTGTGTGACCCATGAAAGATTTAGTTAATATTGATTGTTTGATTTTGATTTAAATTAAAATCTGATTTTAATCCGAAAGAAATAGGTCCATATTTTTGAAAATTAATTAGGGTGATAAATGGGGTCCCATTATTTTCCATGTCGACATTTTAGATATTATTTGTATCTAATGGATTTAATATATATATTAAATAGTTGCGTGATATTTGCAACCTGAAGTTTGCAAAATTATTACTCAAATTTTAAATTATGAACATAATTTTCAGATTATACAATGAAGGCGGTGTCCCTTTTTAATGCTAAAAAAGTTAACTCAGCAGCTTAGGATAGTCATCGTGTATTCTTAGCAATAATTATTGCAGAATAGGTGCTTGACGCAAGTCATCCACATACTTTCTTACTAATGCAACGATTAAAAAAAAACTTTTACAGCAAGTCAGTAAACATAATTTTATAAGATTCATATAGTGAGGAATTGATGATAATTGGGATGCAGCGACAGTGGATATCAATCATTAATCATGAAAAGAAATTGCACACTTGGTGGTCACATATTCAGGGAACGGACAAGTGTTCATTTTTCTGAAAAAAAATCAGGCAGCGAAAAAAAATGCATACGAGTTTTGATCTAGTTGCTTTGGATCTTCCAATACAAGGAACAATGAACCGAACAATATTCTTGAAATGATATTAACTTTGTTTTTTCGATTGTACATTAAGAATAATTACACATCAAAAGGGAATTAAATTCCTCTACTTAAAGTAGTAAGGAAGGTCAAGAACATAGAGGAGAAAATATGCCCAAGTGACACCAGAAATCCCACCAAAGAAGAATCCTCCAGTGAATTTGGCCCAACCCTCAGCAGTTTGCAGCTGATCAGGCTCCTTTTTCCTGCCAGTCAGTGTCAATGAAGGTGCAGTTGATGGCTCACCCTCTTTGAAAGATGAAATCCCATAAATTGTTAAGCAAAGACTAAGGATCACAACAAGGCCTGCTGCCGCTAGGGAACCAGCTCCACCTGCATAAGGTGTGTTACGGAGGGGGCCAGTTTTCACAAATGGACCAACGAGGAGGAAACCGTGGGCAAGACCAACCTCGATGCCCCGGAGAAGTGGGTTGACAGCGGTCCGGTAGGCCGGGAGATTTGAGAGGTACCAAGCAATCAATGGGCTTGATGTCACTGGGGTCTCAAGGCTTCCAATGAATGGATCACCATTGATGGGTTGAATCACTTGGTAAGTGGGCTGTGTCAAGGTGAAAGAAGATCAATCTCTAGTTAATCTCAATCAAACTACAGTATTTATAAGAAATTAGGCGAATCCGCCAAAAGATCCCAGAAGGATTTTGACGTCTACAGCCTCTTTCAAACCGTTTAAACTTTTAGATAATGTGCTTCAGTATCGAATGAGAACCATTTTATGAAGATTGTGCACGTCTTACATGGACGTTGAACACTAAACTTATCCAAGCAAATATATACGTATAGCTTAACTTTCTAGATGAGATGGTACAACGACATGAAACCAAGACGTAATTCCTCTAACCTTCTCAGACTGGACAGCTTTGATGGTGAAGCAAGACTTTCTCCCGGAAGGCAGAACCCTGAGTAGAGTTCCAGAAATACCCTTCGGAGTAACCATTCCTCTAGTCAAGGAAGAAGCAAAATTGCTCTTGAGCTGGCTAGCCATAGTAGAAGCAGCAGTAGCCATATCTGAAACTTATGTTAGAACTCAGAATGACTGGTCACAGCAAGAACAAGAATATATGAAAGAATGTGTAATAAAGAAATAAGGGGTTTGTGTAATTTCTTACTGTGAAAACAATATCTTTTGCACTCAAATTTGTGGTTCCGAGTTGTGAGGTTTAGCTGATGCAGGATTCTCATTGGGTGAGTTGGGTTCTAAACCTTATCCTTTCTTATCCTCATTGACGAGAATTTGGATTACAGGATGTGTGGGGTTCTGGTTCGACATAGGGAGATTTGCAAGAAGAATTTATCTATATTTTATTGAATTAGTTTTTTTAACTTCGGACCGAATATCGACCGAAAAAGATAACAAGACAAAGGATTCAACCATGATAAATAAGAAGTTAATATAATTATATATGGGGTATTTATAATTAACATAAGATGATATTTGTCGAGACTTGGTCAATTTTTGACACACGTACATATATATACTATATTTTTTCTTTAAAAAAAAGATCTCGATCAACTTGTGAGCAATTCAAAGTGGAATCGCTTTATCGATGCTTATTCAGCTTTCTTGGTATACGAGTTTAGGTTATGACCACTCCGATTCTCAAACTTTCACTATAGAACTAGTCGATCGGGCTAATTTTTGTAGCACTGATTTTATCTTTAACATACCCTTTATGTTCAAGATGGGTTCAATACTTAGCTGTGGCAGCACCAATGTGTCCACTCGGCCTTAGTTGAATTATTTTTCTCCTTCAAATTCCATTTAATAATTTTATGTGTCAAACATGACATGAATGTTATCGTTTAAGAAAAAAAATGGAAAAATTTTCAATTATCGTTGAACTAGAATTTGAATTACTCGAGTCATTTTTCTGTTAAAAGTTGTGCGCTGGCGCCAAGTCTAGTTCTTCCAAGCCAAAAATGTAGGCACCAAAGGGTTTCAATTCAAAGCCGTCGATTAATTCCAATGCTTTTGTTCTGCCATAAAACGATAAAAAACCACACTTATCAAATGATTAACAGTAGTTTCTGTTATCAATTCAATCATCGTTTGTACCTTTGTTTTTGTTTCACATCCGAGATCGCCAAATGTTCAAGAATTATTTCTAATTTACAGGCTCTTGAGAAGACCATAAACGGTGTACAAGATTTTGGATTCAAAGCAAAGGTTGTATTGAATCTCCATCGAAGGGAGCTGATGGAAACAAGAGAGTTTTTAGCATGCTTCGTCTGAACAGCTAAAAGACCTGGAGATATCTCATCTGCAAAGGCAGATAATGCTGACTTGCACCACAGTTGTCAACAAGTAATGGAAAGCACCACTGGTTGAACAGCAGCCTAGGTGTCGGCATATCATAGATCTAAGACCTATGATTTTAATGCTACGAGTACTGCCACCTAGACTTAGTAGCAAGAATAACATTTGACACGGCCAATCATTATCTTTAAATGATAGTGAGTGCCAATTGAGTCGATATAATCATTGATTGTAGACTATCAAAGAATAAACAAACCTTAATACTCAAATTCAAGAAAAGGAGACCAGAGAAAGAAAATCAGGGGTTCGGAACCAAATCGAACTCGGTTTTATTTCCCTAATCCAACATTAGGAGAGGTCAAAAACAACTTCCAGCAAAAAATTAAAGAATAGAGAGTATAGTACACAGGCAATGCAGCCAGATCTTGTCCAACATGAGAATGTTACGACGTACCAATGTTATCCAGCATCTCAAAGGGAATTTTAAGACCAAATACCTGCCCAACTACCGAGAACCACGACACCAGATATTTCTCTGTTGCCACCCCACCTTGAGCAATTGAAGCTTCATTGGTTAAAAGTAACTTCATCCAGTCACTAGTTCCACAAGGATGCAGTGTATACCAAGGTCGGTTCAATTGAGGGTGCTCCTACAAAGTACGCAGCCAAATTTTCTTAGTTAACAGACTCAAACTTGGAGAATAAGAGTTAGTGTATAAGTTCATAGTAGTTATAGAGGTCCAAAGTATTAGAGAAAAATAATCAAAGACAACAAGGACAGAGATATTCACCTCCTGGGTTATAAACGTCCACTTGGATTCCCTTAGCATTTTTCCAGAATTGAGAGGGATATCCTTTTCAATCTCATCCAAAACCAGAGTTTGTCCATCTACAGAGTTAGAATGAATCAGTCCATTTAGTTAACGTACATAAAACCAACAAAATGGTAACAGTATCAGTGCGAATAATGTTAATGAATTCAAAAGGTTCAATAGTCAATCTTGAACATATAGATAGCTTGAAATAGTTGGAATGGCTGTCGAATATCAATAAAACCAGAATCAGATATAGCCACTGAGGGGGATTATGCATATAAAAAAACTGAGAGAAATAAATAATTGCAGCAAATGCTATTTGAACACTGAATTTGTCAATATATGTTCACAAAACCAGTCAATCAAATTCTTGTCCCAAAGTGATTAAATGTATCAACTTACCACTGCGGTAAGCACGAAAATATAGCACAGGTACCATATAAGAGGTGCTGTAGACAACATGGAAGTCATAGTGATTTACTTCATGACAATAATTTTCAACCTTGCAAGAAAAGAAATAAAATGGCGATGAAGATAAGAATTAAACCAACCATTGAAATCATGTCTTCGTGAAAATAACCCGACTATACCCAAAGTTGGAAACATCGTGATCATTTTCCTTTCTAGCAAGACAATGAAGGAAATTAGACTATAGAGTTGTCAACAAATGAGGCCAAAAATTTACTATCGAAACTTCTTATTTGGCGCTAATGATATATTTGCATCTGATGCTTTTAGATATGCAAAAAATAATAATAATTTCAAAAACCTGCGATCTATCATATCAGCATAGGAAATTCTTTGACGACAAGCAAGTCTACAAACACGATAATCACAAGATCTAGACGTACGGCAACTAGCATTCATTTAGTACACCGGGATATTTCTCGGATGATCTAAGCCAATTAAGCACACACAGTCTTTCATAATGCAGATGTAGACTGGACCGGTATAAGAAGATATGCATACCAATATGGCATCATCAATAAATTCATCTACATTGGAGCAACTATACTCTTCTTTCTCAATCTGATCCCCTTTATGATGATCTTCCTGTAAAACAAAACATTAGAATATTTTGGAATAACTTCGACTACTTCATTCTCTTTTTCTGGCTGCAAAATGAATGAAAAATTGTTAAAGTTGCAGATTTCCGAAAACCCACCTGATCAAAACCAGGAAGAATTACATTTTCCATTGATAAGTAACCTTCCACCTTAAGAGAGGGAAAAAAAAAAGGAAAATAAATCGTACGACTTTTGGATTAAGTTAATTGATAGGAACATGTACGAGTTCTCGAGTAGAATTACATGATTGAAGGGAATCCCGAGCCGTTTTGAAGAAGGGATCCATGACCACTGAGGAAGAGCTGAATTGAACTTTTTCCATACCTCCGAAAAGGCACAAGCAGCGATTTTAAACTCAGCAGCCGAAAGGGTCCCATCCAAAGATGAAACATTGATATTGATTGAAGCCATTGCAGCCGCCGGAGTTGGTTCGGGAAATTCGTTGAACACCCAAAAGATGATGATCGGAGGATGCACAAATTTAACTTCAGAACGTTTCTGCCTTTCTGGTGTCACCAAAAGTACGATGATATAAATTAAGCGACTTGCGTACGTTTTTTGACAAAAAGCCATGCCCTTGCCAAGGGTAGATTTTCAGATTCTGCTTTAATTTAATCAATTATTTATAATATAAATATCAATCCTTATTTTAATTCATTCATTTTATACCATGTGAATTATGCTTTTATTTTGTTATTTTATAAATTTTAAAATTCAATATATATTAATTTTTTTTCATTTTAATGTAGGTCAAAAATATTTAATAATATTATACATTTTGGCAATTTCCAGTTTATTATTGTATACGGACAAAAAAAGGAATCATTTTTGTTTAAATTAACATTGCTTTATAAAAATTATACATATTATACAAAAAATTATTATTAAAATAATGATTTTGAAATGATAAATTGCGAAATTAAGACTATCTTAATTTTTTAAATTTGTTAGTCTTCCAACACACAATATTCGTATTTTATTAATCTTATGAAATGAAAACGTAAATACTTTTTTCAATTATTTGACATTTTAAGTAACTACTTAGTGAACTATAAAATAAAAGGTAGTGCCACTTAAAAGTAAAGTAAGTATATTTCAAAAGACTAGTCTATAGCTTTAAGCCACGTAAAAAGTTGTGCGTAAAATGTCCAAATTGAAAGTTTCCTTCCTACGAGATGCAGATTCACAAATTTAAATATATGTAAAGAACGAAAAACCTAAATTATAACCACACCACGTAAAAGGTTAGGACACCAACCTAATTTTTCCCAACAAAGTGAGACTTTGGATCCATAACCATTAAATAGATAAATATGGAGAAAGGTTGAAGGAGATGTTAACAATAACCAATTGCATATTCATGGGAAAAAGGCCTCAAAATTTTGCCATTCAGCAAAATACAACTCTTTACACAATTTTTTTCCAAGGAAAGAGCAGGCAGAACAAGGCCTTCATCATAAAACACCAGGAAACGTGACTTTAAAATGGGAACCGTCAACCCTGACAGCTTGTAAAATATTTTAGTTGGCAGCATCTGATATGTAGAAGGCTTGATGAGTCGAGCAACCGAGTCTTTGTCAACTTTTTGGCTTTGATGGAGTTGGGGAAGATGGTGGTTTTAAATCCGGGTACTGCATTTATAAATATACTCTGTTAGTAGTTTTATACGGACAGCCTACACACATAAATTTGCAAAGCAACATACACGAACTCATAGGCCTATTGTCGTTATCCGAGACAGAATCTTATAATCCCGTGCCCCAAGACTCGGGTCTTTTAATACATGGCAATATCAGGAATCGTGTCTAGTTTATCTACCGAGCAAGTTTGAAAACTATACCAATTCCGTAAATTTTGAATTTCAACCATAAACATTTCTATATGTATATATAACCTATTTTCATACTTCAAAACCATAGAGGGGTGGAGCACATATACGCATATGGAAGTGAGAGCAGTATGTTCATACATTTGGGTAGGGAGATGATGGCCTTGAAACTCCATTTGACTGTAACGTGGGATTAATGGAGCTAACATCTCTAACATAGTTATTCTCTTTCTTGCTGTTGCTGAAATTTGTGGTGGAAGAAAAGTCATTGTTATCGTTTTCCTGTTGCTGTACTCCTTCATTTGGATTAAGTTCTTTTGACAATTTTACTTTCTTCTTCGGATAGACACAGACAGATGGGGGGAGAAGGGTTTCTTGTATCTCCTGCAAATAAGCAAAGCAAACTTGAAAATGAACAATAAAGTCATATGATGAAGATTGTTCAAACTCCATTACATGATAGTTAGAATTCCTTAACTGGTAAATTAATCAGTAACCAAGACAAGCTTCTGCTGAATTAGTAGTTATTAGTAGCAGTAGTACCAACGAGATGCAAATTTTACGAGTATCACCAGTCTTATGAAATCATGTACAGAACCCACGAAATATGAAAAAGAAGAAACATTGCAAGGTATCCCCCTGCACCCACAATCATGGTATGAAAAAACCCTGCTGAGGCCATCCTTGAGACCCGCCTCACTGTGAGGCGCAGCTTCTGCGCCTCGAGGCTCAATCTGTGAGGCACAAAAAATGAGGCGTACGCCTCTACATCTGAGGCAAAAAAAATGAGGCGTGCGCCTCATTTGAAGTATGTTTTTTTTCAGGTTTTTGAAAAGGAATTAAAAAAGACCCTCTTTAAAAAAGAGAAGGGCCCATTTAAAAAGATATTTTGGGCCAAACAAAATATTAAAATATCTAGAATACCAAAAGGCAGTCAGAAATCCTTCTACACGGCGGCAGACAGAAATCTTCCTAGATGGCGAGAACTACACAGCAGTCAGAAATCTTCCCCGAACTAAACGACAACCAGAAAACTTATTTCAATCCTTCGCTTAAAAGAGGTCCTCAAGTGTTGCTTCTATCTCTCTTTTCTCCTTTGCTTCTGCCTTCTTCTAGTGACTTACAATTTAAAATTGTTTCCCTAGACTTTACTTGATTTTTTTCTTGTTCAGCGCATCGTCACCAGATTGCACCTATTTTGTTCGGCAGATTGCACCTGTTTTGTTTGTGGTGAGGCTTACGCCTTAAAACGTTTTGAGGCTTACGCCTCGCCTCATTACAAAAAAACGCCTCGGTACCCGTTTACGTTTTTTCAAACTATGCCCACAATAACATTGTCTAACCACTCCCTCTTTCTTAACTGCATATTCTTTCTCCTTAAAAGGCCCTATTTCTACTCTCTCCAGATCACCCAGGATATGCACAATGGTACTTGTACAAGTTTTCGTGGTCATTGGAGCCAAGAAAATACATTTTCCATAAAAATTGAAATTATTAGACATCAAAACAGCTAACAATCCCTGGCAAGAAACCGCAAAACTATTCCCAATAGAGAGAGAGCATATAAGCCTAGATGTGATGAAATATGGTTGAACTCATAACATACAGCAAGGCTTAAGTGTCTTTGGCATGACCGCTTGCCAGGATAGTCAATTTTTTATAGTTCATACAAGTGATTCTTAAAACTTTCTGTCTGGAGATTTCATCATGTTGAATGTTTGCATAAAGATTGTCCAACTTATTGAAATAAATAAGGACTTTATCTTTTTCTCTTGTAGTTATCTGCAAAAATGAATGACGAACTTTGGTTCCTTAATATTTCACTATATGCACCTGCCAAACCAGAATGTCAAATAATAGTCATGTCACAAATGCACACTCAATTTATCTCTAGGTAATCAATTTTTAGAAGGGAGTAAAGTCATATTTGGAACTTTATGGTCATACCAAAAATCTCACAAGTAAAATGCACAGTCAAACACCATACAACCCGAATGTGCAATAAAGTTAGGAAAATTCAAGTCAAAAGGAGTCATTACATCCCTCGTGATACTTTTAGAAAATAATTTACTCTTATGAACTTCACTAGGAAAAATGTGTCTACATTCTACATATTAACCATCACTGAATAGTTAAAGTCAGAAAATGACCAAGCATTAACAATGCCTTGTCAACAAACAATAGCAAAGCTGAACTCAGAAAAACTAAATTTACATCAATGAAGGAAAAGAAGAATACCTGCCACCCTTTCTTGCCCCTAATCCCTCCCCGAATTGCATAAGCCTCTTTGAAACCATTTTTCACCAACAATTCAGCAGCTTTCATGGAGTTACCGTCAAAACTACCTTACACATAAAAGGAGACAACAGAGAAGTTAGTTTGGGTCTTCATGCATCTTGCACTGTCCCAGAGAACAATGCATATTCAGTGAAAGAGCAAATTGCAATGTTTATCATCTATATAGCCAGAAAGAAAGCAATAATATCAACATTATTTCGACAACCATCCAAGTAAAGTAACATATCATTTCACCAGATCATTATTCATAGAACAAGTAGTCAATTACTTACAAAGTCCAGTTAAATGACAATTCTTTTTCACTCAGACGCTGTTAGTTCAATTGAATTAAAGGTTAAAAACTATCTCACGGTGCACAATCACGATAACTTAAAAAAAATAACTAATATTAAGTAATTGTGATCTTCCATATCTCCATTCAGTCAAATGCAAATATGAATCTGATTGCAGAAAATTGAAATTGCAACTTTCATATTTCCAAAACTTACTTGTCAATGATACAAATAGTTGTATTTTCTGGCTCCCCAAAGTTTTTCAAAACCTTCTTCACAAAACCCTCTTCATCTCCTTCACGAAACTCAACCTGTAGTGCACTCTTATTCAAGATTTTCAAATTGGGCGATTCCAAATAGGCCAAACTCCTATTGTCCCTGATATCTAAAAGCTGAGAATTGGGGTCATTCTGAAGCTTCTTAAATGCATTAATGGCTGAAATAAACTTGTATTTTTGTAAGTACTCCTCTGTTAGGGGTATGACAACGAGCCAAATGAATGTGACAGTGGCAACAAAAAATGGGTACCTGTTGAAAAAATTGTCTATAGAAACCAAAATTGCTTCTAAGTTAATTTTGCTAGACACTTCTTCAGGGGGAGCAGTAATTTCTGAGGCAAGACAAGAAAGCGGAAAAGAGAATCCAAGAAAAAGAAAACTCATGTTGGGTTTAAGAAACAATTGCTGGGAATTGAGAAAAGAAAGATTTTTGAACAAAAGATTGAAGAGTTCGGTTTTTGAAGTACTCTTTAGTTGGTGATTAGAGGAACAAATATGCAAAGAACTAAAGGTCTGGGAGGTAAAATTGGAAGTGGAATTGCAGGTGGGAAGTGAATTCGAATGGCCAATATTGGATTTGGACGTGAATTTTAGGGTTTTACGGTGGTTTAGGAGAGATTGAGAAGCTGGGAAGCAAATGGAGAGAGCCTCCATGAGAGAGTAGAAAGAGTTTGGATTGTATTGATAAGAAAGAGATGATTGGATGTGGCGCCATTTACAACTGTACTATTTTATGAGCAGTGTGTACTGTTGGATGAGCGGAATATACTAATTGGATAAAGATATTTATACATAAAAAAATTTACCGAATTATTTACCCCCTCTCATATACACGCGGGCCCCACATAAATAAAAAAAATCCCAAGATGTGATCTCCACCCCCATATTATGAGTAGTCGGTAAGAGATTTGTTAAAAAAAATTCGATACATATAGCATAGTAAGGATCCGTTTGACTGCAAGGGTAAAAAATAAGTTGAAAGCAAATAAATTTCAAATAAAGTAATTACCTAAAACTTATTTTTCAGGGAATTGTTAATTAAGTGTTTGATTTGTATAATTTTCCACCTGAAAATTTTTAAAATTTTGGATCTTTTTGTATTTGTTTGACTTTGTTTTACATGAAAATTGTCAATTAAAGTGATAATTTTTTAACAATTGGTTATAAAATTTGTTTCCATTTACAAAAAGTAAAAACATAAAAAAAAAATTCATAGAAAATCATTTTTCATCAAAGTTTAGTATTCATTTGACTTTGTTTTACATAAAAATTGTCCATTAAAGTGGAAAAAAAAAATTTACAATTAGTTATGGAATTTGTTTCCATTGCCAAAAAAAAAAAGGCTAGAACTTCCATTTCCATTTCTAAAAAGGTGGGAAAAACAATTCAAGCAAATACAAGAAAACATGTGCACGGGGAGCCAATGTGGAAAAACCAAATGCCCTGAAAATTATTGTCATCAAACATTACAAAATTTGAAAAATGAAAAACTAATTCCATTTTCCATGGAAAGGTGGTGTATCAAACACAACCTAAGTAACAATTTTATTGGTGGTGGCTTCAATAATTTGAAAATTGAAGGATAATATAGTTGAGAAAATTCGTATTGTCTAATAAAGTTTTTAATGAATAATAGCCTAAAATATTATTACACCACAATTACGGGCGTAATTGTCCCTCTATAATCATAAACATTTTTTATTGTTCTATGAGCAAGATTTCAATTATTTTTATTTAATTTCGAAAAGAAGAAAAAATTGAACAGTAAGATGAGGGAAACCAAATGCCATGAAAATTATTGCCATCAAACACTACAAAACTTGGAAAATGAAAAACTAATTCCATTTTCCATGGAAAGGTGGTGTATCAAACACAACCTAAGTAACAATTTTATTGGTGGTAGCTTCAATAATTTGAAAATTGAAGGATAACATGGTTGAGAAAATTCGTGCCAGCTCACTGTCTAATAAAGTTTTTAATGAATAATAGCCTAAAATATTATTACACCACAATTACGGGCGTAATTGTCCCTCTATAATCATAACCATTTTTTATTGTTCTATGAGCAAGATTTCAATTATTTTTATTTAATTTCGAAAAGAAGAAAAAATTGAACAGTAAGATGAGATCCAAAGTCCTTCAATTAAAGCTCTTAATCCTCTCCTTACAATCAATTTAAAGTTCAAGTAATCGTAGTAACCCAAGTCGATGAAATCAAACTTCCCATTTGGTCATTTTCTTTGTCTAAACATGTCCTTGTAGAAGCTCGAAACACATTTGAAAAAACTAGTCACTATAATCAACAAAATTTTATACCGTCTAGTTACATGGTTGTGATGCTACATCAACGAAAAATCATTGTCAATCATATGATCCGAACCCGAAAAATAAAATTTGCAATTGAAATGGGTATTTAAGTAATTAATTTACGGCATCAACTGCAAGAATGGGATATCATACTTCTTCCTCTTCTTCTCCCTAGCAGTATTCTCCAGATGAATGAGCTATATCAACCCACATGCAAAATCCAAATTTGGAAAGCGTATCGACACTAGTTACATCCCAAGACTTGTAAGGACATACCGACCAGTACACCTCTCTCTCCATGCCAATTTCAAGAAAAAATTCCCAGCCTAATCCCTGCACCAGATCAATGAATTGCTGTTTCAAAATCGTTAGTTTCCAACATCACAGCAAGAACAATGGAGGATAAGAACGTAGAGCGTGAGCTCAATCAACCAACAGCTGAAACAGGAGAGAGATGAAGCCAGGCAAATTAACGAAGAAATATAAACATTAGAAACAGTGCATGTATTAGAGAGGATCGAAATATCAGCTTTTACAACAGACTAGAAATTAACAAGGCTAATCTGTCTTGCCCTTCTTAAAACATTAAATTCAGTGATAAGTTGCACATTAAACAAATTGAAACAGGTTAACCCTAATAGTTAACAGATCATAATCAGAGTCGGTCGCGCCATCTCTACTTGATTAGTGCAAATAGGCAGCAGTCTGGTACTGGTACCCATTCCCAAAGAAGTTTCCATGACTAGGAGAGAAGTTGTAAGTAGCAGTACCCATAAACGATGGAACATGATGGTCGGTCGGTCCAGGGTAGGCATATTGCCTGTCATAAACGTACTGCGGGTACCTATCTGTTGTTCTAGCATAGAAGTTCTTGTCAGTAGAGACATTGGTGACTCGAGGTCCATGCCCAACACCATTGGCACGGGGTCTTTTGGGTTGTGGCTTTGCAACTTCAGTTGCCCTTTTCTTGTCTGCTTTTGCTTTCTCTATTTCAGCTACCAGTTTCTGGAGTGGATCCACAGGGAACTGCTCCTCAAGGTTATGATCTTCAATGCATTTAATCACAGCTTTAAGTGCAGTCAGCTCTTTCTCATTAACGTCATTCTGAAACTAAGAAATTGTAAGTTCAGAGTGCGTCTTTGATAAGCATTATTAGATTTTAGTAGACGTACAATTAACAAAATTTTATATATTTTTTTCTTTTATTTTATAAAATCTATTACCGTCTGATGCACCTTATTAAACATGACAAAACAGGAAAGTTCAAAACTTCAGAATGGTTACAAAATAAGCCTACATCATGTAATGATGTTCATGTATCAACAACCAATCCAACTTTCTTGAGAGAGCTATAGCTCACAGTTTAACACAAGGTAGAATGTTAACATCAACTACCAAAGGTAACAGTCTTTGCCCCTATTTGAGCCTCATTTTTTTAAAGTAGATTTTGTAGAATGAGATATTTTTGGAAAATGTGAGGTGAAAAGTAGAAAAAAGTTGTGGGATTGCAGGCAAAAAAAAATTTTTATTGGGAGAATATATGGTTGAAAATGAGTTTCAAAGAATGAGGCTCAAACGGGGGCTTAATATTTATTCACACGTGCTGCCAGGTCAAGTCATTTATGAATAGTCACAGTGATTGGTTACCTAGACATTCAACGAAGGACGTATATATTTCATTAAACCATGCAGTTCATTTTTAATTATATTTTAACAGGATACCATCTTCTTTAGGCCAAGTACTATATCCATATCAAACAAAGACTGATAGACAGTTATAAGCAACCAAAACTACGAATCAACTGCATTCCTACAGTGATCAAGGCATAAAATCAGACCAGCGTAGCAGCAGCAGCAGAAGGTGACACATTTCCAGGTTTGGATGGTGATGCCACTTTTTTAGCCTCAGACAAGTAGGATTTCAGCAATGAAACAGGTGAAAACTGCTGTGTAAGTTCAAATGCAAAAGCAAGATTGACAGCATCAATGTGCCTTCCATTCTTCACCAGCACATCAATCACACCTGAAAGAGAAGCAGAACAAGGTAGAGCACATAAAAATCTTCACCTCCTGTTAAAACCTGGATTCTCTAGCATATAATATGCCAGAAGATCCAGAGATTAAAAAGAAACAATATATCGGACCCTCCCCTGAAATTAACAGAATCAAATTGAACCCCGCTAGGTTCATAAATACTCTCTCTTTGCATCGCCTTATAGCAAAAAAGATTCAACATTCGGCACAACATTCTGGGATTTAACTTTACTAGGGAAATACTTTTGGGAGTTCCGCCCTATAATAGGAAAAATCATGGGCCTAAATACACCAAGATAAGGCAACAGAATAAAGTACATGGGTAATAAGATATCATATAAAAAATTTAATACCGAAGCTCATATTGTAGTTCCATTTACTATAAGAATATGGTATGTCTCGTACCTTCTTACCAGGGAAGAAAGACATTTAAAACGTGGCAGTTGACTTGGTAATTATAGAGTTACCAACCTGGCATTTTGTCAGTCAACCCAAGACAACGGCATAATTCAGCTGTTTGTCGACGGCGTGAAACCATGGGAATCAATTTGGACAAGCTTTCCTGATCAAAATCAGAATTAATACCGAAAGTAGCAAGAAGTTGTAGGAACGCATGAGCCTCAAGGGAATTTCCATTGTTGGCATCAACATCAAGATCGTCTAATTTCGGTTTCCAATCTTCAGCAATAGCTTTTGCCCGTTCCTTAATATTTTCATAGAGAATACCAGAAAGAGAGTCTTGGTCCAGATTTGTTAATAAACTGCTAAGGCACTCCAACAACATGATACAGGTTCGGCGAAGACCTAAGAGATTTGAATCTTTTCTGGGATCAGAATGTGGCATTTCCAAGCAGTAGAAACCCTTCAGAGAGTCCAAAACAAGAGATGTGGGATCAGCTGCAGCCTGTAATGCAATAGGGATTTCCTCTCTTAAAGTAGCAAGGTTCTTACGGTTATCGGATATGAATTTGTGGAGGCCTTCTGAATCCATCTCTTGGCATAATTTAATAAGCTCTGGATAAGACTTCACCTCCACATTTCCATTTTCAAAAGGCCTTCTCATAAAATCCATGTTACTCTCAGCAAGGATGGCATCAGGTGGTTTTGCCTCCATAACTGCTGCCTCAACTAAGTTCTCACTGTTAACTACACCAGAGGCCATAGCACATGACTTCCCATTCTTCTCCAGAGCAGTCATAATGGCAGAAACTGCAGCATCTCTCTTCTCTTGAAGCCTTTCGAGTGAGGCTTGCTCTTTAGCCACAACAGATGCTTTACGCATCTCCAAAATCTCTTTGGATTCAACTATTTTGGTGTCAAACTCTTTTTCTTGCTCTTCTAATTCAGTGAACCGCCTCTTCAAAGATTTCTGAAGCCCATGAAAATGCTCCTCAAGTTGTTTCCATTTCAAGTTGAGAGTTACAGCACGGTGACGTTCAAGTTCAGCAAATGCTTTCTGGAGTTGCTGTATCTTTGAGGCTGTGGAGTCCATGATCACGGCTGCCGATTGGTTGTCTTCCATGGCATAGAAATCCTGAACAAAATTATAAATATTTAATTGCTTAATGAAATGAACCAAAAGAAAATTTGAATTAACAATTTAAAAATACCAGACAAAAATAAGTGAATGCAGGGTCCTGCACAAACCATGAGCAAAGTGAAATATTAAGATTTGTCTATTCCAATGTGTTTATACAGTAGAGCACAGGGGAAAAATAAGATCTAAAGAACGTACACCCCATCTCAAGTAACTAAAATTGATGAAAGTTTTACGACAGAACCAAAATATCGTAACACTGATCACATCGCGAATATCATGGTTGAAGCAAGATGTCTACTACATGGAACGGTGTGCGATCATGATGCACAAGATCAGTGACGTGTCCTTGGACTGATCAAGGACTAATTTCAGATGAACCAGAAAGTGTTCATCGAGGAGGCAAGTGCATGTATACTGACTGTTGACATTTTCTAAAGCCCTGGAAGTTTTCTAGCCCCCAGGCTCCAGCTGTTCATAATTTGTGAAGCCCACTGAAGACAATATGATATGGAATGAACAACTCTTTCGTCTGTAGAAAGATTTAACATAGCTTTGATATATAAAGCTAATGCTATACAGGGTTTGGGATACAGAAAAAAAATGCAACTTCACCATATTTCTTTGTCTAGTTGCTAAAGAAAGAGGACAGATCAAATAAGTGAATATAGCATGATATATTTTAAGTTTCAACTTCACCTAAGTTTTTCTACCTAATTAATTTTATGCATTCTTTCAGCTTGAATGTCTTTCTAACCAAAAGACAAAACATAAGGAACCACGAAAGAAAGCAAACAGAAAGTTCATCGCCAAAACTTTAGGTAAAATAATAAAATTATAAATTAACCATGAGGAAAATAAAAGATTAGGCATACCTCAGAGAAAAGCAGACAAAGTTTCAGTAAAAACTTTTTACACCACTATACTGATTCTTGGATTAGCACAAAAGCTGCAAATGAAAGCAAACATTAACTACAGGAATAGAAGGAAGAGATTTAACAATATTAAAATGATTAATGCAACTTAAATTAGCAGCTGGAAGACTAAATTTGACTGAAGATAGCTACACATTCGAGTTTACAATTACAAAATAGTTTAATAAGAGGACGCTGTGTGTTCCATTTGCGTTTCACTGAAGAAAAAAGAAACAAACAGAAATAGGAAATCTTCTCTTTCACGTTCTTTCCCCTCTTTTTTTTTTTTTTTTGCAGTAATTTCTGCTTCGGTAAAACAGAAATACCTTTCATAAGAAATGAATTATTTATCTAGTTAACTGGGACGCCCACAAGATATAAGAAACCACATCAAGGAAATAGGAATGCACGAAAAATAATAAAAATTAAAATTAGAAGTTCAACTTAAAAAATAAATAAATAAATAAAATGATAAACCGTTACCAAAAGAAAAATCCAAACACGGAAACATCCCCGACATAAAAATCTCGAATAAGAAAGAGTTAATTACGGATACTATTACTTAGATCAGAAAACATACCGCAAAATATAGGCAAACAAAGTAGATTAAAAATGATTCGTGTACTTCGATTAGCAGGCCGCGAAGTAATTTAGGAAAGTACACAGTTTCCAGTTGAAATAACTAAAAAAAGCTAGAAACAACACTTGATCTGAAAGCGTAGAGAGAGAAGAATAACTGTTACCGGATCGGAAGGAGATGGTGTGGCGGCGGCGAATTACGGCTAGAAATCAGACCATTTTGGGGGAACGAGGGTTTGTTGGTGAGAGATGGATAAAGTGCGAATCCCTAGAGAGAGAGAATGAAAGAGGAAAGTAGCAGTAGTAGAAAATGAGGGAAGAGTTGTATTTACGACAAACCCCCGACAGCTACACGTACAAAAGCACACACTCGCACGCGCTCACACATGCATTATCCCTGTTCCTCTACTTTTTCTAAAGCGCACACACTTCATTTTATTTATTTTTTTAAATATTTATAGCGAATGTCCCAACCTTTTAAAAAGTGCAGCACAGTCCCAAATTATTAAATCATAACAAATACATACCAATGTTTCAAAATATTCAGTAAAAAGACATCGGGACGATTTATGTCCAAAAATTCGTTAGTTAACAAAAAGTCAAATGCTTAACATTTTTAAAATGGGCTAAAAGATAACTCTACAATTTTCCAAATAATTAAATAAAATAAAGAAAGAAAATAAAGTCTATGTTTTCCATACTTTTTAATAACACATTCTTCTAAAAATACGCGCCTAGTCGTGAGGCGAGGCCAAAATGCCGAGCCTAACGGGTTAGCATCTTATTTGGCAATCAACGACAGTTGTTGACCGGGGCGCTTTTTTTTTTTTTTTTCAATTCTTTTGAAATTAAAAATTATTAAATATTAATTTTTTCAATTTGCCGTAATTTAAAATTAAAACAACTATTTGAACCCAAAATTCAGGTGACCAACGAATCTTGTCTATGTCCAATTTAATACAAGGTTGGCAAAGGGCAAAATAGATACTCTATTAACAAGTGATGCAATTAATGCATAAACTTGGATTGTAAAGGGTTGTGATGATGAGGAGTATGATGGGGTGGAAAATGATATAAGAGAGCCTGACTAAGAGGATTTTATATCAGAAAACGTGGAGGATGAATTAGATGAAGATGTTATTGAATTGGAGTCCGGTAAAGAGTTAGATAAAATTTAAATTCATATGCTATTTATTTACTATTTTGTATTTAAATTTGAAACTTATATTTTTGTTGGAAACTTTGAAAGAATGTATAAAGTTCCTATAAATTTGTTTTAAATGTTTAATAAATATTATTTTTAATTGATTAAAATAAAAAAAGTCTTTTTACGCATATGCATCGCCTAATCTTGCCTAGCCTTGAGCTTGGCCTCCATGCATCGCCACGCATTACGCCTTTTAAAACACTGAAAAATACTATTCAAAATTTTGTTTTCCATAATTAATGATTGTCTAACAAGGGCTAAAAATGGATATTATTCATATTTTTTATACTGGAACACAAATTCAAATTCTGTATTTTAGATTTAAAAATCCCCAAAAAAGCAAAGAAAATCTCCCACGACTACCCTTCTTCTTGACTTTCAATAGTTATTGACCTGGACATTTAAATTTTATCTTTAATTGCAATAAGTCTATTGAAACAAGAAACATAAGCGAGAAAGTATTTTATGAACAACACGAGCTAGGTCAGCTTCAAATGATATATCCATATCCGGATGTGGTTCATTATGCATGCATTGCAAGGGGCACCATGGTGTTTGGTAAAGTTTAATTCGAAGGGTGTGAAACTTGGATCGATCATTAAAAAATGTATGGAAAAAAAATATTTAATTTCACCTTCCCCACTTTATCTAGTCTTCGGGGAATTTTCTTGGAAAATTTAGGAGGGGTGGAACGGGAGAAGATGAAAAATACATCCTTTTTTAATTTCTTCTCTTTTTATGTTTCTTTTTATTAATTGTTTAAGTGGAAAAATGTAGATTTATCATTCTGCTCTTTTAAAGATTGTCAAGTGCTTGAATTTTGATCAACTAACGGATTTTTAAATGAAAATGTCCAACTGTTTTTCGATCGCAAATTTTTTAAAGATTTGGAACATATTTGCTACGATTTAAAGGTTTAGGATTGTACTTCACTTATTTAAAAGGTTTGGAATCTCCACTGCAAATATTCCTTTATCTCTAATGCCTTTTTTTTAATATTAGTTTATTTTCAATTTCTTATTTTGCATTTTTTGTGGAATTGATGTATGCCAACTTTCGATTGATTAGTTTTCACTTCTCGTGGTGTAAAATATAAAAGTTGAAGGGATTTTGTACAGTAATATCTTATCTGTAAACGGCTTTCTGTAAAATTAATATATTTTTTAAAAATACTAATAAATAATGTTTTAAAATGCATAAGGTGTAACAAGACGTAGATGTCAAATATCAAACATGTACAAGTGTGTTCGTATTTTTCAAATTTATACGAATTTCATGCACTTTTTTCAAATTTTCAACAAAAACTTAATTCTAAAAATCATAAATACTCCAAATCAATAAGCCCCTGTTTGGGCCACATTATTTTTTTTATTCTCATTCTTCTATTTATTTTTAACCACACATTCTTCAATAAAATAATATTTTCCATCACATCAATAATTTTTCTTTCTTTTTCAACCACACAAACTCCATCACATCACTTCAAAAAAATGCATTCTCTCATTTTAATGTGTACCAAACGAGCTCTAATACTTTGTTTGTGGGTTGAAAAAAGTATGCACGAGTGTTAGATTTGGGCTAGGGTTGTTTTTTATTTTTTTGACTTATTTCCCTTTTAAAATTTAGCAGTTGAACATTTCGCTACACTAAACTTCAAAATAAGAAAAATAGTCAAATACTACTTGCAAAATAAATGCACGCGCCTAGACGGACCTTTTAGAATACTGTTTATAAGTACATCAAACACGACACAAAGTACAATTGACATTTTCTCATATAAAGCATTCATATTTTTGGTAGATAGCAAAGAGCTAAGCCCCCATTTGACAACAATTATTTAAAAACTCTTTGTTTTAAATATTCATTTCAACCACACGTTCAGACAATAAAATATTATACATGTAAGTCCAAAATCTTTTCCTACTTTTTAACCACACATTCTCCAAAAAATTACTGGGCTTCAAAGCCACGCAAGAATTAACAACGTACAAGAACTTGGCTTAATTTACTCGGAAGGAAATTTCAACTCAAAATGTTTGGTTGAAGAATATAACTATTGTGTATTCAGGGGCAGAATCGTTATTTAAACTACTTGCAAATAAAACTATGAATAACACTTTGAATCTTGAAGAAAAATATTTTGTGCCATCTTTATTTCATTTCTTTAGTATAAATTATAGAATAACTCATTTATTTAGGAATAATTAATAAATACATTTGTCCAACAAACAACTCCTTTTCTTATTCTTATTTTATTAATACTAGTCTTCTGCCCGTGCAATGCACGGGCCGTATTTTTTTTAAGGTAGTGTTAGCGTGTTATTTTATGGTCTGAGAAAACGGTGATGAAAAGCAGGCTAATGAGAGATGTGTACATAGTCAATTGTATTCCCATTTGGACTCAGTTAAGTCATTAAAAATACATCAACTAACAAAGAAAATTTCTTATTTTAAAACCATTAAACAAAAGTAGAATTTCTTGCAAGCGAAAACGCCCACAAAATAAAAAGAAAATGAACATATGCATCTATATATGTCTTCTAACACAATGGAGAGATATGCCATGCATAATTGATTTTTCTATCATGCATTCATATTGAGAATAAATTCATCTACTTCATGAATTCAATGCTAGGAATTTGTTTTCACCTTGTAAAGGTTAAACAAATAACAATTTATTACAAACATTAATGAATGTATAGTGTATTACTGTAGTCAATTATAACTATCGAAAAATACAATTGGACATTATATACAGAAGAACAATAAATACGAATTAGAGTCCACAATAATATAATAGGAACTTTAAGGAAAAAAATACAAAGATTAATTACAGATTAAACTCTACGAAATCTAGAAAAGAATAAAAAAAATATTATACCTAAAGATATCACAATTCAATCGATGTTGAAAATTTTAATATGTTTACTTTGAGAATGGTTTTTTTGTAACTTAAAAAATTAGAAACAAATTTAATATTGACAAAATATGAATGACTAAGAATACAGCAAATAAAGAAAATCATAATAAAAATAAAAAATCGAAGTGTATATGAAGTAAATTGAAGAAAGTCACATATTTTTTTTACCAAATTGAGAAGTGGCATCTCTCGAGGGGTTCGGGGGTCGAGGCGGCGCCCTATAGGGCTCGGGGGCAACGCCCCCGAAAGGAATTTAGATTTCATGTATGTATGAAATGAAATATTTTCTAATATTTTTGAATTAAATTTGTAATAAGCGAAATTATATTTATAGTTTTTGTAAAACGTATCAGTAGAATTTTTAGCTAAAAAAAGAAGAGGGAAAAAAAAAGGTAAAAAAATTAAAAAAAAAAAATATGGTTCCCGTGCGCGCACGGGGAAACTCCACTTCCCCGTGCGCGCACGGGGAAACTCGGTTTCCCGTCTGCGAACGGGGAAATCAAGTTTCCCCGTGCGCGAACGGGGGAATTGGACAATTCCCCGTGCGTCCAATTCCCCCGTGCGCGCACGGGGAGAAACACGGGTAGTTATTTTTTTTTTTATTATCTTTCCTAGTCAATTTTTCAACTATTTTTTTATCTGCATAAATTCAGGTAGGATTGTATGTAAGTATTATTAATTGTTGTAATTTAAGTAGTAAAAATTTAATGTTGAGAACCCAGTAATAATACTGATAATACTAAAATGATATGTTGACAAATTTATTAAGTTAACCTAATATGCTTCAAAATTTATTGTGAAATATAGAGAAATATTAAATCTACACAAACAAAATTAACTATACTTAACTATTTAAAAAAATCTTAAACATGGAACACAATTATATTTACTTAAAGAAATACTAAACATGCAAAAGTAATAATAATACGAACGAAAATAACTTCTACGTATAAATATTTACAGTAAAAGTTTATGTTCTGCTGCAATACCAAAACTTCAAAATTTAGTCGTACAAGCTGAAGAACATAATGGAGTAAAATAAATATTTTCAAAATTTATAGATCAACATAATGATATTTGCATCCTAAATATACAAAAAACAAAATTAACTATACCTAACTACTTACGAAAATCTTAATCATGGAACACAATTGTATTTATTTAATGAAATACTAAACATGCAAAATAATAATAATAGAATCTAAAATAATTTTTTACATATAAATACTTAAAATAAACAGCAACGAAAGTTAAGAAATTCTCGATGATAGAATAAATTTTTCTTCATTAGTTCTCCTATATAAATAGAATAATCTCTTCGGCCGACTACAAAAATCAACCGACTAAAAAAAGTTTGCATGTTTATTTTTGCTTTGCTTCTCCAATACGTGATATTTATAAAATATCAACTGCATTTGACGGTTTGCACTAAGTCGGTTTGCAGGTTTATTTTATTTTTTATAAATATTTTCTTTGCCCTTTTCTTTACATAGTAGGGATAATAACAGTAAATAATTGGGATATGAAATACAAAAATATAGCACGGCGCCTACATTTTTGACTCCCAATTTGTTTGTTTCTCGAATAAAATATTGAATGGAATAATATGAAATATCTGGGAAAATGATCCCCAACTTTTTGTTTCCTATTTTTTTTTTACTTTTTGTTTCCTATTTTTTTTTTACAGATGAAGTCGGCCAATTTTTTTGAACAGTACGAAACCGGTTTCGAACCAGATCAATGTGAAAACCAATGTGACAAAAATGAATAGTGAATATCACATTCTCTCTTTTAAGTGAAGGAGAAGGAGTGAAAAAAAAAATATATATATTTGTTAGCCTCCCCGTGCGCGCACGGGGAGATCTTGTGTCCCCGTGCGCGCACGGGGAGTACGTAACTTCCCGTGCTTGCACGGGGAGAACCTGTCTCCCCGTGCGCGCACGGGGAGATCGTAACTCTCCGTGCGTGCACGGGAGGAATTTTTTTTTTTCTTTTGCTTCACGGGGAGAATCGTTCTCCTCGTGCACGCACGGGGAGATGACATGTTTTTTTTAATTGTCTTTCCTAGTAAATTTTTCAACGATTTTTTTATCTGCATAAATCCAAGTATAATTTTATCTAAGTATTATTAATTGTTGTAATTTAATTAGTAAAAAATTAATGTTGACACCCCAGTAATAATATTAATAATACTAAAATGATGTGTTGATGTGTTGACAAACTTATTAAGTTAACCTAATATGCTTTTGAATTTATTGTGAAACATAGAGAAATACTAAATCTATACAGACAAAATTAACTATACCGAACTACTTACAACCTAAACCATGCTGAAAAAAAAAATTAAAATGAAAAAGCAAAAATATAACAACAATGAATAGAAATCTACCTTCAAGAAATTGTTTTGTCACTTCACAGTGATTGCATTTAGTGCATTTGCATGTTATATTATATATATAGTGTAGGAAGTAGCAAAATACATACGGAAGTCGGTTGTAGATAATTTTTTTTAATTAATGAAGGCGGCAAATTTCACCGTCGAAGCTTCAAGAATTTAGTACATAGTGGCAAAATTCGTATAGTGTGAGCAAGTGGGTTGCAGATAATTTTTTTTAATGAATGAATTAATAATTAAGGCGGCAAATTTCACCGCCAACGCTTAAAGAATTTAGTCAACAATAGTGGCTGAGAAGAGATATTTCTGAACAGTAAAATCCATATTCGCTACAGGAACAAACCAGTTTCAATGTGAAATGGCATGTGACAAAAATGAACAGTGAATCTCACATTCTCTTTTTTAAGAAAAAGGAGGGATATAGATATTTATTGATGAACTGTAGTGAAACCAGTTCGTGAACAGTGTTGGGCCAGTTACAAGTGTGAAAAGGAGAGTGCACAAATGAACAGTGTTGGACTCATCCCCTCTTTTAATGTAGTAGGATATAGCTATCTTCCATATCAAGATAATTTAATCTGACAACAGAAGAATCCTAATTTAATTTTTCTTTTTCTTTTTTGGCACTTTATACGTTAATTATTATATTTTATAAACTATGTCAATTTGTGTCATATTATCCAAGTTAATCGGAACTTAATTGCCTTCTATTCGTGTAGAATTAACCACATAAGAAAAAAAAATGAATAAAATGAATGTCATTATTTATATTTTTTTTCTTTCACTAGAGTCAAGTAACACGAATCATAGCATAGGATGGCAATATGTTTCATCTCTATCTCGCGTTGCCTCGTCTCAAATCAGCAAGGATTCCCGCCTCAGAAACTTGGGATAATCTCGGTCTTTTTGAAGCTCTCTTGCATTTTGTTGTAATCTGTATTGGAATATTTTGGTATCTGGTTTTTGGAAGAATTATCGAAGAAGCATCTTCAAAAAACTTTTTATTTATAAAGAGCATCTTATGTATAGTAGAGAACATTTTAAAATTTAGAGAGTAGAACTTTTTATACGCTCCAAACAATGCCCCATGCTTTAGCTCTTAATTTTACATTTTTCAAGAAAGATTTATTGATTTCTCCCCGTATTTTATTTAACATATTCTTTTTTTGGTTTATATTACATGTAATCACAAATTACAGATGATGTAATATGATATGATAAGAGTAAAAATTTCACAAACCAACTAAAAAAAATAAAACTCTCCCACTTGCTTTTTGTCACCTCAACAATCTGTAAAAGAATATGCAAATAATCATGTTGGAATATCATTTTTTTTATATGTAAATGATCAATAAAATGTTTGTGTTACTTCCTCATAAACTCTTCGACAAGAAGTAGAAGTTCTGCCTAACGTGCGTATATATAACCTCATCTTAGTTCTCAAAGTATGGAAGGAAAAATATAGCATGTTACAAGTCAAAAAGGATCGGAATAAATAACACAGATATTCAGAGAATAGACAACACTTCTTGAAAAAAAACACCATACGATAGACAAGATCAATACAAGACACCCACATTCTTTGGTATGAAAAATAGAAGAAAATGAAATAAAAAAGCTGTACAATTTTGTAAGTCGGCAATTTACCTGGATAGTGTTATGCATAAGCCATCATCTTAAATTTACCAATGTGTAATCTAACTGACAAGTAAAATTATTAAACAAATTACGACAACAGATAATTTACACGGATTATGGCTCGACTTGCTACTATATCTTCGTTTAACTTGTCAAAATCGATCTCCTACACATCTCGAGCAACGATGAGTTCTTCTAGTTGATCAGCGTTGCCATTATCGGATAACACCAAAACATCATCTTCCGTTGTGAAATCATAACGCTGTCCAATAGCTCTCAAAAGCTGGTACACTTCAAACATGGTAGGCCTCTCTTTAGGAGCCGGCAACACACAGGTACAAGCAACCTTAAGAAACTGGAAAAGCTCACTATCGTACCCTTTCCCGACCAACAACTTGTCGATTGCATCTTGAAGTTCTGAGGTACTAGAGAGTTGGGAAATCCACTCAACTAGATTTCCCTTGAAGCTTTCGGGCGCTTTAGCCACATAAGTCGGTTTCTCACCGGTTACTAACTCGAGAAGCACAACCCCAAAGCTATAGACATCCCCCTTTGGAGTGGCAACCAGAGTTCTTGCATATTCCGGAGCAACATAACCCAAGTCCCCGAATTCACCATTTATAAAAGTACTCAAATGAGTGTCGACTGGATTCATGAGCCTAGCAAGTCCAAAATCGGAAATTTTAGGCTCGTAATCCATATCCAGTAAGATGCATTTAGAACTTATGTTTCGGTGAATAATACAGGGATTGCAAGTGTGGTGCATCCATGCAAATCCTTTTGCTGCTCTTATCCCAATTTTAAGCCTCAAAGGCCAATCTAAAGGTTTCTTGCCATCATTCACAACGTGTAGCTTATCATGGAGGGTACCGTTTGTCATGTGCTTATAGACTAAGAGTCTTTCCTTCTTAGTCATGCAAAAGCCGAGAAGCGGAACCAAATTCCGATGCTTCACATTTCCTAGAGTGGCCATCTCAGACACAAATTCTTTCTCTGATTGTTGAGTATCCTGCAATCTCTTCACCATAAGAGACGTGCCATCTTCAAGTACTGCTTTGTACATTGTCCCTGTTCTTCCTGACCCAATTATATTCTCTTTGCTGAAGTCATTGGTAGCCGTCATGAGATCATTTAGTTTCATTCTGGAAACCGACTTCTCAAACATTGAAAGCTGAAACAAGAAGATCTGACTATTGTGTTAATCGTTCCTTGTATAGAGAAAATCAAATAAAAATAAATCTTATACAGCAGGCAGCAATACTGAAAGGTTCCATTCTTATGGGCACCTACAGATTCTACATGAAGAGGGAAAAAATTATATAAATAAATAATTGTTATATATAAAAGCAAAAATTCCAAGAAAATCTAGGTCTATCTTGCCTTGATGCCTTTGGAACCCTTCATACTCTTTGCCCATTTGTTGCCTAAAGGATCTCCTTCCTTCTTCCTTCTAGCCATCTTGCGCATATAGAAGAACATGCCAATACTCACACCAAAAGCTGCAAGAGTCAACCCACCAACAGCCGCCCCAATAATTGGTCCAATGTTGGTTTTCTTGGAAGCGCCTTCACAAGGCGGCAACGGATTGCCACAAAGTCCTGGATTATGTGCATAGCTCTCTGAAGTAATACCAGCATTTTTTGGGAAGTTCGGAACTGGTCCAGTCAACTGGTTGTTTGACACACTAAATTCCTTGATTCTGCTAAGTAGAGCAAACTCTGCAGGGACTTGGCCTGTTAACTGGTTGTTGTTGAGTTTGAGGATATTCAGGTAAGTGCAATTGGAAATATTTACAGGAATCTCTCCTGATAACTCGTTGTTGGAAAGATCGAGGCTCGTCAGATATCCAACTATATGAGAGATGTTATTTGGAATATTTCCATGGATTTTGTTATTAGAAAGATCTAACCCCGTCATGGACGAACAACCAGCAACACCTAATGGAAACGTGCCATTAAGTCCCATGTTCCCCAGCTTGATATTCAAGACCCTATTCTCATCCGGATGCCAACAGTCAATCCCAATAAATTTACAGATGAAACCTTCAGATCTATTCTCGAAATTCCAAGTTGTTAAGTAACCGTTTGGGTCTTTCAAAGAAGATTTTATAGCTTTTAGGCAGTTGACATCACTCTCAGCAGCATAGCTGAAAGATTCACTGAAGAGTAACCAAGTACAGATGGCGAGAATTGGGAGAGCTCTAAAACTGAAGACCATCCTCATGACGAAAGCAGCCATAACCCAGAAAGGACGAAGTATGTTGACCGACTTAAGGTGTTGCTTTTACACACGGAAAAAATATGCTAGTCACTGAGAAGCAAGCCTCATAAGTTTGGTTGCTGAAACAAATTCAAGATCAACACAACCAAAATTCAGAACTAAGATTAAACATTCAAAAAGCTTTTAGGGAGAGTAAAAAATAATAATTAGGGGATAATGTAAAATACCAACAGAAATTATTTCAAATAATAGACAATCAATTGCAAAACCACTTCATCTATGACCATTGTATCAACTAAGAGGCTGAAATATCCAGAAGTCTCCAACACTAGGGGAAAAATAGCGCAGACAAGAAAAGGCAAGTTTTAAGGTGCAGCATATTTCCAGCTTGTTCATAACAACTTAATCATCTACGTCAACACTTGAGTTTGCGAGTTGGAAGAATACTCAGAATTTCATTAGATGAAGATAACACATAATCATTCAATTGAATTTATAGTCAATTTAACAGTACAGCTTCCACTTCCAACAACATCAAAAACCTAATTAGGAGGAAAGAACGAAGTGTAAATAGTGATGAATCATGAAACAAAGTGTAAACTCATAATTTTGCCTACAGGAACGCAGAGTTAACTACTTCGTTTTATTAAAATCATGAAATTAGGAAAGCAAGAACAAAAACCCACACGAGTCAACTCAATTATGCACCCCTGCAACGGAAAATTCACCCACTCCAATTATTTAACAAAGAAAAATTCAAAAGAAATCAAAGAAACCCACCTCAGATACCACAAAAGGGGATCATATCTTTCAAGCCACCTCAAGTAAATTAAAAGGAAATTAAAAAAAAAATCAACTCTTTTGTTCGAAATAGAAACCGAACAACAGAGACATGTATGCTTATAAGCAAAAATATCTGCTAAAATTAGCAATAAAAAGAGATAGATAAATAGATAGTTACTGGTGGTATTCGTAAGCTTCTTCGATTTGATGTTAAGGTGAGACTTGAGGGCGGACTGGAATTATAAGAAGAAACAATAATTACATCAGTTTTGTTACTGTTGAATGTCGGGTCAAAGAAGGGATGCAATTTTCCACCATCTTTTTCTTTCATTTTCATTTTCATTTTCATTTTCCCACTGAGGTAACTCAATAGACGAACACAAGTAAAAAGGAGATTCTTGAGGTTGGGTACAGTGGAGTGGGGTGGGGGTCGACGACCACTGAGGTATTGACTTTCGTGTATGCGCGTATGAAGTGATGATGACTCGAAAAGTTTTGACCATTTCTCCGTTTGTTTGTTTTTGGCCTTTTCGCACCATTGCCACAAAATTTTTGGCCAATTGGGGCTGAGGTGATGGATTGGGGTGGTTTGCCGGCCTTCTTCACTTGTTCGCGGACCGTGTGATGTTGACAAAATATGTAACTTAAATTTTTTTTTTTTTTTGACACTTTATACGTTAATTATTATATTTTATAAACTACGTAAATTTGAGTCATATTATCCAAGTTAATCGGAACTTAATTGCCTTCTATTCGTGTAGAATTAACCACATAAGAAAAAAGAACATTTCTCCACTATGTCCAAGAAAAAAACAATAAATAAATAAAAATAAATGTCATTATTATATATTTTTTCTTTCGCTAGAGTCAAGCAACGCAAATCATAGCATAGGATGCCAACATGTTCCATCTCTACCTCGTGTTGCCTCGTCTCAAATGAGCATGGATTCCCGCCTCAGAAACTTGGGATAATTTCTGTCTCGTTCCTCCATTTGAGTCCTCAATTATTATTTTTTTTTTGACATCTAAGTCCTGAAAATTTCAAGTTTATAACACTCGATTCTCCGGACGAGAAGAGGAATTGTTCAAGTCCGATTTAAAGGAATTGGATGCTTTCCTACGATATCACATGATTCACTCAGCTCTATCTTGTTTGGAAGTTGAGCATCTTGATGCAATAGGCATGGATGAATGCAAAAAAAAATTGTGAAACCAACCAAAACTGTAGTAACTTGTCCCTTGAAGTTGGGGTCATATACAAAATGTTTTTGAACATACGTTTTTATCATGGGATCAAATGACATCCGGCGAACTTTAATAGTTTCTTACACATCTCCATATTGTTCTACGATCACTCCATACATTGTCCATGCCACTAGACAAATTTGGTATTACCATATCCACTACTTGACTTGAGGATTCTCGGAAATTCCATGAAGAACATGTTAAATTATTGAGTCTAATAATTGTCACTGTGTAGGAAGCCTCCTCCTGTAGGAATAATTGGTATTATTTATAGCAAATTGGAATATCTTTCCAATATGTCTCTCTTTAATTGCAAAAGATGCATATAAAGATTCATTTTGCTTAGAATTGGCGTGACTATCTAAAATGTGCATGATGAAAATGCATGACTATTTGATAGTTTATAGTACACCATTTAATGTGAAAAGATGTGATCTATATTAAAAGATGTAACCGTTCAAAAAGTCACTTAAAAATCTATAAATAGAAGCATTTAATTCATTTTTTCCTACTACAAATCAATTGCATATAATTGAATTTTAATTCTTTCCTCCTCTAAATTTTGTCATAATAATTTTCAAATTATTTTTGAGTTTCGTGTTCGATATTTGTTATTTAGTTTCAATATATTCTGTTCTAGAATAGTACAATCAAGCGTTGATTCATCCAACAAAATTAATATTGTGTGGAAAAAGAGTTTTATTTTAGGAGTCAGCCGTCTATTTGATATTGTTAGCACTAGTATAGAGGACCGAAATATGTCTTAAGAAGATTTGCATTCTCATACCTCGCTTTATTTCATCTCCTTATTATTTCTACATGTTAGAAAGTCATTATTTTGTTGAACTTTTATGAACATACCATGATCTCGGTAAGCCGGAGTCTTCAGACCAAAAATTAATTAAGGCCAATCTAGAAATTTCACACTCGTAATATTGATTTTGTTTAATTTGTATAAATAAGGAGTCGTCATTAGAATTTTGCATTATCATAAAAAAGTGAGGTTAAAGAAGATAGGGTGAGCGATTTTCTCCTTTTCATGATAGTGAATTAGTGAAATGACAAAAGAGGACATACTCTTACATTGAGATGAATCTCTTTAAATCCTACATATTCATGTGTCTATTTTTTTTTCTTGCGATTTTATTCCTCTTGGTGATAAAATTAGGGTTTCTAATTTTCTAAAATTATTATCTGAGCTTTTGTTTTTGATTGAGAGCAATGGCTAACGAAAAAGAATGTCATTAGAATATGCAAGTTTTTATATATATTTGAGACATTCTATTCTATTCATGTTAGACACTTCAAGTTTTTTTTTTTTTTTTTCAGTACAATCTATAATAAATCATAAAAGAGTAACATACCTTTCATGATTTGGTCACCTCTTATACAAATTTCTACGGCCCTCCGGAACATTTGATGATCTCTTATGTGTCGAAATCAATGCTGTAATCAAGTAATCGTTTCTTTCAAATATCCGTTTTCAATTTTCAGTTTGTGTACGTGTGAGTTTCCTTGACATTCTAATTAATAATTTATTGAGAAAATTACACGAGTTTCTACTAATACTCCTCCTTGGCATGTTTGGCGCAACATCTAGAGAAAATGGCATTCATTTGCCAGTTTATTAATATCTTGTAGTTGCTATTGTGAACTGTAACGTCCGTTTGGCAAGATTTTTCAAAAATTAAAAGCTATTTCTGAACTAAAAAGTTGATTTCAAATTTATTTGGATAATTTTCTACGAGTGCTCTATTGGTTAGAAGAGTTTCGACAAGAAGTAAAAGTTCTGCCTAATGTGCATATATATATCGTCATCTTAGTTCCCAAAGTATGGAAGGAAAAATGCAGCACGTTACAAGTCAAAAAAGATCGGAATAAGTAACACAGATGTTCATCGAATAGACCATACGATAGACAAGATCAATACAAGACACCCGACATTCTTTGGTATGAAAAATAGAAGAAAATGAAATAAAAAAACCGTACAATTTTGTAAGTCGGCAATTTACCTGGATAGTATTATGCATAAACCATCATAATCAAACTGACAATTAAAATTATTAAACAAATTACGACAACAGATAATTTACACATGGGATTATGGCTTGACTTGCTACTATATCTTCGTTTAACTTGTCAAAATCGATCTCCTACACATCTCGAGCAACGATGAGTTCTTCTAGTTGATCAGCGTTGCCATTATCGGATAACACCAAAACATCATCTTCCGTTGTGAAATCATAACGCTGTCCAATAGCTCTCAAAAGCTGGTACACTTCAAACATGGTAGGCCTCTCTTTAGGAGCCGGCAACACACAGGTACAAGCAACCTTAAGAAACTGGAAAAGCTCACTATCGTACCCTTTCCTGATCAACACCTTGTCGATTGCATCTTGAAGTTCTGAGGTACCTGAGAGTTGGGAAATCCACTCAACTAGATTTCCCTTGAAGCTTTCGGGCGCTTTAGCCACACAAGTCGGTTTCTCACCGGTTACTAACTCAAGAAGCACAACCCCAAAGCTATAGACATCCCCCTTTGGAGTGGCAACCAGAGTTCTTGCATATTCCGGAGCAACATAACCCAAGTCCCCGAATTCACCATTTATAAAAGTCATGAGCCTAGCAAGTCCAAAATCGGAAATTTTAGGCTCGTAATCCATATCCAGTAAGATGCATTTAGAACTTATGTTTCGGTGAATAATAAGGGGATTGCAAGTGTGGTGCATCCATGCAAATCCTTTTGCTGCTCTTATCCCAATTTTAAGCCTCAAAGGCCAATCTAAAGGTTTCTTGCCATCATTCACAACGTGTAGCTTATCATGGAGGGTACCGTTTGTCATGTGCTTATAGACTAAGAGTCTTTCCTTCTTAGTAATGCAAAAGCCGAGAAGCGGAACCAAATTCCGATGCTTTACATTTCCTAGAGTGGAAATCTCAGACACAAATTCTTTCTCTGATTGTTGAGTATCCTGCAATCTCTTCACCATAAGAGACGTGCCATCTTCAAGTACTGCTTTGTACATTGTCCCTGTTCTTCCTGACCCAATTATATTCTCTTTCCTGAAGTCATTGGTAGCCTTCATGAGATCATTTAGTGTCATTTTGGAAACAGACCTCTCAAACATTGAAAGCTGAAACAAGAGGATATGACTATTGTGTTGATTGTTCCTTGTATAGAGAAAATCAAATAAAAATAAATCTTATACAGCAGGCAGCAATACTGAAAGGTTCCATTCTTATGAGAACCTACAGATTCTACATGAAGAGGAAAAAAATTATATAAATAAATAATTGTTATATATAAAAGCAAAAATTCCAGGAAAATCTAGGTCTATCTTGCCTTGATGCCTTTGGAACCCTTCATACTCTTTGCCCATTTGTTGCCTAAAGGATCTCCTTCCTTCTTCTTTCTAGCCATCTTGCGCATATAGAAGAACATGCCAATACTCACACCAAAAGCTGCAAGAGCCGCCCCAATAATTGGTCCAATGTTGGTTTTCTTGGAAGCACCTTCACAAGGCGGCAACGGATTGCCACAAAGTCCTAGATTATGCGCATAACTCTCTGAAGTAATACCAGCATTTTTTGAGAAGTTCGGAACTGGTCCAGTCAATTGGTTGTTTGACACACTAAATTCCTTGATTCTGCTAAGTTGAGCAAGCTGTGCAGGGACTTGGCCTGTTAACTGGTTGTTGTCAAGTTTGAGGACATTCAGGTAAGTGCAATTGGAAATATCTACAGGAATCTCTCCTGATAACTCATTGTTGGAAAGATCGAGACTCGTCAGAAATCCAACTATATGAGAGATGTTATTTGGAATATTTCCATGGATTTTGTTATTAGAAAGATCTAACCCCGTCATGAACGAACAACCAGCAACACCTAATGGAAACGTGCCATTAAGTCCCATGTTCCCCAGCTTGATATTCAAGACCCTATTCTCATCCGGATGCCAACAGTCAATCCCAATAAATTTACAGATGAAACCTTCAGATCTATTCTCGAAATTCCAAGTTGTTAAGTAACCGTTTGGGTCTTTCAAAGAAGATTTTATAGCTTTTAGGCAGTTGACATCGCTCTCAGCAGCATAGCTGAAAGATTCACTGAAGAGTAACCAAGTACAGATGGCGAGAATAGGGAGAGCTCTAAAACTGAAGACCATCCTCATGACGAAAGCAGCCATAACCCAGAAAGGACGAAGTATGTTGACCGACTTAAGGTGTTGCTTTTACACACGGAAACAATATGCTAGTCACTGAGAAGCAAGCCTCATAAGTTTGGTTGCTGAAACAAATTCAAGATCAACACAACCAAAATTCAGAACTAAGATTAAACATTCAAAAAGCTTTTAGGGAGAGTAAAAAATAATAATTAGGGGATAATGTAAAATGCCAACAGAGATTATTTCAAATATAGACAATCAATTGCAAAACCACTTCATCTATGATCATTGTATCGACAAAGAGGCTGAAATATCCAGAAGTCTCCAACACTAAGGGAAAAATAGCGCAGACAATAAAAGGCAAGTTTTAAGGTGCAGCATATTTCCAGCTTGTTCACAACAACTTAATCATCTACATCAACACTTGAGTTTGCGAGTTGGGAGAATACTCAGAATTTCATTAGATAAAGATAACACATAATCATTCAATTCAATTTAGTCAATTTAACAGTACAGCTTCCACTTCCAACATCAAAAACCTAACTAGGAGGAAAGAACAAAGTGTAAATAGTGATGAATAATTTTGCCTACAGGAACGCAAGAGTTAACTACTTCGTTTTATTAAAATCATGAAATTAGGAAAGCAAGAACAAAAACCCACACGAGTCAACTCAATTATGCACCCCTGCAACGGAAAATTCACCCAACCCAATTATTTAACATATAAAAATTCAAAAGAAATCAGAGAAACCCACCTCAGATACCACAAAAGGGGATCATATCTTTCAAGCCACCTCAAGTAAATTAAAAGGAAACAAAAATCAACTTTTTTGTTCGAAATAGAAACCCAACAACAGATACCTGTATGCTTATAAGCAAAAATATCTGCTAAAATTAGCAATAAAAAGAGATAGATAAATAGATAGTTACTCGTGGTATTCGCAAGCTTCTTCGATTTGATGTTAAGCTGAGACTTGAGGGTGGACTGGAATTATAAGAAGAAACAATAATTACATCAGTTTTGTTAATGTTGAATGTCGGGTCAAAGAAGGGATGCAATTTTCCACCATCTTTTTCTTTCATTTTCATTTTCCCACTGAGGTAACTCAATGGACGAACACAAGTAAAAAGGAGATTCTTGAGGTTGGGTACAGTGGAGTGGGGTTGGGGCCGACGACCACTGAGATATTGACTTTAGCGTCTGCGTGCAGCGTGCATGAAGTGATGATGACTCAAACAGTTTTGACCATTTCTCCGTTTGTTTGTTTTTGGCCTTTTCGCACTGGTACAGGTATGCGTCAAACCCGTCACCTTACCCTCCACGTGTCATCTGAGGTGACCCACACCAACCACGCGTCGGACGAGGTGATTGCTCATAGAACGAGCTGGCTACGTATGCCGAAGTGATCCCAACGAAACGAACTGAATAGAAGTTAGCAAACGAACCGAACTCATCCACAATTGCACCGTGGATGCAAGGGCCCGTACTCCGCTTCTGCAACGCTGCAACACCTCTCGTGCCTCGCCTCACCCATCAAGGACCTCTTGTAGAAAAATCTTTTCAAAGTCAAATCCCTGACTGATAGGACGTGTGGCGGACCCAAACGGTCAATTCAGCTATCTTTGTCAGAGACATTCAATGCCAGCCAACCTATGGAGAAACGGATTGACACCTAGGATGAGATGAGCCCTGAGAATCTGATTACACGTGTCTCCTCATCCAACGGCTCTCATCTTCCCATCCTTATTATAAATATCATCTCCTTGTGCCAGAAGATGGATTGGAATCCAACACTCTCAAAAACTACCATTATATTGTGAAATTAAGTATTCTCTTCCATTGGATATTAACCTTTTCTTTTATATACACTTTGTCAACCACTTCCGGCGAGTATTCCATCGCCGGTGAACTCTTTTCCGGTTGAACTTTGAACTGACTTGACCATCGGAGTGCTTGCGACTGTTCCCAACCCCTCCGGGAAAGGCCACGACTGACTAACGGCGTGTTACCTGTGCAGGAAAAGCTGACTCGAAGACATTTTCTATTGGCCACGTGTCGGAGCCATTTTTCAATGTCAACACGCACTATTGCCCCAAATTTTTTGGCCAATTGGAGCTGAAGTGATGGATCGATGTGGTTTGCTAGCCTTCTTCACTTGTCCACGGACCGTGTGATGTTGATAAAATATGTAACTTAAATTGTATCAAAGTTGTGGGATCGATGAATTGTGAGTGTTAAAAATGAAGTTTGATTAATTTTTTTAACAAACAAAAATTTTACAAAATAATGGTTTATTGTGAAAAGAAGGTGAGGGAAGGGAGAGGGTGAGACTAACGGTTTAGTAGTGCTTTAAAATGTTTATAACTTGTGGATTGTCATGAATATGTGAAATTGTAGATAATGAATGGGTAGAAAGTCGTGATCTCACGAAATCTGGGAATAAAAACAATTTATAACCGGCTTCAATTATAATTTAAGCTTTGCTACACATACTGATGCAGGATGGAAACGTGAATAATAATAATAAATGTATCTTGTTCATAATACACAAATGGGTGTTAGCTCGAATTTTGCGCAAATGGACGTGAAAACTATTTGGAATCCACCAAATAAATATTGGAATCTACCAATAAATAGGAAAACTAAAATATTTTATTAATCAAGAATCGAATGAATTATTTTACAATATTAACGCGTATTTATAGGCTCAAAACAATTCCTAATCAAAATAAAATTCTAATTCTATAAATAAATTCAAATAAACTAAAAAACTATTAAATAAACTTGAATAAAACTAAAATACGGTAAAAATAACGAAAATATTCTTAAAATGACTCAAAACAAAAAAAAATGTTAAAATAAAGTTCTAAACGACGGAATTCAACTCCAAAAATTTGACAAAATCATAATAAAATATGTGCAGTATAGAAAATTGTTTTCATATTGTGCTCACGGATGAAAATTCGTCACTCGAGCTGAAAGTCAAGCATATTTTAATAAATCCTCCTAATTTTTTTCTCTTTTCCAATTATTAATGATTTTCTCTTCTAACTATCCCGCGTTATTCCCTACCACTTCAAAACAACTCGACCCTAAGTTGTCATCTAAATACAAAGGCTTTTGGGAGGAAAAATCACTATTTGAATTTGTATTGGTCAGAAAATCTTCCCCTTTCGGTTTAGAAGCTTTATGTGCCCTTCCTGTTGGTACAATGTAATTTTTTTTATCTTTCCACTTAAACTTGTAGGTATTTTATCTACCTTTATTTATGACATCCATATCAATCCGCCATGATCTATCCAACAGAATATGACACCTATCCAACTGAACAAGATCACAAATAATTTCTCATTTGTAACAAGTCCCGATTGATAAATGTACCTTAAAAATTTGAGTAACCCAAATAGACGAACCCTTCTTAATCCATCCAATCTGAAAATGATCTAGATGTGGTTTGTTTGGCAAGTTCAGATGATGCATTAGCTTTTTCGTGATCAAATTCTCACAACTGCTACTCTCTATGATCTAACTGCAAACAACATCATTGGCCTAAAAATCTTTTCACTCTGAATTAAATCTTTTTACTTGGGTAAGCATAAGATTTTCTCCACAATACATACAAAATCTCCATATTCTTCTCCACGAATTTCATCGATATATCTTTCTCTTTCTTATCTCTGATATCTGATTTGCTTTCTTCTATTGTAAGTCAAATGTTATTTTCTCTCCGAACTATAGGCTTCACAATCCGTTCATGTTTAATTTCCTTATGAAATGACAAAAATGCCCTTAAACAGATTCAAAACAGAAAAATGCTAAAATGGAGCTCTAAACGATGGAATTTGGCTCCAAAAGTTAACAATGTCATGAAAAAAATATGTGCAAAATCGAAAAAAACTTTCAGATTGTACTTACGAATGAAAATCCGATATTCAAGTTGAAAGTTATGGATATTTTCATAGATCTCCTGATTTTTTCTCTTTTCCAATTATTTATGATTTTTTCTTCTAGCAGCCCTGCATTACATACTCTAAGCTTAATTATTGTAAGTCAACTAGGAAAGATATGGCTAGCAAAACCAGCTTGTGAGCCAACCCGATTCTCAGATAATGAAGCGATTAACTTTCAACATGAAGCTACAGTATCTGTGGAGATTTGAGGCTTCAATCAACAACTAACCAGGCTCAGATTAAACCACCAATCAACACCACAATACAAACCAATCGATCCCAAACCGGCACCACGTTCCCGAACCCGGTTGCTCACAGATTTCTACAGCCCACTAAGGACTAAGGTGAGAAATTACAGCCAAGGAAGAGCCACAAAGGCTAGGTAGTGAAGACAAACAAACGGGTCTCTCACAAAGAAGAGCACAAAGCTCAAGTTGCACAAAGCAATGGACAAGGGACCGGTTTTTCTCTTCTTCTCAAAGGGACGGCTGCTCAAAATAATTTCCACACTATAATTGTAATTAAGAACTCACTTAAATAGGTTTAAGAGTAGGTTTAGGGTTTAGGCTTTTAGGTCAAACAAACAGGGCCCAATAACAGATAGAGTAAGTGGGCTAACCCTGAAAGCCATCCAAAACGTTTGGGTCGGGCCATGAGCAACACTAATACAATTAGGCTACTTCGAATGGTCCAAGTGGGTTACGCGATTCGATTGGTCCGATTGTGGTGTCATCATATCATTTCAATCATCGGCCGAGGCCTATGAAATATTATCCAACTAAAATACCGATTTAACATCATAGCCCGGATTTATTGGGTATCAAAACCCAACAAATCTCCACCTTGATTCCAATAAATCTGCAAGTAGACAAAACACGTAGTTTACACTTGCACAATCAAGGTAACCAATAAAATTGGCATCACAGACCTTACCTCATGTCTCCACCTGAAACACATATCATACTTGTTCCATATACTCACTAGGGCTAAGGTCACGAACACCCAAGTAGAAACAAATAAGTACAGCAATCAATCAAGAGCAAATAAAACATGCGACGGAGATATCACACAGGATAACACAGAGATCTTATCACACCCGTTCACACAGAACAACAGATTAACAAGTTAATCAACAGGCCAACACATACGCAACAAATGCATAAATGACCTCACACAGATCTCACCACACTTATCCTATCCCATTCCGTGTTACTCACTCACCTCGAGAACACACATCTCACCTCATCGCCCACCTGCTCACTAGACTAATCACTCAAACAAACAAACAAACATGTCTAACGGTAAGCCTCTATAGATCCTAAGTTCTCGGGATAATCCTCTATCAACACATCACTTCTCCAACCTACGTGGATAATGGGTCTCCACCTAACAGAAGTGATAGAAGTGCCTCACTCACACTCCACCTGATCAGGGTCTCTTCCAGATAAAGGATTCTAACATTTGATCACATCTCCACCGTGATCCAAATGTAACACTCCACATCCCACAGTACAACCAATGTACCCCTAGGCATCTATACTCCACCTTACCAAAAGACATACACACACACACTGCCAAATGCATCACAAACCCACTATGCATGCAAACACATTACACCAAGTAATAAGATCACTCCAAATCATGTCAATGCACATATCAAACACATTGAAATACAACATATAGCCATACAGCGGAAACGAGCAATCACACACATGCAGAAAGGATTACACACAGATGCAAATGCAGTAACTAATGTTACACTCAGTAAACCTCACTAGGGTCATCACTCGACCCTATAAGCAAATTCGCATCACCTCTCAACTTACTCTTCTTCTTGGGACAATCCCTAATGAAGTGTCCAGACTTACCACGGCTGTAACACCGTCTACCACCAGACTTGTCCCAACCCTTGCTCTTCTTCTTATCACCCTCATCACTCGAGTCACTACTCGAATTACTGTTATCTTGAGCTCTACCTAAACTCATTTGCTTAAACTTCATTCTACTCCTCATCATATGTAATTCACCATTTCTCTTATCTTCCTTTTTAGCTTTAACCTCCATTTCCTTACTCCTAAGGGAATCTATGACAATTTCAGGGGTTAAGGTGTCCCTACCATACTTAATAGCATTTTTAACTTCATGATAAGTATCAGGTATAGCATTCAACAAAATAATAGCCTTGTAGGTTTCAGACACCGACTCTCCACAGTTAACAATATCTTGAACAAGTTTGTTAAACACATCCAAATTGTCATCCAAATCTTTTGAAGAATCCATTTTAAAACTAAAAAATCTTTCAAGCAAGTACAACTTGTTAGGAGTGGATTTAAGCAAATATAAATCATCCAACTTTTTCCAAAGTTCTTTAGTAGAATCAAGTTTTCCAACTTTTCTCAAAACAGTGTCAGACAGGTGTAAAATAATTAAAGTGTATGCAAGTTCATCATATTCTTCTTTTTGTGCATATGGGAAATTTTCCGAAAATTTCCCATCAATGGCTTTTGAAACCTTTTGTTGAACCAAAATACCCTTCATCTTTTGTTGCCAAATTGAAAAATCACCTTTCCCATTGAAAATCCCAATTTCGAAACGTGAAGACATTTTGAAAAACAGAACAACCAAAAATGCACAAGTAGATCACACAGAGTAAACCTAAGGCAACAATATACACCGTTCTAGATTCCCAGGGTTTCGTGAGACTCAAAATCTCAGATCAAGGGAACGTTCGAATGGGTCAGTCCAAGGTGTTCTAACAGGATAATCAATGCAACACAAAGGTATGTCAACAAAATTCAAATTTCTACGCAAAGAAATCTCACACAGAGACAAAACAACAGTTCCAGCACAAAAGCAATTACCAACTTGCAGTTAAATTCAACACTTCAAATAGAGCAATTAATTCCTAAACTTCTAGCACAAGCAATGGTTACCCCTTCACGGTAACCCCAATCCTAATGTCACCCCACACGATGACGCGCTAATGCCGGAATTAAACGGGATAAGCCAATTTACCAGAGCGGACCTATCTGAGTCCGTAAATTACGAGGAATATAAATTTTAACACTTTAGGGCCACCACTATTCGCCCTAAAGTTTCCAGCAACTGCAGCAATCAACCGAGCGACAATTGAACTACGAACGTAGGGGCAAAATCGTCCAACTTTTTCTGCGCAACCTGAAACACTAAACCAAAAATATCAGTACGTTCACAAAATCAAAAGGAACAAACTGCCTGAAGGAACCGTCGCCAGAAAACGCCACACGCGCCCTCACGCGCCACTGCCGGAATCCCCACGCGCCTCCGCACGCGCCGACGACCACCACCACGCGCCACTCCTCCAGCACCGCTTCGACCTGCTGAGTCCAATGGTGGTCCTGGTTTCTTCAGATGATAAGTGGTTTGCCCCGAAATTGAGATTGCGAGTCCGAAAAATGCAAAAACGGATGATTTTCTCGCTCTCTTCTGCTCGATTTACGGTGCATTTGGATCGATTTTTTGGCCTGAAAAACACCACCTAAAGCTCTGATACCATATGTGGAGATTTGAGGCTTCAATCAACAACTAACCAGGCTCAGATTAAACCACCAATCAACACCACAATACAAACCAATCGATCCCAAACCGGCACCACGTTCCCAAACCCGGTTGCTCACAGATTTCTATAGCCCACTAAGGACTAAGGTGAGAAATTACAGCCAAGGAAGAGCCACAAAGGCTAGGTAGTGAAGACAAACAAACGGGTCTCTCACAAAGAAGAGCACAAAGCTCAAGTTGCACAAAGCAATGGACAAGGGACCGGTTTTTCTCTTTTTCTCAAAGGGACGGCTGCTCAAAATAATTTCCACACTATAATTGTAATTAAGAACTCACTTAAATAGGTTTAAGAGTAGGTTTAGGGTTTAGGCTTTTAGGTCAAACAAACAGGGCCCAATAACAGATAGAGTAAGTGGGCTAACCCTGAAAGCCATCCAAAACGTTTGGGTCGGGCCATGAGCAACACTAATACAATTAGGCTACTTCGAATGGTCCAAGTGGGTTACGCGATTCGATTGGTCCGATTGTGGTGTCATCATATCATTTCAATCATCGGCCGAGGCCTATGAAATATTATCCAACTAAAATACCGATTTAACATCATAGCCCGGATTTATTGGGTATCAAAACCCAACAGTATCAACTGATAAAGTTACTGTGTAAAGTGTAATTACATGTTTACGCGGTACTACAGTATGGCAAAAAATAAAAAAAATAAAAAATGAATTCATCAACTTGACTTGAGGAATCAAGGCATTACAATTGATCTTGATCAAGTTTAGATATCGTGCTTCTAAATGGAATAATAGACCAAATTGACTAGAAAAAATGATTTGATTTCATTTCCGCATGTATAGCCAACACATAAAGCAAGACTAGAATGTCTCAATTTGAGCTAGATAAATATCGACTTGGCCAATTTTCAAGCTAAGCAATGCAATAGGATGCTTAAATTAACATAAGAAAATCAACATTATATTACCTTAATCATATATGAATCGATAACACCTAATGTGATCAATTTGATATTCACGTGATAGGGGACAATTTGATATAAAGTTTGTCTACAGCATATACACAATATTTCGATAATATCGTGAATATGATCAATGATGGATTCATGAATTCAAGCGAGAAGCCGAGCACGAGCGGCTGCTAAATATAAGAGAAAAAAAATTTATAATGGAGTCAACAGGGGCGTCCACAGGGGTTCTTCGAATGCTGGCTCCATCCTTGAATGTGACTGAAGCATTTGACAGACAAAGCAGTAAATGATTTACTCAAAAATTAAAGAGATGCGACAGCTATCTTACTAATGAATATTTCAGCGACCACTCTATGTAATAGAGATGGATTATGAACTTTAAAAAATCATGCCAAAACTTTTGTAAAACTAATCACGTGCATTCTTTGGAAAAATTATAATGTGATTATAATAAAAATGAAATGAATTTTACAAATTGTATGAGTAATAAGAGTGTGTTTAGTAGGGATTTTTGGAGGAAAAATTGATTTTTGAATAGTGATATGATGGGAAATGTATGGTTGAAAAAGAAAAAAAAAGTATTGATATGATGGAAAATATTATTTTATTGAAGAATGTGTGATTGAAAATGAGAATTAATTTACAAAATGAAAATCTATACCAAACAGGCCCTAAGTGAAGAGTTATGCAGTTAAAATTATTATTTTTATCTGAAACATACGAAGCCTTCCCTTTTTCCCCATACAATTCTTATGTCGCAGCTAATTTCCAAACACTTTTTACCGCTCTAATTATCAGAAATCTTACGCACAAATATTACTCAAAGAATCCATTTGTAATCACCATAAATCTAGCCGCCAAATTCTCATCAAGAAAATATCTGTCCCTTGAACTCTCAAGAAAACCCATATCAAGAAGAACTGCTCAAAAATCCATGGATTCTGATTCTGTTCCTTCCAGCCCAATTCCTATTTTTTCCACTTTCAGTTCCCCATTTGACGGTTCTCCAAAGGGGAATGATTCAACAAGAAAAACCCTTAGTTTGTGGCCTGGTATGTACCATTCACCTGTGACAAATGCTTTATGGGAAACAAGGTCAAAAACATTTGAGAGGCTTCTTGATCCCCCGCTTGATGCACCCCCACAAAGTGAATTGTTGACAAAAACTCCATCTCAGAGTAGGATGACTATTCTGTATAATTTTTCATCTGATTATATACTGAGAGAGCAGTATAGGGATCCTTGGAATGAGGTCAGAATTGGGAAGTTGCTTGAAGATCTTGATGCTCTTGCCGGTACTATTTCAGTCAAGGTACAATTTTTTTAGATGAATTTTGAATGCTATATTTGATTCTTAATCTTTGGCATTATTTTCTGTTTTTGTATTCAATTTTTGTGGGTGCTCAAGATATGTCTTTTTGATTTACATCTCCAACATTATGGATTTCTTGTTGTTGCTGACGTTGACTCGTCTAAAAGGTTAAAACTGCTGTTGAGCTACATATTATATATTTAAATTGAATCTTCAATACACTTGTTCACGTGCAGACCTGTTTCAATTTTCACCAAAGGCATCAAATGGATAGCATTGAAACTTGATTTCAAAGACTTTTATATGCCCTGATATTTTGAACCACACTATCTTGGGCACTCATTCATTTATTCAAGTTTGGAATACAGCAGCCTGTTTTTGAGATAATTCTAAGTGGTGGCTTTGCTTGACCAAAATATATCAGTTTCATATTGTGTTTGACGAGCAATTTTATATCTGATAAATGCCAGAAAGAATTTATAATATTTAGTTTGGTTAGTCCTGATGCATTCAAATAAAATTGTTCCGACATGCAAGGACTATAAAAGATATTAGATGTCTAAGTGTAATAGGAGTTGAGATATTAATCAAAACGTTATTACCTTGCTTTTTCTGATATCTTCAGTTTCTTGTGTATTAGCATTGTTCCGATGTTGATAGCACGACTAGACCACTCTATCTGGTAACTGCTTCTGTTGACAAAATGGTTCTGAAGAAGCCCATCAGTGTTGACATTGATCTGAAGATAGTTGGTGCTGTTATTTGGGTTGGCCGATCTTCTATTGAAATTCAACTAGAAGTCACTCAGCCACCAACTGGTATTCTCTTCAGAACTAATTGTCTTTTTTTCACTAGACTAGAAGAAATTGAACTTAAAGCTCAACTCGCAGATTTTTCTTGACTAGTCCTCCGTACTTACATTTTAATTATATGTGAAGTTTTTATGAATATAGTTATTGTGTTGTTTGCTTGAAGACTTATCAATTGTCATGCTCTTCCATTTAACTCCTTGTCATGGAAAGTCTTCATCCAACTATATTTTTCCGGTGCATTTCTTTATTTTCTAAACACCAGCGTCGCTCTCTGCAATTCAGAATTTATCAAGATCTTAAAAGGTTGAAAACTGATAATAGTAACTTTTTATCTGTACTGGCTTCATATTTGCCTGGTATTTCATCCAGCAGTCATCGATTATCTGGCTAACTGATCTGTCCATTTCAGAATTTCTTTAGTCTTTAACTTCCATTACAAGGTAATTATAAACTATTTGGCATGCTGTAAAACTTAAGACTGCTTGCCATTATTGTCATTCATACATTAACAAAGAGAGAGTTTCCTCCACAGCAATAACTGGCGGTTCAGAATCAGTTGCTCTGACGGCCAACTTAATTTTTGTGGCTCGCGACTACAAAACAGGGAAAGCTGCTCCTGTGAATCGACTGAGTCCAGAAACAGAACAGGAAAAAATGCTTTATGAAGCATCAGAAGCAAGAAATATACTAAGGAAAAGGAAGATCAAAGAAGGCAGAAAGGAGATTGAGAATGGAAAGGCGAACGGCCTTGAAGCATTACTGGCTGAGGGACGGATCTTCTGTGACATGCCAGCATTAGCTAATAGAGACAGCATTCTCCTCAGAGATACCCGCCTTGAGAACTCTTTAATTTGTCAGCCACAGCAAAGGAACATTCATGGTCGGATCTTTGGAGGATTTCTCATGCACCGAGCATTTGAATTAGCTTTTTCAACAGCTTATGCTTTTGCTGGCATGATGCCAAGCTTTCTGGAAGTTGATCATGTAGATTTTCTCAAACCAGTGAGTACCTCATTGTAAACTTTTCTGTTTCCTTGTGGTCAACTTGATTTTGCAATGTGTTGTAGTGTTGATTTTTATCTTAATCTAAAACAAGCGTTTTGGCATCCTTTTATATGTCACTATCAATTCAAGTTTCCTCATTGGACATGAGTGCAGATAGCACGATCTGCTACCTGTTTGGTTGAACTAAAAGCTGCTGATATTGTATGTAAATGTTATTCGTCGGGTTAGCCCCTCTCCCCCAATTCCTGTCAGAAAGAACCAAGTTAAAGCAATATTTACCAACTTTCTAATCATCTTTTCATTTTTGCTCAGTGTGGTGCAATTTACCAGCTATGCTGCAATGTTGTTATATGCTATTTATTGCAAATGTGCATTAGCTCTCCACACGAGATTAGTACTTTTCTACAGATCTAATATGTGTACCCTAAATTCACATCAATTGTTGAACAGCCTGTGTTTTGTTGGTGTTGCAGGTGGATGTAGGAGATTTCTTGCGTTTCAAATCGTGTGTATTGTACACAGAATCTGAGAACTCAGATCAGCCTCTAATTCACATAGAAGTTGTTGCACATGTTACAAGGCCTGAACTAAGGTCGAGTGAGGTATGCTCATCTTTACCACGTCATACAGTTTATTTGCCAACAGTGTAAGCATGTGAGGGCAAGCAAAATTATGCAGACACTGTCCCACCTGTACATATGGTAAATAAAAAGGTGTTAAAGTCAGAATTTCTTTAAATTTAATACAAAAGGCATGCACAAATGAAAGCAATTTACTCTGTAGATCATTAGTGGACTGCATGGGTTTGATCTGCAGATGTGTTGACTTCTGTTCCCCATTACGAGTCTTTGCCTTTTGGGTTCCCCAATCTTCATGTCCAGGTCTAAAATATGGTTTTGCCCCTTCAAAATTCATATATTTTTTAAAAAATTCTTATCCCATCTGTGTTGTGTTATAGAATCTGCAAGTCAGCTATGAAGTCCAGGGTGAGTAGATTATTGATCGGTTTGATCTCATGCCTGACAAGGGATCATATTTGTTACTCTTCTAGTCCAATTAATTCTGGTGCATGATAAATAATTGTTTCATGGCAATTAAATGAGAACTAATCCATTCATTTAAATGAAATTCTTTTGGAAAAAAAACTCTGATTTCAAAATTGAAGCAGAGAGTTGATCCCTCAAAAGACTTCTACTGATATTTACAGGGGGGCTGTCGAAGGAGCATGTTAGCACAGTCTGGGGAATTTGGATTGAAGGTTAATAGGAGTGAGTGTGAAATTATTGTATGAAAAAAGAGATCATTTAGTTGCTCAGAAAAAGGTGAAACTCCCCTTAACACTAGGAGATTTCGAGTGGGAGGGACTATGTGCTTTTTAGCATAGCAATTTTGGGAGGCTGGTGGCCAGAGCAAACTAAATGCAAGAGTGGAAAATGGAGGACAAAATTGCATCAGCTTCCTTACAGTACTGGTTTGCAGAGGGGCATCGAATATTTCGAGTGAATTTTCTAAATATCTTGGTATCAGGATGGGAAATAGAACTATGGTGGAATTCTTGGGTGATATTTCACTTCATGACGTTGTGTGTTAAAGGATCGTTTTGTGCAGTCTTTCGACATTGATGTACATGATAATGCTAGTGTGGCTGACATTATAGTATTATTTGACAGGAACGTATGGATGTACTCTTTAGATAGTATTGTGTATTTGGGGTGTTTTCCCTTTCTGGTGAAATTTATGCTTATCGAAAAAAACTTCTCAAAAGTCAACTAGGACTATAAAATGGAAAGAAGGAAGAAATAACTTTTACTTACATGATTAAAGTCATTTTATGTGAAACTTTGCATTGCTTTAGCCTTCAAATGAAGATTAACCATCTGAAAATGACCTATATGATGTTGCTTGGAGATTTTAATGTAGTTCAACCTTTTTTAGCTGGGACTATTAACTAATATGTAAGTGTTTTCCGTTGCAGGTATCAAACAAATTTTACTTCACATTCACAGTTCGTCGCGAGGCAAAGGCAATGAATGATGGATATAGGATCAGGCAGGTTGTTCCAGCCACAGAGGAGGAAGCACGCAGGATTTTGGCGCGCATGGAAGCTGATTCTCTGTAATCACTTGCGTATTTATGTGAAAATAAACAAACACCATTTTGCATTGGAGTATACTTCTGGATTCTGGTGAAAAAAGTACTAAGGGCTATAGAATGGATACAGTTGATTTTTATAATAATCCTATTTGGAGTTTGAATCTTTGAGAAATTATCTCAAATTATAAGTGAAAATAGTATCCATATGAATATGAGCTTCAAAGTTATGAGTAATAGCATTTTTTGTTTGGGTTTGAGCATGTTTGACTATGCTTAACAAGATTATGAATAAGGTTACTTGTAAGTAATTGGCCTGATCTTAAATCTTCAAAAAAAGGCTTATGATCGAATGGACTGGGATGAAGCCCGTTCCCACTGTGCTCACGGCCTGGTTGGGGCGATTGATCGATTCTCCCATTGACTCGAATTCTTCGATCCCGATGGATGTCAACATCTGATTGATCTTTTTTCACAACATGGTCTTACTCCTTTGGTACTGCAGAAGAAGCTGCAAGATGAGTTGTAAAAGATGATGTCAACTTGAGAACGCTAAAAGGTGGAGGGGAGGGCCCACTGTCTAGAGTGCATTTCGAGAGTTTGAACACCATTCCATTTTAACCAAAAATACAATCTTGCTAGTCAAACCAACGATTCTATTCTCATAGTACTAGATAGATCTTTTTCTAGTTTGATCAAAGAGATAGGTATGATAAATTCAAATGATAAGACACATTCTAGTTATTGGCCCGAGCAAATTGGAGAAAATTCGGTAGAGGACCTGGGAGATAAGGGAAAGAAGAGAGAAGAAAATGGGAGGTTCTCCAGAAAAGTTACAAATATGGAAACTTCCCTGCCATATTGGAGAATTTATGGAGGAAATGACTCAAGGACTCGATACGGAAATCCAAAGAAAAGAGGAAATGGAACATTCCCTCTTTCAACTGGGGATCTTGGCAAGAATCTCTTTAGAAATGGTGGTATTAAGCCACGACACAAGAACTGGTTCGTCCTTGTGTCGAGGAATGATCCGTGAGTCGACAAGAGTCAAGGATGCCTTTAAATTACTAGAAATCTAGATAAATAATGTTTTGATTGGTTAAAGTTGAAAATAAACAAGCTATTTTGACAATAAAATAACCCTATCCAATGTGTTTCGAAGATTACTTAAAATTAACTTTTACTTTTTTAAGCTTTGCCAAACGAGCTTTTTTAAGAGTGTAAGAAGCTCTAACAATATTTCTTAGAATCAAAATGCTTTACAGGAGTATTAAAGTTCAGGACGCTACCCCGTGGCTAGAGTGCCCTGTTCGGTTCCAAACAAATTCTTCTTTCTATATATATATATTTATCAAATTTGGTTTTTATAATAAGTACAAAACTTCCAAAAGAATTTAAAAAAATAAAATAAAATTACATATACCTAAAAAATTGGCAGACACCAACCCTGGAAGCTCCTTTTGACCAGATCATAAATTACATTTTCTCATGGCCAAAATGCAAGGAAAACGTAGAACAAGCAGGAGCTATTACGGGGACGCGGACTCCTCGTCTGATGAAGTGTCTTGCCTCCTAACGGGGAATCCACCTGAAACTTGTTGTAGCATTGGATTCACAGGAACTGGAAATTTGTGGGCATGGCTGACTATTGTCCGTTCGTTTATCATTCCAACTTCCTTGCATACCCGATCAAGAACTGTTAAAAAGTCTCTGACAACCATGAAGATTCGGAAAGGATGAGCCCCTTCCATGGCTGAGTTTCCATGGAAGTATTCGGTAATTTCCTTGACTAGAGACAGAGCAACACTTTCTTGGGCTTGAATCTTTATAATCTCTTCCTCGGCTTTTTTCATGAAACTGTTCGTGGACTCTGAAAATCTATGGCTGCTGCTTTCCTGCAATGGTATTGCTTCATTTAGTCTTACAATCTCTGCAATGTTCCCAATTCCTTTTGAAAGCTTAGACACATCACTACCAAGCACTTCAGCATCCATTGCAGCAGCTTTCTTCACATTTTTGAACTCTGAGCCGAGACCTGACACGACTTGAAGGCCGAGCTTCCTGCACTTGGCATCATCATTTACAGATGACTTGTCATTGTTTTTCCCACTGGAAAGACGGGCACCTTCACTTCTTATTATTTCCTGAACAACAAAATGCAAAAGTGTGGTTTTCCCATCGGCCCCTTTGACATCGACAAGCTTGAGGAGTGTGTCTAGCTTAAAGGCATGTGCAGCACCTCGATTTGTTCCAACATTCATACGATTTCCCGTCTTCAAAACTGCTTCTAGAAGTTTTAGGAACATTCTGCTTGACCTCAATTCTTCGCAAGCTGTCTGTAAAATCATAAACTTCTTAATGGCCATCACCAGTAATAACATAAGCATGGACCCCACATCCAACAAAAAGTTAGCAATGCAAGAGCTTTTATCACGCAAAAACACAAGTTCTATCTCCATTTTCTTGTCTATAATAGTGAAGAATTCGGCCCAAAAACAGGAAAAAAAACTCAAAACTAACATGGATCAAGGAGTTAAACTTTAGGTCTTAAAGTGTGACGAGTATCTAGCTCCATGAAATATCATAAATATTTAGATAACATAATACAGTAATTTGGTTTAAATCTGCTGGAAACAACAATCATAACACTGGTTTGCTTCAGTCAATTAAGCTCTGTGAAAGTTTTCCAAGTGCTAAAAACAAAATTGTGCAAAAGATGTTTCTTCAATAATCTCTCTCCATGCAATGCCTGTTATCCACAGAATCAAATAAAAACAATTTCTTTTATAGCATTACATAGTCTGGTGCCTATAACTAAACTTGCAATCATGGTTTTTGGTGCCAAGTCCAAAATTAAATAGTACGTGTAAAGCTGATGAGGAGTGTGAAGATACCTCCAGAGTTTCAAATGACTTTTTGAGGTACTCAATTTCTGAATCAAAATTGGATATGTATAGCATTGCATCTAGTCTTTTGAATGCATGAGGTATATCAAGAACCGCCTTCAAAAATCTCTCGGCAGCCCCAATCTTGCTTGGAGAATCATCTTTGTATTCTTTTAGTTTACGTTCTTCTTCCTTGGTTGGAGCCATCTTCAACAAACTCTCTAATAGTTCAGTGCCTAGAGTATCTGCATTACCTGTGTTCAAGTGCAAAATGCATTAGTCCCGTGAACAATAGACATCCTTATCACAAGTAGGAGTCATAATACAAAGATTCAATCAGAATGCAAGGGGGAAAAAAAAGAATCAGTGAAACATGAGAATGAACAAATATACAAGAGAGTTAGGTAAATGCGAGGGGTTAAGAATTATATTGTTATAAGAGGCTTATTATGTTAAGGAAGCCATATATTAATATAGGAGAAGTACGCATATATATATCTAAGTATAATTTCATCTAATTCCTTATGCAGGATGAAAAGTATGCTACTAAATCTGAATACCATTTCAGAACTTAAAAGTGATGAAATGGTTTTTCCAGGTCACTATCCAGATCAAGAAACGGATGCACGATAATAATAAGATTGGCACACCATAAGATTTACAATTTCTCAACATGGCAGTGCCAACACAGAGGAAGAGGAACAAAAAATAAACATTTCATTATCATAATGTCACATCCAAAAGGTCTAAATCCAACAAAAATTGTTTCATTGCTCCAGGTAAAGCCAATGAACATCGCAATCAACATATTTTATATTTAAACTTTAATGACAAACATTGTATTTTAATATACCCATGATCAAATAAGCTAAAACCAACCAAAACAACATGTCATGCCATGAAAAATAATGATAATGATCATAACAAGAAACACTTTACACGATCTTTGAAGTACAGAAATATAAACGATTAGACTAACACTATGGGAGTACCTTCTGAAAGAGCTTCACAAACTTCCTCTACAGTGACATTGAGTGCCCTCAACAGAATGGCAATGTTCTGAGACTTCTTTGGATCAAGTACCCGATTACTGCTGTCTTGGTTAGGCGAGGGAAGAACTGGCCGCTTGGCCATTTCCTTCGGATTTGGATTCGGAGTATTAACAAGGAACAATGTCTCGATCATCTCCTCATTCAATCTGCATACAGTTCCAGCTCAACGTATTTAAATCGATAAAATTCAATTGACAAAAGAGCAGATAAATTATGTAACTAAAGTTGAGAATTATACTTAAATGAGCTGGATTTGAGTTGATCCCACACCATTTCACGATCAGAGCTCGCTCGTACTTTATCCCAATGCAGTGGCTTCAATTTTGGTTTAGGGGTATGCTCATCACTTTTCTCCATAGCCTCATTGGAATATTGCTTCTCATTTGAAACAGTTTTACTAGAAGGCAACTCGATCGGAGAAATCAATGGAGGAGTGTCAATCGCAATTGGTCTGAAAGGTGTTGTCAAAACAGGTGGTTCCAACACCTGCTTTTTAGCAGGCGGGGTTAAAGTTGTCGGACTCTCCCAGAGTTTACTGGTTGGTGGTGGTGGAGCCGGTGGTGGAACAGAGAGAGGTGCAGGAGGTGGCTGTGGGACAGAGAGATGCACTGCAGGAGGCGGAGGAGGAGGTGGTGGTGGTGGTATAACAGTCACACTTTGCTGGAGAGGACTACCGATTCTCACTGGAGACTCCACATTCTGATCCGAAGCATTTGAAATTCTAGGCGAAGATTCTACACTTCTCCTCGAACATCTCTCCGGCGACGACGAACTTGGCGGCGACGGCGATGCAGATTCCCTAAATATCAAACCACTAGAAGCAGTCTCTGACGCCATTGTTGTTTGCATCGGCGCTGGAGCCATATTAATCTCGATCAAGTCAGGCGACTTAAGCATCGAATTTCTTGGGCTCAAACTAATCGCAGGAGAAACGCTCAACGATACAGATCTAACCGGAGATACGGACCCGGAACCAGTTACCGATGAAGAGTAAGTGGAGGAAGAATTTGAAGTAGACCCATTAAAATTCTCCACCTCTACAGCTGCAAAAGCCCTTCTGGAAGCGGATCCAGTCCCAATAGAGCTCTCCCTGTCGTTTGACGATCCTTTGGGAGAGTAAAATTGCTCCTCTTCCTCATCTTTACTCGACACGGTCTCCGCATTTCTGTAATTATGCCGGAAACTCTGCGTCTTCAACGGCGGTAACGGGTGTAGCTCCGGTGAGTCCAATTTTCTCGAATTCGAAGCGTTACTGTCACTGGTTCTGCTTCCACTGTAAACATTGCGCGAATCAATAACACTTCCGCCATGTGAATTCACCAAAGTACCCAGGTAGAGGAACTCCGAACTAGTTTGCGATGGCCTCTGGAGCTTCGGGATGTGGTTGTTATTCGGCGTGTGATTGATTCGCGCACTGCTGTAATTATCAGATCGTTGGCTTTTCGAGTCATTGGAAGATTGATTTCTCCTCCTGCGGAAGTGTAGGAACACTACGAGGGAGACAATGGCGACTGCCGCGATTACAGCAGCGACGGCAGCAATAATGAGCTTAGAGGAGGCAGATTTGGACTTGGAAGGCTGGGGGAGATTAAGTGACGAGATATTAGCCGGGAAGGAAGCAAAAGAAGCCGGTGAAGGGGGTGGCGGAGGCGATGGATAGGACGGGAAAAATGGAGTGTTGTTAGGAGTAGTAGCAGTGGAAAAAGGGTATTTAGGGGTGGTGGGAGGCGAGGGGACAGGAGGTTGGGATGGGGGAATCGAATCTTGCGGTTGAAAGGGTTGGTGGAGAATACGGCGGTTGTGGGTGGCGGTGGAGGATAAAGGGCGGAGGGCGCAGGATAAGAACAGGAGGAGGATGAAGAAGAAGGTGCGCATTTTTGTATTCTTGTTTACTGAAAGAGAAATGAAGAGTCAATGAAGAGCTGTGTGTGATATGAATTGGGGAGGTTTGTCGTGGGGACTGTGTTCTCTTTCACATTAGTACATTACACCTCCACTCTGAGTGAAAAGGTAGAAACAGTAGAGAGAGAGAGTGTGAAACTGTTTGCATGAATAGATACAGCTAAGATTAATGAGTGAAGATAATTGATTTTCTTAATGACGTGTTTGGCTGCATGGTGAAACGGATTTGGGGACGTTAAATAGTATTAAATTAGGTTTGGCTCCCTAACCTTTCATATAATGTGGTTATAGGTACTCAACTTTTAAAAGTGAGGTTTTATGTTCCCAAAACTAATTAAATTTGTGAATTGGGACCCTCACACGATGAATAATTGTCAATTTGGTGGTTAAATCACAAGAATTGCATGCAAATTAGACATAAATGTTAAGTGATTGGATAATTTTGCTCTCTATAATTTTGGATTGTGTCAAAAAAGCGCAATTTTATCATCCAAATTTAATAATTTTCATCATGTAGGAATCTAAATTCACGAGTTTACATAGGTATGAAGAAGCATGGTCCTAAATTACCCAATATGAAAAGAAAATGTAAAATTTGTTTAGTGTAGTGTCTTCTAATATTTTGTCAAAGCGCATTGCACATGATCGATTTGGCACTGGATCGATGATTACTAGCATGTGTGACATAAGCATGTGTCGCAACATGTGCATGTTGTGCCCCTTTCGATGCACGACGTGCGAAAACCGATGTTTTGAAAATTCGACAAGAAAGGTCATATTAGAATAATTAGAAATAAATATGAAAAAGGTACTATTTGTACCCTAAAAATTAGAAAATACCACATCATTTATAATAGTTGAATATAGTTAGTTCACCGTAATATTCTTATTTTTTAAATATCGTTTTTATTATTTTAATTTTTTATGATAATTTATTTATTCATTACAGTTACTGGTTGGTGGCTACGTACTACCTACAATATGATCGTTGCTTGCAATGCAATTCCATCTTTTACAAATACGGGCTAGTTGTTACTGTGTGGATGTGATGGCACGACGTTATATTTTTCAGATATTTGGCAAAGGCACGAGAAGGAAAAAATTAACAATTTTATTTATTGTTAGGTCTAGTTTGCAAGCGCATTGAAAAGGGAACGAGCTGCAAATGTCGTGGGGTTAATAATTTGTTTACTAATTTAAACATTAGAGTAATATAAGAAAGTTTAAAATTATTTATACATTAAATAATTATAATTTGTAGATTTTAGATCTCTTTATATAGAAACATTAATCCCCGTGTTTGCATTAATCTTTTTACGAGTTTCATTCATAAAAGCATTATTATTTTTAAATACGAAGAATATTTTTTCTATACACGGATCAATAAGTTGATTCGAGATCTCGACATCAACTTCTTGGCCTACTTATTCATCACCTTGAAATTTTCATATAGCTCAAAGCTCTTGGCTGAGTAGTAGGAGCCTCTTATCCATTCTCATTGAATGACGATGGGCCTTCGCTCGAGTCTCCAAAGATAAAGGGTGATCTTATTATAGGGAGTATTCTGTAAGGCATGATTGATTTAGGGAGATTTGCATTAAAGGAAAAGTTTAGAGAGTATTACACAAAATAGGTAAACATTATGGAGTTTTGCGTCAATTATGCATTTTCTTTATTTCTATATCATATGAACTTTTTTCAAAAATCAAAAGGACCAATCAGAGAGAGAGAGATAGAGAGAGAGATGCTTAGGATTCTTTTAAATATACAAGGAAAATTGCAATGTTGGTCCCCTAGTTTATTTTGGAGTAACAAGTTCATTCTCAATGTTTACAAAAGAGCAAATTGATCATCAGTCTTCCAGTATAATTACATAGTCAGTGCTCAATGATAGAATCCATCGAAATTATAACATAACTCTGACGTGTCCAACTTTATGAAACTGTATTTCATTTCTTAACTCCAGTAGTGCTAAGAAATTCGAAGTGTACATTTCCATCGGTTAAAGACAAATGTTAAGGTGGCGTTCTCTTTGCCGTTTTCAAGCCGTTTTCTGTTTTCGATTTTTCAAAACGGCGAAAACGCGTTCTCTTCGTCATTTTCGAAAACGGATTTTCGAAAACAGGAAAAAAAATTGTGAAGAAAACAGAAAACGGCCAAAAAGCCGTTTTCCACGTTTTCTTCACAAATGTAGCTGAAAATGGAAAACACGGGAAATGCCCAAAACGATTTCCTCCTTTCTGCTGCAACACAGAACAAACCCATTCCTACTTTCTGCTGCAACCACACTCTATCGCCACTTTCAAACCCCCCAAACTCCGACCAACCTCCTCCAAAATGGCCGGATTAATAAACCACTGTGAAACCCTCAATCCCCTCTTCAATTACCACACAAACAACAATCAGCCATACAACAAAATCGAAGGAAAAAAAACCTAAAAAACTGATTCAGCACACCTGGCTTCTCCAGGAATCAGCCAGTTCTGGAGCCAATCGAAGGTGGCCCATGGTAGTATTGGATGCGCCTTGTTGAGAGGAGTGGATTGGTGGTGGTCCGCTGATTTATGGTCAATTAATCCGTGGATGTTGTAGAGGGAGGTCAGGGGGTTGGAATGATGCTAAGATCTGATGGTCTAGGTGGTGGGTTGTGGTCGGTTTGTGAGGTAGAAGGCTGTGGCGCTGGTGGAGGCGTGGGGTGATTTCTGGCTGGAGAATGGAAAACAAAAATCCATGTGAACGTGTTTTGAGAAAATGATTTGAGGAATAGTTTTACAAAATGCCAAAAAGAACGCGTTTTCAAAAATTTTAAAATGGACTCTCAAAACACAAAATACAAAATGATTTCAAAACTCAAAACGCAAAATTGAAATACAAAAAGAACGGCCCCTAAACTTTCCTTACACGAAATGATTAAGTGTGTTAACAGGTTATCAACTTGACCATCACCTCAACAAATTTGTATATCGTAGAAGAGGTTTCGAAGAAAATTATCTTAAATCGTTTTTCTAAAACTTTTATAATCAGACAAAAAAAAATTTAAAAATTGTTCAAATGAATCCAAAACCCGCTTCTTAATATTATAAATGATTTTTTAATTTTCAACAAACAGATTATAAGGTTTCCTTTTCCTTAAAAGTTAACAGTAACAAAAATTTGTGGCAAAAATTGATTCACTTTTTTTAGGAGAATACGATGTTTGAATGACGAAAACTTACTTTGGCGATTTTATCCTCGACATTGAAAGATGTAACAGGGACTGAAAAGTAATTTCGCAACATAGGACTACCGACAATTGTGGCAAATTGTTGAAGTCAACGAAAGCGGTCGGTAGCCACTGTCCCATTTAATAAGTTCATAATCTATTGCCATTTGTACAGAGCAGTACATATATGTCTTCAAAATAATTTTTTTTTTTTTTTTATATCCAGATATCATAGCTTACACCAGACTATATCCTGGACCACCCATCCCCGGCCCCTCAGTGATGGATGGAGGTTAATCGCGGGATATGCCCAAGTTGACCAGGATTTGTGCACCCTTAATACTCTTGACCCCAAGGGAGTCTTCCTCCATGGATATTACATCACCAAACTGTTCCACCCAAATTGAGTATTATAACACTCAACTGCTCCATCCAGGAATCGAACTCCCCACCCTGAGATTGCAAGCCCAACAATGCCCATCTTTTGCCAACTTAGATGTGCCCCGAGGGGCACGGCTTCAAAATATTGACTGTATAACGGTACGCTTGACTTATTGAATTTTACGAGATTAATTGCCAAAATTAATAACTTTTTTGTCCCCTCCAATAATTTTTGTCTTTAAGTGGTCACTTTAAAGTGAAAAACTCACTAATTGCTGCGGGGTTGAGAAAGTAAATGATTTCCTAACCGTAGATAATTTCCACAAATCAAAGAAAAATTACTTTAAAACATGTACAGTAATCGATGCGTTGGGAGTATTTATTGATTAAACGGATCTCTAACTACTCATGAATAAAAACATATTGAAGCGATAGTCCGTGAAATTATCAAACAAAAATTTGTATACGAGTCCACGCAAATAGGTCCGGGTGGATGCAGATAAAGAAATGTCAAACCCTTTAGCCTAACGAGAATGAGAATAAACGAAAGAACCGTGTTATAGGTACATGAATTTTTCTGTACCAGACATAATACGCACAACAGTGGGTGGAGTGCGGGGATTTTTGCCAATATTTTAATTACATGGGGCCCACTCCCCATATGAGTTAAATTCAAAATTCTGTATCAATTTTGTGCATTATTTCATGTACTCACAGCATTATTCTAAACGAAATGATAAGATTAGGCTCATGTTTGGTTCGGATTAAAATCTGATTTTAATTCAAGTTAAAGTCAAACGATCAATATTAATCACATCTTTCTTGAGTCCCATAACTTTTCAACCACACATTCAAAAATTTCTATCCCAATCTACTAAAAATCTAATTTTAATCTCCACCAAACACTCTTTAGATGTTTCAAATGAAGGGTCGAAACTTATTAGCATGTAACGTTCCGACCCTCTTAGTTTGTCAGCTACTTGACGTGACAACGTCGAGCCCAGTTTCCAATTGCACAACCTATGCAAATACCAACAAAAAGGAGACAGAAAGCTATTCTTTCTTGTACTCTTCAAATGAAATCTTAGAGCATGTTTGGTACAGATTCTTATTTTCTACAGTAAATCAATTCTCATTTTCAACCACATATTTTTCAATAAAATAATATTTTCCATCACATCAATACTTTTTTTTTCTTTTTCAACCACATATTTGCCATTATATCACTATTCAAAAATGTATTCTTCCCCCAAAAATACCTACCAAACACACTCTTAGCCTAAAAAAGTAGTAAAATGCCATGTGTACATTTCATGGTGTACACATGGTTTTACACCCCCCACATGAAGGGGAGTCCACGAATATTTTATTGTGTGTGGACCTCCTCAATGTGGGGGGGGGTGTAAAGCCGTGTGTACACCATTGTGTACACGTAGCCTCTCCCAAAAAAGTAACCTCTGCACGACGTTAGAAGAGCAACTCCACGTGTAAATTACTAGACTATTTTCCTTCTCCTTTTTGAATTTACTCCAATATCTATCTAGTGGGTAGAGAGGGCAGCACCGACACATCCGGACGAATTTTAATTATTAAATCTGTACACTTTCCAAACAACCGTTAATTAATTATTGAATCTTGTGTACTATAAAACTCGACCTAATTATTGTTTTTAATTTCCTTTTAAGTTGTTGAAATTATAAGTTGATAAAAATAAGTGGATAATAATTATATTTCTTCTAATAATTGATGAAGAAAGACAAATGCCAAACGAGCCTTGGTGGACGCGATGGCTCTTTGTGGCCGACAATTACATTTATTCGTAATTATGAAACAAGACTAGTGCGCATTAGCTATTTATTACAATAGATTTCATATTATTATAGATTTTTGTTGGAGAATTACTAAAGTATGATGAAGAAATGAATATGCACTAAGGATCATCATTATGAGGGAAAATTAGGGTATTCCGTAATAATTCCCTTAATAAAATAACTAAATAAGAGCTCGTTTGACAAAACTTTTAAAAAGTCAAAAGTTGCTTATAAGAGTAAGAAGTTACTTTTGAAACTATTAGGATAATATCTTAGAAGTTTTATTTGGCTGAAGAGATTTTTGAGGAAACTAGCCTAATATAGATTTTTCAATACTTTTTTACGAGAAGCAAAAATTCTGCCAAACGGGCGTTACATCTCCATTTGTTGTTCCTCATTAAAGTTTGATTAGCATCTAAACACGCACATCAAAGAGCAAAAGTGATAAAGAAAGTGACCAGTACGAGGGTTTAGTACCAAGTAATTAAGAAATTCATTTAGTGCATGGATTTAATTTTTACTTTTTACTATGAAAAGTTGTCCAAAAATCAATAGATAACAAAAATTTCTATACTTGTCAAGTCTGAGCATATGTAACCCAAACTAAGCTATACCAAAGATTGAAATAATTTATAGTATGAAATAATCACGAGCGGCTACGATATTATAAGTATCTTCCTCTTGGTCGAATCTTTAACCTTCATTAGCATATTCATTTTTGAACATCCATAAAACGAAAAACTCAATTCCAAACACGTGTGCCCAAGCTAATGAGTAAAGGTTGACGTTTTATCGTACGAACTTGGATTTAGTCCTTGCTGACAGACTCGGTGTTGGCAAAAAAGATTGGCGCAATTTTATTTATTTATTCAAACGGGCCATTATGTCAAGTAGGATGTAGGATTTTTCGAAACTTTTTCTCGACTAATGTTGTCTTCGTAATAATGTCCTAATAATAATATGAAAAATGATGAAAGTACAGGAAATTTATACAGAAATTTGAATTCTCAGTCACATGGTGCGGGCCCCATGTATTAAATATTGGAAAAAAAATGTTGCTCCCGCCTTTGGCTGTGTCTGTTCTGTAGGTACAAGAATTTTGAATCTTGTACCTACAGCATGATTGTAATAATATTTGGAAAAGTCTACATGTACATAATATATGTACATATTAGTGTACATAATGTGATGTGGACAAAATCATGTTGTTGATGTGAAAGTGTGAGATTTGAATTAATGGTTGGATCCAGTGCCACATGTAATTATGTATAAATTTATGTACATGTAGCACTTCTCGTAATATTTTCATACAAGTATTTTCCACATTATAAAATTTATTAAGAAATAGAATCCGATGATCACGTTTCTTCCACAATAGTAACTCGTCATATCATGATATTCACTAATTAAAAGCATCTCGTGATCTCAAATTATTATTAATATATCAAAAACATTGAAAAGCGTGTGAAAACAAAATGTCGGCAAGCGAGTGGATTGCTCTTTTGGGAATGGAAATCTTTTTGTGAAAATTTGCCATTTTTAATAGTCATGTTAAAAAGTTGACTTATTAAGGCCCTGTTCGGGAGGGATTAAAAGCCAATTAAAATTGAAAATATGACCGTTATTGGGTCCCACTCGTCTAATAAAAGTCAACAATAACGGCTATATTTTCAATTTTAATCCGATTTTAATCCCTCCCATACAAGGCTTACGTGTTTTACAAGTCGAAATTAAATATTAATTTTAATTATACATTTATAATTTATATTTATGGCATGTTTGGGTCAAATTAAGGGCGCGTCTGTCACAGATTTTTTAACCAAAAAAATTGATTTGTGTACCGTTACTTTTTAAAAAATGCAGCCATTGTTGACTATCTTAGACACAGATGGGACCCACCGTTTGAAAAAAACGGCCATTTTTCTGCTTAAAATCTGCAGGAAATCGGTAGTTAATGCCCTAAAATCTGATTTTAATTTAAGTCAAAGATAAACAAACAATATTAATAACATCTATCATGCGTCCCACATATTTTCAATCACACATTTCAAAAACTTCTATCACAATCCATTAAAAATTTAATTTTAGTCTTCACCAAACACCCATTCATACATTTTATGAAATCAACTACAATTTCTCTTTATAAACTATTTAGTTACATTATTGAAATCAATATATGCTCGTGATTCAGATGGAACCATTATTCCGTGATATTGTTGGTGATCACAAAAACACCTTCGACGATTATCGACGACAATGTGCCAACAATGAAATTGTCGATAATCACCGATGATGATTTAGTCACGGACAAAATTTCTAGTTAGTATTTAATTTTATATGTATTTATTGTCAACATTTTCATTGGTAAATGGAAATTGGTAGGGAAGGTAGGGCCAAAAGAACATTGGCAAATTGAGTTGGATACCTTGTCGACATCCTGAAGGATGACAAACATATGTTTGGCATTTGTTTTAGTTAAAAATATTCTCAATTTGACTAAAGGCTTGATGTTTTTTGGTGGGCATAGTTTCCAACACAAATTAATTTTAAACCTCCTTTTTTAAGTGTGTACAATCAACCGTCTATATTTAGCTTATTTTTTGTCCTCTTTTCTTAAAATTCCTTTTTATTTTTCAAATTTATTTCCCACAGCTCATTTTTTGGGACTTACAACTTTTATCCACGTTTATTAAAATTTATTAAAAAATTGATTTTTATCAAAATCATTGAGAGGCTTACATTATTGAATATTGATAGACTAATTAAAATTTGAAAATTGATACGCCTCATTGGCAGCATCGATGATATTGAAGCACCATTAATCAATATGCACAATTCTTTTTCGGTATTTTTGATTGTTTAGACTTGACGATACAAAACGTAAGAAAAAATTAATATTTACGTCTTACTCTAAATCAGACACGCTGTGATATACATTTAAATATTGTTGAGCTTTATGCGTACGAATACTATGGAGGGTGACAACAATATAAGACCTTGAAAATATCAACGGATCCCATGTCACTTTTCGTATCGTATCGTATTTTTGTCCATGTTTTCTCTTGACAACTTTTTTCCATATTCTCTTAGATTTAGTCTCATCCCAAACATGGCTTGCATCTAAAAGCACTTTTTTTTTTCCAAACAAAAGTTTCAACCTCATAATAAATGTAACAAAAAGGTTATTGGACCGAAATTGTTTTTCTTAGTGACCCTACAATTAGGGACCCTATACGGTCGCACCTCTTGTACATTTTCAGGATCGTCTTTGCTACTACCATGAAAAAGGTCTCGAGCGATTTCAAAAATTATATAACGTAGACGAAATAATGGACTTTTTGACTCTTTGATCGATAGACAATCGTCACTTCTTCTATTTCATTTTTCATATAACTAAATGCTAAGACCGTGTCAATTATATTCGATCGCGATTACATTTGAGAAAATAAAAAATTATGCAGGTTGCATTTTTACATCTTCTTACAACTTTTTGAGAGAATATTTGGTGAACAATTCCATGAATATATTATCTATGAAGAGGGAAAAAAAAAGATTTAAAGAGAGAGAGAAAAGCAAAAGGAAAAAGAAATTGGAGCTAAGAATCTAAGCCCATTAAAAGAGGAACCCTTTTACCCTTTTTTTCACCCAAATATCTCAAAAGCCACAATTTTATACCGTTAATGCAAATCTGCACAATTTCGTTTTCTTCTCTCTTCTTTTTTAGACTTTCTTTGGATCTTAGATTTCATGGAATAATTCAAAACAAATATAACAAAAGAACTATTTATTTTCTATCTTTTTAGATGCAAAGTAAAATTATTCCGAATATCGTCAAAATGGAAAGAATCGTATATATAATTGAAAAATCATTCTTTAATACTACATAGAAATTGTTTTGGACGAGCAACATATACTCGAGGTTTTAGCTAGTGGAGACTGAGCACGCTCGAAAAACTTCTATGTTGCGAGATAAGTAGACTAGACATAAGACTTCATACAAAATTTCCGAAAGGGAAAAAATCAAAATTGTTGGAAGATAATCGATTTATCACTAACATCTTCAATGCAAAGTATATTATAATTAGCTGACAATAATTCAATTATATTCCGAGCCAATGCGTAGCTTACACATGCGAGATTTATATATAACAAAATTGTTTCTATAATTAATAATGATAATTAACGAGCTATTTGGAAGATTTATACATGTTTAAAAACTAGGTGCAAGCAACGTGCAATGCACGTTTGCCTAATTTATATTTAATAGTTTTGTTTAATAATTAATTTGTTATTAATAAAGATGTAATTTTTTTGGTTAATTAAATAATTAATGATATAATGTTTATGTAATTGTTAAATAATTAGATGTGTGATTTTGATATTGTGATGTAAATTAGTGAGATCGAAGAAAATAAGCAAAAATTTACAAATTTGAAGAAATGGCTAAATTGTAAGGGATCCAAAGTTCGGGGACTAAAATGTAAATACATAAAGTTGTGCCCAACCTCACGATGAAAATTTGAGAGTGCTCGGAGTCAATTGGATAAAGGAAGACGTCAATGAAATCAAATTTAGTCAAAAGATGATCACAAATCAATTTTCAACCGAAAAGTTATGCTCCGATATTTTAATCTCATATTGAGACCTATTTTTGGCATAGAAAGTGATCGAATTGGAGAATGATGTCTGAATCAAAGTTGTAGCCAGATGAGTTAGCTTTCCAACGCATTTTGAATCGCCTCAATCGGATATCGGAATACAAAGTTATGATAAAAACACTGAAAGAAAGTGCAGCTGCCTGTTTAAAATAAGAAATTCCGTTATATAGTCCGTTAAAACAACAAATTCCCTTAGTTTTTCGATTAAAAATAAGAAATTCCATTATATAGCCACTTTTAACATATAGAAGATGTAATAGCTCGATAAGAAATACAATATTCATTATTTAAAGGGTTTATCGAATCGTATTTTTCAAAATTCTTATATTTAAAAATGAAGATATAGCATGATTGGTTGTACTTAATATTGAATTTAAAAATAAAAAATTGACACTTTTTTTTTTTCTATGTTTATGACTAAATGGTGGTTGAATAGTTTCTTTTCATTAGGTAAATCCGATTAATTCAATCAAAACGCCGTCGTATTAAGCTCCCCCGGTCCGGTTGTTCGATCCTTTCACCAAATATAGGAAGCATAAAGCAATAACAATACCACCGTCAATGCAACAGTTGGTCCAGAGCCATGGTTTTTCTCCTCAACCGATCAATTCAATTTGTACTGCTTTCAATTATTTCAATCGGATTGTTTTGTATCGGAGAAATCAATGCCGGTTGGGATGTAGGATCAGTACTGGGAGGAGGAGGAGGAGACCTTAAGCAGAGAGAATTTGATTACTTTAAGCTGTCTATGCAATGGCCGGGCACTGTCTGTCGGAACACTAAGCGTTGCTGTTCCTCCAATGGATGTTGCCGAGGGTAATTTTGATTTTTATTCTCTTTTTTCTTTTTACTTCTGAAAATTTTGCGTGCTGATGTGATTTGTTGCCTTGGATCTAATTCTGTTCAATACTTTTTTGTTTTTCTATTTTGAAAAATTAATGAAATGATCTGTGGAAAAGCTTATGTGCTAAGACGATTTATGTGGTCAAAGTTCCTATTTTTTTTTACAGGACCATTATCTGAGGATCTGAAATGTCAAATATGATTAGAGACAAAGAACATATGTTGAGCAGTTTTCAATATTCAATCGAGTTTTATCTAAAAGTTTCGCATGTGAATATATATTGCATAGGAATGACAGGGAAATTTACCTTTGTCTCTTTATGATTTTGATGCAGTTCAAAGGCGCCGGTTGAATTTACAATCCGTAAGTCCATCATATGACATTTTTTTACATATGAAAATAAGTCCGGCTGTGTAAATTTTCTGGTTATCTCCAATTTAACTGTTAGAATGACTTTCATCCTTTTTACTTGCTGCTTTGCTTTATGGAAGTAAAGGAATATGTGCGACAAAAGAGACAGAAAGATTGTTGAAAGAAATTCTTCGAAAAACTTTTGACGTCATTTGCGTTCTACTTGTCATGTGTCTTTCACTCTTTCTCTACAGATGGACTCTGGCCTGACTACAATGATGGTACTTGGCCTGCATGTTGTGCTGGTCACAGTTTTGATGTGAAAGAGGTAGTTTACTCTTGCACTTTAGTCTCTGGACAGATGCTTTAGATTTTAGAAGCCGTGTGTACGCACTCAGTGGTACACCTGCATGACTGTTGAAAATTGTTGGTGACATTCAAACATGTCACTATATCTGGCATGAAGATATCCACTAATAGATTAGGAGTTTTTGGTAGAGAAGACTCACTTGGATCACCGTTAAATACATCCGCAAAAAGATGAGACCAAATAGGAATTAGTTTACATTGACCAACTGAAAAAATACATAATTTATTTATTAAGACTATTTTCAGTTAGATTGAAATGATCTGTGTAAATTAATTACTTTACTTAGATGGAATATCAGCAAGATGCGACCAAGTTTTGATTTTGTTCAGTTATTGTGGTGCTTTATTACTATATTCTAAATTAGTGCGTTTCTCCTCTTTCTAGGCCATTTATTTATTACATATCCAACATTTTCTTTAATCAAAATTAGTTCTCTTATTCAGACAAGAAAAATACTTTGTAAAGCCTATGGTTATTTCCTAAGCAGATACTATTGCTTTGTTTGTTTTATTCTGTCCAATACCAAATTATTGGCTGCAGATCTCGACATTGCTTGATGCTCTGAACAAGTACTGGCCATCCTTTAGTTGTAGTTCTGTATCAAATTGCCATGGTGGAAAAGGATTATTTTGGGCACATGAGGTGGTTTTTTATTGGATGCTTGTTCATTAGATTTGGTGATTTCATTACTTGAAACTAATTATTGCTCCCTTTGTTCATTTCATATTGGAACTGGGGGATGACCTGAGACAGTGGGGTAATCATCTTTGCTTTGTGTGAATTCTTTTGTAGTTTTATCCTTTCGATTTATGATCTGCTCAATGAAGCTTATTACTTATATATCTCTAATTTAGTTGAAAATGATTTTCTGTATGTAACAAAGCATTTAAATTGATCCTTAGTACTTCATTCAATATCAATGAGTAATCTAAAATTGCTTGTGGCTTTTCTATATGATTTGAGACTCCGGAACTGTTTTTATTAGACTGTTAAATAGTTGTGCTATCTCTGCCCACCCCCCCCACCCCTCTGCATCTCCCCAACCCAAAAGCCCCTAGAAGAGAAAGAGGTTAAATAATGCATATCTGGCAAAGCTTAAATTATAATTTGAACTGGTCAAACATAATTTTTATCTACACAACCCCATATGACCCACGACTACTATCTACTTATTATCCATACATTTTGCAGGACATACAACTTATAATCACTTAAAATTTTAATTTAAGCTCTCCCAAGCATGCTCTATATTAAGGTGGAAATCTGAATAGGCGAATAAGTTTATTTATGTTGCAGATTGGCATGCTTACTTTCTCTTTCTTTCTAGGAGATGTGATCTACATATAAAGCAGTATGACATTTATCTTTATACAAATAGCTTGAGGTGTTGATGGATAACATGCTTGGATATATAGTAGTGCATATAAATGCTGCTTGTCTCCAATATCATCAAACTAGCTTTGTATTCTAGCTGACCGTCTAGTTAGCATATATCACATCATTAAACCTGGCCCTTCAATTGCATCACCCTGCTCCCTTCTCTTTTTATTGCATTAGTGCATAAAGCTACATTTACGTTGATAGTATTATTTTCTGCTCTTGAGCTCTTCTGTCTCGAGGAACGATTCTAAATGGACAAGTGTGGCTGTTTTGAATATTCATATAATGTATAACCTGTAAAAACTAATAAGGTTGGGACTGGGAAATTTTAGCCCCTGTTTGAGCCACATTAAAATTTTCATTCTCATTCTTCTACTCATTTTCAACCACACATTCTTCAATAAAATAATATTTTTCTTCACATCAATAATTTTTTCTTCTTTTTCAACCACACATTCTCCATCAATCTATTATTCCAAAATTCATTATTCCAAAATAATGTGGCTCAAACACACCCTCCAATAGAGGTTATTAATTTACAGAGGATTAATTTAACCCGTTAATCCAAGTTGGGATTGGAAAATCTTATTATACCTTAGAAGTTATACTATAGATATTTTAGAAACCGAGTTGACATGTTCAGATTAGACGAACAATTCATTCACTTGAAAAAAATCTGATTCATTAATTCTAATTTTCGTGTTCTCTCTATGCAGAAAAACATGGAACTTGTTCCTCTTCAGTTACCAAAGATGAATACAGCTATTTCTTGACGACACTTAATCTTTATTTCAAATATAATGTTACGGTAAGATTGCATTTTATATTGGATTGAGCTGATAGGAGAGAAATTCAAACTTACTGTCTAGCTTCTATGTTTTTCCCACTTTCATTCTTTGTGTATGTTTCTTAAATGGTTGTAGTTGCCTCATACGGGCTTCTCGAGCCTTTATGTGTTATTTTGATACGAGTGTCGAGTGCATCATTTGACTCGGTCCAAGGGGAAGTTATGTTATGACTTCCATTTTCAGGAACGAAATGCGTTTGTTGGTGCTATATTTACTGAACTGCCTGTGACTACATGCTCAATATTTGACAGGATGAACTTCTCATATACGATTTTCCTTCCTTTCCAATGAAGAGGAGCAATTAAGGGCTAAGATTCAGCGGAATGAACTTTTCCTACACGGTTTTCCTTGCTTTTCGATGAAGAAGAGCAATTAAGGGCTTCCTGTGGGTCATCTATTTTACTTTTACTCTCTCGTGAGTTGCCTTTTGATGCATGTATGCATTAACTGGCATGATCAAACATTTTTGCCTTACCTATTGATTAGACAGGAATCGGGGATATTAAGGTTATTTGGCGTTGCTTAATTCAGAACGCTAAGGCTCTGTTTGATTAGCCATATTTTCCATGGAAAATGGAAAATTTTTTCCATTTTCCATCTTTTGCGCTGTTTGATAGCCTAAATTTTCCACGGAAAATATTTCCCCCCCCCACCCGCCACGTCAGCATTTTCCACGAAATCCTTGAAAATATTTTTCCACCATTTTGGTGGGAAAATATTTTCCGGCCGGCTGCTCAATTTTTTTTTTTTTGGCAATGGAAACAAATGTCATGACCAATTGTAAAAAAAAATTTCACTTTAATGGACAATTTCCATGCAAAACAAAGTCAAACGAACACTAAACTTTGATGAAAAAAATGATTTTTTAGGAAATAATTTTTTTTTCATTTTTTTTTTTACTTTTTGGCAATGGAAACAAATTTTATAACCAATTGTGGAAAAAAATATCACTTTAGTGGACAATTTTCATGTAAAACAAAGTCAAACGAATAGAAAATTTAAAAATTTTCCAGGTGGAAAATTATACCAATCAAACACACTTTAAATCATTTTCCCTACAAAACATTTTCTAGGCAAATCTTTTCCCTGTAAAACATTTTCTTTCCACCCATTTTCCACCTTGCAATCAAACGCACCCTAAATTTAATATGAGAGGAGAACCAAGTGATGGAAAGTGTTTCAGGGATCTGAGTTTGTGCTACTTTTAGTTGGCATATTTTACTCATAATTTGCTAGTGGTCGTGCAATGTGAGCTGTCTAGATATATATGTAGAGAGTCGAGACCATTTATGCCTGTTTGCTAGTATAATTGTTAGCCAAGATTGATAACTTGTGGAAAAGACCAAGGAAGATAACTTTTAAATGAGAACTCCAGGATATATGTTGAGAGTCTTGAGACCATTTATGCAGGTTTGCTAAAATAATTGTTAGCCAAGATTGTTAACTTGTGGAAAAGACCAGGTAAGATAACATTTAAATGAGAACTCCTATGAAAGTTCACAGGGAGGGTTGTTGGCATCTTTCCGTTATATGATACAAATTGATGTTTTGGAAATGGGGCAGGGCACTGCAATACCATTTCTAGTTTGGATGACACTGAGGATATTGATTTCCCAAGGATTCTCCTACAGGATATAGGGCTAACATATGTAAAACCCCATATTTATCTGCGACATTGACTGATGTTACAGTATAAATTTCTCTTCTTCTCAAATGAGTATTATTGTTAATCTGTTAGGTTTATTCAATTATGAACCTTTTTAAGTTTGATATTAGTTGGTAATTCGATTTCTTTTCTTGACCTTTCGGGTCAACTGTAATGGATTTAACATCATGCAGGAAGCTCTGCAAGAAGCTGGATATGTAGCATCAAATACTGAAAAGTATCCTGTAGGAGGCATTATTTCTGCCATTCAGAATGCTTTCCATGCAACTCCAGAACTTCAATGCAAAGGTGATGCTGTGGAGGAACTTCGGTTATGCTTCTATAAGGATTTCAAGGTCAGATTCCATCCTATTTTCATATATATGTTTAGTAAATGTTCCCTCAATTTCTATAACTCTGAAAAATCACAAATGGCAATTCATGATATTTAAAGCTGCTGATGTTTTCACCCAATCGTCTGTTGGAGTTAGCAGCAGTTTGTTCTTTTAATTTTTGTTTTTAGATGAATCAATAGCTCAACGTTTTTCCTCAGTCCCCATCCTCTTTTTGCTCAAGTTTTGGATGATACATATTTGATGCCTTGTATGGTATATAAGCTGACTTGGAGAATTTTGCATTTCATATTTCCAGATGGAACAGTCCCTGAAAGCCTCTGTTAATTTTTACTTATATTTATATGGGTATTTCATTTTGTTTTACTCTGCTAATTGATATTAGTCTCTATTCTGAAAATAGAATTTTCTCGCAGCCTCGAGACTGTGCTGCTGATTCCAACCGCCAAAGCAACATGGTTTATTCGAAAAGCTCTTGTCCCAAATATGTCAGCTTGCCAGCCCATGTGTCATCGAGTGAGTTTCTTTTCCCTTTAACAAGTTACAGCTATTGCAGACATTGTAAGAATTGATAGTCCATCTGAGAACGGCAATTACACTCAGTCTCAAACAAGTTGCCTCTACCAAGCAAGCTTTGGATGCTGTTTGCTAGAAGTTTCATTAGGTTTATGATATATTTATTTATGGTGGAAGACCAACGTTGGTAATAATTGGATGGTATATATATCCTCTCTGGACGGATGAGATGTTAAATGTGAAGTGCAATTAGATTTACAGCTAGTAATTGACCATTGTTTCTGAAGAAACAATTGATCGGATCCACTTACTCCAGCTTTTCTAGTTCAAGATGGTGATATGCCTTTTCATGCATCAATTTAAGCCGGAAATAACACTTTGTATTCTAATTGCAGGGCTTGAGAACGCTGGAAATGAAGTTTCCTCTACTCTAAAGTCATCTATTTGAAGGGCAGTGCAGACAACATTGTTCCATTCATGGTTCCGTGATGCCAGAAGGACACTCAAAATTATTAGTTGTACGTGCCTGGGACCGACTGATGTGTGTTGAGCACCTGCAAGTGCATTTGTCTTGTAAACATTTGTAACCTGTGCAATAAATTAACTTTTACAGTTTCCAATAATTTGAGACAAGCATGTATTTTATCTTTACGCCGTGTTTAGATATGTAAGGAGTCAGTACGATGATCTGCACGACTTGTGCAACAATGTGGATGTCGTTTTGGCATCCACATAAGAACTTCATTAACATTGGTTCGGCGCCCAACTTACTTAAATCATGATTTATGGAAGCAAAATCTTAGATGTCATCAACTATATTTCCTGCAATAGAAAACCAGCAGAACTGGCTATTTGGAAGCTCCAATTTGCCATTTTTTCGTATTTACTTTGTTTTTCTCAATAGTAATTCTTGTTGGCCACTTTCCAGTTGTTATACAGATCAACAACTTGAAAGAATAAGTTTCTAAACAAGAGTTCGGGATGCAGCCACGTGAATAATATGGGTGTGCACTTCAATTTATACTCGAAGACCTACAGTGACGTTGGACATTTTTTATTGTGGGGTCAAAAATTAAGTTAAATTTTTTTTCCAAACGAGATAATATTAATGAAAATAATTCAATACATCACTACAAACATTTCCTGTGCATTTTTATATATTGAAATCATTATTGTCAAATACGGCGTCCTCGTCCTCAATGTGTACAATTAGATTATCATTCAACTATCAAATCTTCAATCCAATTACTTAGTTAAAACCGTGGGTTAAGGGCTTGAGAAGTCTGGTGTTGAGGTGGACAAAAATGTGATAGATCAACGTCAGTGCAAATAAGCTCAAGAGAAGTATGGGTTTCGTGGCTTTAGAGAAGTTGGGAGGCAGAAAGTGGAAGGAAAAAAGTCGTACAGACTAGAAGAAAAGTGAAAAAAAATTTAAAAAACTCTATGGTATCATTTGACCTCACCTAACCCCATTTAAATTGTGTTGAATACCCATGCCCTCGAATTAATCCTTGGGGTTAGATTATTAAACCCATCTTTAGGACTTCTTGATAGTTTGAAACTCTTCAGGATGTGTAGAGTGATGAGCAATAGCGTCGTTCAGCAAAATGTTGAACTGGAAATCATGCCTCCTTAATTTTTGTAGCTTCTGTTGTTGGTTGTACCACCTAAACCGATGATTATCACCAGATGATAAACAGAATTATTCAATGCGCGACAATCTGGACATAGTGCTCAGTCTCTGGAGTATTTGTTTTAATTTTGAATTGTACTTCAATTCCAGTCTTTTACATTTCAGTACAACACAGAAATACAAAATCAGATCCATAAAAATGCACCATCACTTTTCACCAGCATATCACTGTTTCTTCATCATCCACTGCAATTCATATTCCATGCAAGGCAATTAAAGCAGAATTCTGTCAGGTACTCGCAAAGCTGCTTAGATAGATACTCGACACACCTGCTCAGATCCAGAAAGTACACCAGCTACAAGTCGGATTACTCATTTTTTAGTAAAGCAGATTTCATCAACTATTTCCAACCGTTGGGGAAAAAGAAACCACATAGAGTAGCATCAGTTTCTATCAGGCAAGTCTTGAAAAAAGTTTCATCAAGTGCATGGCAGGGGTTAAATCTTACGGTTTTTCCCAGTTCAACAATTTTGACCTGAAGTCGAAGTGAAAGGTCATGCAACATCTCTCCATTTGGCAAAAACCCACTTCAACCACAGAAAGAAGCAATGCTTTGACAGGTGTTCTGGCAGGTCTACCTACATTACAGCATAATGATCCAAAATTAGTGATATAAGATGGCTTGCAATGTACTTGTGCACTTGTGTCAGAGAGCGAGAGAGATGCAATAAAAAGGGGAAAGGAAACCAGGGATACAGCATGAATGACATGCAAAACAAACTGAAGCTCAAGAATATAATTGACGCAGTAAAACTTTACACAACGCTCTCAGGACAACTTCAATACAAAATCACAAGCTCACAAAGAAAATTAGAAATGACATGAAACTGTGAGACTACTTACAGCATATGCACAATTTCAAATCAAACAATTGTCGTATGTGGGCTTCAGTTGCCATATAAATGATGAGTAGTCTACATTATTTTGGAGCAACCAACAAGAGAAAAGAGTTCTGGTACGTCGTATTGACGAAAGTGAAATGAAACTCTTGGTAAAATTTTTGAAGCTACACAATTTCAAATTGAACAATAGTCGCAAGTGGGCTTCAGTTGCCATATACATGATGAGTAGTCTACATTATTTTGGAGCAACCAACGAGAGAAAAGAGTTCTGGTACTTCATACTGACAAAAGTGAAAAGAAGCTCTTGGTAAATTTTTTGAAGCTAGATATAATTTCAAAAATTCAAATGTTCTTGAGAAACTAATCCTTCACATAAGAAACTAGTCATAAACGATTCCATAAATGATGCTTTTTATGCATTTCTTCTCTTTCTATTTTCGAGGCATGCCTAAAAAGCAAAGTTTTTGACAATATTTATGAGTATTCGAGCATATTGATACCTCAAGTTTCTAAATCCTATACCTAAATTCACACAGAGAAGAGATGGCAAAAAATTATGCAATACCAGCAACAAGGCAGGCATAAATTACTTCTAAATGAAGGCTGTCAAACTTACACTGCTCCAGGTAGTAGAATAGCCATCAGTAGAAAGCAGCCAATCACCAGCCTTAGATTGTAAATCCAGCCTGTTATTTGACAAATCAAAATCTCTTAACTCATTTTCCTCACTTTGGTCTGGGTCAAAACTTCTCCTCCTTTTCTTCTTATGTTTTCTTTTCTTTTTAGACTTGAATTTCTTTGAAGGCCTTTCACCTGAATCAGATCCACAATCTTCAGAAATTTCATCGTGTAACAATGTATACTTGTTGGACTTGTGAAACCTTATCCCATTATTGATAAATAAAGATTCCCAGGATTCAGGAGAATGAAATTCCTCTGACAGCCTAAAATGAATAGCCCAAGACTGCAGGCCTAACAATTTTATAGCTTCTATTGTTTTCCTGTTAAAGCATTCTTTCATGATCGGTGTCAAATCATTGGTACTGCCTGATCCACAAAGATGAAAAACTAATTTGTTTATCTTTTCCTTTATGCCCTCACTGCCTTCCTCGCGCACAAAACGCAGGAGCTGCCGACCTTGAGTAGTCACTGCATTCAGTAGAAGTAGCTGATTGATAGTCCAATCAGCGGTGCAGTTTGAAAGTATAATCTCAAGCCACTGAGATGCATTACCATACTCAATGGATTCTGACCTTCGATTAAGATGTTTGCTGATCATATCTAGGAAAAGCTGCAACTCCTGCTCGTTAAGAATGATAAGAAGGTGACGACATAAAAATGAAAAAGATTCCTCAGTGAGGAACTCATCTATAACTTCCCATATTTCTTCCAGGTCATCTTTATACATCAGGTCAACAAACAAATTGACAAAGAATTTTGTATCAATATCCAAAATCTCACCGTCCTTTAACGACTCTGAAAACTCACGTGATGACCAAAATTCAGGCACGTATTCAAGAAAATTCTCTACTGTCTGTTGGACATCCAGATCAAGGAAGTACTGGGGCTTTGTAGCAACCATTGCAGGTGACTGCCCATGTTTTCCTTTCCACTCAAGTTCCTCCCAACAAAGGTCCCGATTCACAAAGGAAAATTGGGACAGTGCCTTCGCCCCTTTTCCATGCTCCAAACCACCGCTGCCAGAAAAATTAGAGAACCACTGCGAGATACGAACTGGGTTTCCTGGATTAATTACCAGTTCATCAATTCAAAAATAGTGGACAACTTTCAAATGCAGAAAAGCAATCTTTCACAAAGTAAACAATATTTTGCTGTGGGTAACTAGATATTTGGCAAGCTTAACCATGACCGTGAAGATATAAACATCTTGTTGAGATATCCTTTGAACTCTATATAAGCTAGATATTATCTCCAAGAGTTGAGAAGCTTTACAGATCAGTCTAGAAAACTATATATTGAAACAAGGTAGGATTTTTAATCATTTTATTATGTTAAAGCTATACAAATAAATAAGACTGTACAATAAACACCAGAATTATATTTATTGAACTTTCTGTTTCTGCTTGTAATTGAAATTGAAGCACATATAAAACATGAAGCTGAACAGTAATCTTAATAAATTGGGAACAGGCTATATCAATCCTTTTCCATCACTCGTTTATCAAAAGCTACCTCTTTTTGTCTAAATTTGAAGTAGTGATTTCTGATAATCAAATAATAATATCATCAACAGGCAAATGAGAAATCTATCAATCCATGTAACAATAATACCTTTTTCTTTTGGGTGGTTTAAATACTACACGTAAATCATGTTTCAAGATGCACATTCAATTATTCATTAATCAGCAATCTGCTTCCAAAATCAAGGTCCAGTTAATCCCATGAGAGAACAAATGTTTACATGAAAGTCTATCGAGGATACCAACCCACTCATTTTTACTAGCCTACAAAGAACTGAATCTGCAAGTACTTTATTCAAAGGCAGATTGAATTTTCAGCTTGAGAAGTTACTTGCCTCTGAAGAAATCCTGTAACGTGTAACTTTTCTTGGCTATAATAGGTCCCACCTTTTGTGGCTTCTTATCGAATATCAATTGCAGAAGTTGTGCTGCTAAGTGTTGCTTTGTTGGCTTGGATGTCAGTAAGCTCAAAAATAGCTCATGTTGGCGGTGCAGGCTAATAGAACTTATTCCCGAAAGAGTGTTGCAAAGCCAGAGCCGAGCTTCTGATCGGCCACCTGAAGACAGCAATGACTGGATAACTGATTCCAACTCACTCAGAAGAGATTTTCTCTGCTTAGCAGATTCATCATTAGCATTGCAATCGATCCATTTGGGCTCAGAGAGAAACAACTGAAGCATTGTGTATCTGAAATTTAAATAATTTTCACTGAAACACATCAGCCCATATATTTGAATCTGAAAAATCGTAATAGTTGCAAAGTTCATGCCTACATTCAATAATGAATAAGTGTATTCAACGATACATAAAAACACGAATTCCTTAGCATTCCACAAGCCAAAAACCATATAAAAACAGATGTCATGCTTGAGCATTTCAGGACCTCAACGCTTATTTACAATCATAAACAAAAAAACAGCTAAACATTAAGTTTCTAACCTCCACGATATTTCGCAACCAGTGAACCAACTGCGCCTACGAGTTTATTTACCAATTGATCAGGAAAGAAAATCTATTATACAGAAAAAAAAATTTCTTAACAATTCATTTGGAAACCCTATAGCTCAACCTTAACTAAATTGAGGGAAATCTAGTAAGATTCTAAAGCATGTATGTATGCTAGAAACAAAAATTGAGGAAAACTTATTTGTACCTAACACTGGAAGGAGAATCTTCTCTTCAATTTGCAGGTCGCAAGGCTTGTGCCGGACAGTCGCCGGTTCTCGTGCAAGAACGTGTTTGTTTGTAAGTAAAATTTAGATAATCGAAACTTTTCTTTTTTAATGAGTGAATCTCGTCAAAATAAAATTAAGATGAAATTGGAAGAAATGTCTTTTCTCGACATTCCATAAAAAATTGCCCAAATTTATAATATTGAGTTCCGTAGTATTGATATTTTTAGGGGAACGCACAATTAGAAAATAGAAAAAAGTTTGAATTTACGTGTAAAATTATTTTATCAAAAAATCGTGTGATTGAAAATAGAGTGGTAGCCAAAATGTGATAAAAGATCAATGATATGTGCATTTGGACCAACACACTTTAAAATTTTAAAATGATCAACACTACGACTTACAATATAACATAATCCCCAATATTAAATTCAAAATGTAGTTTATGCAAATCATCTTGAAATTTATATGATGCATTACTTGCTTCAAATCATTTATTGATCTCAATATCTAAGTCATGAAGATAATGTACAAATGTCTCAACTGACATCGACACACTATCATGTGGTGATATGAGAATAAGGTCTAAAAGCTTCATAGACTTATAACCATGAATAACTTTAAAGGAAATCAAACTTATAGACTATAGACCGATTCACAGAATTTTTATATATAATTTGAATTGTTGGGATGATCAAATTTCAATGCCCAAGATTTTCCATGAAAATGACATGATTACACAAATCTATAGCATCTTTGGGTTAGATAATGGTACGACATACAACACTTGACTAGAGGTATCAAGAATAAGGGGTACAATACTTAGATTCATAGGAAAAGTGAAAATACTACATAAGGAAGTGTTCTCACTATCATCAAATTCTTCAAGTTTATGTTCATAGGCTTGATCTTTTAACCACTCGTCTATTATTTTCTTTCGTTCTTCAATGACTAAGGTTCGGCTATGATATTTGGAAGAGATATGACCAAAGTCCTTAAAGTTGAAGCACTACAAGTGAGAAGAAGTCCTTGGAATTTCATAAATTGTACCCTTATTTTCAAACACAGGGGGGACATTTGACTGTGAAGGTCTCCTAATAGATTGAAGAGGAAGCGACGCTGATGAGATTGGGGTATGGTTGTCACAATGCTTTTCATATAGAGTACTAATAATCAACTTATGATCTCGGGCTAAAGAGTAAGCTTGATCAAGAGTAGTGACACCCCAAAAGAAAAGCTCACGTCTAAGATTATCTCTTAAACTTTGTCTAAACCTACTTAAAGTCCTGGCCTCATCCTCAATGAGATGACATTTCATTCGAAATTCTCAAATTGAGCAATATACTCAGTCACTAATCGATTATCTTGTTTAAGGGTAGTCAATTGAGTAAAAACTTCAAAATCTAAGCAACCATCGAAAGTAGGATCATCAACTCTAATGTTTTCAAAGAAACGCTCCTTATGACATAGAATGGAATGAGTATCGTGAAGGTCATGGCCTTGCTCTCGTTCTCGCTCACGAACCTGATCCATATCTCTACGATCGTGTCGAAAACATTTATGATTGATAATTAAAATAGAAACTTCCATTTTGTTCGTTGAAGTAGTCGAGCCAATCAACAAATTCGTCGAAGTACCGAACCAACCAACAAATTCGTCGAAGTACCGAGCCAACCAACATGTCAAAGATATTTCTAAAAAAACGTTAGAAATACTTTCATTCTTTCTTTTTCACACTTTTTTTTTTCAAACTAAAAATAAATTACACTTTCGAATAAAAATAGGAGCCCAAACTAAGGTCCAAAACGCCAATCAAACTATACTCCATATAAAAACAAGTCAGGCTTGAGGCCCAAATATTGAAGCCTATATAACAAAAGTAAGGGTCCAAATTGAGGCCCAAATGTGATTATATAACAAATTTAGGGGCCCAAACTGTTGGCGTTTTTTATTTCACCCTCTTCTCCGGGGTACTTTTAAGATTGCCTTTGTCAAACATGCAATTTTTCACTTTGCCCAACATTCCTTGACATTCACCACAATAGCCTTAAAATGCTTAAAAGACAAAATTACCCTTAAAATGTTATACAATTACAAAAATATGGTATTGTTTAAAAGACAATAATACCATTTTTAAGTTATAAAGAATTCAAAACACTTCCCACTTAAAATTTCAAAATCAAATCACTTTCTTTATCTGTTTACTCCAACACAGATAAAAATAATTTCATTTTCATCTGCTTCAAACTTGAAAACAGATAAATTTATCAAACGCTCAATAAGGAAATATTATTCATAGCCATCACTGAAATCGGTAATTATATTTAAGTATTTTAATTTTCGTTTCGGTAAAATTAGTACAATATTTTAATTTTTAAATTTTATTTCGACATAAGTATATGAAAATTTTACGATCTTAAATGGATCTATAATCATTTTTAACAAAAACGAGAAAAAAATTCATCTGTATGTATAATTTCAGACAAAGTTACGATAGTCTGTAAAATGGTCAACCGGACATCGGACGGCCAGAGCGGCCCGCCTGTTCGGATCCAAACTACCCAGAAGTCCGGGCCGTTTGGGTCCGTCCGGATCCGACTCACCTTGTAGCATTTTTTTGCCATAACTTTTTCCTAATTTCTGATTGAGATGATTTAAGATGTGCTGGAAAACTAACTCAATGAGCTTATGAGTTACAACTTTGTTTCAGATACCATCTTCAAATTCAATCGTTTTCCATGTTAAAAAATGGTCTCAATATGAGGTTGAAAATCGGTGCAAAACTTTTCACCTTGAAAGTTAATATGTGATAACGTTTTGGCTATATTTCATCAATTTGACTCATTTTTCATCCAATTGACCTCTAACACTCTCGAATTTTCATCACGAGATTAGAAGCAAGTTTAGAATATTTGTACTTTAATCCATGAACTATCACTTTCCTCAATTTTGGTCATTTTCGCTCTTTTCTTCTAATTTCCATCGTATTCGTTCATTTGCAGTCTAAACCAAAATGCAAGTGTACTTAGAACATTTAGGCGTCAATAAATCATGAAAATGCAATTATTAGTGGATGAAAAACGAGATAATTGCACTATTATCACCGCCTATTCTAGCTAATTTCCGCCAATTCACCATTCTTCACTTCATTTCTTTTTTGTTTCACCTCCTCTTCGAATCCAATTTTTATGATCACGCACGGCTTCATCTAAGGCCCCAAAATATGTCATTTTCTCCAATGTATTTAAACTACAAAACGACATGAACATACACATCAAAACGCTCAAAAGTGCTCAAGAACAATTTAAAAACTACAAGTAATTTTGTTTAATGAGTTAATTGCACTCATCAGTATATTATTAATTATAATTTGTATGTTGCATAATTATTGTCGTTAAATATTCAATTATAATTAAATTGCTCATTTTAATTGTTTATATAATATTTAATTATAATTAATAGAATATTAAATAAACAATTGAAATATAAAATTTAAATAAACAATTAAATGAAATAATTTAAATCGTGTATTTTAATTGTTTACTCAATATTTAATTGTAAAAGAAGAAATTATAATTAAATTGCATATTTTAATTGTTTATATAATATTTAATTATAATTAATAGTATATTAAATAAACAATTCAAATAAACTATTAAATGAAATAATTTATTATAAATAAATAATTTAAATCGTGTATTTGAATTGTTTACTTAATATTTAATTGTAAAAGAAGAATTTACAATTAAATTGCATTTTTTAATTATGTATATAAAAATAATAAAATATTATTTAGTTATAATTAATAGAATATTAAATAAACAATCGAATATTTCATATTTTATTATTTATAACTAAATAATTTTTTTTTTATTGTTAACCGATTATTTCTTTATTTTCATTGTTAATTGTATATTTTATTTATAGTTTATAATTAACTTAATCATAATTAATAGAATATAAAATAAACAATTGAATATTGAATATTTTATTATTTATAGCTAAATATTATTATTTTTTATTTCAATTGTTAATTGATTATTTCATTATTTCTTATTTTAATTGTCAATTCAATATTTCATTTATGGTGTATATATTATTTAATTATAATTAATAGAATATTAAATAAATAATCGAATATTTCATATTTTATAATTTATAACTAAATAATATTTTATTATTTTAATTGTTAACATATTCTTTCATTATTTCTTATTTTAATTGTCAATTCAATATTTCATTTATTGTGTATATAATATCTAATTATAATTAACAGAATATTAAATCAATAATCAAATATTAAATATTTGATTATTTATAACTAAATAATATTATATTATTTTTTCGTTTAATTGTTAACCGATTATTTCATTATTTCTTATTTTAATTGTTAATCGAATATTTTATTTATTGTTTATAATTAATAGAATATAAAATAAACATTTGAATATTTCATATTTTATTATTCATAACTAAATAACATTTTTTATATTTTTTATTTCTACTGTTAACTGATTATTTCACTATTTCTTATTTTAATTGTCAATTCAATATTTTATTTATTGGGTTTATAATATTTAATTATAATTAATAGAATATTATATAAATTATCAAATATTTAATATTTGATTTTTTATAACTAATTAATATTTTATTATTTTTTCTTTTAATTGTTAACCGATTATTTCATATTTTAATTGTTAATTGAATATTTTATTTATTGTTTATAATTAATTTAATTATGATTAACTGAATATAAAATAAACAATAGAATATTTCATATTTTATTATTTATAACTAAATAATATTTTATTGTTTTTTATTTTAATTGTTAACCGATTATTTCATTATTTCTTAATTTAATTGTTAATTGAATATTTTATTTACTGTTTATAATTAATAGAATATAAAATAAACAATTGCATATTTCATATTTTATTATTTATAACTAAATAATATTTTTTTTAAATTTCAATTGTTAATTGATTATTTCATTGTTTCTTATTTTAATTGTCAATTCAATATTTCATTTATTGCGTATATAATATTTAATTATAATCAATAGAATATTAAATAAGTAATCGAATATTTAATATTTGATTATTTATAACTAAATAATATAAAATTGGTTTTTTATTTTAATTGTTAACCGATTATTTCATTATTTCTTATTTTAATTGTAAATTGTTTATATAATATTTAATTATAATTATTAGAATATTAAATAAACAATTCAAAGAAACAATTTATTTTGTTTATTTAGTTTTTTATTATTTATAGCCAAACAATTAAATGAAATAATTTATTTTAAATTGTTTATTTAATGTTTTTTGAACAATTTCAATAAGTAATTTAAAATAAATTTTAATTATTCATTTAATATTTCAAAATAAAAGAAGAATTTATAATAGAATATTAAATAAACAATAGAAATATAAAATTTAAATAAACAATTTTAATTTTAAACAATAAATATTTAAATAAACTATTAAATGAAATGATTTATTTTAAATAATTTATTTTAATTGTTCAGTTCATGTTTTATAAACAATTTCAATAAGTAATTTAAAATAAATATTTTACTTGTTCACTTAATATTTCGTTGTAAAAGAAAAATTTATAATTAAATTCATTATTTTAATTGTGTATATAATATTTAATTTGTTGAAATTTTGTATTGGAAATTTGTTGTGACCAATTGAAATGATTTAAGTGGAAATTCCTTGTTTGGTAAATAAGAAATTGAGCCAAATTTAAACCACTTAATACTTGAAATTATTGGAAAATTGTGTAGAATATTGTGGAATATTCTAGAGATGATTTAGATGAAAAGATATGTCTTTTCATATGGAATATCATGACATTTGGAGATCATGACTTTTGGTGTGAGTAACTTCTAATAATTATGATTCTTAATTTCAAGAGATGTGTCTCTTGGTGTGGTTTCCAACTATTATATATATAGATCCCCATGTGTTTGGATTTTATAAGAAAAACAACAAACAATTCAATCGATAGTTTCATATTATTCCATTCCATGTTAGTTTTGAATAAAACACTTTGTAGAAGTGATTATTTCTTGCATCAAAATCATGGTTATGGTAGAGAGGAATTCCGTTCGAGTTCGTTTGTCTAAGTCATTTGGAGTGCTCATATGGCTTGACTTGTATATTGGGAGATGATTGCCGAGAAACCGTTAGCACCGATGCGAGGCAAATTCATTTTAAGGATAAAGTGTCAAACACTTGCCTCGACCGATCGCATCAATTGCATCTCATCTTTCTTTTCCGATTTCATTCTAATTTAATATTTTGATTTTGGAAAGTAACTAATATTCTTTTGATTTCATGCAATGTTTGAATTAAAGAATGACACGCGTTCAAGATTGGAAAGTGGTGAATCTATATTCATATATTGGAAGTCGGTAATCACTATTTTGTCTTCTCAAATCAGATTTCGGTAAATCGAATGATATTTCGATTTCACGGTATGTTCTTGATTAATATAATATTCACATTATCGGTGTAATATCTCCAACATAATTATTATTAATTAATAAGATATTAAATAAACAATCGAAATATAAAATTTAAATAAACAATTAAAAGAAACAATTTATTTTGTTTGTTTAATATTTGTAATTAAATAATATTTCAAATTTAAATAAACTTTTTTTGTAACTAAATATTAGACAATCTATTTAAATATAGAAATTAAATGAATTAATTTATTTTAAATTGTTTATAAACAATTTTAATAAGTAGTTTAAAATATATATTTTAAATCGATTATTTTTATTCTTTGTAATCAAATTAAATAAGTAATTTAAAATAAATTTTTTAATAGTTTACTTAATAATTTATAATATTAATTATAATTAATAGAATATTAAATAAACAAACGAATATTTAGGAGTTTATTATTTATAACTAAATAATATTTTATATTTTACAATCTCTTTTTTCATGAATTTTACTTAAATAAGTTAATTAATTATTTAAATCAAATATTAAATAAATAATTAAAAATTCAAGACAAAATTAAACTATATTTAATATTAAATAATAAAATTAGAAATTAATTTTAAATTAAATATTAAATAAAAAAGAAAAAAAGCAACTGGGTCCAGAAGCTCAGACGCGTCTGGGCTTTTCTCCTCCAACTAATAGATTCGCCTAAAAACGTTATTTTCGGCGATCTCCACCCCCCAAATCTCACCAAAATCACATTTCATCCATTAATAATTGATTTTACAACAATTTCTTCGAAGATAATCAACAAAAATTCGAAAACATGCTTTTTTTTTTCTATTCCAACTCTCTTCCAAGTCGCGTGTGAGGGTAAAAATGGAAAAATGCTGGACTTTTAAGTTTTTTTTTAAAATTTTTCCTTTTTTTTACTTGGTCAACGGCTATTGTGAAAAAGTGGCTGGGTCAACCGGGTATTTTCCACCATTTCCTCATCTTCCCCCCCCCCCTCCCCGTTTCTTCTCCGGCTAACTGTAGACGGCTTGTGCAACATCGTCGAGAAAGAATGAGAGCGGCTGCGAACGGGTAAGGCGATGGTCGGGTGGCGGAGTTGGTTCTGAAGAAATCCTTAAAATCTGATGTGGGTTGTGATGTTGTGTGCGGGTTACTGGTGGTCGGGTGCAGATTGCTGATGGTTGAGTGTGGTTGTCGACGAGGGGTTTTTTTGATTTTGTGGAATTTGGTTGCAGAATTTAATAGGTGGTTTTGCGAATTTTTGGGGTCGTGATTTGGAGGAGTTACCGGCAGTGACTGTTGCACGATTGAAGGTGATGATTTGGGTTGTCCTGTGCAGAAATTTTTGGATTACTATGATTTTTGGGATTGAATGATCTGAACGAAAGTTGGTTTGTGTGGGCGGGATAGATAACACTGATTTTTTGTGAAGATCGAATAGTATGGGATGAAAGGTTACCTTGGAGGTAGGCTGTTTTGGTTGCTGTCGCGGATTTTGCTTTCAATTTCAGCGGCGAATTGATGTAGGATTTTGGGCTCTTATACAAAATTTGATGTAGGGTCAATTCGATGCATTCAACATATAACCAAATTATATTGCAATATAGATTGAAGTAACCAGTAGAAGAAGAACGGAAACAACAAAATAAGAAAAGAAGAAGAAGAACCGAGAAAGATTGGAGAAGGAGAAGGCAGAGGAAGGAGAAAATGTTAGCTGCAAGCCAAACCAATTTTATCAATTCTTCAAATATCCCAATCACAATGAAAAATCCAATAAATAAACGACATAAGAAGAAGAAGTAGAAGAAGAAGCCACAAAAGAATAAGGGGAAAAAGAGAAACGTTGGTTGCAACCAATCTTAATTTTATCAATTCATCAACTATCTCAATTAAAATGAAAAATCCAATAAATAGTAAAAAATAAAACTAACACAGGTTTGAGCCAGCCCAATAATATAAGCCCAATAATAAAACGTAAATAATAAAAAGAAAGCAGTAATGAAAAAATGATGTCCGCATCATAAGGTTAAGGATTTTGACCCGAATGATGAGTGAAGTGTCATTTTTCTTTAGGAAATTGAACAACTTTGGCAGCCATGGCGTTACTATCGAAGCAGTTTCATCTCTCCACTGAGTAACTTCTTTTTGATGATCTTGTACATTTGAAGGGAGTAAAACCTCAATGCAGGATTCCTGCATATACATCACAAGTGAGATTGTCCTAATTCCCTCCACTGTTTTACAATCTTGAATTGAACCATGCCTGAAGTTGGTGCCTAATGATTTGCCTAGGAGGAAAAAACAGTACAAAACCATTGCATGAACAATTTTTACCGGTAGAGGTGCTGCCTTGCCAGCCCGGCCCCATTTAGAGGTGATTCGGCCCTTTTGTTTACTATCCATGTCCAAAATTACCTGGGTTGGTTGGGCCCTTACAATTTTTCCTTTTTTTTTCCCGTTAATAAAAAAGGAACGGCCCCCACCTACCCCGTCATGTCCTGAGCATTGGTGAATGAAGTAAATCGCAGATTTTGCCTCCAATATTTGTTACTCATTTAGTTACTACTAAAGTTAAATAATATTACATAATTGATCGTTTTGTTAGTCTGATTAACATTATATGTGGTGTCGGAGCTTGTAAACTTTCATGTCAACTAACGTCTGTTAAAGTGATCAATTCCTTCTATTTGGTGTTCTATTTTAGCATTATTGCACTATTTATTAATTATGAAAAATATGGTTAAGGTTAAAAGGGAGCGATTTGAGATTTTTTAAATAAGTGAAGGTTTTTACTCAAATCGAGTTTTATTTTGAGGATATGTAGTTTTATAAAATGGACACATAGACCATCACTCGGATGTCAAGATGGAATCGAAGTCCAAAAATCTCAAACGAACAATTTGGCATTCTTAGGGCCTGTTTGGTACAGATTTTCATTTTCTACAGTAAATCAATTCTCATTTTTAACCACACATTTTTCAATAAAATAATATTTTTCATCACATCAATACTTTTTTCTTCTTTTTCAACCACACATTTTCCATCATATGACTATTCAAAAATCAATTCTTCCCACAAAAATACCTACCAAACACTCTTAAATGAGTCACTATTTTACAAGATCATGTTAAGGACAAAAACTCTCGTCCCTCGAATATGAAAACAATATTCTGACATATAAAATTTTGAAAAAAAAAAAAGATTAATAAATAAAATTTGAGCTATTAAGTCGGGCTTTTGAGATGGAACTTCGAGATTATGTAACTCTTAAGTTGGTGATTACCCACTGATTAATTCCATTAATTAGATCATCAATAACAGCTGTTAATCACTTGCACGCAGAATTATCTGACATTAATTGATTATTTAACTCAAATAATTGAATAAAATAAGCTAATTATTTAAAGTTCAAATAATATCAAGAAGTCATATTGTTTCATTTCCTACTTTGAAAAAAAAATAAAAATAATAATAATCATATAAATCCTCTATCCCGTCTGTCAATTCCATCAACTTTTTCATTACAACTTTGTTTTTGGTATAGACATGGGCGGACCCAGACCAATTGTCTTGTGGGATCAAAAATGATAATTCAAAAATATTTAGAACTACATATCATTAACGAAAATAAGTCAATACGCTAGTACAACTGTAACCTACATGTTTTCATACTCTGAAAACATCGTATAATTACATCGTTATCAATATTGTTAAGTACGTCGTTTTCAATATATGCAACCAAACTATCACTTAACTATTGATCTCTCATCTGACTGCACAATCGATTCTTGACAATCTTCATTGCAGAAAATACTCTCTCTACAGTAGCAGTAGCAACTGGAAGAATTAACGCCAATGTTACAAACCGGTAAACTAATGGATACACTTCATTTTTTTTCGTTTCAACCAACTTTTCTGCAAGATGATTAAGACCTGGTAAGCTTTGAAACTCTTCGGTTGTATGCATATCAATAATATATGTCTACATTTGCTCTTCAAGAGCCAAGATTTCTATTGGTGTAAAATTCTTGGGATAATAATCACACAATTGAATTAACTTGTCCTTGTTGAAAGCCGAAAATGAATTATCCGGATACAAGCATGCAACACAAAGGAGTAAATCACTATTTACCTCAGAGAAATGATCATTCAACTCTTGAATTTGCACATCGATGATAGCATAGAAGAAATCCACACGAAAGTGATGCAGATTTGTCATTCCTTGCTTATGCCGTGAACGGCCTAGAGGTATAAAAATATCATTCATGTTGGGAACATCAATGTTGTACATTTCGCAAAAACAAGAAACTGTTCTTAAAAATGATTCCCATTCATTGTCCCTCGTTGCTTGGAGTCGTTCTTTGCATATTTTCACTAATTTCATAGCGTTGACAATATCTTGATCTCTCATTTGTAATGATTTTAACAATTTATCTGAAATACTCAATACCTTTTTCATGAGATGCAGACTGAACACATCATGTGGTTCATCAACAAGAATAGAAAACAGTCCATCGCCAATATCCTTTATAATAACATCAAGTGATTCAAATGCAATAGCACTTACGATATCATTTTGAATTTTAGGTGATGTTAACTGAAGATTTTCGAGACATTCTTCAAAGAAACACCCTTAATCTCCTTATTATGATCACATAACCACTGCAACAGTTCAAGAAAATTTCCTTGATTTCTTGAATCTTTAGATTCGTCATACCCATGAAATGCAAGCCATTGTTGTAGAAGCAATTGAACGCAATCAATTGACGCATTCAGACGAATTCAATACTCATCTTTCGTTCTTTTCGACTTCTTAAAGAGAACACAATCAATATTTTATTTTTGATTCATAAAAGCCTCATACTTAATCCGTGCTTGATTGTGTGCACTACCACTTTTCCCAACATGAGTTTGAAGCTTTCTTTTCTTTTTCCAGTTTGAGAACCCTCCATCAACAAAAGAATCACCCCCACCATATTCTTCACGATTTGGATTGAAAATGTAACAACAAAAGCAAAATAGGGCATCTTTTGCTATACTGTAATTTTATCCTGAACATCTATTTTTCTCCCATTATCTGATTCTTCCCGACCATCTTTTTCTTTTTGAACACTCGTTTTAACAATATTTTCCTCCACACTCGAACATACAAATTTTGGTTTAAAATATTTCTCCATACCTGTTAGAAAACAAATTCAATACATAAACTCCCTACAACTCTGCTTGAACATATAGCTAAAATTCAATCGAAAAAATATTTTCCCAAAAAAGAAAAAAAAAATTAGATACTCTTTTCCATGTTGAAAACAAAAACAAAACTATGCAATGAGAAATATAATGGACATCAAAAGCCAAATTTCAAGAAGACGAAGAAGTAAAGAACAGAATGCAGTGATTCAAGTACCTCTAAATATATTAGTGATCACACATTAAGCAAAATATATAACACAGTTTAATATTGTTCCAGATCCCTTCAATGCGCATGTCAAAAGCTGAAGGTGCTAATTGTTGGAGCTGTTGGGTTAACTAAACCATGGAAATTATGGAATAAAGCAATACAGCTGACTCAAGCAAGTGGAATTAAATTGCAGTACAACTTATAAACAATTAAAAAGTTTCGGATTACACAATAACAATGCCCTTTAATTAAAGAAGGCTTCTAATTTCTAAAGTCGACGCAATATGAAATCTTTGCTTCTATACATTTACAGCATTGGCTACACAAATGAAGCAGTCAAGCACAGTAACTTCAAACAAGTTGTTGTCAAAACAATTGGATGAAAATCATGAAATTGGCATAGAGAATTGATAATCATGAAATAAGGGTGAATGGCGGTCTTCGGCGGATGGCGGACTGATTGAAGAAGAACAGGGCGGGCTTCAGCGGATGGCGGACGCCGTCGACGATAAACGGCTTCGGTTAGGGACTCAGTCACTCAGGGGCTAATTCAAAATGGAATAAATTAGAAATGAAGAAACTGTTCACACGTATAGGGTTTGGGAACTGGGTATAATTTTATCTAAATAGCAAATTGGGTTTGGGTATTTTTCAAATGGGCTAAGTGTTAGGTAAAAAAAAAATTGTGGGGGTCATTTGACCCCACATGACCCCATGTGGGTCCGTCCCTGGGTATAGATGTGTCATTGAAGATTACTCATTTTGTGTATTACATACTATCGATTTAACAGTCGCATTGTTGTTCTCGAGTCTTGGTTTGGGAAGCATGTGCTCATGCCTATAATTCTTAAATAATGAAATTATACAACCCGGTAAGTTTTCAAGGTAAAAGTTGAGAAATATATTAATTAAAAAGTATTTGGAAAAGAAAAAAAAGATTGAAGGTATTTTGATATATTATGGAAGTAAAAATAAACTGTTTAAAATTATAAATAGATAGCAATGAGTGATAAATAAGTGGATAATACTTGTGGTCCCTCAAAATGTATAAATAAAAAGTTATAAACGTAAGCTAAACATAGGATTTGATACGTAGTTGCCAAAGATCTAATTGTTTTAGTGAACAGAAGGTAGTAAAAAAAAACTAAGGAAAAAAAGGACATCATGTAGTCGACCCCAAGATAGTCTTTGAAAATCTTTTGTATTGTTTCCGTAGTTATTGGGTTACCGATTTAAGTAACGAGTAATCAACGCGTGTGATTGGATAGAACGGTGAATAAAATAATTAGGTTATTTAAATAAGTATAACTTTTAGGTGGTAATAATGGCACAATTATTGGGAAGTTGTGCATGTCTTTATCCACTCCCAATTCAAATATTTCTCTCTCATGGTGACATTCCCACTCCCTTTGGACTAACCATTTATTCAATTGACAGTTCCTACCATATCTTCTTTGCAACTTTAAATTAAATTAATGAGCTAAGCTGTCACTATGGAGTTAAAAAGAAGATTTTTTGCTATCTTTATAATGGTTAAGAGAAGAAAAAAGTGGATTAATTAATTTCATTTTCCTAAAGTAAATGTCTGAATTAATTAATAAGCTTATCATCAATTGAAAATGGAAGATGCTAGTAAAAGAGAGAAGGCTTTTTCTTTGATAAAAAGTAGGTATGATTGTGAATATTTTAGAAATAATGTGTGAAAAAAGTTATCGTAAAAGTTATAAACTCAAGACTCAACGAATATACACAACACAATTTGATCGTGGGAAAGAAATAGACATAAAAAATCATCATCTCGAGACCAGTGTTCTAAAATGTTTGTCTGGGCTCAAAACTAAGGCAAAACTCCTCGCTTCAAAAAATGATTTTCACTTGATGTGATGTTTAATATATTATAGATTTGAGTAATTTTTTGAAATTGTTCTATTTAGTTAGAAGAGATTTTAGAGGAAACCGGCCTAAAATAGTTCTTCTACAAAAAAAAAAGAAAAAAGAGCATAAATCCTATCAAACGGGCTCATAGTGTATTATTAAAGCAATGATATTTGTAGTGAAAACTACGCGACATACAAGTGGTGGTTCGCGATTTGGTGCATTAATGTAGTAGTTTTTTCTTGACCTATGTATCAAATCGCAAACCACCGCTTATATGTCACACGAGAAAACTACTGGTAGTCTTCACTATAATCATCCTTACTCTTTTACAACATCGGATTGGGAATTATGCACGTTGTGTAATTATTGTGCATGATAAGGAAGGAAAGTAATATTGTAATAGTGCTTCTACTTCGAACTTCGTCTTCTTGTATCATTATTGCACGCTTTTGACCCCCTCAATCATTAATTTCCCAATGGAGGAAAAAAAAAAAAAAGGAAGATGCCACAATAATTAAGGTGAGGTCCATGCATCAAATGGATTTGGTAGCATGTCAACATAATTTGTAAATTTTATTGTCTGACTGTGAATTGAGCAGTACTTTTGTAGTTCTCTTTTATCTCGACAAGGCGACTATTTGAGAAAGTTCATTTGTTAATCGATGGTTAATACACTTAAGCTTGTCTAATTTTGTCGATATTAGGTTTTTTCCTTACAATAAATATGTGCCCAAAGAAAGTTACTAATTAATGTTGAGACCAACTCAAAAGGGCAAAAAATTAAAATAAAAAATCATATTTTTGACAATTTTTGGGGGAGATTAAATTCTTCATTGTTCTTATAATCAAAGCATTTTTTAAACTATTTTTTTTTTTTTTTTGATAATGAAGAATTGCTTTAATGAGAGAATCAACGATTACAGACTTTCTCAATGATCGGGGAATTATGTAAGAGTTGAATGTAGAAGTCTTCAGTTAGACCGTATCGCAGTGGTGATGGAGACTCAAACCGACGAAGCATATAGAAATTATCCTTAACCATTCGGCAAAATTGAAATAGCTTTCATGTTCTTGTTTTTTTTTATATAAATTCTCTTGGAGTTTGTGGGATAGTAGTATGTAACGACAGGGGCGGACCTGGGGGGTGGCACAGGGGCGTGTGCCCACCCCACCCCCCCAAAAAAAAATTTTTTTTTTTGATTTTTTTTTTTTAAATATGAAAGGAAAAGGAATCAACATTCATTTCAAACCAATGTTTTCTCTCGCCTGAGTCTCCTCTTCTCATTTTCTCTCCTCTTCTTCATGGTAGTTAAATGGATACGAGAATGGTTGTGATAATACTGAATGACTGAACAAGAATAGTTCAAAACTTCAAATCTCATTTATCTTTGTTTAAATGATTTATTGTCACTCTCAAAGAGTGGAAATTGCATTGCCAAATGAAAACAGTGAAAAGTCTGTCTCCACTCTATAGTCATTTCAAGTTCAATTGTGACAAAGAATTCTAAGATCTGACCAAAGGAAAAAGCTAGTAGGCAAGGCTTTCGTGAGCTATAGTGCTGAAACCAGTACTAAACGAAGTAATTAGTGTAAAATGATTGTATACTTGGATTAGATCAATGAATATGAATAGAAGAATTCTTAGTTGAATTTAGTTACGTTCTTGTAATGCATGAGATTCACGAGTGAAATTCTCAGTTGAAGTGACATTTTTAAGGAAATTTCGAGAGCCTTTTAGTCTAGGAGAATCTAGTCCGACTGAATGTAATCAGAAGAAAGAGTTATGCAATATGATTGAACTTGAATGAGCAAGGATTGTTTCTCGGGTATTTGATGCATCGAAAATAAGTCTGGTTTTTACCATTTCCTAATCCCTTGTTGATTTAATTGTTGCATCTGTTAAATAAGTTTCAGAATTTAAGAAATGTACATATAAATCTGTGACTTGGATTCTATCAAAGTTTGTGTAGCTCTTGATGACCAAGATTGTATACTCAATTTCTTTGTTGATTTGAATTACGAAACTACATTAAATTTTTCTCTATTTCCCACTTTAATTATGGAACATTATCAAATTATGAGAATACGTAGATAACAATTGTAATAAAATATCTCTTACTTTAATTTTTTCGTCACTTTTTGAAAGTTTGATTGTGCCCCCCAACATAAAAAGTCTGCGTCCGCCCCTGTGTAACGATACAATATATTTACTTACATTGATGTTGGAGAACACATCGTTGGAAGGACAAGACAATGAAAAATGCAAACATGTAGTTATTGGAAGAATAATCAAATTGCAAAAGCACTTTATCCAAAAAAAAAAAAAAGGTCGAAAAGTTACTATAAAATGTTAAAAGATTAATGGTGTCTTATTTAATTATAAAGTAACTGAAAACTTTCTATACTCTTGTCGTGGGTGTAAAAATCAATTATTACATAATTTCAATATCAAAGAGTTTCATTAGTACTTTTTTAGTTAATTAAAAAAGTCTCAACTGTTAAGGGATCGATATTAAATTGACTACATTTTCTTCACATACCACATTAAAGATATGAGATTGAAATATCATACTCGACTAAATTTATATCCATCATTTTATGCATTTTATAGGTGACGTGGATTGAATGAGATTGAAAAAGAAATGATAGCGTACTCAAACTAAATTTACGTCCAATCTCCTCCATCGTTGTACAAATTTTATAAGCGACATGGAGTGAATACGTTAACGAAGAGAAAGCATGCAAATGAAAATTTGTTATTATTATTAGGGATAAATTTTACATGGAATAATCAGAGTGTAAACCAGTATATATCGCGAGCTTGAAAAAAAGAAAAAAAGAAAAAAAAAAAAAACACTCCCTTTCAAATACACTATTCACTAATTTGTCAACAAACTAAAGGCAAGAAACTCAATTATTTTCCTACTTTTTCTTCTTCACACCCAAAATCTAAAGCAAATAAATCCTCACAAACTCCAGCAAAAATCCCACATTTCAAAACGAAGTACTGGTTTCTGTAATTTCCTTTGCCAATAAAATACCGCAGCAATGCTACTACTAGCCTTTCAAGCATTTCTGCTTCCTCTTCTTCTTCTGCAGCCACGCCTTATACTATCTACCTCTGAAACCACCACTTCTTCCGGCCATGCAATTCCGTACCCCGCCTTTGAACACTTTAATGTTAAAGAAACCATTTCCGCCGAGACAAATATTCGAGCCCCATATGAATACAATGAACTGAGTACTGATGAACAGGAGAATAAGACATGGAAGCTTCACTTGGTTCACAGAGATAGGCTTTCTTTTGCCTGGTTGAATGACCATCGCCGCCGTTTCGAATCTCGCATGAAAAGGGACGTTAAAAGGGTGGCTAGCTTGATTCGTCGCCTGAAAATAAGCGGCGCCGGCGGAGGAGGAGGTGGCAGAAAGGCTAGTTATGAGGTGGATGATTTTGGGTCGGAGGTGATTTCGGGTATGGACCAGGGTAGTGGAGAATACTTTGTGCGGATTGGTATTGGAAGTCCAGCCAGGAGCCAATACATGGTGATTGATTCTGGAAGTGATATTGTGTGGGTCCAATGTCAACCCTGTAGCCAGTGTTACCATCAGTCGGATCCAGTATTCGACCCAGCAGGTTCAGCTTCATTTGCCGGGGTGTCGTGTAGCTCATTGGTTTGTGGTCGGGTCGAGAATTCGGGTTGCCATGCCGGTCGGTGCAAGTACGAGGTCTCGTATGGTGATGGGTCGTACACTAAAGGTACACTCGCCCTCGAAACGCTCACCATTGGACATACCGAGGTCCAAAACGTGGCCATTGGATGTGGGCATATGAATCAGGGCATGTTTGTTGGAGCTGCCGGGTTGTTGGGTCTTGGAGGAGGATCCATGTCACTCGTGGGTCAATTGGGTGGGCAAACGGGTGGAGCATTTAGTTATTGCCTCGTGAGTCGGGGCACGGACTCATCCGGGACATTGGAATTCGGGCGCTCTGTATTACCCATTGGTGCTGCGTGGGTACCCCTACTCCGAAACCCGAGAGCCCCAAGTTTTTACTATATTGGGCTTTCTGGTCTTGGTGTTGGTGGCATGCAGATCCCAATAAGTGAGGACATTTTTCGACTAACTGAACTAGGCGATGGAGGGGTGGTAATGGACACTGGAACTGCCGTTTCAAGGCTACCAACCGCAGCCTACTTGGCATTTCGTGACACATTTCTCGCAGAGACGGCCAATCTACCTCGAGCACCTAGTGTCTCAATATTTGACACTTGCTACGACTTGAGCGGGTTTGTGACCGTTCGAGTACCAACAATATCATTTTTTTTATCGGGCGGACCGATCGTAACTCTTCCCGCTAGGAACTTCCTAATTCCAGTGGATGAAAGGGGTACATTTTGTTTTGCATTTGCTCCATCGCCTTCAGGACTTTCCATAATAGGGAACATTCAACAAGAAGGTATTCAAATCTCTTTTGATGGAGCAAATGGTTTTGTGGGATTTGGGCCCAATGTTTGCTGATGTATTCTTGAGTGAATTTTGGTTGTAATGCAGGAATAGTAACACCCTTACATTAGTATATACTAATGAAAACTTATATTTTATTTCATGTAACAAGGTTGTGGGCTATTGATGTCTTTGGTACATAATGATGATTAATGAGGTAAAAAGGTTTGATTTTCTTCAATCACTTTTGCCTGCTATAATATGAATTAAGCCCACATGTTCAAGTGGGAAAAGGAACAAAGATTAAGAAAAGCAAGGACCAATAAGGGTCAAAACTCCAAATTTTCCAAGTTATATGAATTTTACAGTCAAAAAGCATTGGAAAAAAGGCCATTTACTAGGGAATTTTAGCAGTCTTGCACCAAAAAGAGGATCCAAGAGGACCCTTTACAGCACCCCACCCCCACAATAGAGTCGAACTAACAACCTGGTCCTCCCAAAACACCTCGTTTCTTGATCCATTATCACTTCTCTCTCATCATTTTCAAGATTCCTACTCGCACATGCACATTTTTCACAAAGAAGTGTGAAGAGAGCAGAGAGTTCAAATCATGAGAAGAGGGAGCCACCATCATGGGTGAACATGTGAATCAATCACTGAGTTTTTGGTTCATCTTTGATGCATACCCTGAATAAAGTTGGGTTTCTTTCAAGTAACGACTTTTTCTAAAGGCATTTATTTACCTTTTGTCCCCTTCGCAAGGCTAAGGCCCTATTTGACGGGCAAGTTTTTCATGGAAGATGAAATTTTTTTTGTCATTTTTCACTTTTTATAGTGTTTTGATATGAAACATTTTTCAGGTAATTGATTTTCCACTTTTTCTTGGTTTGCCACATTTTCTTGCCTTATTGAGATAAATCAATTCCCACCAGGGGCGAATTCAGGGCTCGAGTTCCGCTTGGGCGGACGGCGAATACTAAACGCTTAAGGTCAACATTCGTGATAGCGGTGTTGTTTATTAATATTTAATTAAATAATATTCAAAAAATCGTACGGACTAGAACTAGAACTAGGTACCAACTTTCATTTCGAATGGAAAAATCGTTATATAATCTAGAAAATGTTCTAATTTATTTTTCCATCAAACACGCAATATATATTAAAAAAATATCAATATTCAATGTACAATTAAAGTTAATTAAACAACCATTATTATATTAACAAAATTGAAATTGTTGACCCCAAAAAATGTTGCCAACAGATGTCGGGCCCACTCGTGCACACGCAAGCTTAATCCTACACGCTAATGCCAATAGACGGTCATGATGGCTCCAAGTAATGGGCGTGAGAGTGGCTCAAAGGCACGAGACGTTTCCGTTCAGGCCACCGGCAAAAAGGATGTAGCACGATTGTATAAGAAACCAATCGATAAATACCAAGATTCGTAGTTGTAATTTTCGTGGCAAAAAGAGAGCAATATGTTTCCAAATATTTAGCTTTTCTCTTTGGAATTTTGCATTAGTCCCTTTTGTATTACATGGTTGGGGTATTTATAGTGTTACAACTCAAATTATGACCTTTGGATCAATTTACACGTGGCACCATCTCCTCGGCCAAGACATCAAGTCCTAGCCATCAAGTTGACTCTCCTAACCTTACAAAGCATTAAATGTTCTTACATTGACAAGACAAGACATAAACAAACTTTACACACGAGTCACATCAATCATTTGTTAAAGATTTTCATCATGAGTGAATCCCCGCAAGTGGTCCTTTAATGAGCCTCGGACGTTAGTAGCAGGGGCCTCAGAGTGCTAGTAAGGGCCTCGGAATAATAGTGAGGGCCTCGGAACCCACGGCTGAAGCTAAAGAATCGTAACCTGATTTAATCAAGCTGGTCCCACCGTCGACACGTGGCGCCACGTGTCGATTCTGTTCATTAACCCGTAACAGAAATTATTTATGTGCTTATATCAATTTTACGTGCTCGTATGATTTCACTTTTCTGCAATCGATTTTCTTGTGAAAGAAAAGTGGAACTTTTTATTAATTAAATAAGTTTTGTTGAAAGTCTCCTTATGACACTAAGGCCAATTTTTTTTTACAAATTCATTCGTCATTAATTGACCAAATTCTCAAATAAATTGATTAGAGAAAAAAATCAAGAAGAGGGACAAATTACCGGTTAAAATGTTTCTGTTTGCATTAAAACCGGTAAAATGAACATATATTATTTTGTTTCCTTAAGTGTGACAAATTAATGCTTGCCATGATGGTAAATTTATCAGTATACTTTAGCAAATGTCACATGTTTAAATCTACTTTGCACTTTTTTTTGGTAAAAATTGTTTACAAAAATTACACGACATATTGGCATTGAAAGGTTTTGAACCCAAGACCTCTGGTTTAATAGAGGAAACGCCAACCAACTGATCTAAAAAGACGATTGTAAATAAAATGGATTATTAGATATATAATATAAATCGTTTATTTATTCTCAATAAAAAAAATTCTTCTCGACGGATCCAACTAGGGTGGCCGCAATGGAAACAAATTTATCCTCAATTATAACAAATTATAAATGGACAATTTTCATGGAAAATAAATCCAAACGAACACCAAAAGATTCAAAATTTCAATATTTTTCAGGTGAAAAATTATACCAATCAAGTACAATTAATTGACAATTCTCGGTTAAATAATTTCTAAACAATTCAATTTCATAGAATTCATTTTCTTTCCGCCCAAATTCCATTCTTGCAGTCAAACGGGCTCTAAGAGGTTTTTTGTAGCTTGGAATATGAGAGATCACAAATCTTGCTTGAGATATGTCTAGCAGCACAACAATCATATTTCTTCCACCTTTTTTTTCCCCGACGACATTGGCAAAATTCAAAATCTCTTCAACCTGAAAGTTCCAATGCTCGAAGGACAAATTTGTTCAACAAAATAACTAATACGATGACGTATTGAATCTTCGATAAATAACTCGCTTTAGTTTCCACATGAATGAGCTCTGAGCATTGCGAGGATATTAATATAATTAACAGTCTGATTTAGTTAAAAATTAAATTTTTAATAAAATTTGATACAAAAAATGACAAACGTTTATAAAAATTGTGAATCCCATTAAATATGTAATTGTAAATAAGTTTTAGATAATTAAGGCCAAACAAGGGGTTAAATAAAATTGATAATCTTCATGATGATAGCATTGATAGGAGATTGAACATGGATTTTTAAAAATATGAAACCACCTGTTCACAAAGCGTAATAAGCGTCATCCACAAATACAAGAAAAGAAACAAATTCACCCAAGATAAAAAGCAGTGCTGATTCTGCTTATGTCCTAAAGTTCAAATCCCAACAAAATTTGAGCAAATTAACAAAAGTAGGACCATTCTTGTCCAAACACCATAAACATTCAGATAGTGCCATCAACATCAGATTCATCACACGAGATGACAGTTCTTTATAAAAGTAAAGCTACATAAAATGATAAGAAGTTCGGCTGGAAAAAACATTTAAACGAATACAAGTTTCTCATTTTTCTGACATTTAAAATTGAAATTTCCATTAGAAAACAAAAAGGTGATGGCTAGGATTTGAATGCTTAATTATGTTGTTCAGTCATCATCTTCCTCATCATCATCCCCAGCAGCTGCATTCAAAGCATTCAACCGCTCTATCAACTTAGCTTTTCTTTCCTCGTAAGTCAGCTTTTTGAGGTTGTACCTGCAAAAGAATACCAAAAACAAACTGAAGTTAGTAATCGAGGATATGATCAACTAAATAACACAAAACCATATAGCTTGGCACCAAACAATTGGTTCAAGAATACATGTTTCCTTGGCAAAGCCAGTAACCCATATTTCATCACAGAATAATAGAACATGCCCACAGAAAAGGCCTTACCTCTTGTGTTCCTTTGGTGGCTGCTTTTCAGATTTCTTTTGGGTGGGATCAGCGCGAATGGCTGCATGGACCTTCTTGTAGATCTCCTCTAACTCATCTGCATTGAGACCCCTCTTAATGTACTCACTAAAGTGAGACTGGTATTTCTCGGGCTCGTCTTCCTCCAAAGTCTGCATATTAAGAGAGTAACAAATTAGCCTTGCTACATACAAGTGAGGACCTAGAAGGAAACACTAAATGGAACTTTACATACTGAGTGTTAACAAATACACATCAAGCTTGGATTAAATGTACAAATTTTGTAGCAAAACGCTGAGAATATATAAAAACAAGGACTCACCCTCATGTATGCAGCTACATGACCTCCATAGACATACTTACGATGAACCTCGGGATCAAGTTGCTTGCTCACCTTGTTGTATCCAGCAAATCTTTTGTCGCTGTGTGGGATGTCAAGACCACCATCCAATGCTCCCTATAAATCAACATACAAAACAACTTCTGAGGAATCAAGAATCATATTATCCAATTCCAAGAGAATCCAAGTCTATAAGAGCAGGCACAGTTATGTTCAACTAGAACATATAAAACAAGCAGATATATTTTAATTAGTTATATTAAAATGAAACAATAATAGTTAGCCCCTGTTTGGTTTGGATTAAAATCCCACTAAAATTTTAAGTCAAAGTCAACAATTAATTTTAACCATACATTTCCGTAACTTTTCAACCACACAATTCATCAATTTTTATCAAAATCTACTAAAAATCTGATTTTAATCTTTACCAAACGAGGGCTTAATAATAATAATAATGAGTTAAGTCTTATAATTGCTAAATTAAGAGACTCGAATTGAACGGGAGTTGACGAAATAGTGTGATTTTTAGGCCTAGAACCAAAGTAATTATTCAATTCAGAGTTCTATTATTAACTTTTAACTCCAAATGTCAATAAGCCCTTGTTTGGGCTCAATTTTATTTCAAAATGCATTTTTTTTCCTTCTTTTCTACCACGCATTCTTCAATAAAATAATATGACACGTAAACTACGAACTTTCCATATTTTTTAAGCACATATTTTCCAAAAATTCACTATTCCAAAATACATTTTTCTCCAAAAACTAATTTGAATGGAGCCAAAACAAGGACTAAATAAAGAGCTCGATTGCTACCTTGAGGGCACCAAAAATACGATTGCCAGTTGTAGTACGTATAAGGCCAACATCCAAGAGTGCACGGAAAGGCCTCCGGCTTTCAGCAGGTTCAACGGAGAAATCTTCTCCAGTAGCCTGCATGGAACTCCAGGTGAGTTTCTACATAACTGACAAGCATACAGGGATATATCCCAGCAAGCAATCACTGATGAAGAGAGAAAATAGTTACCTCAACATTTCCTTCATAGTCTTCATCCATTTCAAGGGTTTTAAGAACTCGGCGAGCCAACAGAAGTCCAGTGCAGTAAGCTAGTTCAAAATAACAAGTGTAAGAAAATTTAAAATGCGGAAAAAACCGACAAAAATGGCCTAGGTAACAAACATACCAGCAGCATAATTTGTGAGCCCAACTTCAAGGCCATAATGAGGCAGCTCATGTGCATAAGCAGCCGCGAGAACCATATCACCAGCAATGCTAGCAGATACAATTTGTGCAACAATGTCTTGGTTGGTCTAGAATCATGTCAAGGTAATTTGCCATTTCATATGGAACATAAATGAACATTCTTTTATGCATGACCAAATCAATAACACTGTTACTACAAGCAATGTGATGAAAGTTCACAAGGTGGTGAAAATATCAACTTCCATCAAGATTCTATATTTAAAATCCACCACCAAGTAAATTCAAATAGGCAAACTCAATAAGCCCACGGTGAGGTGCATCAATAAAAAATAAATATAATAAAATATAAAATGCTATAAACACAATAAGAAACTTTGTTGGCAAAATCCTGTGCATCCATGTCAAGAGGAACCCAAAATAGCTATAGGCATGCGTGTAGGATTGTAATAAGAATATTTTATTAAGTTGCAGAAAAGGGAATATAACATTGTATCAGGATACAAATCGCACAACAAAACGATATTTTGGAGTGTTGTACTTGTTTTTGTCTTGGTTGATCATGCGAATTCTAGCCCTGTAGTCTGTCTTTCCCTCTGCATAATTGAACAAGACAATGAGTGAACTTAACATCTAAGAACATGAAAGCAGAGGTAAGGATATCATACCTCTCCTTCTCTTATATTTGACTTGGAACCGCTTGAAGTACGCTCTTGACTTTTGGGCTTTGACGAAGGCCTATGAATTATGTAAAACTATGAGAAAATACACGAGATACTTTACTATCTACTAATAACATGCAGATAGAAAATTGAAGAGCATAATAGATGCCAACATTGCACTAACCAGGGAATGCTGTATATAATTGTTTACAAGTCGTGTAAACAAATCACATAGAAAAAACTCCATATCATAGAACATATAAAAGCTTAGTATAAGATAGAAAATCAACGAAATCAAAACGGAACAGGAGGAATATGAGATATACTTCGCATCACCGGAATACCATGAAATCAATTTTGCTCTTCAAAATTCAAAATCAGTTAAACCAACAGTAAACATGCTCGGAAACAAAATTTCTTAATCATGTTATTACCAGCAGACAGAGAGATTAAGAACAAAAGAACTATGCACATAATCAATTACATTTCATTAGATCTGAAATCTTACCATTTTTCACTGCCCAGAGCTTTTCCTCGGGGAGGGGTTGTGGGAGTGAAGGAGAATGAAAACAGCCGCAGAAGAGGCTCAAATAGCAGTTGTAAATCAAAACCCTAATGGACTTAAGGGGTAAAGTAACGGCCAGGATTCATTTCAGGGCTTATAGTCTGTTTTGCATCAACGGATCTGGGTGTTTTCCTATAAAGCAGCCTAATGTTTGGGCCAAATAGAGGCCTTAAAATCTTAAGCGGACCTTGGCCCACTTTATAATTTAGAAATTTAAATAAGGAAAAATTCAGGGAACAATACATATCCACTAGTTTTAAAGTTCACATTTCAAAATTAACAAATTTGTTTAATTATTTCAAAAATCAGGTCATAAATAAATTAATTAAATATTAAATTATAATATATTAAATATTAAATTATAATATAATATATATTAATTATTTACACCACCCCATGACACCTCACCCACCCCATCTCCTCACTACACCACCACCCTTCATCTCCGGCACCGGTCCGGCCACTGCTCCGGCGACGGTCCGGCCATTGCTCCGGCGACTTCTCCGGCGATCGTTCCGGTAATTTCAAAATTTTCAGAAAATTGAAAATCACACAACCCAACCCATGGATTGGTCACAATCGGTCACAAACGGTCACAATCGGCCACAAACGGTCACAATGAACTACCCAGTAGTCAAATCGCGATCTGAATTAGATTGTTACGACGCCACTCCGGCGACTTCAACTTACCCACCCCATCCACCCATTCTCAACTTCTAAAAAATTTTCAGAATTTCGAGTCACAATCGGTCATAATTGGTCACAATTAACCAGTCACAAACGGTTACAATCGGTCACAATTGGTTACAACGAGTCACAATTGATCACAAACGGTTACAATCGGTCACAAATGGTTACAATCTGTCATCGATCACGAATCACAAAATTTGTGACCACCACTTCACGGACGGCAACATCATCTCAAAACAAACACCACACCCTCCCTAACACCACATCACCACCCCAAAACCACCATCGCCACACTCAGCCAAAACAACCCGGAACACACAAATCACACACAACCACCGCACAAATCACACACAACCACCGTCGCCACCAACTTCAAATCCACAATTCCAATGGTAGAAGCAGCAATCAAAATCAGCAAGCGATAGCATATGGCAGGTACAACAACCAGAAGCAGCAAGCCTAATTACTTTCAGAAGACTTGTCCATTACCAGCGTAAAGCACAAACCAGCAACTGGGCCCAATGCTTCAATCTCATCATCATCAGCTTACAATTACTCAAATTCCAGATTTTCACAGTACTATCCCACGACCCAGAAACTATAGTCGGTTGAAGCATAGTGGTAGAAAATCGGACACAGGAAACCCAGTCAGAGTGGGCATCGATGTCTTCAATAGTGTACTTGCATTCACCCAAAGTATTCCAAAGCTTAATAGACTTATCACGCAACGCAGAAACGATTTGCCTGTTGTCAACGGAAAATGCAACTGAGAGCACATCCAATTTGTTAAAGCAATTAAAGAATTCTATTTAAAGATGAGAGAAACGGTAGCACCAACCACCGCCACCTTCACAGCGCCGCCATCTCCGAACGGTACCAACGCCGGCGGCTAGGGTGATGGGGCTGGTAGACGACGGCGAACGAAGCAACAGATCTGTGCAATGGATAGGTGACGGGTGCTTCGCCGGCGATTCTCAAGACGGCGACGGGCTTGTAGAAAAGTAGAGACGAAGAGAGGCGACTGGTTGGTATAAATGTAGAGAGAGAGAGAGGCGAGGGTTCCGGCATGGTTATGGAGAGAGAGAGAGGTGAGTGGATGGGGATTGGGATTGGGGACTTGGGTTATGATTAAGCTAATGGTTTCGGTAATGAAGTAACAAAACCCATTAATTATATATTGTAATTATTTTTTTTATTAATTGTAATTATTAAAACTGAATTACCGCCTGATTTATGAAAAAAAAATTAAACCACCTGTTTTTTGAAAATGGAACTTTAAAAGTAGGTTTGTAGGTAATTTTCTCAAAAATTCATAGGTCAGTGATTATCTTTCACAAAATAAAAAATCAGGCTCCGAAGTTTAAATTTACAAAACTTTGGTTTTTCCTTGAATTAATTAATTATATTTTACAATTAATCTATTGAATTAAATATTTAACTGTAATATAATATTTATATAATTGATCCACTCCACCCCACTGACCCACTCCACCCCACCCCACCGCCACCACCATCACCACCTCCACTGCTCCGGCGACTACTCCGGTGACCCCCGACTACTTCGACGATCGTCAACGGTACTTCGACAACGCTTAATTCCTGCTACTATTTTTCCGTGACCGTTGACTGCCGTTTAATTCTGGTAATTGCTCCGATTCTTAGGTCACAGATATAGTTAAAATTTTAATTTTCGGTCACAACTTATCAAATTAATTGGTCATATGTTATTTTAAGGTCACATTTGAAAAAATTAACAGGTCACAGATTTTTAATTGGTCACAAATTAAGAAAATTTGTTGGTCGCAGATTTCCAATTTTGTTGGTCACGGATTAACAAATTTTAAGGTCACAGTTAAATAATTAACCACAAAAAATTATATAATTGGTCACATACACCCAAACACATGTCCCTCAATTTCACTACACCACAAAAACTTGGTTACGAATCGATATAGTTGGTCACATACACCCAAACACCCCATCCCTCAATCCCAAAACACCACCAACTATTTGGTCACATATCACAACCAAAAAATCGCTGCATCACCACCGCGTCAACCACACAGCCTCCAACGCCTCAACAACCATTTCTATTTCTATCTATACCGCGCCACAACCACCACCAACCCGACCACCATCTCACCATTTTCATTTTCAAAAAACCATCACAATGTGCAAATCACTAACAACCAGATCTGAAAATGAAGAAAAACCAAAAATCACAAGTAGTCAAAAACCCAAGATTTGCCAAACTCACAACAAGATCTGCCAAAACCCAAGAAATGTAACGCAACAGCGACTGATGCCTATGACGCGCCTGCAGCAACGTCGTTGCGACACAGCAGCGACGTCGCTGCTTCCGGCGCAGCAACGGGGGAGGGAGGGCGGGTGGTGGTGGCGATGGCGGCGCCGGGTGAGAGATGGGAAAGAAATGAAATGGATTAGCGTTTGGATTGGGTTTTATAATTAAAATAAATTTGGTGGAGTAGGTAGTAGGGTGGGTATATAGATTAATTTAATTTAAAATATTGTTGTTAATATTAATTGGAAAATTAAAACCCGATTTTTGATTAAATAAAGTCAAAACCTGATTTTTAAAAATGTCAAAACTTAATACCTGATTTTATGTAATTACCACATTTACATGAGTGACTTATGGCCAACTTTATGATTTAGAAATTTATGGCTTATTTGACCTGATTTTTAAAAAATCAAAAATAACTTTTGAGATGATAATTTTATAAAAGCATGGAGAAAGCTAACACGATATAATTTCTTCTAAAAACTCTTTATAAAAAATGGAACTTAGTGATACTGAATTTTGGAAGTAAGAGTATTGCCATCACATTCTATTGATTGTTATCTAAATGACATGCAAGTTGAAAGACGTTCATTGTGGCACTAAAATTTATTAATAGATAGAAGTTCAAGTCAAATATTAATCTTCAACGCAATCTATAAATTATTGTCTTTTATTTTTGAAATAAAATCACTAGTAGATCTGAATAGGAAATACAATTTTGAAAATAAAACACAAATTTTAGTGAATCATTATGTTTTAACACAATTTTTTACTAGACGTGTAGGCCGAGCTAGTTGCATTGGTAACTTTCTTGTAATGTCTCCAGATAAGGCTAATTCACAAGTGCCAATCATACATGTTGTTTTTCTATGTATGTGAATTTTTTGAACGTCGTCTATGTTGTTTGTGACACAACTTTTTAGCAATCAATTTCCATACCAAGGGACCATTCTATACACTCGAAGCATCCTCGTCCTTTTGTATTTGTAACATTCAATACATATATACAACCGATTCTCATGAAGCTCTTCAGACACTATCCCAAGCACCACTTGGAGTAGCCTTGGGTCCCTCAATGTAGTTTTGACTTCTCGGTCGATTGGGAGCTTCGAAAAGCCCTTCACGATAGGGAGGATGAACTTTCTTGGGTTTCGTTATGACTTCCAGCAGTCTTAGCACAAATTTGGCAAGCTCCCCGTATAATAACCCGGAACGATCAAACAACTACAAATAGTGGTGGCAAAAAAGCTCGGCGGTTCTGGCGGCTCGGGCTCGGCTCGGGCTCGGGCCGAGCCCCATTTGGGGGCACCGAGCTGAGCCCGGGCCGGCCCGTGTACATTTAAAAAAAAAAATTTAATTACTCCCTGCCTGCACAGCAGGCAGCTATGTGCTGTGCAGGCAGCTATGCGTAGCTGCCTGTGTGAGACAGCTAGCTACAAATCCTCAGGCAGCTACGTGTTGTCTCATGTTTGTCAGTCCAAAATTCAAATTTTTAAAGTGTCAGGCAGATGGCGTGCAAGTTTTCGATTGCGTGCACGGTACAACAAAATTTAAATCGAATTGTCTTATCAAAAATTTGAATTTATAAATTAAATATAGATAAAACGGATATATTTTTTTGTCTATAAATACGAGAAAATTTTTACAAATTCATATCAAGCTATCTCATATTTTCTTTACGCAATATTCAAATTCCAATTGAGCTCTCAACTTTCTTTACTCAATATTCAAATTTAGTATTATACTCTCAAATTTCTTTTACTCTTTTTTTTCAATATTTTTTACTATAATACTTACACATGGATTTCACCAGTGATGAGATTAATCAGTTTAGAGGTAGTTTGAGTACTCCATTCGAGTACGATGCATCTCAAAATGTTCCAATTGATTTGGAAGATATCGAAGATGAGGAAGTGGTCGAGGTTAAAAAGTCGAAAAAAGAGTCTGCAGATTGTTGGCAACATATGACTCGGAAAAAAGTTGGGGTTCAAAATGGAGTCGATATTTGGAAAGCATGTTGCAATTATTGCGGTAAAGAATTTAGTTGGAAGCCTAGTTCGAGCACATCGCATTTAAATAGACGCATATTAAGAAGTTGTAAAGCGAAACCAGTCGGTCTTGACCCGAAACAGACCGAACTAACATTTACTGGTTCCGGTTCTACTCTTTCCACTTTTGTATATTCACAAGAAAGATTTCGTGAAGGAATGGTTACATACGTGGTTGCAGCAGAGATGCCACTAACGATGATCGAGTCAATACACTTTACTCGTCTTGTGCATAATTATCTCCAACCCAGGTATCATTCTTATTGTAGAAATACTCTTCGTTCTGATACTATAAAATTATATAACAAAAGAAAACAAACTAATATTGAAAGTTTAAAAACTTTTAATTGTGTTATATCATTTTACCTCTAATTTATGGACCGGTATTAATAAAAAAAGGTTATATTGCTGCTACAGCTCATTACATTGATCACCTTGGATTATGCAAAAAAGAATTATTGCATTTAGATGTGTAGAATATCCTCATAATGCGACTAACATATACATGGTTTTAAAAGATACTATACAAGAATATTGTATGCAAGAAATGATTCGAAGTTTTACTTTTGATAATGCTAGTGTAAACAAAGTTGTGTCGATAAATTTATTGATGATTTGAACCCTATATTTGGAGGTTTATTTTTTTCATCAACGTTGTGTATGCCACATTATTAATTTGATTGTAAAAGCTGGATTATAAGATATAAAAACACCGTTAGATAAAATTAGGCAAGCAATTAATTTTGTTACTATATCACCTGCAAGAAAGCAAGCATTTAACAGTTTATGTGCTGAGTATGACTTAGAAGAGAAATCATTTGTCACTGATATATCACATAGATGGAACTCTACATATCTTATGTTACACTCGTGTGAAAATTATGATAAAGTTATTACAATGTATTATAATGGTAGGCATACATATGGACCCGAACATAATTTGGAAGATTGGGAATTGAATCTTGCATTTATCGTTAAAACATTTTTAAAACCTTTTTTCAATGCCACAAAGGAATGTAGCGGTGTTTATTACCCTACATCTTCACTTGTTTTACAACATTTTTTCTATTTTGCACAAATATTTCAAAAACATAGGAATTTCCCAATTTTTGTTGATGTAGTTTATTCTATGGAGTTAAAGTTTCGTAAATATTGAGAAGAGATACCCTCATTATTTTTATTAGCTTCTATAATGGACCCTCGACTTAATTTAACTATTATAAATGGGATTTCACATTTCATGAATATACAATTTTTCACATACGAATATAGAATCAATGTTATGCGAAATGTATAACTATTACGCTGAAAAAAAAGGTCAGTGTAGTTCTTCCCAAAATTCTTTTTCAAAAAACACTTCAACAAATGTAGATAATATATGGAGTTATTTAAAGACCAATACTAGTGTTCCCTCATTTAGTTCTAGTTCGTCAATATCTAGAGCAATAGATGTCAGTGGTACAAATCTTGAAATTCCTTCGGAGTTAGCTAAGTATATGTGCGTGGACGTTCGTAGTATGTTACAACCACAAGAATTACAGGATTTTAGTCTTTTATCATGGTAGAGATGTAACGAAAGGCAGTATCCAATTGTATCAAAAATTGCTCGCGATCTACTAACACCGCCGGTGTCTACAGTAGCATCGGAGGCTGCATTTAGTTTAGGTGGTCGAGTTTTAAGTGACGAACGATCAAGACTAAAAGAAAATATATTGGAGGCTTCAATATGTTTGAAGGACTGGGAATGTGCGGAATTACGTCTTCAAGAACAAGTTGATAGTATAATGGCCGATAAGTTACAACAGATTAAAGCATAAGATATTGTAAGTTTTTAAATTGTTTAGTTTCAATTCAATATGTAATTTTTAATTTTTTTTTGTTTCAAAAAAAATTGTACACGAAATATTTTATTCGTGTACAATTTTAACTCCGCCTACGATAATTGTAGCCGGTCCCAAGCCCAGATAAAAGAGGAGGGTTTTATTCTTCAATGATAAATAGAATAGTTATTGCCTTGAATTATTGGAATTACGACCCTCGAGGAAGTTTCACCATGACATTACAAGAAATAATAGTTACATACTTTAAGTAAAAATGAAGCTTTCATAATCTCTTTAATTTATAACACGTATTACGCATAAAATGTACATTTTTTTTTTTGTTTTAATGTAGATTTTACACGCACAAAAAAAAAAAAAACCCGAGCCGGCTCGGCCCGCTAAGGCTCGGGCCGAGCCTCATTTTTCTTGGCCGGGTCTGGCTTGGCTCGGGCCAAAAAAAGCTCGGTCCCGAGCTTTTTTTTCCCGGCTCGGCTCGGCTCGGCTCGACTCGACTCGACTCGTTGCCACCGCTAACTACAAATGAAAAAGGCCACAAGTAAATATATGCTAAAAGGCCCATCAGTTGTTGACAACATATTTTCACTATCTTGTTATTTTTCAGATTTTGGGGGCGCTGATCTCAAAAATTTGCACCGATTAAAGTATAGTGGAAGACATGAGAACAAAAAAATACCTGGAGAAGAGCAGACATGAACAAATGGAATGCCCGGGTATTCTGATCGATCAAGATTGCAATCTGGCCAAAGAAATTTGCTACACATTGCATCTACAATTGTCAGCAAAACAAGAATAGGTGAAAAACAATGGACGCTTGGAGGTCATTTGGATCAACTTAAGCTGATAAGTAAAACTATTTTTTCTAAGTAACTTCTTGCTTAGTAATTTTATTTGATCCACTAATATGTTAAAGGCAAACATGCTCTTTATATAACATAAGAAATGTATGTTTGAACTTGGATTGGGGGGGGGGGGGGGGGGGGGGTTCACAGCAGGCAGAGTCTGAGATCCTAGCCAAACCAGCATCAATGATTCAGACATGATGTGATGCCACTGATAAACACATGGGAACATTGTCTAAGATTCTCCAATTACTCTCAACCAAACTAGAAATTTTTATTAGACTCCAAAATGCCAAACAGCAGCTAGATCTTACCCTCTTGACAGCAAAGTGGTAGGCAAAGAACAAGGGCATTTGATCCGGAAAGGGAACAGTGAACACCCTTATAAACAATTAGAATCACCATCACCATCACCATTGTAGTGTGCACAAAGAAAAGGGAAATAAATATAGAAAACCAGTCTAGCTTACCACTCTCATGAAGGAAATTCAGAATCCTGGTGGAGAGGATAGAGCACCATATGGATTGTTCGGATCATCGCCATAGGGACCCCCATCCCCATTGGGCCACCAAAACCACCATTATACATTCCTCCTTGCATGCCACCTCGATAAAGTCCACCATAACATACTCTATACATGTTGTTTCCATACAACCCGCCACCATACGATCCTCCAGATCCTCCATATGAACCATACATCCCCGTGCCATAACCAGAGTTATAATTCAAACTGGAACCATAACCTGATCAAGTCACATCCAAGGCCAAGGGACAAGTTTGCGTTAGATATTGAAAAGGTTATAGATAAATAATACATCCATATATCCAAAACATGCATGAACATGCTCGTTTTAGAATATGAATTAAAACAGCTAAACAAATTATGCACATCTTGACCTCTCCGACGAACCAAATTTCAGAAAGAACACCTTTGCACTGTCAGTTTATATGCATTTTGGGCAAAAGGCCATTGGCCGATTCCACATGGATTATTAGTAGAGAAGATCAATCAACAAGCCTTTGACATTAGCATACAAATATACTTTGCCAAATTGAAAAGGCTTAAAATCCATTTAACTCCTAAACCAAATTCACCGAAAAGGTTTCAACACAATTCCAAGGTGGCGAAAAGAAACATGAGAATTGATTGGCAAAGTAGACGAAAATTTTACTTGAATCGCAGTGAGCATGTGTTGTATGAGGCATTTTCAACAGGTTGGGTTCACAGAAATTCCTCGGCTACTAAGGGAAAGCCCATAACAAAACACTATTCCTCCAATGGAAGCCAGCACCTTGATTTCATTATCTCCATAGAAATAAAAATATAGCACGTGATTTCATTGATTATAGTTAAATGATATAAAACAACTAATAAAAAAATGAATAAAAATATTAAATAGGATAATATCTTCTATAATTTTTTGTGAATCGTATAATGCTTCTATATCATCCAAATATTGATGAATGATTATATATTCCTTGTTACTATGCAATTAATTTTTAGGACAAATCACTACCTTGACCATATTTTCACTTAACGAACTCTTAAATGAATCAAGAATTCGACCACTAGTAAGAAATTCAGACTCATAAACAAATGTAAATATTTGGATAGCTAACAATCTTGTATTTGTTTACATTCAATTTTCACAAAAGTAATATGTTGAAAGGTTCGTATATCAAACATTCAAAATAATCATTTAAATAATCTACCAAATTATTCTAGCAACTAAAAATAAATTTTAGAAACTAGATGTACAAGAGCGGATGACAATTTGGGTTACGGTGATTTGACAAAGAGGACATGTGGCATCAGTGAAAGAAAAAAAAAGGAGGGAATGAAAATGAATAACCGAGATGTTTATAATTCATTAAATTTCTTATATTTTTATCTCAATTTTGGGGGCCGTTATGTGTTGTTAAATGAAGTCGAAATATTACATTTTTAATACCATATTGAAGGGCTCGTGACCAAATTTCTTATGTCATTAACGACACGCGAAACAACCAATAATAACGAATGTTACGTCACGTTAAATCATTTTAAGTTAGTATTTCAAAAATTTGGATAGCACGCTAACTTTAAGCCATTGTTTGATTCCATTATTTTTAAAATACATTTTTTTCTTTTTTTTTTTCAACAATACATTTTTCAATAAAATAATATTACACTTAAGATGTGTCTGAGCCACATTATTTTGAAAGAATGCATTTTGGAATGGAAGATTGATGGAGAATGTATTGTTGAAAAAGAATGAATAGTTATTGATATAATGAAAAATATTATTTTATTGAAAAATATGTGATTGAAAATGAGCAGAAAATTGAGAATGAAAATTTTAATGTGGCTCGAACATGGCTTAAATCTAAAACTTTTTCATATTTTCTATTCTCCACGAAATTATTACTATTCTAAAATGTATTTTTGACAAAAGAGAAAAAAAAAAAGATGGGTTTAAAGTTTAAACAGGCTCTAAAAACACAAATCAGCTGAGCGCAGACTTCAAAAAGGGCGGCAGATTTATAACCCCCAAACCTTCCACCGTCATTCTCTTCCATCACATTGTGAACAAACACTAGAATAAAACCATAATTCTGGACCTAGAAATTCAAACCCTTCAATTTTTGACCAAAAGGTGCAATTTTTGTTTTTCACAGAGGGAGTGTTGGAAAGGTAAAATGGGAGAGGCTGTGGCGGTGCAGCCGACCCCGGAGGAAGAAAAGCAAACCATCAGGGAAATTACTACGGCTTCCGAAGACCGTACCAAAGCCGGCGACACATTCTACCTGATCACGCTAAGGTATCATTTTTGCTCATCAATGGGATCTATTTAATTTTAGTTTCGATATTTCCGATGTTCTTTTTTGTGAATTGTTATTTTTTGGTAAATTTGTTGGATGTGTTAAAAAATTTAATCAGAGTTTGCTATGGATTAAAGAGGGTTATGGTTTAAGTGGGTACCACTTCAATGTTAGTAGGAAAAGAACTCAGTTGTTTATTCTATTGTATTTATTCGTTTTAGGAGTGATGTAATTGCCTGAATCATGGTGTCTTCTGAATTATTTCTCCACCGACTGAAACATTGCAAGAGTACATTTCAGTTTGGAGTACTGTGTGTTCGTAGATAAAAAAAATGGAAATTTTGTTAATTCATCTGCATCGAAGATGGTATTCAAATGAATATAGGCAACCCCTCTCTAAGAATAATATCTTAAGCTATTAGATAAGATGATTAACATGGTAAAAAAAGGCAAAACACACGGGTTCAAGTCTCACCACCATGTATCTATAAAACAATTTTGCACTTCTGACATTTGTTCAGAAAATGAATTTATGAAGGGGCGTGTTGAAGGCAACATCTTAATGAAAACAAATGAGCCCTCTTTAACAGATTTGAGCTTTTAGGATGAGATGATTTACAATTTGCAGTTTTATCTTCTTTCTCCTTTCTTTTACGTGCAAGCTTATTTTTCCCTTTATTTCATCTATTTTTTTATATATTTTTAAAAAAAATCTCGTTTCAAGTTCATTATGAGTCTTGGGTTTCGTTATAATTTGTTTTTGTGTTTAATCAATGTTCCATTTTAACATAAAGGTTCTTTGAGATCACCAATCGTGAAACTTCGAATGCGGGTTTCAGCTTTTGACCTTTTTCTGATGTGCACGTGTATTTATACGTTAATTAGTATTTTTATATGTATATGGATGTAATAAACTTATGTTGATCATGATTGCAATTAATGCTCAATTAAGGGGAAAATGATAGCATAGCTAATTCATTTGTGTATTCTTCAATGCCTTCTTTTCATTGCGGTTATTTAGTGGTTTAGAAGATTACCGAGATTGCATTTAATTAATCATAAATTTGATAATTTTCTTATCATTCAGCGATTGGCGTACTCAATCCAAGTCTGTTTCCTTGGGCCGTTCGAGAATAAGGAAATATTCAACATTATAGTATATCGCTTGATTTGAAATGGAAGCTGGTTTTAAATTGTCTAGGGTTGGAAAAGTGGGTCTTTTTCTTCTTTTCTTCCCTTCTCATCTGAGTTATTTTTCCTCATAAAATCTGGATATGGAAACTTTTTGAGTCAAATTATATTTACAACAGGTTTTACTCTCTCCTTGTAATATTACATTCTTAGTCATTTTAGTTTGACGAATTTTGTTAACCAGGTAGAAACTACCAAAAGAAATAAAAATAAAGAAATAAAATAAAAAATCAGCTGGAACCAATGTAACTCCTGTTTGGTTTAGATAAAAAATAGATTCTTTAGTATATTTTGATAAAAAGTTGATGAAATATATGTTTGATAAGTTGATAAAAGTAGTAGGTTTCATGAAATGTGTTGTTGAAAATGAATTTGAAAAAAAAAAAAAAAAAATGAGTTAAGAAATGGACGCTAAACGTGGGTTATGGTTCACCCAAAATTTAATCTTTTATTATTATTTACTTGCCCCTATTGCCTTCCCATAAAATCAAGTCAAAATTTAGGGCGTTGGATTAATGGCCTTTTTAGCAGTGACAGATGCTGTTTTCAATTTTAACTAGATAGGCATTTTTCTACTTAAAAATTGAAAACGAGAAAGTGTTTGGGTTGGCCAGGTAAAAATTGGTTTTTGAGAAAAAAAGTTTATTAATAGCTTGTTTAGGAGAAATTAAAATCCAATTAAAATTGAAAATATAGTCGTTATTGGGTCCCACTCGTCTAATAAAAGTCAACTCCAATGGCTAGTTTTTCAATTCTAATATCTCCCAAACAAGCTCTAAGATTTTGAACTTCCTTCTAAAATGCCTGAAAATCGTGGGTCTAATAGGATTGGTCAAGGTTGGATTGAAGTAATTATTTAAGGTAACAAGATACTCTTCCAGTCTTCCATATAAAATATCTTCTAGAAAACAAAATAATAAATATGTTTACATTTATGAAGAAATAACAGAAATTAACTAACATCAACCGAAAAAATTAAAACAAGAAAATTGAACTGTATTGCATCCTAAATTTGAATATGTTTTCCCCGACCACACATAACCCAAGCTTCATGTTCTTGAAGATTATCAATCCTTTTATTTATTTATTTTGCTTAAAAATATGTATAGTATTTATAATTTTGTTTGAGACTTGCTTATTAACGATGCTAAAACATGATGGCAAGATTGGCTCAAATATGTAAATCAAAGCCAAACAAGTGTTATGAACAATGGATCTATCTCTGAGCATCACAATTCAGTTGGTTCAAGTGCATTGATGAGACCTCCAAGCATTGAAAATTCAGATTTAATTTATGAAACAGCATCTGAGGATTCTGCTAAGGCTATCGAGCTTCAAGATACCTTAGTTGAAGGCACGGATTATATATTGCTTCCTGAAGGAGTTTGGAATCAATTATATTCATGGTGAGTAGAAGTTAATTTTATGTGGATTGATGCCAGGGCATTCCTTTATTGATTTAGTAACAGGTCTTCGTTGTCCATCTCCTCTTAAGTTGCTAAAAAATTAAATATAATGAATTATTTGAAAAAGACAAATGAAGTTAATTTATAAAGTTTTCACTTCCACTGGGGAGTGTCATGTCTGGTGTTTCTTCGTCAAGTTGGCTTCTTATGCAGTTCTGAAATAAAATGCATCCCAAGTTTGACATTGTCATATAAATTGTTGAAAAATATTCTACTTGATCAGAAAAGTTAAACAAGAGCTTGCTGCGAGACTTTAGGTGGGGGGTAATATTGGTATACCATTCTCAGTTTTGACCCAAACCCAGCTTAAGTGAAACTCACACGATCATGCTACTCACTTGTGGAAAGATGGATAACCTCTTCTGATCACAAATTATTAAGGTGAAGAACCCGAGAACAAGAAGCATATGAGAAAGATGCGTACTAGTTAAATCTTATTGGGTCCAGGCATGGGTACGCATTGGCATTAACTTCATAAAAGCAAAAGGAAATCAATACACACTTCAATCTTGGAAAATGCATTTTCCTCATTTAGAGCTGTCCTGTTATGTTCCTTCTAAACCTCATACATTAAATAAAGAGGATCGATCTTCGGACACCTTCTTCCTTTCTCACTCAATTCCTCTGAGCAAAGGGACACTTTTCCCACATTAAGCACTGAACTCTGAAGAATATAATCGGCAAACAGTTTTTATTCTCTGCAGCCTAAGGGTCAAAAGTGGGGCGAGCCCATCCGGCTCGGCTCACCTACCGCCAGGATCGGCTTGGCTCACTCAATCGATGCGATGCTTGGCTTGCCTTACGAGCTAATTCCTTGGTGGGGCTAGTCAGCTATGTTTTTATCCTTTTTTTATACTGAAATTGCAATTTTCACTCAGTTTGACCAACTGCGAGCGAGCCGACGAGTGGCTTGCACAAGCGAATTGATATTCGGCTCGTGCTCGCCAGGGTGTGAGCCGAGCCATCTCACCCCTCTATTCCTGGCTCGCCCCACTTCCACTCCTGCTGCAGCCTCATTGCACATGAAACACCAGATTATGTAAGCCTTCTGTCATGTATGTAGAGTTTTCATCTTAAAATGGACTTCTGTGCTGCTGTCCAAGCCAAAATGGGAAGAAATATTAATGTTGGAAGACATAAGAAATATAAATAATTTCATCCCATCTCTAACAACTAGACTTTTATTGCCAAAAAAAATGAAAAATGAAATTTTAGGTGAAGTGCTTCAATATGATATTATAGTAGGCAAAGGTTCAAGTCTCACGGACGCCCAATTATGAATAAAAACGTGTGTTGGTGCATGTTGATGATATAAGAATTAATTCTCTTTCCAACAACTTGTTTTAGATTAGGTGTTCAACAATGACATGTGAATAGACAAAATATACTCTCTAGGATACTTCACCTTCTGTTTTATGTTACAGTTGACCGTCGATATAAATCTAGAAATACAGTGTTAAAAAGAGTTAGACGGTTTACATGTAAGCCTGGTCACATTTTTAACTCGTGTCAACTATTGTACTCTACAACTCATGTACATTGGAGCACAACCCAATAGTTTACGCTTGCCAGTTGAGTAAGCCTATTGCCACCAACCTTAGATTTTGAAAGCTCTACTATTTATATTTACCTACAATTTAACTTCATTAGACAAAGATTATTGGTTAGCATCATGAATATATTGTATAAACCTTCCTCTGGCTTGAGCCTTGAATGTGATTTAATCTATGTTTTGTACAGGTGGTGTCTGCTTATATATAACCTAATCGATACAGGTTACTGCTATTTGGTTACTTTTCCTGTGCAGATGAAATTTTACTAGTGGCTGCAACGCGAGCATCATGTCCATTTGACCCTTAACAATGTTTAGAGCATGACAGATAACATTCCATTAATGTTGTGCCGAAACTGAATTAAAGCTGTTTCATTGTAGAACTGTCACTGAAGCTTTGAAACATTTAAAATTGAAGGATGGTTTTAATAGTTTAAAGCAACTTCCCAATAAAGTTGGATTCTACTTTGTGTAATCCAAGAGAAGAAACACCTACTTTTTCTTAGTTGCTGAGGCAATGAATTCAGCTGTCCTAATAAGGAGTTTTTTTTTTTTTTAATAAGGAGTTAAAATATGGGTTTGCTTGGTTTAGGTATGGAGGTGGTCCCTTATTGGCTCGCAAAGTAATTGATTCCGGTCTTTCTCAAACGGAATTGTCCATAGAAGTTTATCCTTTACGGCTTCAAATGCATCTGATTCCTAAGGGTGATCGATCTACTATAAGAATAAGTAAAAAGGTTTGATCAATGTGATCCCTAATCCTTCCTGGAAAATAACTATCGACATCTCCGCATATGTGGTAATTAAGCGTATTAAAGGAATTGAATTTCTTTTGGCAGGAAACCATTGGTGAACTTCACAGAAGAGCTCGTGAGATATTTGATCTTAAACCTAAGCAAGCAAAGAACTCCTTAATTTTGTTACTGTTACCTTTCCATTTTTTTCATTAAAAACTTGATGTTATTTTATAAATAAGCTTCACCAACTTATAAATAGTTTATAAATTCAGTCAAAGCCAAACATTATTTTCAACCACATGTTCATAACTATTACTCATTTATTATCCACTCATTTCTTGGGTCCCACTACAATTACGCTTTATGTTTATAAATTTGCCAAACGGAAGCTAAGTTTTTTTTCTTGCATAGGTATATATTTGGGACGACTATAGTCATCAGAAGCATGCTTTGATGAATGACATGGAAAAGATACTTGATGATGCAAATATACAAATGGATCAGGATGTGAGTTTTTTTTTGTGCCACTTTTTTGATCTTATAGAGTGCCTTTTTTGCTACAGAGGAACTGTATCACGTCTTGTAATTTAGTTTACGTTTGGTGCAGATTTGTTATATGGTATCTGGTTTTGAACCAACCCACATAGTTGGCTTTAGTAGCCATTCTCGCTTGTTGATGTTCTAAGCCCTTGTTTGAGCCACATTTTTTTAAAAACTTATTTTTTTTTTCCCAAAATCATTTTCAACCTCACATTTTTCCAATAATATAATTTTACACATAAACTCAAAACTTTTCTCTAGTTTTTAATCACGCATTCTCCAAAAAATCACTATTGTAAAATATATTCTCCCAAAAAATGGGGCTCAAACAAATCCTAAATTATGTGTAATCTTATTCTTGTGCAATTGCTCTTAAGCTTGGATGTCAAGAGTTTTCTAATAGAAATTCAAGTTTTCATTCCTGGCTGAAGTTATTCTCACATTGATTATTATCATTGTTATGAGCTAATCTCCATTGGCATCTTTATTGGATTTTTTGAGAAGTAATACTCAAAGTCTGAACTTATCCAGGATCTCTGACTCCTGGTGCCTTCCAGTGTCTCTTTCGGCTACCATTGGTTTTCTGTATTTCCTTGATTTCATATTAAGGTCGTGTTGAGTTTGAATTCAAGTTCTGATTAAGTTGAGAAGAGTCTCTTCTTCCTGATACATAGATTGGAGAATTTGCAACAGATTGTCTTCTTTGGTGCCTGTTTTTCTTTTATATCATCTGATGGACTCTGGTTGGGTTCAATAACTAAAAATGGAGATTACCTTTTGTATTTCCATGCACATAGAACGCCTACTTGTTGTAAAATAAAGAAGTACTCAGTTGTAAAAGGAATTGATTTCGATAATTAGCATGAATAGGACTTTATTCAGCCAGAAATAAATATACTTTTGATCTATGCTTCTGTCAGTTTGTTACGATCAGTTTTTAGTATATAGAAACCTATCCCTGCTTTTGTATCAAAAAAATTAGTTATATGCCATTTTAGCAGTCCTACTAATGTATCAGTTTCATCATGCTTATGTTGCATTATTTAGTGTAATACTTGATGACTTGGTTTACTTGTTCTTGAACTCTATTCCCTAGTTTCTTGATTTGACTTTGAGTCAGAGGTAATTATAGCCACTTAATAGTAACTGCATTTTTTGGTTTGCCTGAATACTTTTTGCTGGGTTTACTTGATTCAGAGATATTCATGTTAGTCGCTTGTTGTTCACTTATTCTTTCAATTGACAATTGTGCCTGGTCTGTAGGGATAGTGCTTTTTATTATACATTATGCGGTGCTGTACATTGTTCTGACATTCCATGTTTCCTTTGTTGTGCAATGACCCAAAGCAGATTTTAGTAGAGGTTATCAACAGTAACTCTGGTGGTTGTGTGGGTTCTGTTCAGGAGAATGGATCTGCAGACAATGGAATCTTAGTTGTTGCTGCTTCACAGTCTAGTTCGTTAACTGCAGGAGGTCTTTATGCGAACAAATATTCATCACGAAATGGTAATTTAGAGTTGTTGCAGAATACAAATGTTGAGAAGGCATACGGATCGAGTGGTGTTAGTACAAGGGGGTCTTGTGGTCTCACTGGACTGTTGAATCTGGGAAATACTTGCTTTATGAACAGTGCAATACAATGTCTCGTTCATACCCCTGAATTTGCACTGTATTTTCAAGACGATTACCATCAAGAAATAAACAGTCAGAATCCTCTGGGCATGGTTGTAAGTTTCACTCATGACAATGACGTGATTATTACATGCGTTTAGATGGGTAAACAATGTCATATCATAGACGAATCCATGCAAAAAGTTGCCAACTGTTTTGTCAGACTAAATTGTTAAATAATTATGGAAGAAATGTGTTTTCTTTGCTTTCTCCATTGTTTTTTTTCGTTCATGCCACACAGCATGTCATGTTGCTCTTGCAAAACAACTGCTGAGGCTTGTAGAATTCCCTTTTCCTTGTTTTCTGTTTGATGGGTTGATCTCAAAGGATAATTTGTCAAAGCCTTATGCAGTAACTAGGTTGCTTAAATGCCTATAATTATGTTTATACTTTTTAGCTATTTCAGGATAGAGGCATGCACGGGCGTCCGGTGCCTTTCCCCTTTTTATTTTTTCGGTAGGGGGCTTGAGGGACTCTGAAAATAAAGGTCAGGCAATCGCTTATCTTGTGTTGGCTTCAATCCAATAAGAAAGGCCTCGCTATGAGAACTGACAAGCGTTTAGCCCTATTCAACAAATATTTGTTTTAGCCTTGCCTGCCTGATAACTCATCTTAGTTCGACGTTATGAAAATAAATATTATGATGAAAAGAATAGTTAGTCTTTTCTATTGCATTAATAAGAAAAGTTGTCTTATTTTATCCTTTTTGCCTTAACCCCATGTGTGACTTGGGATTGTTACTAACATAGTCGTAATTGAAGGTCTCATACTGAAATCATGCAAAAAGCTATGAGAACTTTGCTGACCTGCCATTATTGGCCTTGTTCTTGTAAGAAGTTGCACAATTAAAACTTCCTTTATTCCAGCATAAAATTTTAGTCACACATCTACTGTTGTCCATTCCATCAAGGCAGATCATAGAGTTCTAAATTTGGGTTTTGGTCAGAGATTGAAATGGCAAATTTTAGTCTACTGTAAACTAGTCCGGACTGGTCATTTCGCTATCTGCAGCGTGTTTGAGGCACATGCCTGGCATTTTGAATTTACTTTTTTTTCTTTATTATTGTTGTATATGAAATGCCTGGAAAGTCACCTGCTAGAGTGCTTTGAGCTGTAAACATGATTAATTTTTGAATATGCTTTCATTTTTCTGACTTTTGTTTTAATATGCAGGGCGAGCTTGCTTTAGCATTTGGTGAGTTGCTTAGAAAATTGTGGGCACCAGGGCGAACTCCAGTTGCCCCCAGGTCATTTAAAGCAAAGCTTGCTCGCTTTGCACCACAATTTAGTGGATGCAGTCAACATGATTCTCTGGTTTAGTGCTTTGCGTGAAGTTTCTTGACTTCAAGATGATGTTAATTGGTGAAGTTGAGAATTATTATTATCTTTTCTGTACAGGAGCTCCTTGCATTTTTGTTAGATGGACTTCACGAAGATTTAAATCGTGTTAAACACAAACCATATATTAAATCTAGAGATGCAGATGGTCGACCTGATGAAGAAGTTGTGGATGACTATTGGGCAAATCACATTGCTCGTAATGATTCCATAATTGTGGATGTGTGCCAAGTGAGTATCACATTGATGATTGTATAGAACTAAGATTGTGAAATAATTCTACATATTTTTTAGTTAGTTATGCTGTTGAAAGAAGTCATAGCTATTTGATGCTCTATTAACATGGTCTTGTTTTTTGTTTGGGGTCATTTTGTTAATTGGGTTCATTTACCCCACTGGATTGGAAAAGTATATCGTCTAAGGAATGACGTCATTCGTAGAAAGAATCAATCCAAGAAAATTTTGTGATAACTGGAAACACATTATATGGTAATCAAGGATTTCTGAAATATAAACCAGCAGTTCCATTCTGGAGGTCCCTTTCATTCACCAACGAATTGTTGCTCAATACCCAATAGAAATGTTCGTTTCCTTGGTGGTTTACTTCATTTACAGGGGGAGCTAAAGTATTGTTCAATGATTTCTCGTGTATGTAATAACTTTTATTCATTGTATGTTATTTCTATTACATGGTGAGAGGAGGTTGGATGCCTTTGGACTGCATAGCTGGATGATAATCTACCAATGTCTAGTACATGTACATGCATATAATGCTGCTGTATCGCAACGAATAAGATAAATATACAGTTGTATTGCTCATTCGGAAAGCCAGTGGCACTTAGACATATACTTTAATGTATTCTTTTAATTCAAATTATCGTTTTGTTTAAAAAAGCCGGGAAAGAGGATGGAATTGGATGTTCTTTTGCTGAGTACTTAGAGCCTGTTTGAGCTCCATTTTTTTGCTCAAAATGCATTTTGGAATAGTATTTTGATGAGGATGTGTAATTAAAAAATAAGAAAAAGTTTTGGACTTGCATGTAATATTATTTTATTGAAGAGCGTTGTTGAAAATAAGAGAAAAAAAATGTATTTTGGAAATATGAGGACCAAACAAGGGCTTAATAATTTTCCTTCACAATTTTTTAAGTATGGCCTCTGGAAATGACTTATTTCATCTCTTTACAATGTTGATAATTTCATCTTACTGCGTAGTTTGTTCATTAGTTAATTGGTAGAGAATACTACATTTGACTTGTTTATAAAAGAGTAGGAAGAGCAGTGATTTTACTGGACCTGGAAAACAAAAATCTGACAATTACGCTTGGCAGAATCTTCATAGAACACTTGGTAAAATCAACCGTACATCATAATCAAGGAAAATCAGATCCCTTGAAACACGTCTTTGCAGGCATTTGAAAAGAGAACTCGTAACGAGCAAATCTAAATTTTTACTTTCTCTGTGTTTTGGAATTTACGAGCAAATCACATTTTTGGAGGTGCAATACAAGTCAACTCTGGTCTGTCCTGTATGTAATAAAGTCTCAGTTACATTTGATCCATTCATGTATCTTTCCTTGCCACTTGAATCCACCATCACTCGTAGTATGACAGTAACTGTTTTTACTTGTGATGGAAGTGCCCTCCCAACTGCTTGCACTGTATCTGTTCCAAAGCAGGGTCGTTGCAGGAATTTGATCCAAGCACTGAGCAATGATTGTTCCTTGCAACTCAATGAGAAGCTTCTGCTTGCTGAGGTCTGCAGAGTAAATCGAGTAATTCTAGGAAAACCTTATGCACAATATTTCTAACTAATAATTACTTTGTGATGCTTGTAGATAAGAGGCCACTTGATTTACCGGTTTTTGGAGGATCCATTGATATCACTGTCGTCCATAAAAGATGATGACCACCTCGCTGCCTACAAGATACCAAAAGACCTGAAGAAAATAAAGTTTCTTCAATTGATACACCGCCATGGAGAGCAGTAAACAGAATTACTCCTTGCATGTAATCGTAGGTGCTTCACTGGCTATTTTCGTATAACCCGTTTTCTGCATCTATGTGTTTTAGGGGCGCTGGTAATTCTCAAAGCACTATGGGTGGAAGCCTTATGGAACTCCTCTCGTTTCTCCCCTCTCAGGTGATGGTATTATAACTAGAGGTGATATCCAGCTGATGGTTAACAAAATGCTCTTGCCCATCTTAAGAACAAATAACACATAATATCCAGGTATAAATTGTTCTAATGCATCAGTGGCAACATCAAATCAATCTCATGCCACTAGATCTACTGAATTTTGTGCCGATTCAGATGGTGCTGATGCAAGACAATCCTACTGTGGCAGTTTAAAACCAGTGACCTTCTAGAAACTTCCATTGCAGTTGGTCGATGAAAATAATGCTTGCATAGATTTAACTGTGGGTGAAGATAAGGTGGTTAAGTTGTCATCATCATCTATGTCGATCCTCATATTTGCTGATTGGTCACAAAAGCTTTTGGGAACTTACGATACCAGCCACTTAGAAACCTTGCCAGAAGTTTGTAAATTTGGGCATTTTAGCAAGAAAGCTCGAACTGAACCTCTCTCTCTGTACACTTGTTTGGAGGCTTTTCTACATGAAGAGCCATTGGTCCCTGAAGACATGTGGTAAGATTTTTCTTTACTATTTTGCCATGATTCCTGATTTTTTACATGTATCTCGTCTTTGACATCTAATTTGCCTGTCTTTGCGAGAAGGTATTGTCCTCAATGCAAGGAGAGGCGCCAAGCGAGCAAGAAGCTGGATCTTCGGAGGCTTCCTGAAGTGCTGGTTATTCATCTAAAAAGGTTCTATTACAGCAGATCAATAAAGCATAAGCTTGACAGATGTAAATTTTCCTATTCACGACTTCGATTTGACAAACTACATAGCCAACAAGAACACCCCACATCAGATCTATGAACTCTACGCTTTAACAAACCATTATGGTAGCATGGGAAGTGGGCACTATACAGCACATATTAAGGTGTGCATATTCTTTCCATAACATTTTAATATTCCTGATATCACGCTGAAAACAGATTCCTAATGTTTTACATCAAATCTGTCCAACGCAGCTTCTTGACGAAAATAGGTGGTATAACTTTGACGACAGCCAGATGTCACTAATCACTGAAGAAGACGTAAAGTCAGCAGCTGCGTATGTGCTATTCTACAGGAGGGTGCATTCAGATAAATCTTCTGTAAGTTGCGGTGCATACTCCACCGTGGAATGCCAGAACTTCCGTAACTGATAAATCAATGTGGGCATCATTTGTTTATAGTGAAACTGTTATATTTCTATTACAAAATAATCAGAGCTTCATAATCCATAGGAATTCCGAGGTTACAGAGGTGTATCGCAGGATAGAACAGTTATCTCGGATAAGATTTTGCATATGGCGACAAGGTATTCTTGTTGAATACAGAGAATTTGATGAATTGTCCTACTTCAACTAGTTCGATTTTAGCTTTTCGTTTCTATACGTTGCATAAACGAGATTAGATAGAACAATAGATTAACTTTCAACTTTATTCTCTTTAATTCTTCACACTGCAGTCTAATTTACCATGATAAAATCACTTGTCTATGGGTCTGTCTGACGGGGTTTCTACGACTTGTAAAAAAGCTTTTTTGAGAAAGTCGTTTTATCACTTATGTCTACGTTTTTAAAAGTTCTTTTAAGTGGATAAAGTACATTTAAAAAATTATTCAAACATGTCGAAAAACAACTTATAAGTTTAAAAGTAGTTTTTGATTTTTCAAATGTCATGCCAAACGGAATTTATATACCAAAAGCAATGATATTCTTAGTCGATGATTACAATAGTTGCTCTACTTGGTATCCTACTTGCGATTGTTTCATTATTAACATGAAAATTCATGTGATTATTTTCTTATTTAATTATTAAAATCATAACACATGGAATGTCACGTAAGACAACTACTGTAGTCGTTCATAAGGAATAACATTTTTCAATATACCAAACAAATTAAAATACAACTATACAATTGGAATATATTTATGGTCTAAAAGTCAAATTCCTAAGATTGGGTCTTGTATGGCAATTATTTTTTAATTGTACACATTTGATATCATATTTCACTCTTCGATGAATTTATTAGTAATTTAATATGAAACATATGTGATTGTAAAATAAATGTATGCTCGACCCAATTAAGCATTCGTCATGCAATATTTCCCTGTTGAGTTGCAATCGAAGTAGATCGTAATATAATGGACGATGCATAGATTGTAAATACTCACAATTATTGTTTTATCCAATTCAAATGGCAAACGAAATTTTATTCAATTCAATTTGCAAATTTCTGTATGTAGGTATAATCAATAGTAATAGAGAGAAGAAAACACTAAGAGGATATGGCAAAACTACGAAAATAAATGAGGAAAAAAAAACATTAATGCTAGCTTGCAAAAGAAAAAAAAAATTTAATTTACAAAACTTCAAGGACGGAATAATAATTTACCAATAAATGAAGCTTTTCTTTGCAAATCAAACGGAAATTAATAAAATGGAGAAATTGAAGAAACAATGAACGCCGAGATAGAGAGAGGGAGTACACGACGACGAAGTAGGAGGAAACGGAGTCATTGGAGAGAGAAACCCTTTAGCAAACTTTGTCTTCTCTCTCTGTATATCTTGTAATAACCAGAAACACTATTCAAACCACCTTTACATACACGTCTCCTGTTCGTATACTTTAAATTACTATATAATAAACCGTTTGTACCATTTACATGATCTTTCACTGTTAATTGAATAATCAATCATACCCCTTTTTACCCTGATTCGTCGGATTCCCAATTGCCCGTTAATTTCGTCCAGATCTGCTGCAAATCGAACCCCTTGATTCAAAATGGATGACCTGGATGTGCTGGCACGGGATTTTGGGTTCCGACCCCAAGGAAAATCAAATCCAATGAGATCCGACCAGGCGGATCGCCGCCCCGCCCGATCTGTTGACGATCAGAATCGTGATGGGTTGTTGTTCAACGATGTATTCGGTGGGCCTCCTAAGTATACTTCGAGTTCGAGTTCTAATAGTAATAACAAGCCGTCGTCCATGAATGATTTTGACTATGAATCGATTTTTAAGTCGGAATCGAAAGTTTCAAACAGTAATACAGGCGGTAATAAAACGTCGTCCTTGCCGGTGTACGATAAGCCTGTTTATGATGATGATATATTCGATGGTTTGCCGGGGTTGAAGAACAAATTGGGTCCTTCCTCGGTCAGATTTGAGGATGATGTGTTTGCTTCAATTGCATCGCCGTCCGCAAAGAGCAAGAATCAAAATAATTTTGATGATTTATTGGGGAACTTGGGTGGAAATGACAAGTCTGGGGAGAACAACAGCAGCAAGAGCAGCTCTACTTCGCGAGGGTTCGATGATTTGTTAGCTGGGTTTGGGAGTGGCGTTCCTGCCAGGAGCAACAGGTACTTTTGTTATTTGGTTTGATTACTATGTTGAATTTCTAGTTTAGAGCTGTAATAACTGATTTTCTTTAGCTGCTCAGTTCTATATGTTTACTCTTGCTTTAAAGTAATTTTATAGCTTGCATTTAATTGAAAATTATTTTACTCTGGACATGCTCATCATGACATAAGTTACAGTTAGATGTCAAGAAGTTTTCCTACAAGATATGGTGACGTGTTATTGAAAGAAGACGAGCAGAAGAAAGTAATGCATGTAATGACAGTGAAAATGTATATGGGCAAAATTTTCACATTTTACTGTCATTTGTCCTATGAGCTTAGAGATCCAGTTACGTGTTGCCTGTGAATGATAACAAACACACTGATCTTGCCATTGTTATGAGCATGTTAACATATGGTGGTTTGAACCTTGCTATTTTTAGAAGTACTGGACCAATATCCAGATATAATTTAACAATTTTATGGTATTTTTGCAGATGGTACGTGTCTTGCTTATTACAAGTTTTCAGATATCCTATTGATTCTTGCTTTTTATATTTTTTTCCCTTTTATTTTTGATTAATTGAAAATTCAAGCATACTGATCAAGACTCACCCACTTGTCTATTTAAATTTCCATCATGAAGGTTCCAAATTCCACAGAAGTTGAATATTAACACAAGAGCTTTGCTACATGTACACTCAGCCCTCAGGTGCACTTTGGGTGGTCGGTGGAAAAAAACTCCACCGACCAATGACAGAATGCCATTTGTGCATTATGTCACCCAGGGTGTACACTTGAATATACAAGTAGAATAATCATTAACACAATTACAAGACCTTTTGAAGTTCTCGAACACTTGAAAGAGCATGGTTGATAATGAAAGAGTGAGCCATCTTATCTAAAAGCTTCAGCCATTTAAAATATGACATATTGATTTATTTGAATTGTGTTTTCAAGATGCTTCCATGTGAACAATTTTTGTTCTTACAAATGAGTGGTTGCGAGAATCTTTTGCATGATTTTTGATCCATGAACCAACTCATCTATATTTTAAGCTAGTAGAAAGGTCCCACATTGATTTATTCAACTCTTCTCAATATGATGCAGTATGTGAGTCTTTAGTAGTCTCTTTTGCAAATCTTGTTTCCATGAATTAAGTTCTCCATTTCTAAGAGGACTTGTTAGTGAGTGTAAGCAAAATACTATGGAAAACGTTTCACCATCCTTTTAGTGCTAATATGAAAAAAAAAAACTCTCGTGGTAGCAAAAATATGAAGCCTATAATTAGATTTAGAGCTAAAGGAACTGTTTAATTTTTCGATTAGTTTTTCCTCAAATTCAAGACCTCTAAATCACACAGTGCCGTGTAACAAAGCTATTGTCTAGTGTTCCATGTGGAGATTGTCACAATTTAAGTACCTATCATGCAAGCTCTGTTGTTAGGTTCTTTGCAACGTCTCTAATATCAGGTTCCTGCATATGAACAGATGTAAAATCATAAGATCAAGTAAAATTTTAATAACTACAGTTTTTATCAGGACCGGGGAAGAGGAATTTCTAAGAAGTTGAAAATCCAATTAAATATGAAGAAATTGCCTACAGATATCAGGAAGGAAAGAACATATATTCTCATTTTACAATGTCTCATAAAAAATACTAGTTTACTGTAATCAATGCACACTTAGATCAGAAATCATAAATGGAAAGAATAGTTTTTTCAAAAAATTGTTTTTTGGGAGTGGACTACTGTCATGTCATCATTTAACATATTGATTGTTTACATTGGATACACATCCTTGGTGGTTTTCAATAAAAATATTTTACTCGTGTTGAAAAATATTAGAGATCATTAAGTTATTTGAAATAAAAGAACATCATATAGAATGTCATTTTGCATGGGTCATTTATTCAAGATAATCAACTCTTAATTTCGGAAAGGGATATTGCTGAACTGGTAATTATTCTGCCATAAATTTTTCTATGTGAATAATCTAGACATATAAGAATCCATTGTCACGAAATATTCCATCAGACACGTGCACAAATTCACATGGACTGGATCGACTGTGACATCTATCACACAGCAACTCTATATCAAAAATCCAATTCAATCATTCATTTCCCATCATTTACTCGTCATTTCGGAGTCAGCTGCTTGCCGATAGAATTGAAACTATGAAGCAGAGAACCTTGATCCAGTTGGTAATACCAACACCACTTCTCCACCCTGATGATTACTACCTTCTGTACCAATCATATGAACCTAGCATACATGGTTTTCAGTTTGAAATTTCTCATTCAACGAATATTTAAAGAAACTATTAAGTAACCTTTATCAAGAATTATTTTGTTTATCTTCATGGATCATAAAAGGGCTCCGTTGACAAAGAGAAAAGGTGTTTGAGATTTTGAAGGACAATAAATATCTAGGAGAGGGATTAGTTATAGATTTTTATACCATGTGCCAATGGAGTCTCATTGGTTACCTAATGTTGATTTTGAACTCTAGATAAGCCACCATGCTAGTTGTTACTTGAGAAACTCGGGGATATGAATTATTGAGAATTTGAAAGTAATGGGGTTGCTGGTGGTGGTTGTGGCCTTTGTGAGTGCAGGAGAGAAATGGATTGATGTGTCCAAGGAGCAAGAAAAGGAATTTTACCTTAGGGGCATAATTGTTCTTTACCGAAAATTGCTCTGGCAGATTACTTTCTGCTCTGCTATATCACCAGCCTAGTTTGAAGCAAAAGGCGGTATGTTAATAATTAGAAGATCTATGTAGTAGTAATCATTTGGTTCCACTTCCAGGTTCCTTTTGGTTTGCTATATTAGTTGATTTAATCATATGATATTTATACGATCACTTTTATAGTTTGATGAGATGTTGTTAGTACAACAAAAGCTAATAGTTGTCAGATTACAGGCGACAAATTTAAATGGCTATTGATTCTCTTTATGTAATGATTATGCACACACTCAGAAAGTGCCAAACAAGGACTTTGCCTCTACACTCCAATAATTAGTAACTAAGTACAACTTCATGAGAAAGTGATTTTCAATTAACATTTCTAATAATGATTTATCACTGTTAGTCTGTTGATTCATTTGCTTATTTATGTGTTATAATCTTTTACGTAATACGCCTACAGATAGTATTCTATTTTGGGATGTAAAAGTGCTAACTAGATTTCAAAGTATTAAAAACTGTATATATTGCTAGTGATTGCAATTTTGTTTATGAAAGCATATAAATTAGAAGAATCAGTCAGCATTTCATAACTGTTCGGTTCCACTGTTTGTGCACTATTCTACAGTCATAATCAATCCCATAATAGCAATTTAGATCAGTTTAGGGTCATAAACTCAGTTGATCATCTGTTCATTCATTGCGATGGTGTTCGGTGGCTTTGGAACACCATCCTAGCCACCCAACAGTTGGATTGGGTGATGCCTAGACAAGTTGAAGATGTGTTGTTGGCATGGTGGAGGAAACTTCGCGATAAGGAGAGTATGATTGTATGGAATCTTATTCCGGGATGTATTGTATGGTGTGTATGGAGGGAAAGGAACAGCCGCTGTTTTGACGACAATGCTAGAACAAAAGAGCAGTTCAGAGAATTATTTTATCTAACCTTGTTTAGTTGGTTTAATACTGTAGCTCCTAATCATGTAGATGGGTTGCCCAATTTCATGTCGTTTATGTGTTGTCTAAATTGATAATACATTTCCCTTGTATTATCCTATGATGAATAAAATCTTCTGATTACTTATCAAAAAAAAAAAAAAAATCTTTTGAATTAAAATATTATTTTTTTTCTGGCTTGCAATTGTATATGCTTATGCTATACTTTTCAGCTCGAGGTCACATCATCATTTCACTCATTGGTTACTAATGACATGTTTGTGTTTACTCTTTATTTATATCCTTCCTCTCCAAAATTAAAATGGCTTCTAAAATGGACTTGCAGTTTGTACAAAACCTATGAGACTGAAGTTTTTAGGAAGAATTGACGGTTCAAGATGATTGAATTATTAAATGCTTTTTTGATGCATAATATTTGTGATGTTCTGCCATTTTTGTCCTATCTTGGTTGCAATTTATGTAACTGTGTGTGTGAAAGTTTTGTGTTTGTTTTCTTCTCCCCTTAATGTGGGTTTTCAAAAGAAAAGGGATAATTAGCTGAGTGTCCATTCATTTTTTATTTTTTTTCACAGACCAATATCAGAGTCAAGTCGAGGCTCCATACGAACCGACAACACAACTTCAAACGTGATGGAAGAACCTTTTGTAGTTATGGAATCAACATCAACCCCCGGATCATCGTCAGGGGTATCTACCGATCCACTGGAGGAGATTGGTAAGCTTGGTAAATCTAGAAGTGCAAGGGCTGAGGCATCCTCTGTTAGTGATGGAGTATTTGATGACTTAGATCCTCTTAACGGATTTGGAAAACCTGTCCATCCATTTTCTCCTGGGAGGGATAATGGAGGTAAGGACGGGAGCCCCTCAAGAACAGGAACACCTGTATCTTCTGGTTTTAGAGAGCAGACAGGGAAATCTTCTTACAGATATTCGGGGAGCAATGTGGAGAAGAAGGTTCCTTTTGACAATTTTCAGGAACCTCCCTTGTTCGATGTGCCAGATGTTTCATCATATTCACATAAATCCTTTGATCAGTCTTCCCCTCCTCCGAACTACGAAACAACCTCCCAGGTTGATGCGTCTCAGTCAGTAGAAGAGCAGGGACTGCAATCAGATGATGTATGGCTTACCATATCAGAGATTCCTCTTTTTACTCAACCCACGAGTGCTCCACCCCCTTCACGATCACCTCCACCAATTCCTCGTCAAACTTCAAAGTCCGAAACTGGTACCTTCTCTTCAAATTTGAGAAAGAAGGATGATGAATTTTCTTCTCCCAGGAGTTATAATCAATACTCTCAAAGTCCTAACCTTGCTCAACCTGCAGCCAAGAGTCCTCCAGTTTCACAGTTGGAGGAACTTGATGATTTTGCCATGGGTAGGTACCATTTCAGTGTTGATGAAAGTGCCCATTTTCATGCTAGTGAAGAGAATAATGTGACCTCTGCAGCTGCTGCATCTGCAGCTGCTATGAAGGAGGCTATGGATAAAGCTGAGGCTAAATTTAGACATGCAAAGGAAGTACGTGAAAGAGAATATGCAAAGGCTGCTAGAAGTAAGGAATCTTTGCATCTGGAAAAAGATGACCAGCAAGATGCTCTGGAGAGAGAATTTAGGGAAAACCAGGAGAAATTAGAGCGTGAAAGGAAACAGGTGGAAGAGGAAGAGAGAGAACAAAGGAGACTTGAGAGGGAGAGGGAGAGAGCAAAGCAGATTGAAAGAGAAAGGGCTAGACAGGCTGTAGAAAGGGCTACCAGGGAAGCACGTGAAAGAGCAGCTGCTGAAGCTCTCTCAAAAGCTGAAAGGGCCGCTGTTGGGAAGGTAAATGCTGAAGCCAGAGGACGTGCTGAAAGAGCAGCAGTTCAGAGGGCACAAGCTGAAGCCCGTGAAAGAGCTGCTGCTGAAGCTAGAGAAAGAGCGGAAAAGGCTGCTGCAGAAGCTAGAGAAAGATCTGCTTCAGAAGCAAGGGAGAAAGAAGCACGAGAAAAAGCTGCGGTTGCAAGGGCTGAAGCTGAGGTAAGGCGTCGAGCTGAACGAGCTGCTGTTGAAAGAGCTGCAGCAGAGGCTAGGGAGAGAGCTGCTGCAGAAGCACGAGATAAGGCAGCAGCTGCTGCTAAGATGAGCCAACAAAAGAATGATAATGATCTGGAGTCCTTTTTCAGCATGGGATCTCGACCAAGCAGTGTACCTAGGGCCAGAACAGATTCGGTTGTAAGTGTTAATGCCAAAACAACGCAATATTTGTACGAGTCTTGTTTCAATTTGTAGGATTTTGTCAATAAGTTTTGTGTTTATTCCTTCTTTTGATTACTATTTTCAGGATCCTCTATTCAACCAGCAATTCCAGGACAAGGCAGGATCTGAAGCCGCAAAGAGGACATCATCTTCTAGTGGGGCCTCCAATATGCGAAAAGCTTCTTCCACTACTAACATCGTAGATGACCTATCTTCTATTTTTGGAGGCATGCCACTATATAATAATTTTTCTAACGTTGAAAGGTTATTTTGAATCTATCTCTTGCTGACTGATTCGTTGCTCGCGCACTTACTCTGATTTTGTAGCTGCTGAATCATCTGGAACATTCCAGGACGTTGAAGGGGAAACTGAAGAAAGAAGAAGAGCAAGACTCGAGCGCCACCAACGCACTCAAGAGCGGGCTGTATGTGTTTGTGCTTTCTTGCATATGAAATTCTTTTCCTATCCAGTTTGAAGATCAATTAGTATTATGTAGATTCTTCATCTTCCATGGCACGTGTTTGCTTCTTATTAATGATAGCTGGGTTCCATATGATCAGGCCAAAGCACTTGCTGAAAAGAACCAGCGGGATCTTCAAGCTCAAAGGGATCAGGAAGAAAGACATGTAAGTTACTTAAAAATGATATCTGCGTCAGTGACTTTGTCTAGCAATGCATTTTTCTATAGGTTAATGGAAATTCCTTGATACGTAGTAATGTTGTAATTGACTGCCTATTGTTCTATTCTTGTGCTCTTTCATCTGCAAACCTAGTGCTTGCTCCCCCTTCCCAGTTTCCCTCCAGTGGTTTTGGTTGATCACCTATTCTGTGAAGTGCTAATAATGTGTAGTTCTACACCATGTTTTTCACAATAATTTTTCCTTTCATATTTCACATATGCAGTGCATACAGGTATCAATTGCAGTTTTTAGCAGTCACATTTTTCATTTTGATCTTTTTGTAACTGATACTTGAATAACTGATCTTTTTTAGCAGTCACATTTTTCACATTATCAAAGTGGATGAATAAAAAATTAGTGTTCCTCTTGTTGATACTACAAGGAAAAGAATCATATATAATGTGATGAAGTTTTCGCTGACCATCTTCTTGTTGATACAAAAGATAAATAATTATTCAAGATGGTATTTTGTATGTTAGATTGTAATTCTTGGCAACTGTTATTTCGCATGGGCAAGAATTTTCTCTACATATGGCATGTATACGTTGATGACACAAGTTGAATATAATATAGATGCCAAATACGACATAGTAAAGACATGTTTGGGAAATGTTTATAAACGGTTTAAATTATAAAGGGATAGGAATGAGTGGTTAGATAAGTGAGTAGTACGTGTGTCCCGCGGAATATTTTGATAAAATATAAACATGAGTCAAACATAGGCTAAGGCTACAAAAATGCTAACTTCAATTTTGTAGTTTATATTATGCTGCATTTTATTTTTAACTCATCCTTAGTATTAAAGCTATTTCTACTCTTTACTTGGCTAATATTGTATAAAATCCATGCAAGTTAAGTTGTTCAACAAATTTTAGATCAAGCGAGCTTAAATCGCATTGCACACTGAATACGTTAAGTAGCTATGTTTGGATGGATTTCATATAGTTTTTCATCAGTCTAACGTTTTTGTTCTCTGGTTGCAGAGGGTTGCTGAAACATTGGATATTGAAATCAAGCGTTGGGCTGCGGGGAAAGAAGGAAATTTGCGTGCTCTACTGTCAACTATGCAATATGTGCGTTTATTGCCTTCCAAGTCTACATTCTTTTTTATCAATATATTGGTCTGCAATTGCAGTTTGTCTGTTTCATCGGCTACTGTACCCTTTTACTGCTTAACTGTTTTATCAGAAGTACTATTTTACCATTATTGATTTGGACATCTGGGAATCATATGTTTCTCAGTTTCTTAGATCCAGGAGTTGATCTGTTTCTTTTCATTTATTAATTGTTTAGCACTTCAAATGATTTTTAGCAAGTTCTCCTTATCTGTGACACGTTTTAGGAAAATTCAGTGATTAAAGAATCTTTTTGATTGATATGGAGATTAGATGGAAGTCAAGTTCTAGAAGAACTAAAAGTCTAAAACTGATTATGAGGCACACTTATTAGATGCAAGTAAAAAATGGCTTGAGCTAGAGGTAACTTAATTTATCATGAGGCTCAAGTTCAGGTGTCAGAGTACAGATTGTTTTCTGGCTTTTTTCTAGTGGACCTGGAGTTGGTTAATGTACTGCTGAAGCTGATCAAACAGCAGAGGGTATCTTGGGCATCCCCAGGCAGAGGGAGATTATTCTGTCCTAATCAAACCTAACTACCTTAGTGTATTAGATTTTCATACTGGTGCTACTGCCATGCATGTTTGTGACTTTTTCTTTTTCTTTTTTTCTTTTTTTTTTTTTTTGATATTTTACAAGGATTTTTTCAAAATTCAGAAGTGTGCTTGAATGTTCCCTGATCTTTTGCTACAAGGTCGAAAATAATTTCTTCAGAACCTTGGGATTGCAATTTTTGTTTTTTGGCTCCCATTTGATTTTTGCATTGCTTGATCATTGGTTATGGTTTATTTGAAGCATGATGTACCTCAGACAGCATGACAATACATCTTTCAATCTGAGTGGCAGACCTTTGATTTAAGGCATAATTAGGCACTATTCTCTTTATCTATATTTATGACTAAACCACTATAATCATAGTGAATAATTGGAATTTCCTACCTGCCTGTCATATTATTTTGAAAGTTTTACTGTGCCAATGTGTCATTGTTTAGCGTAACTCTGGAAGGTAAGAAACTTAAAGACTTTCTGAGTCATGATTGCTGTGTAATTGATTGATAGGTCAATTCTTCTATCTTCACAAGTGTTTTAGGAAGCTTCCTGCTAGCTTTTGGTGCATGCCTTTTAATGTATCCTAGAATTTTCTGCTTATATAGTTCAGTAATGAATTTAGCATCTCCTTTTGTATTGTATTTACATGTGAATTGAGCGTGTTGAGGCAGTCTCAAACTATTTTCACTCAGTTTGGAACTTGCTGAAATGGATGATCAACCTTGTGTTATCATCGCCCTGCTATTTAAGTTAGAGAATCTGACAACCAGATTATAGAATAGTAGAAGAATGAAGTTGGCAGTAGATTGAAGCCCTCTCATTTTCTTGTTCCTGCACTGTTTTTTATCATTCAAGATGATTCTCTGCCTAGAAATACTAAATGAAAACTCGAGAGCGGTGGAGGTTGTTCAATGATCACTGCAGTGATACCCCCCTAAGAAAAAAATATCCTTGGGTCCAGTTTTTACCAAGATATTTGAAGTGGCAGCACAGCTTCAAATGTTAATTTTTGAAGTTCTGAACTTGTTTTTTTTTTTTTTTTTAATTTCAAACTTCAAATTTGGGATTTGGGAATGATATGTTTGCATTTTAATTCTTTATTTTTTCGTAAGGTGTTAATTGGTTTCCTACTCTCTGATAATATGATTAGGTGCTTTGGCCTGAATGTGGATGGCAGCCTGTTTCGCTGACAGATTTGATTACTGGTGCCTCTGTCAAAAAAGCTTACAGGAAAGCTACCCTTTGCATCCATCCTGATAAGGTGCAACAAAAAGGTGCCACTCTCCAACAAAAGTATATTGCTGAGAAGGTGTTTGACCTGCTTAAGGTTGGTTTTTTTGAGTTTTTCATAAATTATTTTAACCGAACTCATATATCACTGTATTGTTTGACATACCAGTTATTGTTTTTCCTTGTTATATTGTATTGAACTCCAACATTGCGAAGTAGGAAATAGAACTTTGGTTGTATGTTTGAGACATACCATATCTTCAAACTATGTGATCCATTTTATGCACAGATATCACCTCTCTGGCTAAAGAGAACAACGTGTTTAAACTTTGATGTAATACGAGGAAATTTATTAGAGCATTTATAAAAAGCATGTTTGGGAAATGTTTATAAACGGTTTAAATTATAAAAAGATACAAATAAGTGGTGAATAAGTGGATCGTATTTGTGGGCCCCTCAAAATGTGGATAAAAAGTGGCTTGAGGGTTTTATAAACAGTTTATAAACATGAGTGAACATAGGCATACTGAACTCACAGTGGAAATGCATAGGAGACACGCAGGCAAGTCTATAGGGGTTAGACTGGTTTACATGACACGAGCAACGTGGCCTGTTCTCTACTCATTATATAAGGATCATTTTATAGAATATAATATATCATAAATTTCAATTGTTTGCATTGAATGAATTGCAATAAAAAGTTTCCAATTCAGTCTTTACTTACAAATACTGTGGTAATGCAAGTTGCTGTAAGCAGTCTGATTTTTATTGCAACTTATTTTGGTGCTTCAGTCACTATGGGATTTATTAATTGAGTTTGACATGTCAAATAGGAAGCCTGGAACAAATTTAACTCGGAGGAGCTTTTCTAAATGCTGTCATAAATTCTTTACTTTTGAGCTGCTACCTGTGGAACCGGCACCATTTGGCGGAACTGATGCACGTCACGGTGTAGATTTTAAGAGGCTTCTGTTCTTCCTAGATGCTCGGATGGTACATCATTTCCGAAGGCTGTATATTGATGTGTATGCCAGATATATGAGAGTGAAGCAAACGCTAAATGATTATTTGGTATTTTGTTCTAGCTGATTCTTTTCTTTTCTTTTTTCATTTCCTTTTTTTTAAGCTTCAATCATTCGTGTTAGATAAATATCAATGTGTTCATTAAATATCAAGTGTTGTGTATTGTCCCTGAACTGATTATTATGTGAAGATGCCACTCTTGTTTACTACAAAAATGTGAAAGTTTTGCTTGTATTTGACAGCATTCCTTTTTGTGATATTGTATTTTATCTGAATTCAGAACATCTTCAAGGCACCTTTTATTTATAAAGAGCATGTCCAAATTTAGGGAGTCAATATGTTGACCTCAAAAAATGGTCGAACAGAATCCCTGCCACGCCCCCTTCACGTGGACACCACCTGCACACTGAACACCCCGTTAGGAGGCAAAAGGCCGTCGGCCAAGAAAAATGTCCGGCGACCGTTCGCACTCCGACGGTCAAGTCAACTGCCGGACGAGGGAAAAATAAGTACAAGAGGCGGGAAGGGGAATTTGGATAGGATTAGAAATCATACCTTAAATGAAATAGGTCACTCATATATATAGAGAAGTGAAATGTAAATGGGCTCGGGGACCTAATGGGTATTACTGGATAATGGGCCCGGTAGGATAGGCTAAGTTCGAGCCCAATAGGATAATTTATGGTGTAACAACAAATTCCCCCAAGTCCGAGTTGTACATTCATGTGCGAGTCGGACTTGAAATATAAATTATCAAGTAGTCGTAAATCTTGCAGATGCCTTAAATATAAGTAGCTCCGATGGGCGAGACTGACAACCGCCTCGAAAATATGCATGTCGGCTCGATAAGCAAGGGCTTACGAATTGCCTCGAAAGGTAAATACCGCATATAATTTGTCAAAATTTGGCAAGATCTCTCTCGTAATATGGACTAAACCAACTTTCAGTAATGTAATACAATATATCCACAAGACATATACTAAATAAACTTTGGGGTCCATTTGCCCTCAAATTACTCATGACGATAAGGTGAATAATGACATATTAAATTTCTCCAAGATATAATATGCGAGAGAGTCTATCATGTATCATAGCGAATTCGTATGCTAGCACAGCTCAAAAGATAACAAGATGTGCCAATGTAGATAACGTAGCATGAGCACCGATCGTATTGAAAATAGTGGCATGACATGCTAGTGATGTGAAACACGCACTGACAAGAATAACAATATAATGCATATGTCATAATAATAATGTAATGATACTAAGATATCGCATCACAACAAAGCCCTCCCAAGTCTTGGTATGAATATTTATATACGGGTCGAGTTGGGATATAAACCACTGAAAGATAGGCAACTCGACACTCCGAAGATAAGTAGCTGTAATAAAGCTCATGCAGGGGTGAGACTCCAAATATAAGCAGTAGAGGTGATGATCTGAAGATAAGTAGCCGTGGATAAGCGATGCAGAGGCGAGACTACGAATACAAGCGAGGCAATACTCCAAGATAAGGCGAGGCGATACTCTGAAATAAGCAGCTGTAATAAGCCGATGCAGAGGCGAGACTCTGAACATAAGCAGTCGAGGCGAATCGATGTTGTAGAAGCAAAGTCCCGACCGAAGGACGAAGTGATAAGTACTGACAGCTCTCAAAAGAGTAGTTACAGAAGTGAAGTCCTAGCCCAGAAAGTAGAAAGGAGTGTGAGAACACTGCTGATCCGCTTCACCAGAAGTGGCACCCGCACCTCTCCTGATGAAGTGGACATCCTTGAGGTGGCCCCGCCCATGGGGGCGTATGCACCTTCGCAAGGGCATCTTCCATGGTGTCTGATCCAGCAATGGAAGACATAGTGTGAGAACACTGTAGATCCGCTTCACCAGAAGTGGCACCCGCACCTCTCCTGATGAAGTGGACATCCTTGAGGTGGCCCCGCCCATGGGAGCGTATGCACCTTCGCAAGGGCATCTTCCATGGTGTCTGATCCAGCAGTGGAAGGCATAGTGTGAGAACACTGTAGATCCGCTTCACCAGAAGTGGTACTCGCACCTCTCCTGATGAAGTGGAAATCCTTGAGGTGGCCCCGCCCATGGGAGCGTATGCACCTTTCCAGATATAAACTGGCCTCGAAATGAAGAGGACTTACGATTCGGCTCGACGATAGTGAGAAGCGAGGGATAAACATCTCGCGAAGCCAAGAATAAGCAAATGGCGAAGCGGGGGATAGACATCCCGCGAATAGTCGAACTATCGGAGTCGTATAAACTGGCCTCGGAATGAAGAGAACTTACGGTTCGGCTCAACGATAGTGAGAAGCGAGGGATAAACATCTCGCGAAGTCAGGAATAAGCATCTGGCGAAGCGGGGGATAGACATCCCGCGAATAGTCGAACTATCGGAGTCTTATAAACTGGCCTCGGAATGAAGAGGGCTTACGGTTCGGCTCGACGATAGTGAGAAGCGAGGAATAAACATCTCGCGAGGCCAGGAATAAGCATCTGGCGAAGCGAGGAATAATCATCTCGCAATGCAACATCTCGCGAGGCCAGAAATAAACATCTGCCGAAGCGACATCTCGCGAGGCCAGGAATAAACATCTGGCGAAGCGAGGAATAAACATCTCACGAGGCCAGAAATAAACATCTGGCAAAGCGACATCTCGCTAGGCCAGGAATAAACATCTGGCGAAGCGAGAAATAAACATCTTGCGAGGCCAGGAATAAGCATCTGACGAAGCGAGGAATAAACATCCCGCGGATAGTCGAACTATCGGAGTCTTACAAACTGGCCTCGGAATGAAGAGGGCTTACAGTTCGGCTCGACGATAGTGAGAAGCGAGGGATAAACATCTCGCGAAGACAGGAACAAGCATCTGGCGAAGCGAGAAATAATCATCTCGCAATGCAACATCTCGCGAGGCCAGGAATAAACATCTGGCGAAGCGAGGAATAAACATCTCGCGAGGCCAGGAATAAACAACTGGCGAAGCGGGGGATAGACATCCCGCGAATAGTCGAACTATCGGAGTCGTATAAACTGGCCTCGGAATGAAGAGAACTTACGGTTCGGCTCAACGATAGTGAGAAGCGAGGGATAAACATCTCGCGAAGCCAGGAATAAGCATTTGGCGAAGCGAGGAATAATCATCTCGCAATGCAACATCTCGCGAGGCCAGGAATAAACATCTGGCGAAGCGACATCTCGCTAGGCCAGGAATAAACATCTGGCGAAGCGAGGAATAAACATCTCGCGAGGCCAGGAATAAGCATCTGACGAAGCGAGGAATAATCATCTCGCGAGGCCAGGAATAAACATCCGGCGAAGCGACATCTCGCGAGGCCAGGAATAAACATCTGGCGAAGCGGGGGATAGACATCCCGCGAGGCCAGGAATGAGCCTCTGGCGAAGCGAGGAATAATCATCTCACGAGGCCAGGAATAAACATCTGGCGAATAGCCTCTTCCTTTATTCAAGGAATGAGGACTTCGGATAATGCCTCTTCCATTTTCAAGGAACGAGGACTTATATTATCGTCTATTCCTTTTTCAAGGAACGAGGTCCCATAAAATGCTGCCTCTGATAATAGGAAATCAATAACCTATGGCTCGCCTTCAATAATAAGAAGACTATGAGCTAGCCTTGATGAGTTTGGACTTATGAGCTCGCCTTAGATGAATAAGAAATTCACAAACTAGACTCAAGATTTGATATTTGGCCAAGCAGGATTCTCTTGTGTTTGTCTCATAAATAATTTGGAGCAATTTCTTCACAAGATTCAGTGAACCAACAACAATAATATGATCACCCACTACATGATCCAACATCAAGCCATCTTTAATTTTGAGCAAAACATTTCATCAAATGGTTTGCTTGCACTCTTACCAACCTTATTTCTCGGACTTGAGTGAGTTCTGTAGCCCATCTACAACTTGACATTAGCTCCTCATAACATTGGAATCAGCAGACAATAGTAAATAAAATTGATAAATGCAGCCCCAAGTCCCTTTGAATGGGAATTATTAAAATAGGTTGTAGCATCCATAAGGTCCCAAATCTTTTCAGAATTTATTCAATTTCAAAGAAGTAGTTGGAGTACCTTGAAACAATTTTGGGCTCAAGAGATGTAAATTAAAATTTATTCTATCTTCCTTCCTTACATCGCCGTGCCGCCCTGTAGTTATTTCGCGGGAAAAATTTATGGGTCAGGTGTTTACTTTCACCAAATCACGAATCAGGCCCCAACGTTTAATCTTTCAAAAATCAGGTTTTCGGTCGATTTCATTAAATATATTTAAATACAAATCTAATATTATTCGGTCCTTAATTTACTGATACAGTTAAGATTCTGCTTCCTAATATAACAGATCATCTCCATATTTACTCTCTTTCTGCTTCATCGTCGGGCCAAAATTGACAGGAGATAAAAGGTGAATCTTCGCCGAAGAGTCGCCATAACGAGCTCCAAGCGGAAAATCGGTCGCATCGTAATCGACATTCGAATCTCTCTCGAAAATCCAATCGCAAGTCACTTACCACATACGAATCTCTCTGCGATTTACCCATTGCCATCAGTATGTTTATACTTTACGTAGACTTGTGACTCCAATTGATGAAATAACAACTCACAATCAATAATATATATGCAATGATGGGAATGATATTTTCGAAATACGCCTCGCATTTGACATCTGCGCGGGCATGAATTCAATGCAACTTCAAATCTGCATGTTCAAAAAACCTCGTGACCGAACACCATGTCGCTCGTAACAAATCTCGATTAATAATACTGTCTTCCTACGATTGAATTACTCAGACCGCATGTTATACTACGTGTCCCTGGCGTGTATGTAACTCCATGTTCTACTACCCGCGACCCTAATACCTATGACTCCGCATTTAATTTCGATACAATTCTCGCGACACTGCATGCTCTACTACCCGTGTCCGTAATTCAGATGTGACCCGCATGTTCTACTACCTCGGACCCATACGTATATATATGCCCTATAGGGAATCAATTTGTTATTATCGTTATCTCGCGACTCCGCTGAATTTATGACCCTATGTAGTCTCTTATCTGTGACCTGCATGAATCAATTTAAATACAGACAACATGCATTTCATTTTGCAGATTAATGGATGTCCACGTATGTTTGCTGAATGGATCCCAGATATCAGTGGTTTTGCTAGCTCGGAATTGCACACATGCGAAGCTTGTGGATATTGTAATGACAGAGTTCAGTTGGATCCTACGAAGGTCGTGGTCACAATACAATATCTACCGAATAATGAATTGCCTCAAAGAAGAATAAGAAATGACAAGAATGTGCCTATCATACATTACTCTAAAGGTTATAGATCGCGACCCTTCTAGATATCCATTACACATTGATGTTACCCTGATCGAGCAACAAAGACATTACAATTCCACTGCACATACAACCATAGAGCTTCAGCTGAGGGTGGTTTCGCATATATGCTCGCGAATCATGGAACCCGCAGTCACAATGGTGAAGATGAGGTCACAATTGTAACTATCGCTGATCATAACTAAGTTGAGGAAGGAAAGGTATTCCGTGATAAGGAAGTTCTCAAATTGAGCCTTTCTCTCACGCGATTCGTAACATGTTTGATTTTGTTGTTGTTCGATCGTACAAGAAGGAGTACGTAGTTAAGTGTTTACTTGATGTGTTTACTTGGATTTGCAGATATTCTAAGTGGGGAAAATCGGGAACTTTTAAGATTAGGAAGATCGCAATGGTCACATGTGTGGGTCAAACATAATTTTGGGAGTCACAGTAACTATCCAAGATCGTTTATTTCATCTACTATAAAATACAAGTACACATCGTCATCCAATACTATATACACTCCAAAGGATATATGTAGAGATATGTTTCACATGTATGGTGTGTCATTGAACTACTCAAAGTGCTTGGAGATGTCGTGAGCAAACATTAAGAATAATTAGGGTGATCCAACAGAGTCATTCAAAGAAGTTACCCGCCTACTTCCACATGCTTGAACAAAAATCCTGGAACGGTCACGGATTGGAGCTTGATGGTCACAAAGAAGTTCAAATATTGCTTCATGGCCTTCTGCAGATCAATTCAAGGATGGAAGCATTGCAGACCTGTTGTTGTTGTGGATGGAACCTACTTGAATGGACACTACGGTACTCTATTCACACTTGTACGCAGGATGCGAACAATAGCATTTTTATTCTTCGCTTTTGGGATTGGAGATAGTGAGAATGATAGAGCATGGACATGGTTCTTGGATAACTTAAAGAAGTGCTTATGGTGTTAGAGATGGATTATGTTTTGTATCGGATCGCCATGTTAGTATCAAGAATGCTATAGAACGTGTCTATCCTGCACTGGCCATGGTATTTGTTCGTATCATTTGCTACAAAATTTGAAGTCATATTATGGTAAAACGGGTCACAACATAACACAAGCTTTCAATGCGAGTGTTCAATCATACACATTATCAGAGTTCGAGTATCACATGCAACAGCTTGACATGATGAATGGACATATTAGGAGTTACCTGGTATATTGCTACATTCACCTATTATTTCCATTTTGTTTTAAAATAATCCCAAATTTTAGTTTCTGTGACCCTCATGAACATGGTTGATCTTTTTAGGAGGCTGTTGGACTTGAAAAGTGGTCACGATTCCACATGCCAGCAAATCGCTATTCTACAATGACCTCAAATATAGTAGAATCAGTCAACGCATCACGAAAGCAGCAAAAAATTATCCTATTGTGTCTTTGTTAGAATCTTTGAGACGGACTATACAAACGTGGTTATGTAAACATAGCGAGGATGCATTTGGCACGTTCACAAGGTTGACAACCAACTACGAGAAACTTATGAGGAACCGAGTACGCATTTGAAGAAACTAAAGGTCACATTTATGTTTTTCTTCTCCATTATGTAACGTGACCCGAAAAACATATTCTCGTGACTCAAACGATTTTTCATGACTGAGATTTACTTTTTGCTAGACTTCATATATGTATGGTTTTCTGTTCCTTGCGAGGTGTGTTACTCATGAGCCAGTGTATTGGTTTGCAATAATGACGACCATTCGTCTTTCGTTGTAGATATAGACCAACGTACGTGCACATGCGGGATGTTTCAAGTTGATCTATTTCCATGTCCGCATGCAATCGGTTGTGATTGCACATACTAAAGGGGATCCCTACGACTATTGTTCTTATTACTACACAAAAGATGCATACATGAAGACATACCAAGAGTTCGTGTTACCATTGGAGATCCATCTCGAATGGACCGTCCCCGTAGAATTGAATAACAAAATCGTATTAGCTCCTTTTCGTAAAAGGAGTTCTCGTAGACTCGTCCGAAAGAGGAAAAGATCAGCAAGTGAAGGAAACAGATAGTAAATGTGGTCGCTCGCAGTGGATATGGTCACAATCGAAGGAGATGTACTAACTTGGTTCCATTGAGCAACACAAGAAGGGACAAAGATTCGTAACAAGCAAATCGATCGATGACATTTGCACCATAGTCATTACAATTTCACAAATTCATTATCTTCTCGTTTAACACGTTGTAGCCATCCAACATTTTAATGTGATTTGAAAATAATTGAAATGAGCAATACTTGTTCAAATTATTGCGTGTTGGAAGTTTCTTATATATACAATCCAACTCATGGCCTCCAAAGAAAGCGTATGTTAACAAATCTGCTATAATCATGACCCTATAAAACAAATATAGTGGTCTCGTGACTTCAATAAACCGAAGTCTGTGACTTCATGCAATATTATTTAATCGTTAGCATTCCCGTGACCTTCACACTCCAACCATAATATCACATGTGACCCCGTAGAAAAATAATACTACAAACTGCGACCTCTTTAAATATCCACTAAACTGACCATCATAAACCCGTATCAACTGTCTTCATCATATTGTAATGTACACACATGCTCATAATGAAAATGTTGCCCATTACCATTAAAAAAATCAATGTACATTTTGTCCCAAAAAAACAAAAATCACATCAAAATAGACTACGCCATCATAAAAAATGACAATAAGAGACTTTACAGAGTTTGATAATTGTTTTAAATGTTTCACAAACAAATAAGGACATCCATCACTACATGACTCCATGACAATCTCATCTCCTCTTGTATATGCTCCGATGTTTATAAAGTCTGTGGCAATGTCCACTCCCTTGCTCTCCCCGCATCGAACTTGATCGGCATCGAATCCTTATCATCATGTAGCAAGTACTCGCATACTTGATGGTGAAGATGCACAATCATGTTCGAAAAAGAACCATAATGTATTAGATCACATGCCGAGAACATTGTAAAATGCCATATGAGGTCACAGCTTACCCATTGTCCTGTTGAGGAAGACCGGCCAACCATTAGCCTGTGTCCATCACGATCTTCACCGTCGTAGTCAATATGTCTTTTCCAAAGACCAACATAGTTCAAGATAGGGAATGATCTTCACAAAAGGTTCAATACCTATACGAAGGAGGAATTCATGGTATGTCTTTCCACAGTTGAAAACATGGAGAGTGTGTGTCCTGAATTCAAGGACTCGGCCAACATCCAAGGTGCCTTGTTTGTTGGAATAATGGGCATAAATACATGGTCCACACTGCTCCATGGATGGCTTAAAGGCAATGTTCCTTTCGTCACAACATCTATCAAGCCGGACTCCTCGACGATATAATGGTTGGATCTTGCTTGAACTTGGAGTATATGTTTTTCTACCTTCATTTGGAACCAGTGAGTCCGTGGTAGTAGCTTTCAACTTCGTCAGATTCTTCCCATAACGTGCTAATCAAGCGGATGTAATAGAAGCACACATCCATGTGTCATAGGAAATCGTAACATGTTAACAAAATCATCATCGAGAAATAAACAATCACATATTGATATTTTCACATAAGTTTGACTCATTTAATGTGTGACCTATGTCGACAAACCGTGACCTCATTTTCTCAGAATGAAGGTTGGAAGTAGGGGTATCTTACCATGCCGCTTAAGGAGCACTCGTAATTCACCGACCATGAAACCAAGTTTTACTTCCAACCTTGAACCCACCTAGCAGTAAATGGGGGCTTATAACGTCATCAAAGATCGTTGAATTTCTTCCAAGCATAATATGAACTATAAAAATTTGTATCTCACAAGCTATCAAACAACTTTCTAGGGATGGAATATGAATTTACTTGTTTCTCGGGTTTGTATCCTTACTGAACCAACTCTCGAATAATGAAATGTCGCCTCATCTCGTCGCGGTTGTAATGCTCAAAAACCGGTAACGTTGTCGGCGCGCTTGAGTACTTTCCTTCATCGCTACAAAGGGAGATTGAAGTATCTCATTGTCCTGAAACCCTCTTCATCGCGTCCCGAAGCTTGTTCGCACATCGGGATACCTCGCATTTAGTGGTAAACTCGCTATGTATCTCGTTGTTCAGACTACCATTATATCTCGCGACATGACTTGTGTGTTGTGTGACTACAACTATACCTGTGACACAGTGTGTTGTGTGACCTAATACCAACAAATGCGTGTGACACGCTCGTCTGAAAGAGAATCATGTAAAATTCCAAAACTCTGTAATGCACCGCCTCTCGTCATCTTCGTGTCCCTGAAGAACATCGAAATGATGCAGTAACCTTCTCGTCGAATTGTTTGTGCTTCGAGTCGGAGTTTCGCTTTCAAGTTGAGTGAAATCAAGACCCAAGTCGAACGAAGGCGGTTGAAGACCGAGTTGTATATCCTCACCTTCGTCCGAACCATCTTACCCTTTACCTTTAGTGTCCAAACTCGATCCCACATGAGATGCCCGAAGATTAGACCAAGACATAATTTAAAATGAAATCTGGATAATTCAAAAACAAAGATGACTTCATTCTTACTTACTTCACCAGGCTTCGTAAACTTCGGCGCATGCCCTTCATGCACGTCCTTGGAACTTTCACCGAGTCTCTTCATAATCTCTTCCATCGTACTTGAGATCAACGCATACGTACTCGTACAAGAACCGCATGTTGGTCCTAATTTCTAACACGTCATTCCTAATCCTGCATCGCATCTGACAATATCATCCATCCTCCGTAGTTGTTCACCTTGTAAATGTGACAACCGTGACCTCGATCGCTTATTTGCCCCGCGAGTTCATTTCTTAAATCCTCAACAAATTTCGCAAAACGTGAATATAAATTAGTGACGTAAATAAATGAATTTAAATTTGTCTCAGCGACTGTGCGTAAGGATCTCATGCGACTCCGTGCATAAGGATCTCATGACTCGTTAAGATTCTGACTCAGTTATGGATTTGTGACTCTACTTTTAAAGTTATTACCCTCACTAACAACTTACATTATCCGACATCGGGGACACTTAGGGGTGGGGTTCCCCGTGCGTAGAAGTGTTCGACGACTTGACGGGAGGTCCTCGGGAGACTTTCAGATACGTTGTATCCTCCCACCTTGGTGGAGGATCTTGAAAGTCATCATCATCTTCTTCAACGTCACCGTGTCAGTCGCCATCCGTTATCCCGTGAATCCGATGAACTCATGTGTACCCCACGAGAAGCAAAGATCATCACTTGTTCCTACACCGCGAGCCGAACGTTCCGTCCTTCTCTTCTTTCGCATAGCACGGCGTTTAGCAACCGTCGAACCGGTTGGTATCTTTAGCAACCCATTCATGTACGGTATATCCATCTCGGTGTCCGAGGGTCGAGGTCACGTATTACAATCGCGCAATGCCAAAAACTAAAAAAAATATTGTTAACAACAATACACAACTTACTACAAAATAAATTCCATACATGTAAAATTCTTATATCTGGGGTTGGAGAAGCATTCGTCTCCTTCCAAACTAGCTCAGACGGGGGCTCATCTCGCCACCCAATTCATGATCCGAGGAAGTGTGTCGACATCCGTTTGACAATTGATCCATCAAGACCGGGAATAGTCTCATATATCCACACTTGAAAGGGTATCAACAGCCTCTTAGCCTGTAATGTCTTGTCCTCTTGCTCAACCACTTCTCTCAAATCATTTAAAGTTGATTCAAAGAGTAGCTTCCCCCATGGAAATTTGTTCATCAATGCAAAATCTTCAACCAACACAAATAAGTAGTGATCAACCACCTTTATAATCCCCTGGGAACAAGTATGATGTAATAAAATAAAGAGCTCCTAGTTCGCTTACGTCTTCATCCAACAGACCTCAACAACATCCGTTTCCGGTAGTTGGCAAGTCGATAGGAATGTGTCCCGACATCTTCATGAGTCACCGAGTTAAGTCGTCAAGAATTTTTCCTTCGAATCGAAGGGACGTCTCAAGATTCTCCACATCACTCGTCCCCTATGCATCGGAGACCGCAATTACACATAGTTCGACCATGGAGAATCTAACGTATCTTCCCGAGACACGAAACCACAGCTCATCTTCGTTCGCGATGAACCCGTTCCGAGCGAGAAGTAGTGGATCAACCGCTGATCGTAGGGCTATGTCGGGCAATCCATAAAATGTCCAAAGCATGTACCCTTGAGAATTGTTTGTTGGGCTTCACTTAGATGTCTCTTAATGTTAGTCGAACACCTTTTGGTACGGACGTTGTAATCTTGCCAAAAAACCATTTTTCTTCGTGTAACATGTATTCCCAAACTCAGCAATGCATGGTTATCAATCTCACATATGGAAATTAACATTAGTCATAGATGACAAAACACCCAAAGCAAATACAAAACTAAACCCATACGTAAATCACAGACATGTCTTAAATTATATTTCACTATGGCAACATTCAATGCTACTTCACAATCATAAAACAATATCACAAAAACCGTAACATGATGTCAATAATTGAGGTCACAAATTATACATACATAACTAATCACATGCGTAAGTCAGACATGTCTAAAGTGCAATTTCACTATGGCAACATTCAATGCTACTTCACAATCATAAAACAACACAACTTATGTAAACATGTTGTGAAGAATCGAGGTTACAGATGAGTTCATAACACCCATATATGTGTACATTCACATCCAAATTTGATCTCGCCAACGTAAAACACACCCAACACTCAAAACTAGTTCTCAATAAAACAAGATATCGTGTCACAGGAAAGGGAAACCACCTAGACATTAGGTCACAGAAGAAGAAATCAGTCACAGAAATGGAAAAATACACTAACACGATCAAGGTCACAGCATACATTAAGATCACAAAATTAAACATCCACAAGAATAAAACCCCAACTTCAACCCCCGTTCCTCAATCAACAACCAACAAGACACAAATGAAATGACAAAATGATGAAAAAATCGAAATGTCGATTTAACTAGCGATTGCCATAAGACCCATGCCATTACCTTCTTCCTTGATCGAATACCACTTGAACCGTGCGATTTTTCCCTTGCTTTCGGCATTTTGGAGACACTGCCTTTACCTTCCTCTTCTCCGTACGCACCGCTTCAGCCGACTTCTTGACCGTCATCTCAACTCTTCTTGGTCATTTTTGTTCACCTTCTACTGATTATTTATGGGTCAAGATACCGTAAAGACCTATCGCAAACGGGGAAGAACGTGTTGAGAGAGGGAGCCAAGAATGGGGAGATGGGATGGTGGTCGAGAGAAACTAGGGATTTGAAAATATGGGAAGTTGGAAATATGGAATTTTGAAAATATGGGAAGTTATGTTTTTCACCATTTGAAGCCCACCTTTAACGGGATACGCGCGTAATTGATAATTAAAACATTAACTGTTTAATTAAAATATTAATTGTGTAATAAAAAAAAAAAACCTGATAACTGAAAAAAAAAGGTGAAAAACTGATTTTTTAAAACCTAATAGAAAAGGCCTGGTTTCATGCAATTTCCTCTTATTTCGCCATGGGAGAAGAAGCAATTGCCTTGGCCCGTCAAAATAATATGTGCCGTCCCTTTTAGAGTCCAAAAGTCTGAATACTTTAGACCACAAGAATTTATGGGGCCTAAGGAAAATAAATACTAGGCCCTATTTTCAGAAAATATTCGGCCCCATCTCACTTGAGCCCATCATTAAATTGGGCCGAACTGCAGGACCCATTAAATAATTTCACTCCATGCAAACTGCTTCAATTGGAGGTCCATTTTGCCTGCAAAAACTTTAAAGTCTTTAAACCTCTTTTCACGTCAGATCAGAAAGGCAAGAGCCTGCAAAAAGCTATAGCAGACAAGATAGGACTGGGATTGCACGCCACCACCAAAATATTAATTGTCAACGCATTGAACCAAAGTTAGGCCAAGGATCGGTGGTCACTATAGTGATATGGATGCCGCTAGTGCCGGTATCTGCCTCGACTGCCTTCGTGAGGTTGCAAAATATTGTGGATTTATTGCAGCAACGAAAATGAGAAAATTTTGACTTGAGCTTTTGATTGAGCGCATGGTGGGCGTTGTATCCTAGAGAAAAATCAGCTATGGAAATTTCTCCATTTATAACTTTGAGGCTTTTGTATATAATTTAGCATCACCTAAACTGTGCCTGAAATGTCGGCGGTCTGATCTTGAACCAGAAAAGATCCCAGCAAATTTGAGCCCATTAGAACATATTTGGCATTTTTCAAGAGTTCCCAATATGTTTTTCCATTCAAAGTGGGGCTGACTTTTTGTTTTTGGTTGGTTGAGGAATCAACTTCTCAGCAACTTCCTAACCTTTTTTCAGCTTCAAATGGAGAGAAGAAATTCATGACTGTCATACCTCCTTCCTCTTCTTGCCGGACCCTAGAAATTGAACATACCCTACGTTCTTGAGACTGGGTTTTTCTTTTGCAGAGGATAAATGATGGCCCCATATATTTTCTCTAGTTACTTCTTGCTCCATTTTTTTTTTTTTTGGTCACGAAACTGCCAATTTCCGGTGGCTGTCTTTGCTATTTTCCAGTAGAAACTGCCCGAAAAATTCTTCATTTTCCGGCGACCTTTTGGTACGTGGTATAACATGGTTAACGTACCGTTTCCCACAGACGGCGCCAATCTGTTGACCTCAAAAAATGGTCGAACAGAATCCCTGCCACGCCCCCTTCACGTGGACACCACCTGCACACTGAACACCCCGTTAGGAGGCAAAAGGCCGTCGGCCAAGAAAAATGTCCGGCGACCGTTCGCACTCCGACGGTCAAGTCAACTGCCGGACGAGGGAAAAATAAGTACAAGAGGCGGGAAGGGGAATTTGGATAGGATTAGAAATCATACCTTAAATGAAATAGGTCACTCATATATATAGAGAAGTGAAATGTAAATGGGCTCGGGGACCTAATGGGCCGGCTGGATAATGGGCCTGGTAGGATAGGCTAAGTTCGAGCCCAATAGGATAATTTATGGTGTAACACAATATTTTTATGCACTCTAATTTGGCTAGGGTTGTAAATGGATCAGATCTGCCCATATCGATCCGATAAGAATAATTCATGGATCCGGTTTGAAAATCCAACGAACATTTGATTGCTAAATCCATATTCGATTTATTATGTAATCGCATATTCGATCCGAAATATTTTTGAAAGAGGAAATTCCCAATCTCAATACAAAATTTATTATAATTTATTATAATATATATTAATGTTATATTGGAATTTGATAAGTTTGACATTCTTCGTTAAAAGTCATAAAATATAATACGAGTATCAAAATGAAAAAATTATGTGTAATAAATTATGTGGTAATATATAAAATTAGGGGTGTACTCAGACAATTAAAGTTAGGGGGCACTATCGAACCTGCAAAAAAGTTGGAAGAAATTTTACAATCGAAAATTTACATTGAAAAAAATTATGTATCATGTAATTTTGCATCTGAAAATTTACATGAAATATGACTTTTTGGATGTAAAATTTCGAAATTTTTAATGTCATATCTTATATAAATATCCTAATAAAATAATGCAAATTACATTGAGAAATTTGTATTATAAAAATAATAATTGTTAATGAAATAATTAAAATTTTTAAAATTTTGGAGTTAGACGCCTCTTTTTAAGACGTATGTTTGACGCATCTTTAACTATTTTCGATATATGTTTGAACTATTTGATATGCCTATAATGTAGTCCTCAAAACGAGCTTTGAGATGATATAAGCAATTTGTAGATTCGACTACCGTACGATCGTCGGAGAATTTTTAAAATTAGCATGTTATTGAAATTCTCGAAATACTAATTTTAAACCGCCTACTTTGACAAGTCGTAATATTTGCTACGATTGATAGTTTCGTACGCTGTTAATAACATAAAAAAATTAGACTCTTGAACACTTCGAAATGGTATTGTAAATGCAATATTTCAATTTCGTTTCATATCTTATAATCATTTAGAAAATTGAAACAAAAAAAAGTGGCAAAGTTGGTGGCACGTGCCCCCAAGCCCAATCCTGATCCACCGGTGTATAAAATATAGTATATTATTATAATAAATTGAATTAACATATATTCATATTTGTTCTATTGAACTAAAATCATAAATTCATCTTTCATTAATTTTATCAGATTCAGATCAAAATTCAATCAATTGGCGGTCCTAATCTTGACTCTTTAATTTACATTTGCCAAGAAACATTTATTGAATTCTCATTATTTTTTATTCTGCAAATTTTTTATATGTTAACGATCAATCAATTTAAATATGATTTGAATAGCTTAAAAAGTAAAGTATTGAAATCTATAATTTATTAAATGTTATAATTATATAAGAAGAATAGAAAGTGAACTTGTTTTTCTAAATTTGAGGAGTCAAACTTATCCCCTATTAAAAAGTTGAAGTAGAGTTTTTTGGAGTTTATTTTTAACCATTAACTCTTTAAAATAAAAAGCATATTGTATTGAGTCTCTTGAAGATACTCTTAGCATAATGTTCGTTTTGGCTCTCCAAATCGAGGAGTGGGATGTTAAGCTTAATTGCCGTGCACAAGCTGAACTCAACAAAAATAGACATTGATTAACAAGTAGAAGACATCAAGCAAAGTTTTCTTAGTCATCGTCTCGTCCAAAACATGGCTGGCGATGTCCACAAGCTCCTAGAGAATATTGTTTATAAACCAAAAAATATGTGCAAAAGTAGTTTCTTCCTCAAGAACCATTAGTAGGTGGAGCCTCAGGGGGAGTAGTCTCCTTGCGCCCAAATCCTCCCATCTGTATTCCTAACGTATAGCTGCCTTCAGACGAACCTCCTTGAGTCAAACCACCTTGAGCAGAAGAGCCACCAAGCGCCGCCTTCAACCCTTTCTTCTTTTTCACCTTCTGCGCCCAACCAATGAGGCCAACTTGCACGTGCTCATCAAATATTGACTTCTTGAAATGCGTTCCCATCTTCATTTCCCGGATCAAGAATTAGACTTTCGTGTAAATTTTATCAAGTAAAACAAAGTATCCAAGGAAATGAAGAAAGATTACCTGTGTAACAAGAGCATAGAGTGGTAATGTACTGTAGCTGCAGAGTACCTGAATAAATACACTGAATGACATGAAAGAGTCAGCTTACTGCTTTCAAAATAAGCAACATTTTTACTCATAGAAGTAAGAAAACAATAATATTTTCATGCGTCTGTAAGCAGAAAGTTACTTAAAAAGTGTTGCTTTTTTTTAAAAGCTTAACCTCATATGCTCAAAACAATACTCATGAAATCAACAGCAATCAAATTCTTCTGAAAGTTGTTAGAGAGAGAAGGTAGAGTAGATTCACCCTATGATAAGTCGAGGAACTATATAACGAACTTGTCCCATAATGCAAGAGTCGAAACCATATTGAACCTGTAGGTGACATAAAAATAGTTTTTAACTGATGGGGAAAGGTTCTTTCATTTACAAAGACAATTTAATGAATCCAGTTACCCATATCCAGAAGAAGAATGCTATTTCGAAAGCATTTTGGAAAAGAATGAAATGAATCAAGAAAAGAACAATGTGGGGTCGATGGAACCAAAAATGATCGTCGGAAGGTTGCACAACCAATTCGCCCTCAATGGCCACATGTTTCTCAGCAACCTCATGAGCCAACTGGATAATCACATGCTCCAACTTCGTGCCAACAGCAAGTAGAAGCTGAAAAATAAATTATAAAAATGTTAACTACAGATAAAAATTGTTGGTTTGGTGCAAATAACAGAAGATTAAGAAAAGTGAGGTATCATTTTCACCGTGACTTTTGGAAAAATGCGTTAATAAAGGCACACAAATTAATTAAGCAACAGTTCGGGGGAAACTCACGATAAAAGGAATGAAAGCAATCCAGAAATATGTATGCCAACCTGCACCAAAAATATAAGTCAATTTTAAACAAAAAAATTGCATAATCTGGTACTAGGTAATCAAGTCCAATAGCGCATTGCACTGCTGCAGCAGAAATAAAATTACGGGGAAACATTGCCAGTATTGTTGAATAGAGAGGTTGTACCGTTGATATTCAACAACAAGAAGATGACAACGAATACCCACAAATACCAACTGCAATGAATAAAAGCAGATATTAACCCATATTTTAAGTAGAAGCAGTAGCTAAAAGCATTGTTCTGCAGAGGAGAAAGATGTGTACTCGAAAAGGATTTCAAGGGTAAAATTAGAACTATTGAATCTCCTAAATTATCACTTACCTTATCCCGACAACTGTTTTAAAGTCATCTTCCAGAGCACGTATCATGTACTTGTGGAAATTAAACTTTGGGTTTCCTCTGCAATGTGTCTGAGGCAAGGGAGTTCCACATCAGGTGTATAAAATTCAAGTAGAAAAATATTTAAAAAAATAATAAAAATTGACTTCAAACTTAACAGACTTTGAACATGTTTTGACAAAGTAAGTGAAGTTACTTAAGTAAATTTTTGTTTCCAAAACATGTATGAATGAGTTACTTTTTATTACTTTCCAGTAAAAAAAATTATTTATTTTTCAAAAACTAATACTATCCGTCTATTAATTATTTCATAAACATAATATTTATTTTAAAATTTAGTAGTTTACTTATAATAAACTTCCTTATAAGTGAGGTTTTAAACTTAGAAAAAAATGATAAATACATTAAGCACTTACCATAATGAATCCCAACCGGAGTGCTACATAGTCTGACTTGGTGACAGATCCATAAAATTGCTTAAGAAAAGAATGCTGAAAAATTTATCAACAAGTGTCAAGTGATCACCCACAGCACTTGGGAAAGGAAAATGACCAAGTGATGAATTGATGATACTGCATCTACGTATCATGTCAACTTGCATTTTGTTCCATTTGCTGACAATGGATATGAGAGGAAAATGAAATGTATTACCAATAACGGACAGATTTAAACCTACCACCCAACTCAACAGGGCTGAATGTCTACCCAAGCCCAAAAATCTCTTCTTGATGAAATCATGTTGCTGAACATTGGTAATCCTAGGCTTAAGAACTGCAAGTCCATCATATATATAATTATGATATACACGAGAAGAAAATTAATTAATAATGCACAGTAGCAGATCCTCTTTACACACATAATTTATAAGGCCTAACACAATTTCAAATTCTAAAATAAAACAATCAGAAAAGATTGTATTCATAGTAGCTAGATCGTTGATTAATTTAAGTACGGGTTTACATAACCTCCTTCTAATATTATACAACATCACTCTTACGAGCAGCAACATATTAAAAGCCAACATACTTCCGGCAAAAAACCTTTGACAAAACATCTTAGTCTAAATTCTGTGGAGTGGTGAATTCGTACCTTGTTGAGTATCATAATTATCTTTAGCAATAGAGTCCTCCCAATGCTTCCATTGGCGAATCTACATTAAAATTGAAAATTACACGGAGAAGAAGACGGATCGTATAAACTGTCATGTGCATAAGTTAGACAACTTAGGACTCACCTTTGCCCCTCCAAATACAACAGTGAGAACAGAAAATGTCACGTGCACAATTGCTAGGACAAAGATAAAGATGTGCAGATGATGTAATGCTTCAAGAGATAACAGTGGGACCTTGTGCTGTACAAAAGGAAATGAGGAACCAATCAGACACTAACATCAATTCCCATGGACCGAAGAAACTACACATCCTGTTGACCGAGGTATCACAAATTAATCGATTATGTCAAATATGATATATGAATGAACAACAGAAAAGGAAAAATTACGCCATGTGACACGTAGGTTGAGAATGTTTGACAGTTTTTATATTGTTGGGAGTGTGCTGATTTCTGCTAAGTTCCCCGTGTTCACCCATACAATGACTTAAAATTTTGTTGTCAGTGTAAGTATGCACCATTTGGAACATGTTTGACTAAGCTTAAATGCAAGTCAAACTTACTTCTAAGTAACTTTAATGGCCAAATATGTTTGGGTTTAGTTGTAAGTTACTTTTTATTACTTTAGTTTTGAGTTAATAATTATTTCATTTTCAGAGTAGGTAAGGGTTACTCAAAATAAGTAACTTGCATGTTTACAAGTTTGAGCAACTTAATGACTTTTACTCTCGATAAGTCATCAAAACTACAATATAATGGACCTTCTGGCCGCTTGAATGTTTTACTCTACTTTAAAAAAGTAACAATTTTGCCAAACACATATATCTATTATGAGTACAATTTATTCAATACATACTTAAAAAGTAAAATTACCTTTTAACTTTTAAATTTACTTTTAAGAATTCTAAGCTCAGCCAAACATGCTCTTGAACTCGTAGTTCGAGCCTTTCGGAATTATTTTTTCCCCTGTGCTAGTCAATTTTTTCCTTCAAATACAGTAACAGTAAATCCATGAAGCCATATTGCTTCTAACGAACCTAGAATACTAAGATGCGTGAACTGTACATAGACGTAAACCAGATCCAAACACTACTTGCTGACTTCTCATGCCAGGTCCAAGATTCCCAAGCAACCGCAGTAAAAGAACAAGCCTTCTAGTTCCAAAAAGATATACATTGCTCATTTCTCAATTAAAAAACAACCACCAAAAAGTAGTTGATCAAAATAAGGAATTTAACCTTCAAGTAGTTTGCATTTTTTTTTTCCAATCAAAGAACCTGATATGGATCTATACTATAACTATAGATACATGCTCTCAACAGTAACAAATAGAGATAAGTATGCATGATACAACTGCAACTTGTAAAGGAAAAGAATCTCTCTCCATAAATATCATGAAACAGATCATACCAGAGCCCTGGAGAAACGAAATAAATGTTCATATCATTTTTGTAGCTTGGATAGTTTCTTCTGATCAAAGAACTTGAAGTGGACATATGCTATAACTATATATGCATGGCTTTGACAGTAATAGATAGATCAATTTAGATAATTTTATTTTAACTTGAAAAAGGAAAAGAATCTCTCCGTAGATGATCAAAAAACAACACTGAATTCTTCCACCAGAAAAATGAAATAAATGTTCATATGATTAACCTTTGCGGTGCAGTAACCTACGCCTTCGGCGAGCAACCGCCGATGATGTGAACTTGCCTCTGGACTTGTTGGGGCAGATTCTTCTCCACTCGAAGAAGATTTCGATGACAATGAGCATGGAAGCAAATGCTTCATCATGTCTTCAGGCACACAGATCTTGACTATACGGCCTTGAAACACAGTCATCAAGAGTGATATAAACCCCAACAGCATCAATTCTACATTCACCCAAAAATCATTCACCCGTTCATAGTTGCAATTAATCAATCAATCATAATATTGGAAAAAGAAAACGCGAATTATCTTTTATATATACCCATTTACGCCTGTTCACATACGCTCTAAGATAAAGTGGAAGATGAAAACTACCTTCTTTAACTTTCATTAAAGCTTCGTAGAGGGGCTTCTGGTTCTTCTTTTTCAAATACTGTAAAAAAATTCAGTAAAATCGTAAATATTTTTCCAAAATAGAGTGTTAAAACAAAAATAAAGATAAAAAATTGTAAAATCTTACGGCCTTGCAGCAAGTTCGTGTGCCAGTGTGTGTGAAAGAAGAAGGAGTGATAAACCACCTTGCCGGCATAATGGAGGAGGCGCTCGGCGGCGAGGGAGATGGCGACGATTACTGTACATACGGCGGCCACCACCCAAGTTGGGGTGAACTCTAACGTCGTCCCTTCCTCTTCTCCACCCCCACTCATTTTTCCAAATCCGAAAATCACAAACCCACCTCACAAATGTGAAAAAAATCTTCCTCCAAACCAATCAAAAACGGAAAAGGATTCAGATTCGACCAAAGGGAAATGCAGATTATCTTTCTTTATCCATAATCCTGGACCAGTACTGCCCAATAGTAGTGGTGGTGGCTAATAAAAAGGCACACGAAAACAAGAAAAGACAATGACAGAAGTAATTAGCTGTGTTTGGGTTTGAAAATGTGAATCCAAGTAGGTGTATAATAACAGATTTGAAGCGTCGATCGCTCTTCGATAGCAACTTTATACTTAAAAAAAGGACAAAGGCTCAAGATTTTGTTTGAGGTTTTTATTATAACCTTTTAAATAGTTAAGGTGTGTTTGGTAGGATGGATGAAAATTTGATAGATTAAAAAATAAATTATTTTCTTAAAAATGATTTTGTAATAGTTGATTTTCATAGTTACTTTTGGGGGGTTTTTTTTTTTTTTTTTACAATTTTGGATCCATTCTCATTTTTTCTTGAATTATTAGTTTGTTACAATTCTTAGAATAACATCATCGATAGTTGATCAAATTTACAATGATTATATCTCAAATTCGACGACAGATTATTCAATTTAAATATTTATATGAATGCACGAGGTTGACATAGTTTAGAAATTTCACTGATTTGGTATGATTTGAATTGGTATTTTTAAGAAATATGAGCAAGTTAATTTTAGGGGTATTTTCAAGAATGTCCACAATTAAGGATGTGAGTTGAAAAGTGTCCAATTTTCAAATTTAATACTAAAGTGTCTATTATGCCCTTAATGAAAAAAAAGGACATTTGAATCTCTACGTATTCTCGACATTTAAAATGTCATTCTCGACATTTGAATCTCGTTTTATTTTTTAATAGTACACACGTCAAATCACAATATTAAATGTTCTCGACATTTCAAAACGTCATTCTCGACATATTAAATGTCTAGAAGGATATTTCATTTCAAACATGACATTTCTCTACACTTGAAATGTCGTTCTCGACATTTCTGTGTCAATGTAAAAAATAGCATTAATTATGATTTGACATCTTGTCATTTGCAATAAATGGAGCAGGTTATGTGTCAAGATTTCATTAGCCCATATTTTTTTTGCAAAAATGTCCATTTTATTGTCTTTGAATGGAATCACAAATTGTTGACCATGGATATTTTGGTCTAAAATATACCAAAATGACCATTTTTGCAAAGATTTTTAAAAGTTGCCATTTTTGCTAGTGACTAGAAGAAAGTGGACATTTCTTACCATTTCCACTTAATTTTATTTGAAGTGTCACTTGTTAAATTAGGCAATAAATTTCTTAATTAATAAGTATTCATTTTCATATTTACTCATAGATTGAAACAAATATGTTATAAAATAGGTTGAGATCATACTGGTATTTTAAAGAATAGAAATTTATGAAATAACGTATAATGTGTATTTATCTTAGGCCAACTTACTCCCAAAAAAAAAAGTGTCTAGTACTTCTGAAAAATTATTCAAATATAATTAAAAGCAACTTCTAAATTGTAAAAGCAATTTTTTTTTTTTAGAATTATCCACTTTTACAGATCTATTTCTTCTGTAAAAAAGACAAAATACTCACATGAGAGTGGGGTAAGTAAAATATTATTATAAAAAAATGAGGTCCACTCCCATGTGTGTATTCTCAATTCTGTCATTTTTTACAGGATTTTTTTTTTTTTTAACTGCAGCATCTCTCTTTGTTTTCAATGTTTAGTCAAACGGGAACTTATTATAATATTATCTCTCAGAGCATTTGTCACGGAATGGACCATGCTAATAATTAAACCAAACGCGGCCATTTATCATATGGTGGACCCATCACTAAAATGTTGTGATGGATTTGGCCTAACCAATTTTAAAAAATGATATTTTGCAATAGTATTATGGTAGATAATATGTGAGTAAAAAATAAGAAAAAAATTTAAATTTACGTATAATATTATTTTATTGAACAATGTGTGGTTGAAATGAGATAAAATCGTCGTAGAAAAATGCATTTTGATGAAAAAAACAGGGTTCAAACAAGGATTTAATAATAAATCTATTGTTCTAGATATTACAAGGTCGATCCTGTTTGTTGCTCATTTTGCACTCCTACTTTATCGAAAATGAGAACGTTACATGTCCAATTCACTGACAATGTGCAGACATGCTATTGTAAACAAACATGTTTTTTATACCCCAATCCTTGTACTACCCTCTGCAGTGAGCACCCCAACTACAGTGGGGCCCTTTGTTGGTAGAAAGAATGCTTTTTTGGGGGTGAAAATGGGAAACATGCCATCTTTTTCATTGACATTTTTCACACCAAAAAAATAAAAAATAAAATGTTTACTGTCCTTTTTGGCACTTTTTATTGGATACTACAGAAAAAAATATATATGAAAAAAAAAATTACTTGCCTTTTTTGTACCTTTTATTGGATACAACATGATTGAAATAAATAAATTGAAGCTAGAGTATATCATCAAAGAATTTGATAGAGTGGCAAAGTTGAAATTTTATTAGTAAGAACTTGATTTTATTTGATTTCAGGAAAATATTAAATTAAAAAATAAAAGATGATAAACTTTTGTACCCAAAATGTTGCGTTGACTTTAAAAAGTGGGGGCTCGTTTTCATTATCTTTGGCATTGGCAAATTTTAAATTTCAATAATTTTCACAAACAAACAATAAATAAAATGCAAAGGGTGGGTAGTTTAAGCTTGTTTTGTGACATGATTTGGTTGTCGATGATTATGCACTATAATTTTTGAATACGGCGTCGAAATGTCAATCTAAAACTTTACATGTGTATGATTATTGACATAGCAAAAATTATGTTAAGTTCAAATGTGACATAAGCTAAAGTCAACAACTATAAGCCTTAAGTTAACCTGGAGTTTTCAAACTCATTGTCTTGGACATTATTTGTAAAAGGTTAAGTTGAAACGAGAGAAAAATAGTGGATAAGAGGCCTAGAGCTGGTTCTAAGCAAATTGGCGAAACACGCGAGGGATAGGGAGCTATGTAAAATATATTCAACCAGTTGACAACGTTGGCACAAAAGCTTATTCAACATACATGAAATGTGCGATTCATTAAGAAAATTTAGAAAATGACAATCCATCTTAACGATAATGATTAGTCCACGACATAAAAAATGACTTGACATATGTGTGAGGCTCTCTGATACGTAAGTTCGCCACAAGCAAGTTACTCTTCTACTCATTCTTATCGAAACCCTAACACAATTCTTCATTATGAATGGAATGATTACCAATTTCTAGTAATACCAAACACATCGTGATTACTAATTATGGTTTTGGAAAGCTTTATAGACACGAATTGTTTTAGGGTCCATTTGATTGTAAGGGTGGAAAGAAAATGAATTTCAAATAAAGTAATTGTCTAGAAATTATTTTATAGAGAATTTTTAAGTGTGTTCGATTTGTATAATTTTCCACCCGGAAAATTTTTAAATTTTGGATCTTTTTGTGTTCGTTTGATTTTATTTTACATGGAAATTGGTCATTAAAGTGATAATTTTTTCACAGTTGGTTATAAAATTTGTTTCCATTCCAAAAAAAAAAATTTCCTAAATTATTTTTTTTATCAAAGTTTCATGTTCGTTTAATTTTATTTTACATGAAAATTGTCCATTAAAGTGAAAAAAATTTACAACTAGTTATGAAATTTGTTTTCATTGCCAAAAAAAAGAGGCGCGTGAAAGGGGTGGGGGAAAAAGTTTTCTTGTCACTTTTTACCCTATCAAACACACAAATTGGAGGAAAATGGAGTTTGTTTTCCATTTCCATGGAAAATCTACACAATCAAACAGGGCCTTAATTAAAGTTATGTCGGAAATTTGATGGATGAATTAAAAACGAGACGAAGAGTTGCCTTTTGTAGAAAAGAATTTTAAAAAGTTAAAAAAAAACTTTATATCCCACATTGATTGGAAGAGAAAAATGGGATAGAAATGGTCTTATAAAACGACTTCCAATTGTCTCTTAAGAGACAAAAACATTTTTCAGCCCCAGAAAAAGAAAAGTAAGTTGGTTTAAATAATGCAGTGTAGATCTAGATGTGAATTTTCATTTTGATTTGGAAGAGGCATCCAATAACAATTTTTGGAGCAAGAGCCACATTATTTTGAAAGAATGTATTTGGAATAGTAAATTAATGGAAAATGTATGGTTGAAAAAGAAGGAAAAGTTATTGATATGATGAAAAATATGTGACTGAAAATGTGTAGAAGAATGAGAATGAAAAAAATAATGTGACCCAAACAGGGACTTAATTTAAATTTCGAACTAATTCGATCCCAAAAGCATCATCGGTAGAAGCCCTTCCTTGTCACGTCATTAGGAACGAAATTAGTTTTATTTGAAAATATTTGATGAGTTAGGCTACAAATGCAGAATTATTATATATGCACACTTGTCAAGAATTGATTCCCAATTGACAAAAAAAAAAAAATTGCGAATCAGGTACAGTCAACACGACACATGTAAAGAATCAATAAGAAAAACACCTGCACCACTGGGCTTTTTTCATTTTCAGTAGTAGGGGAACACAATGAAAAACCTACACGAAAACATGGATTTTAACATTTCTTTATCAAAAATCAGATGACTAAAAATTTTATTCAAAAATCAGGTACTAAATAAATTATTATTATATATAAAATATATACTATATTAACATGTTTCATTATTTCTCATTTCTATTAGTTAAATGATTTCTCTCTCTACGCCCTACCCCACACCACACCTCACCTATACCCACCCAAGTAAATATCTTGATTCCAAATACGTCTTCTTCTTTCCCATTCTTTCAATTCTTTTCCTTAAAAAATAAAATAAAATAACATAAAATTCTCTCTCCATACAACAACACTTTCTCTCTCTATAGATCCAATCGTCGTCTTCTTCCGACCGCCGTCTTCCTCAAATCACAATCTCCTTCCTCAAATCACAATCTCCTTCATACCATTTTCTCCATATGCGATAAGGTTGCAGGTGGAGGTGGTGGTGGTGGTAGTGGTGCAAGATGCTAGTGTGGTTACAGTAGTAGCAGTACATAGTTGCTAGAGAGGGGCTTAATGTAGCCCTTTCTCCCGTCTATTTCTCTATTGTGCCGGAGATGGTGGGGATGGGAAGATGTTGTGAAAACTAATGGCTCTCAGTGGTTGGGTGTTCATCTTATTTGCGTGCGGTGCGATCCATTAATCCTTTTTTTTTATGCGGCGGTTGGGTGTGATGGTACTTAGTGGTGGTTGGGTTCGGTTGAGGTTAAGCATGGTGTGGGGTGTTATGGTGGTGACTAGTGGTGTTTTGGTGATGGTACGGTATGCTAGTTGCAGCTACGAGCATTGGATCTTCATGTGGTGGCGATTGTGACCGATTGTGACTTGAGATTGACCTAGTCACAAACAGTCACACTAAACACAAATTTGATCATAATGAGTCACATTGAATTCAAACTTAGTCACAATTAGTCACAGATGACTGTGTCAGCGAATGGGGTGGGGATGTGATTTCCAATTTTTAATTTTCTGAAAATTTTTAAGTCGTCGGAGCGGCAGCCGGAGTGATCGCTAGAACAGTCGCCAGAGGGTATGAATCTTTTGGACACGCCTTGTTGAGTCCAGTGTAGTCTACATATACGCCATTTCCATTCGATTTTTTCACCATGACGACATTAGCTAACCAATCAAGATACTGCACTTCCCTGATGAAACCTGCCTCAGTAGCTAATCGACTTCAGCCTTTGCTGTTGCCTGCCGCTCCGGGACAAGATTTCTTTTCTTCTGGTTTATCAGTTTAGTACCTGGTAAGATACACAGGCGATGTTGTGCAACAGATGAGGCAACCACTGGTATGTCACTAAGGCTCCACGCAAATACATCTAAATTACTTGTCAGGCATTTCACCAACTCCTCTTTCTCGCCCTCCTCCAATCCTATCCCCACGCTGAATTCACGCCCTCTAGCAACTAAATTTTTTTCGTAGTATTGAGGGGCTCAATTCGCCCCCTTGGAGGCTCAAGATCCAGCATTATTACTGGTGGTGATTCTTTCGTCCGTATACCGTCGACATAACATTTCCTTGAAGACTGTTGGTCGCCCCTCATGCTCCCCACACCTCAACTGGTTGGGAATTTCATCACTTGATGGTAGGTGGAGGGAATTGCCCCAGCAGCATTCAGCAGGGGTCGACCATAGATTGCATTATACGCCATGGGGGTTTTGACAACCAAAACATCTGTCAAGATCACCACCCTTGTAGGATAGGTACCCAATGGCACCAGTAATTTCACGACTCCCTCTAGTATCACAGTAGCTCTTCCAAATCCCAGGAGAGGGGTGGACACTGCTTTCAACTTTTCTAATTGAATTTTCAACCCCACAAAAGCTTCTCAAGTGAGAACATTTGCGGCACTTCCACCAACGACCAACACCCTTTTGACATCGTAATCTGCTATGTCGTGGACTATCACAAAGACATCATCATGGGGGGCCGCCACTTCTACTAAATATTCCTCATCAAAAGTGATACTTTGATTAAACCTGGCCTTTTCTGAATGGAGCAGACCCCGACTGTGCTTACGTAGCTCTTTCTAGCCGAATTCGAGTCTCCCCCTAATGCGATTCCCCCAATAATCACATTTATGACCCCGGCCCTGGGCTATGGTCCGTCATCAACTTTCTACTTGCCTCGATCATTTCTGGTATATTTGGTCAGAGAACCCCGCTTCAATAGTCGTTCAATTTCCTCCTTCAAATGGATGCACCCTTCCTTATAATGCCCATGGTCCTTATGGAAATAACAATATTTGATCTTATCCCTTTTGCTAGCGGATGCTGCCATCGGTCTTGGTCAGTCAAGCTCTTTCATATCCTTGATCTCCATCAATATCTTAGCTCGAGGTGTATTCAGGGGGGTAAAGGCCTTGTCCTTATCTTGTCTTTGTCTGATGGATCGATCTGGAACATATCCTTTGCCCATGCGCTCATTCCTTGATTTGCCTTTACTAATAAATTTTCGCTCGTCACCTGACTTTCGCTTGTGACTCGTTGTCTCCCATCCTTGTTTCAAATTTTTCGCGGCCCTCTCGGCTTCCTCTGCATCAACATACTTGTCACCCTTCTTCAACAGGTCATGCATTGACTCTGGAGGGTTTTTGGAAAGTGACATTTTGAAGGCCCCAATTTCGCGTCCTGTTCATTAATGCTGTCACTACATGGAGAGTTCATCAAAAGTCCTTATAGACCTAGGCACCAGTGTGGCTACCCAGTCTCTTGCTTCCCTCCTAAGTGTTGGGGGGAACGACCTACACATCACTGCGTCTGGAGCTGCATAGAGCCTCATTAAATCGACGAAAGTCCGCAAGTGGTACAGCGAGTCCATGACTCCATCGTACGCTTCTATCATTGGCTGTTTGAAGTCCTTTGGCAAAGGGGCAGCCATTATTTCTGAGGCGAAGGGATCCTCCTCCATACTATTTGTCTGCGTCTGTCTTTCCTCCTTGTCAATGCATCGTCTATCTTCTGGGTCATCATCACCTCTATTTTCTTTTTCAAGTCTGTCACGTGTTGAGAAACCTGAGGATACACAAAATTGAAAATCCCCATGTCTCTTATTGTTGGCTGAGTAGCAGACAGGGTAACAGTCTGCGTCACCTGGAGTGGCTACTCAAGTACGACTTCCGACGAACTCTACAGTGGGGCTGCGATTTTCTGTGTTTGGTTCTGCAAGAGGGTAATCATGGCTGTTAATTGTGTCTCCAGAGCATTAAATTGGCCTTGTGTTACATACTGCGGTGGCGGTGGTGGATCGTGATCCCTTGCAACAGACTCTGACTTCGCATCCGCCATGTTTCCGACCATGCGTATTTCACTTCGTGTTCGTCTTCTTGACATAGCTTTTTTGTTCAGTGGTTTCTAATGAAATAGTTGTGAAGTAAATCCCGTGTTTTCCCTTATGTGACTGGTGTTCCGGCTGATCAGATCGATTTTTCCACCTCCAAAATGAGGTCGGGGCTTTTTTCCCCGTTGTACCTCCTGTGTGAGAATTAGTGTTCAGAATTAGAGAATATGGAGAGATTATATTGGAACTCAGATAGTTCGATTTTTTCAAGAGGCTATACCTTTTCTCATATTAGAGTATTTATAGGCACTTGAGGCACGCCCATATTCCATGATTTGTTGTGCCACGTGTCCCACGTGTATCTTCCCACTCCTCCATGTTCTATAGCATCAACCCCCACTCGTCTAGTGATTGTTTATTCCTACTTTTTTTGTTTGGTGGTTTTCATCTATCTCGGGGCCATTTATTTGGCTAAGTATAGTGGAGGAGGTCGATAGCCTTGTAATGGTAGACGACCTGTGTGAGCGTAGCGCCCCTTGGGGGGTCGACGTCTTGGTCGACGGCCTTGTGATGGTAGACGGCCAATGTTGGAAGACGATCTGTTTGAGTGTGGAGCCCCCTCAGGGGGGTCGACTTCTCGGGGGTGCACATTAAATAGCCGACCAGTGTGGAGAATTATTAACACCATACTATATCACTAGCCCCTCTGCCTCTTGTCGACATTTATCGATGAGAGGTAGCATTTTTTGACGCAGAACGAAGGTTTAGGGTTCAAATCAACCAAAAAGGAAAAACAAAAATAAAGCTAAAACTTCAAATGCCCGATAGGAGGCCTTAGACCACGATTTTGAGGCCGAAAATGACCTCAACTGGGGTACCTTAATTGGGACGACATAGAGCTCTGAGAGATGTTTCCGAAAACATATTATAATAGACAATCTGACACCCGTGCAAAAAGTTATGGCCGTTTCTTCGAAGTAGCTCTTTTTAGCCAATTTCGTGTTAGCATGACACGTGTGGCAATCCACTATTGGTCTCCCAAAAAATTCAAAATTTTCAAACTTCCACCACTATTTAAAGGGTTGTGGTGGCTCATGTACTCCATTTTCTACTTTGTCAATCTTCAACTCCTTTTTCCTCTTTCAAGGTAACCTCCACTCCCCTTTCTCTATTCGTCTTTTATTTTGAGTCATGTATAAAATCATTATATCTTCGTCTTCCGGTGAGAGTGAGAATGAGGGGGCGAGGGAGTTGGCCGACCCATCCGAGGATGGGTCGGTCGAGGAATCTTTGGGTTGACCAACGAACCTATTGGTCGACCATCGAGGCTGTTGGTGGCAGTGGTGAGGTTGTAGCCACAAGTGTTGTGGTTGTCAAAGATTATTTGATCATTTGTTACCATTAAATTGATTAATAAGTGATGGATATACAATATTTGATCGGTGAAAAGATAAATTGGGACCAAAAAATAATGTATGACCTAAAAAATTGTTAATTTGTAATCGATAATTTGACAATTTGTGACTGTCTACTAAGTTATGACTTATAATATTTGTGATTTGTGACCGATAAATAAGTTGTGATGTATAAAATTTTTTATTTGTGATCGATAAATAAATTGTGATTTATAAAATTTTTGAATTGTAACCTATAAAATTTCTGATTTGTGGCCGTAAAATAATTTGTGACTTATAAAATTTTTGATTTGTGATCAATGAACAAATTGTGACATATAAAATTTTTAAATTATGACCGTAAAATAATTTGACATTTCAATTTTTTATTTGTGACCGATGAACAAATTGTGACCTATAAAATTTTTGAATCGTAACCTTAAAATAATTTGTGACATATAAAATTTGTGATTTGTGACAAATTAATAATATATGACCAAATTATATGAAATTACAACCTTAATATATTTAATTAATAAAATATATATTTAATTAATTAATTTAAAAATATCTAAAATTTGAAATTTTAAACTTGAGTTTTTAAATTTGAAATTTGTAAAACTAAACCTCTTAATTATGTATTGTTCCCTAATATTTTTTTATACACATAAAGCCCAAGCTAGTTCCCTCTACATCCGCCGGTGCCTACCAAGTACCCATGGGAAATGTTTAAAGAGGATAGCTGAACAAGCATTCCCCAATTTAGGAACAAATTTATAACCATTCTCATTAGGATAATCTGCACGACTGCTAAAGCACAATAGAAATCACAACACACGAGGCATTCGCTGTTTTTTTTTATTTTTCAGTTCTTATTTTTTCTCTTGTATAGGCATTCAAGAAAGCGAGAAGCATGGGATTGGGGGACCTAGATTTTTCAGCTGTGCATGAGACTGTAAAAGGTTCCAAAAGTTCAGTCTGATACCACTTATCTGAATTGTGACTGAAGCATTTTTGCCGCAGAAATTTCTCCTTAGATGGTGGAAAATTGGTATATCAACAAGTTCATTGCTAGTACGTAGAAGATTTTTCTTAAATTCCTTTGGATTTCAGATTGTGGAAACTTTTGAGTATGCAAAACCAAAATACTTTGGAATAGCACAAACAGTACGGACTAAAATTAGCCGGCACGAACCAAGGCTAAGTACACTCGTAACTAGCCAACTCGAACAGGCACTTAGCCATGTGCTTCAAAAAAATAATTTGAAAGAAAAACATGAAATTCCATTAAATTATGGGGGCAGCCTAGCTGTGGTCGTGTCCCTTTCTATTGACAAAATCAAACAGATGTAATCACTCAGAAGCAGATATAAAGACATGTCTCTAGTGCCTGAAGAATTCATCTGAAAATGTCATTTCTGTGCGAAGGAAAGAATGAATTGCTTCGATTCCCCCAGAAAACGTGAGAAAAAAATTCTAAGGCCGGTTCTTTTGAAAATGGCATGTCTCTACTGCATGCACATTTCACGTCAACACTTATAGGCTGGTTCTTTTGGCTTTTAGTAAACCACGCAATATGTGTTGCAGACTGAAAGCACTCAATATTAAATTCTAATACTGTACGAACAGAATTTCATTGTCACTCTACATAGGTAGGAGAAACTGTATCTTTCCATCAAGCGTTGGAACTGAAAAAGTTCAATAATCTCAATCTGCAAATCTTTACGATTATCACTTCTTTGACTTGGAGGGTTTGAATATGTTCTCCTTGTAGTACTTGAGTTCTGCAATGCTTTCCTTGATGTCATCCAGAGCCCTGTGTTTGTTTTCCTTCTGAGGAGCTTTTTTATTATCTAGTGAAAGCAGTCACATTCGAAAATGAAGGAACTTCAGAACTTTACAAGAGGTAGAGCATGTTTCGGCTAAGCTTAAAAGTGAGTGAAAGTTATGTTTATGTAACTCTGTTTTCAAATCAAATCGGAGATGTTACTTTTTTGAGTTTCAAGTAAAAAACAACGTAATAATTGTGAAAGTAAAGTAAATCTATCTCTACTTTCAAGTAAGTTATTTATATTTATTTAAATGAACTTTTCAAGCTTTGCTAAACATGCTCCTAAGGGTTGATAAGAAGACTGATGTATGGGAGCAATGAGGCCGGTTGGTCAAGTAATTAGCCAATGACACAATGTGTATAAATCTAAAAGAGTACGATAAAATGTAGAGAACAAACAAAATTTCACTAATTCACCTGCCTGAATGGAATAGGAGCAGAATCGTTACCTCTTGGGTACCAGCGGAGACATAATGCCTTGACACTGCTGACATCAACAAGGATATGAGAAAATAGTCCAGCCAAATTCGGCATGTACTTCTGTCAACCGAAAAGTTCATGTTAATATTATGACAGGTAACATGCTTTACAGCAAGCAAAATCAAAAGTGAAAAAGAAAGGGTAAAAACATAACTATTTGATATTTCTCCAGTGAAACCTATATCTGATTGTTTATGGTCCTACCATGGGGGCACAAATAAATTCCATTTACTTGCTTAATCAGGAAGAAAAGTATTGAAGCAACATGTTACCCTAACCAAAAGTAGCAACATCCATCTTTATTTTTGGAGCATGTAGAATTCTCTTGCCAAAGAGAAAATTTTTTGTTGGAAAATAACGTGACATATTATGGAAAGTCAAAGAAACGACTAAAAGCTTAGAAGTGGTTGTACATCATATATTTGCAGCACCACCATTGTGGTTCCATTCTTGGTAACCCACAGTTTTTACTCCAAATTTTGCTATCATATATTAAGTTTAAGTAATTGGGGCATACACCATATTTGTGTGTTTATTATATTTCTTATCGTGTGATAACAAATTATAAAATTCACCTACGCCCTTTCTTTTATTGATAAAACCCTCTCTATTTCCATGTTCCCGAACAAAATAAAAATGCCAAATTTTACATAGTAACAAAATTCAGAACATATTTATCCGCCAAAAAAACAGAATCTCTTCAGATATCATAATCATAATTTAAATTATATGAATTTTTCCTTACCTTTAGAAATAGAAAATCAACATAGACAGAATTTCCTGCAAGAAGAGGTGTATATGTGCCAACATATCTCTTCACAAATTCTACAACCTACAAAGATTCAAGCATTTGAAACTTTTGAACTTTGTATAACACTGACTGGTGCAGTGAAAGGTTTGATTGTGGACCACACCTTGAATCACTAATATCAAATTCTATCAGTCCACTGTGGAACATGTGTTCCACCATTGAGCGATGGTCAAGGTATTACACAAAAAAATTAAAACATTTGAAAGAAGGAAAAGAAAACAAAGGAAGTTAACACTAAAAACCTGGGTCATAGCCTCGATTCCATTGAAATAAACATCACTTGGTATAAATCAATCAGTATTATGCAAAAGGAAATAATTAGGCTCTCATTGTGAATTACTGAATGCTGAAAATGGTTATTTTGATTATGTCATTAGTACCTTTTTTCTCATAACAAACTATCAGATAAGTTATTTTAAAATTTCAAGATCGTAAAAATAATCATGTTTTTACTTTAACATGCAATCTAATTCAAATGTACACATATACATGTGCATGTATCTGTTAATGAAATAACACTATAATAAAGAAAAAATATGTTGCTAAAAGTATGAAATAACATTAGCTGGAACTGGAAGGACAAGCTCTCCCTTTCTTTAAAAACCCATAGCACATGCCTCATCAGTAATCTTATGTTACTATAAACCTACAAGATAGATTCAGGTCAAATCTCTTGCTTTATTTAGTTTGTCTGCTCTTGTAATTTTCCTGGGAGTGATACACCTCTTTACATGAAATTACTAATAAAATCTCCCAAAACAGGATACCCAGCAGTTGGGTTCTACTAACATATAGAGATTCATCTAGAGAATATATGAACTTCTCCTTCTCATTCTAAAAGCAAGATATATGATTATTTCGTGGCAATCCAGATAAGGAGAATTTAGAATTTTATATAATAGAGTCAAAATAATATTTTCACTCGTGTTTTCCTCCCTATTCAAACCGTCAGATCAAATCAGTATCTACAAAAAATAGCGATAACTAATGAAGAAAACTTGTGCACATCTAGATATCAATGCATGGAAACAAATTTTAGTTTTTACAGATTGCTAATGCTATCTTCAGGTCGCAGAAGATGGAAAGTTTTGAAGTTCATGTTGTCATGTGCATGTGTGGAAAGATGATGTGTTATCCAGGAAGAAAAAAGAGTCCTATCACCCCTGCTTGGTTGACAGGATGGCAAAAAACAAAAATTCCTTTAGATGATTGACATGCACAAAAACCACCCAGAAAAAAGTATTAATTCAGCATTAGTACTCCAAATAAATACTTTTCCTCATGACATGGGCTTTAAGCAGTGGGTTTGGGATAAAAAGGCTGCAATTACCTGCTTTTCCGCTTCTTGTTCACTGATTGTACTGTGAAGCACTTTCTCCGTCAAACCTAAGTACCAATAGTAGTTTGAGACGTGCAATAAAATGTATCTTACAAACAAGGTGGCAATGGCAATCTATAATGCAAAGACACAGACACGCGTGTCCGACACGATGACAATCTATGAGCCAATGGCAATCTATGATGATACGTGTCGGACAGGCTAACAAGCGATTTGTCAAAAAAATATTAACACGATATAGTATGAATTTAATTTTGTATTTGTTATTAATTTTTCTTGTTGAAATTTTTTAAATATGAATAACTATTTCTATATAATAATAATTTTTAAAAAATATATATAATATTTCTGATAAAGAAAAATAATCATGGTTGATTGTCCTAGTGTAGATATCCGACATGTCAGAAACGGATACGCCTAACTAGTTAAAGTGTCCGTGCAACACAGATGGCAATTTTTTTGCAACAAAAAATGGCGAGAGATGTAACACTTCGAAAATTTACAGAATAAAATTATTTATTTCATCTAATACATTTCATATTTTGAAAGTTGGTGGTCTAGTAACATATATTAAATTCAATTTTATTTGGGCCAAATATTTAAATATTAATAGAGTAATGATAAGTATATCAATATTGGGCCTGTTAGATAGCTCGTAATTAATCATACATATTAGGTTCAAGAAAAAACTAATTCGAATAAGCAAGGCCAAAGTTATCGAAGTTGAAAAACATTGTTTTAAATCATAATTTAGTTAAATTGATTTATGAATTAATATAAGGGGTGACGGTGACACGTATTGGTGGTTATTAGTTGGTTTCTTTTATATAAGGATTTTGAAAAAAAAAAAAAAAAAAAAATATATATATATATATATATATATATATATATATATATATATATATATATATATATATATATATATATATATGCTGAAGTGATGGAAAAGTTGTTAATTAATTCTTTACTTTTTCATTGCATTGATCTTGGGAAATTGATGGGAGTTGTCAATTAGTTTCAGTTTAATATTTTTTATTGTCTTGATTTTAGGAATTGATAGGGTTTTTTTTTTTTTTTGCCATGTGTAGATTGATGGGAAAGAAAATGATTTTAAAGGTTTAAATGGGTTGATATTATAAATAAAACGCGTCTTATAATTAGCACCATTTATACCTAATTTTATGTCATTAGGTTTAAGGAAGAGTTTTATTATTTAATTAGCACCAATTACACCTAATTAGGTGCCATTAGATTTAAGGACTTAGCCCATATATATACAACTTTTGTTTTGAAGCAGAGTCAATCCTAAATCAATAAGGTATCCAAAATTTTGTTTTGTGTTTGGCAATCATTAGTTAACTCATGTTTTATTATAGAATATAATTTCGACATTTTTTCTAGACACGACAACAGCGAAAAGGTTTTGGGAACGTGAATTTCTTACTTTCTTCCAACAATTTTATTATCAAACGAGGTAGGATACTATGTGCAAGTTGTTATGTCCTTGCAATATTATGATCTTTTTTCTACGTAATTTATTTTATGAAATGTTAATTGACGTGACGAAATGAAATGTCAGATCTCCTTCGGGTTTTCTCCGATGTTGCACAGAAATGTGTTAAGAGCATTCAATTGATCTCCGATTGCTCTTGATGAAACGATAGCATGGAATCTTGTAAATTTATGTTTAAAAAGTTATTATATTGTTTTGGACGCACGTATCCTACTGAGTTTAAATTACTCATTCTTTTAAAATTTTAACATTTCAAGTTAGATCAGTCAACGTTAATGGTGGCTGAGCGGTGCGCAGGTTGCCAAGTATAATTTTCGAAAAAATATTCAATAATAAATTATGTTACGATAGTTGTGTTTTCTTTACTTTTATTAAATGTTCTAGATTTTGTGACTCTATGTTTGATTCAATATATAAATGCTCAAATAAATTAAAAGTTTAAATTTTCAATTAAATATTTATGTTTTGAATATTATTATGAAACGATATCGGTAACAATTCAAAATTTAAGTCAATAAAATTTGGGGCGTTACAAGAGAAGGTAACTAAACTTGCAAAGCTGCTTACCGCTTGCTCCATGATGTTGTTGACACCATTCTCCCATTTCATCAAGGCATTCCTTTGATTGATGAATAACCAAGTCCGGACCCTATAAAAGAAACAAGAAGGAAATTTTCTCGGTTAAGAAAGGGAGTGAAGCAATGGCCATTGGACAATGAAAGAAACCCAATTTATCGTTTAAAAAGACAGAAAAGAGGGTAGCCAGGATTCACATGGATTTGATTTGATTCAAACCATTGAAAACTAGCTCCATTTCCAGCTAACAGAAGATGGAAAAACAAGTAACAAGAACGCAAAATAAAGCTAACAAAAGATAGGACTATAATTGAGCAGAAAATATGACGACAGGAATTTCTTCAGCAAGAAAGGGTGAAGTTACCTCAATCGACTTGTTTAAATTGCCATCTGTAACTATACAAGCAATTTCCAATATTCTATCGACCTCAACATTCAAACCTGCAAAAACGAGAAAGCAGCTTACACCACTATAATGTTTCTTCTAATAAGTCATGATTTAACCAATCATTTCTCTGCCATTTGACATGAAGAATCGCATTGGTCTGCACACAATTAAAGTAAACTAAGCAAAAAGGATTCCTTTCTATGCTGTCTATCTTTTTTTTCTTTTACCCAGGGCAAAAAACAAACGTAACAAGCAAGAACACACACACAAAAAATAAAAATAAAAAATATATATATAAGCAAAAAAATAAAAAATTCAGCATACAATATCACAAGATTAATTTGTCTGCAATAAATCAAGTTAATAATCAAGAATGTACGTGGGAAGTGGAAAATCGTATTAACACTCACAAGACTCTTTCATTGGGAACAAAAACTGATGGTATATGGATTGAAATTAGAGTCGTGCATTATATAGCCCTCGTTATGTAAAATTAAAATCCAGATTTTAATTTAAATCGAAATCAACAACTAATTTAAACCACGCATTTTATGGGACCCACAACTTTTCAACTACACACCTCATCAACTTTTATCAAAATCTACTAAAAATCTAATTTTAATCTCCACCAAATAGGGGTATAGTATGTTAACTGAAAAGAGAGAATGGAATATAGTAGCCAATGGAATAGGACATCTTCAAATCAATCTCAAATTCAAAATGAAAGAAGTAGCAAAGCAATACATATAACCGTGGATATTCGAGCCAGTTTGTGCACACCTCGACTAATCCCACGGGGCCCTGAAGTTTACGATCGGGTACTCACTTCAGTAACCCTGAGTGATCTCGAACTGGTGACCATTGGGAGCAAATCCAAGGTCTGACCAATTGAGCAACCCCTCAAGATTAAGTAGCAAAGTGGTACATTAATATGACAATGGACTATTACGAAACTGAGGACGATTAATTGTGAAGTAATGCAAAGTTTTAATTGATTATATAGAAGTAATTATACTTTGACATAAGAGAGAAGAAATTATAGAGCCAACCATAATCTCGTGAAGCTACTATTAGATTTTGGTAACAATCACCCACTCCCAAAGCTGTCCTAAGGGAAAAATGCCCCACAAGTCAGTAAGAGAAGGTTATTCAGAAGAATAGATAAAGCATGATACTGCAAAGAAACTAAAGAAACTGTCATGCAGTTTCTTCTTTTCTTCAGGGGGATGTCACATCAAAGCCATGGAACCTAGGTACAGTATAAACAAGGTAGGTTGAAAGTGAAAGGCTCTCCGCTAACACAATGACATTGCATATTTTCATGAAAGTTAAAGTGTGGCATGTAGGAAAAGAACAATGCAAGGAACAAGTGAAGCAGGCAGATTATAGAAAACAAAACTTGAATAAGGAACGAAAGACGAAAGTCTTTTTGAACCAATCAAACACTTGGGACACAAATAGCTGCTCCAGAAACTAGGGCAAAAAGGTACTCTTAAGTCTTTGTTTTAAGCATGAAGTTATCAGCCACTATTCGTGCTTCATAATGAAGGGAACTTAGTTTTTGACATTTTGTTATGGCCAAATGGGATAAGAAACATGAATCGGTTAGCAAATGTGATCGAATTGTAGAAGCATCTAGACAACCAAGCTCCATTGATGGATGAGATCCAAATCTCATAGGCCAAATTCAAATCAGTATATGAAACATTCCAATAAACGACAAAGTAGGACTCCTCTTCAAAACTAATGAGCGCACAGTTTATACTCTAGTAGGCACAGCCTGCCCCTATTCTTTGCCTTGGGCATACTATATCAACATTTATAAGAAACTACCAATATATAGTGGGTGATTCATGATATTCAGAATACCAATATTCATTTCAACAGCCTGAAGATCAAATACTCGCCAGTCATTTCAAGGTCAATCCACACTAGTGGCAATTTGTATTCTTCTTGAATCAGTTCTGAGCTCTGTTGACCCTCATTCTCATTTTTTGACGAGGTTCCATCTCCTGAGTGGTCGTTTTTTCTGTTACCATTACCTGCATCATGGGAATAATTTTTCTGACATGTCGTGCAAAAAAATAAAATACTCTCTCTCTCTATGGTTACGCAGGAACGGTTGAATGCTTTAGTATTATCATCACAATTTTATGTAGATTTTGATCGCTTCAAAACTTGAGAAAAAAACTAAGATTTCTTCTTCATAAATAGAGCAATAATCCTTTGACTTCATATAATTTTAATAAGGGAACAATAGAGAAGACTTTACTATCTTTACATAATATCAGTGCATACCTTGTTCCTTTACTCTTTCACTATCACCATTAGCAGCCGAGGCAATCATAGTATGTTCCTTAGCATCTTCCACATCCAGCTCAAGCAATGAGAAGGCATTTGACAGCTCACTCATTTCTTCTCAGAAAGATGTTAATCCTTGTTCATTAAGCTCCTGAAGGACTTACTAACAAAAGCCTCAGCATGCGTGGTAATCTGGTGGGGTAAATTTAAAAGAAATAAAAGCATTACTCCTGTTCAATTTAGTGGAATGATAATAATGCAGAAGCTTAAAAATTCAAGACCAACGACTAAACTTAAATTTTGCAAATACCGTTTACTCTTCATAAGAAAATGACCACGCTGATGACGATGTAACATGTATAAATACTCACAATCCTCCCTCCCCAGCCTCTCCATACATTATGTAATAGCTCAATATCTTTAATGCTTGATAATCCACTGTTGTTAGGTACTTGTATGTATTGCTTGTAATGTTCCTCCAATTTTTCTTTGATATAATTTGTTTTTATCAAAATTGAGATAATTTCCTCCTCTATTTGGTTAGTCTTGGGAAGCAAAGTGTAAATAATCACAGTTTAAAATGGAGTAAGTAATAAAAATAAAAGGACAAATTAGAAGTCTATATATATCTACAATGAGTCAATTCTTTCTCAAAAAGTCAAAGTGGTGGTGCCCTTGAGGCTTGAGGAAGCAAATGAAAATTACATGTTACGTTAAGTGATAAAAAATAAAAAATAAAAGACAAAGTAGAAGTCTACATTTATCTACAGTGAGCCAATTCTTTCTCAAAAAGTCAGAGTGGTGGTGCCCTTGAGGCTTGAGGAAGCAAATAAAAATTAAATTTTATATGCTTTGATTCTTCTCTTCTTTCCTTTCTCTTTTTTACTTTTGTGTCCATTGCAATGAGTTTTGTTCAAATTCTCGGTCGTTTAATTGGCTTATCAACATATTTTAGACATATGGTATCAGAAACACTCTCCTAGCAGTTGGCATTAGTTATTAATGTTGTGTGAAGCATATAGTACATCAAAATTTATTATAACCAATATTAATGTTGTGTATGCAGTTTGTCAACAATAAACAAGATTGACGCCAAGAAATAAACCTACTCGTATATGCAAATGAAATATTCCTTCTCATACTGCAACTGCAAGCATAAATGAAAAAAAAATTATATATATATAATGTAAGAATGTGGCTCTCATTACTTTCTCACAAGCTTGCACTGAACAAGCACAGAAAATCACTCTACACCAGCGCTAAATTGCGGATCACACATATTAGACGACTGGGAGCTGGATTTCCAGGAATAAATAAGGTAGCAGAGTACCAAGTTGTTAGCGAGCTGGATTTGTTTGGTTCTCTATTTAGCTGTATGCAAATTCTAGCTTGACCAATAGCTTGTTTATAATCCTGCTGTATGCTTTTGTTATTTTCTAAACATATTTAAACATTTAGGTCTATGAAAAATAGATATATGCAAGTTATATTAGTGAATTCCCAGAGTCCATAATGAGATGGCAATTTTCCCCGCCCCGCCCCGTCCCCGCGGGGCCCCGCCCCGAATGGGGCAAAAAAACCCGCCCTGAACGGGTTGGCGGGGTGGGGCGGGGCGAGGTTCGCCTCCCCGTCACGGGTCGTGGGGCGGGGCGGGGCGGAGATGCCCCGCCCCGAATCCGCCCCGTGAAGAATTAAAAAAGAAAAAAAATTTGTTTTGGACATTATTTATTTTGGACATTTTTTGTTTCAAGTGTTTGCTTTGAATATTGATATAATTAGTTTGAACATTATTTACTTTGGATTTTAAAATTTAAAATTTGTATTTTAAAAAAAAAAAAAAAAACAAATGGGGCAAGAAACGGGGCAAGTCCTCGCCCCGTACCCGTCCCGCCCCGCCCCGCCCCGCCCCATCTAAGGCGGGGTGGGGCGCGGGGCAGGGAGGGGGAGTGGCGTGGTGGGGCGGGGTGGGGTGAGGGTGCCCCGC